>CM057459.1:230702500-231367500 GCA_016271365.2 Neoceratodus forsteri
CTCTTGCACAGGTGCTGGTAGCATCCTGCACCCCTCTTCTGATGATTTCCCACCTACTATCAGCGTCCATGTCTGACCCAATCCCATCCAAATGCTCCTTAAGGATCCTTCCCATTTCCTTAAAATCCACCCCTGAAGTCGGTTACTTCCGTCTTTGTGCAGCTTTCTACCCCTCCTAGGTCCAGGCAGAACCAGACCGTAGCATGGTCACTCCCCGCCAATGGGTCCCTTACCTCCAGGCCCCCAATCTGGTCACTGTCTGCGGACCACATCCAGTACCCAGTGCCTCCTGGTCGGTTCCCTCACCTGCTGAGTTAGGAACGCGTCTTGAAAGACATCCAACAACCTCTGTTCCTGGTCACAGAGGATGTCATAATCTCCCAGTCTGTTCCTGGCATGTTTAAGTCCCCTAACACCACCACCTTTCCTCTGCCCAGTCTGCAGTGTCTCTAACATCTGCCACCAGACTGTCCTCCAGCTCCTCCGCCAGGGCAGGGGGTCTATACACCACTCCTATTTTTACTCTCTTGCCCCCCCTTGTTATCAAGGTGACCCAAATCGCCTCCACGGTTCCCTCCGCCTCCTCTACTCCCCCTATGCCAATGCAGTTTTTGACTATCATAGCTACCCCTCCTCCCCTTCCCTCCCCCCTGTCCTTCCTGAACATAGTGTAACCCTCCAGGTTCAGGTCCCAGTCATGTCTTGCAGTGGCCCAAGTCTCAGTGACCACTGCCACATCCACTGCTCCCTCAGTTAACATCACCTGGAGCCTCAGGCATTTTATTGCCCAAGCTCCTGGCATTTAACAGGACTACCTTCCACCCTTTCCTATAGTTCCATTTCCCTGCTCGTGTTCCCATGGGATTCTGTTTTCTCCTGGTCTGCACTTTGCCAGTTGGCCTTTTCCTGCAATCCTCCTGGTCCCCAGGGGGGTGGAGACAGAGTCCCTCCTTTATCGGCACCCTCTTGACAGCCTTTTCTCCCATCCCACCCCCCTTCACAAGTTTAAACCCCACTTTTCACCAATGAACTCCTCTATTTTCAACTTTCAACTGTTCTCCCCTTCTCCACACATCACTGTTCCCTGTGTGTGGCTGTGGGATGGTCATCCCTCCCTTATAGATGTCAAAGAAATGCTACACTCTGGACCTTCATAGCTATCACCAAAAAACTGCCCCACTATATTTCTGATTGTCTACTGTTAAGCTCATTAGGCAATTATGCATTGAGAGAAGTACCTCCTATATTTCCCTGAAAGTACCTAAGGTAAAATCATGCTTTGGTAGGGCTTCCATAAGCTATGTGCTGCCCATTTTGTGGAATAAGTTGCAAAAAACTTTGAAATTTATAATCCCTACCAACCTGGCTGCCTTCAAAACACTATGTGTTGCTCCTATAAGGAATCATGTAATTGCGTCCCCCATCCCTAATTTGCCCTTTATTTTTGCAGTGCCCTCCCCTATCCTGCCTGGCTTCTCCTTTTACATACTTGCTCACTTGGTTCCATCCCTCATCTCACCCAATACCTCCTCTATACAATTATCCTTTGGATACTGCATCAGACACTCTATCATTATCAACTTCCACTATCCTGCTTTGATTGCCTACCTCTCGCATTATAAGGCAGGAGTTGCACTTATTCAAGTTTGTTGAGCCATGTATCCCTTGCACTTGTATCTTATGCCTCTTTTTATTCACTCTTAATGTTCTCTATCCATACCACCCTTAAACCAATCCTTCTCCCTCTTCCCTACCTCCTTTTTGACCCTGACTGGTACCCCCACCCCTTCCTGAATTTCCCTAGCCTTGCTGGACTTGCTCTGGCTTGTTATGTATATATTGTTACCATCCACTGAAATATATTGAATTTGTACTTATGTTAACTGTGCTCTGGTTTATTGTGTATATATATTGTCCTTATCTACTGAAAAGACGTATACTTGCTATGTATGTTTCCTATGCTACTGCTTTTTGCTATTCACTCTGAATTCTGTAATTATTATGAACCTTTTGTAAATGTATCATACACTGACTTTGTAGCCTACCCAGGTCCATCTTGAAAATGAGTTTTGCTCAATGGTGCTTGCCTAGTTAAATAAAGATTTTGATTGATTGATTAAAGGATAAGAATATTGTGTCCTGGATCAAAGAAATTATAGAGGTATTTGTCACTCAAAACAAGGGTTCAATTGGGCAGATAGACATGGAATGGAGTGCTCTTAAATGTTTCTTGTGGGGTGAATTTATACGGTTGGCAACTACAAGAAAGTGCATTAGGGAGAAAGTAACCTTTCTTCTATTGAACCGTATTAGAGAACTTGAAAAAGATTTATCCCCTGAAACTTTGGAAGAGGACCGTAGAGAGTTAACTGCTCTCCGAGATAAGTACTCAGAGTGCTTAAGGAAAAAAGATGAATATGCTATTTTTAAGACTCACTCTACATACGTGAAGCAAGGTGAGAAGGTGGGACATCTCCTTGCCTTGCGTTTGTGGAAGCAGGAGGCATCTTACATTATCCCATCTATCACATCAAGTTTGGATAATTCCTCCAAAACGTCTCCCTGGGAGATAACCCAAGAATTTGAGGATTACTACCATTCTCTATATGGTCCTCCATCTGACCCACCTTCAGCTTATGATCTACAAGACTATTTGGACAGGGTATCCCTTCCCGACCTAATGCCACTTCAGCAATCCTTTTTGGAGCAATCCTTTCCTCAGCAAGATGTTTTGGATGCCATTAATTCTCTTCCTGCTGATAAAGCCCCTGGTCCAGACAGCTTCCCTCCTAACTTTTATAAAGTTTTTCTAAAGAACTGGCACCTCTGTTGCACCATCTCTTCCTCTTTCTTCGTGACTCTTGGAACAACAGATGTCTCTCTATTTGAAGAAATGATAGTAGTTTTGCTTAAGCCCTGTAAGCCTTTGGACAGGTTTACTAGTTATTAGCCCATCTCTCTTATGAAAAATGATGTTAAAATCTTTTGGCCAAAATACTTGCCAGTAGGGTCATGTAAGTCTGGGAGGGGCTGGTTAGCTATAAGCAGGTTGGGTTTATGCAGTCCAACACTTCCACTGATCATCTCTGTAAGTTATACAAAATAACACATGCCCCCATAATGCAAAGCACCACAGAATATTATGCTGGTTCAACTTTAAGCAGAAATGCATGGTGCCGAAAGGCCTCTCACACAGTTTGCAAAGGGTGCCAACAGAAGACACAGGCACGTGTTTCGTCCTACCAGGACTCATCAGTGTGCCTCATCTGTCTGACACCCCAGTGGAATGAACCAGCTACCCTAAGATGGTCTATCTGGGTTATGTTGTGGTGAACCCAATTAAAACAAAAAAACAAGTTAAAAGACAAAGAATCTCTGTGCGCAAGCACTGAGGCAATGGTTACCCCACAGTGCATTGGCTGAGAAGCCAAGTTTCTCTGTAAGTTGTCCCATATCTTCTCCACATCCCAGGAGGCTGGTGCCCCATGGCTCTGGTCTTTCCAGACGCAGAGAAAGCTTTTGATAGAGTGAACTGGGGATCTTTGTTTCTACTCTTAAAAGATTCATGTTCCTGTCTAAATTTATTAGCTGGATTAAAATTCTTTATTCCTGTCCCAGTGCAAAATTTACTGCAATGGTGTTTTTGCCACAGCTTTTCCCCTATGCTCTGGAACTTGACAAAGGTGTCCTTTGTCTCCCTTTTATGTAATTTGTATTTGGAGCCTTTGTTATTCCAGCTCAAAGAGTCTCCTCTTATAACAGGGGTGCGGTTGGCTATGTTCAACATGAAACTCTTTGCGTACACAGATGACATATTACTGCATGTTGTCAACCCTACTATTTCAATCCCGGCAGCTATGTCAATTATTAGGGAGTTTCAGAGATACTCTAATTAATTACAAGCTTAAAACTGCAGTGATGCCATTAACCCATAATGTTCTTAAATCAGAAATCTTAGAAATGGGACTGACATGGGCCACTTGTATTAAGTAGCTGGGCATTATCCTCACTATGAGTGTTGCAATGTCAAAAAAATTAAATCTCGATGACTTGTTAGTTACTATACAATAAGATTTAAAAAGATGGATTTCCCTGCCACTGACCCTTTGGGGCAGAATCAATATTATCAAAATGAATGTGCTCCCTCTATTACTTTACCCTCTTCACTCTCTGAATATCATGCTCTCTTTGTCCTGGTTTAAATTTCTGACTATTTGACAGGATACGCCCCTGAGATGAGCCTATGCTTGATTATCAGTGCCCAAGGTCCTGGCGGGGGGACTTAAATTACCTAATTTTTTCCTCTACTATTTGGCCTGTCATGTTAACAAATATTTTCTCTGGCCTACTCCAGCCACAAAAGAAGGGTTATTTTCCTACACTCCTATCTGGTTGAAGATAGAAAGGGCTTTGATTATGGATGTTGGATTTTCCCTTTCCGCTATGTTTTATACCTCTCCTAAATCTTTACCATTGCATCTTCAAGACTATGTTATTCATATTTCCCTGAGGATTCATGCTCAATTGTGTAAGCATCTTCATTATAATCCCCTTAAAGATGTCTCTCATCCTATATGCTGTAATCCTAACCTTAAAATAGGGGGAGTTGTGTTGACTGTAAATTGGCTACCCCATATAGCTGAGAGGAGGGTGTGCGACTTGCTCTGGAATGGTCAACTTAAGACATGTCAGGAAATTCTGGAGGCCCGATTCCAAGACTACTGGTATGCTGGCATGAAATCAGCGAGATACACCAAACCCCTTAGTGTATCTCACAACTACATAAAGCATTACATGAAACCACGACATAAGAGGTACCTTGCGCCATGGCAGCTGTGGGCTATGACAACTGTGGGTTACACCACCTACTACGCTGAAGCCCACAACACCATGGCACAGAAGCAGGTTATAGCAGCAACTGTGCCCTATTCCAAGAGGGCGGCTGCCGTAATCCACTGGCGTGATTCTGAAAGCCGCATTGGTGGAGCTATGTTAGAGCAGCATGGAGCTGCTCTAAGGGGCATCTGATGGTGTCAGCCATCAGATGCCCACTCCACAGCACCATGGCGATGGAACCGATGTGCCCCCCATGCTCTCACAAGCACACCCCTGCCCCCCACCCCTGAATTTTGGGGACCCCCAGGGGTCTGATCTCCTGTGTGCCCCCAGGACTGCTGTGCCACCTGTCCTGCCCCCCCATGCCCCCTGGTGTGTGCCGTGGTGTTCCGGGGGGAGGGCTTCCAGTAGTGGGCCATGGCTTGTGACACATGGGGCTTCTATGCCATGCCCATGGCGTTAGCCTCTGCATGGTATGTCCCGCATGTCACAAGTGCCGGGACCCTGCCACTCTTGGAATGCGATATAGGGTCGCTGGCATAGAGGTGAATGTCGCAACTCGCATACGCTGACGAGTTGTGACATTCGTCCTGAAATCGGGCCCCCGGCTTCATTGCAGTTAGCTAATAGATTTATATTTAAGGTATATCAGCTTCATCATCTTTTGCTTAGTTGGTTTGGTCCTCTGCCTTGGGATGGTAATAATGGGGAGCTTTTGCCATCACTTATTGATTTAGCAGTAGAGCTGCATTCAGTGTCTCGTATCTCTGCTTTTCTTTTCACCAAACTCTTTTTGGATATTTCAAGCCAGTTGATTTATTGGTCCTCAGCTTTCCCACGCTGTACATTCAATTGGGTTAACATCTGGGGGGGATCTCTATAAATATATTTCTTTTTTAATTTTTTAATGCTCCCACCCTGCACACTAGCTGATCCCTCTTTCAGGCAGCTCAGGGACCTTCTCACCCCGGCTGATCCCAACCCCACTGCCCCACATCACATCCACCTAGGGTACCCTGATGTATCCCTTCATGGGGCGGGTCCCCTGCCTACATAGGGAATGAGCTTTATTGGCCATTCCAATGGTCCTGAGTGCTGCTGAGGCACCTGATGGAGGTCCAGGAGCTCTGGTGGTGAGGATCCAAGAGGCCATCACCCGATCGACCAGTGCACCATTTTTCTATTTTTCTCCCTTGAGCATGACATGCAGGACACAAGGCACATTCCAGCATCTGTCACACTCCTTAGAGAATGGGACCCGGTGCACTGCTGTAACCCCAACCTCCACCAAAGGTCATTAGGCACTGGTCCTATATCTCACCCTTCCCCTGAGAGAAGGTGAGCAGTCAGCAGATGCTCTAGCCTTCTCTCCTCTGGTCAGCCCTCTGATGCTGGAGTCCATTTCTGAACCCGGGTCACTGGCATTGCAGCGGTGAATCTTTCTGCTGCGCCAGTTGGCCGGACTAAATATATTGCTAACAATAGACTTCATCTTACCCAATTCTATATTTTACACCATTTATACTTTACACCTTTAAAACTGGTTAAGATAGGGAAATTAAGTTCTCATCTCTGTACAAGATGTGGGCAGGCTAAGGAATCACTTCTTCTTCTTCATATCTTATGGGTCTGCCCCAGAGTTGCACCTCTATGGGAACAAAGTAAGTCTAAAGCTGATCCCCTTTTAGGCTTAGATGGGCACTTTACACCCAAAATTTGCATTGTAGGTGATTATAGTGGTATAGTGATACTGGAAAGGAGACACCAACTAGCAATGCTTTCCTTCTTGGTTAAGCATGTTGTCCTCTGCCACTGTATGGACCAGATTCTAATACCTTATTGTGAGTGGTTGCGGGAGCTCTTGCTTAACCTTCGGGTGGAGAAAATGATTGCTAGTATTCGTAACAGTGTTCCCCCATACAGTAAGAAATGGAATAAGTTGCACACTCTCTACTCTCTCTCTGACCTTCCTCTGGAATGGCACCAGATGTAGCTTGGACTGCTCTTTAGATCAGACTTAATTTTACTATTTTTAATGGAGGGGTCCTTTGTATATTTGCTTTTGTAGTCTATTATTTGGACACAATGAATGGGTACTATTGACTCCACTTGGGATGGGTGGGAAGGGGGGAACTGGGGAGGGTCTTTTTTGTTGCTTGTGTTGGTGTGTTGATTGGTTATGTATTGTTTAAAAATTTAAATAAAGTTTATTCAATTTAAAAAAAGTTATACGGACTTAAAGGTCGGCAGTTTACTTCATTGTGAAATGTAATTTTAAAATTTCTGAAAGTTTGGAAGCATATAACTCAATTACCTTTAATGATAGAAATATGCAACTTGGTACACTTCTTTAGATTGGTACACTTCTGTAGGGACATTGGTAAAGCCATAATACCAAATGTGATGCAGTTTCACCAACCACTTATTAAATTAGATGGAAATAATCACAATTTTGGCAAAAATGTGAAGATTTTCAGAGAAATGTCTTGATATTTCACAGAACTAATGTCAGAATTTTGCCAGCAGAAGATAAATGTCACCAAACCCTAGCCGAGACTCTGGAAATGAGCCTAAAATATAAAGTAACAAACCCAAGGCCAAAAGGTAAACAAAAGCAAGTGTGGAAATGCTAGCCACTGACTTGATGACATTTACCTTTGTGAGCAATGCCGGCTTTCTATAGTTAACACAAGTTTCAGTGCAAAGTACCAAGTGCCTGCATACTTCTTCACAGTGACATTTCCAGATTTGTGTCAGTGTCTACAACACTGTGTCACATGCCCTGAAAAGACTGTTTGAGTTAGTGGTTCACATCACCAATAACATGCTTATGAGTGGTCAGACCACTGATTGCATGGCATTAACGGCCCATTTGGTAAATGTTCCCTTTTCCTTGACTTTCTCCTCCTTTGGGTTAAATGGCAGAAGTGATAGCAGTAGCTACAAGTCAGTGAAACATAGAAACATAGAATCTGTTGGCAGATAAGGACCTGTTGTCCCACCTAGTCTGCCCTATTTTCTTTACCTATAGTGTCACTGGGCCCTCCAAACTTAACAAGCAGGAAGGATTATGTGTTTGACGTTTTGACACTGGCCATCATGCAGAAAACCAGCTAACCAGCCTTCAGCAGACATTTGATGAGTGGCTGTCTGACACCACTCTAATTAATCCCAGGTTTTATAGCATCATATATGGTAATGCAAAAGACATTGTAAAGGAGGTTGAAGATGATGGCTATACAGTACATATTGTATTTTCTATGCTTTGTTTACTGTATAAATATGGTATTGCAGAGATTCCTACATAAGGAACCCTTGTAAATGTAAGGCTAGAAATGCCCAGACCTCCAAGGAAAATTTTGACTTGGAAAAGGTTAGTCTTGCTATGCTTTCTTTGACCTTCAAGTGAGGAAAATGCTTAGAAAATCTGCAATGGTATTGGAACTTGGATTTTCATAAAAAGTTTAGATTATTGATTAATTTAGTTATTATTAACCAGATAGGGTACACTAGACTAGTATCTGCCTTTTTTTAGGCATGACCTGGGAGAGGACAACCAGTTAAACAATACAATATATGACAATGACAACTTAGGGAATATATTACAATAAGGTAAAGTACAAGGTGCAAACATGTGTGCAGGCTACAATAGCATATGAACAAAAATGAGAAGTGCAGGAGCATTATACAGATAGGCAAATCGTTGGTCATAGTTCGAAGACTAGGAACAGGTGTATACTGCCAACTGTCATAAGTAAAAGTGATACTGGGGGTTTCTGAAGGTGCTGGTAATGGGACAGAGTCTGCTGTTGGCAGGCATGGTGTTTCATAGTTTAGAGGCAGAAACAGAGAAAGCTATCACACCTAGTTTGGTCCTGGTCTGAGGCATGACTAGGCAGTCAAAATCAAATGATCTAGGTGGGTATGCATTTGAATAGGGCACTAGGAGGGAGGCAAGTAATAGAGGAACCTGATTATAAAAGATGCTATGTATGATTCCACCCAAGGAGAAATCATGTTGGGCATATGGGGGAGACAGCTCAGTTGTGTTTGTAAGTCTCAGTCAAAGCTCTGCTGAGCTTTGGCAGTAGCTTGGTAAAATATTTTGTATTGCAACTCTGATTTCTTTAAATAAGATGACTTCAGACTCTGAGGGGGAGATTAACCATGTACTTCACTGACTTATAGATCTATTACCCTCTGTACCATTCAGCCAGAATGGCTTTGATCTGCACAGCAATAACCTACATGTTCTCACTGTCTATTCCAGCTTTTCTGAGCTTTTTACATTGGCAGCCTCAATTTTCTTGGGGTGGTTTTGTTTAAGTTTTTTCACCTCTAGCATCATTAGCTTGAAGCTGCTCCTCTCATACATTCAACAAAAGCCACACCACAAATTTGAGTTGGATGTTTTATTAGCATGAGGTTCAAAAATAGGGTAGAGAATGAAACAAAAAAATCAGTTCATTATCTGGTGCCCAACAAAATGAATGCCAAACAGTTAGTACATATGACAAAATCATGACCCATCATGAAAATATGCTACATAGTGTCCAAAGACCTGTAGTCAAATGAGTCCTGAAACCTAAACCAATGCATCTGAATACTGTACCCAGTTTGTGGGGGACATCTTCTGTAAAATGGATTACAGGCATGTGTCAGACCCAGGGATTGACCTGTGCTTCCCTGTTCTCAGAGACAGGAGCTCTAACACTTCAGCTCATAACAGCAACACAAATTAACTAAGGCTTAGATTGTTGATATTGAAGTACATTTGAGACCATCAGAGAACATACAGATACTATGAGAAATGTGTTACTGACCAAACTGAATGTTATAGAAAATATGTTTTTCAACTAGTCAAACTTTACACTTTACTGTACCTCTCATAGCCAATGAACTAGATTCATCTTTTTTCATTCCTGTTGTCATTTTATCTTTATCACTTTGCACTAAATTTCTCATAAACTACTGAAGTGTAAATAAGATTGTCCAAACTATTCTTTACTAATCCCACCCTCCAACTGTCTAATACTAAAAGTCCAAGAGTTTCCGAGAGCGCTGTTTGTTCTTAGACTTTCAAGATTAAGAAAAGATGATAAAGCTGGGTGGGGGCAGGAATCTCGGGTCTGAAAATATCTAAGCTTTTTCTAAGCTTTGAAGTCTTGAACAGATATTTGAAATTCTCAGGCTTCCATAGAGATTTGTTTAGGTATGCAGATTTATTTAGTTATGAAAAAAAGTGTCTGTGGTCATTTTAGCCATTCTGTTGAGGCACAGAAGCAGTTATGCAACATTCAACTGCAGAATAACTTCCCCCTCCACCATCTGGGGCAAAATGTGCCAACAAGGTACAATTCCACATATTACATGATGCAACACCAGCTAGAACAACAAAGGACCATCCACCAGTATGCAGATAAGCATTGATAAGGGAGAGTTAGACATCAGCCCTGACCAGTGGTGACTGATGGAGATGCTCTGCACTGTGCTGAAGTTCTTTCAGGCCACACAGGTGGTAAGTGTTAATGCAGTCAGTCTAATCCAGTGCCCCTTCCCCTTTCATTGTCCTGATTAGCATGCAACTAATTCACATGAAGTCTTAAAGATCAGCTCTGCGCTTCAGCATGTACTTTCATAAATTCGATGTTTCAGCTGTTACAATTTACTAGAGAATACATTTATTCATTTCCAATGTTGCTTTCCAAGATTTACAGCACATCTTGATAGTTTATCTAAAAGACTATATGGAAAACATTTGCCTTTCCCATTAACCTCAAAGTGCCTTTGTTCATGGCATCATAGTCCTCACCATGACAACACAAACTGTGATGTTACAAACAGCATTTTTGTGGTTAGGGGAGAGTCAGATACATTTTGAAAGACTCAGTGAAATAACTGCTGCATTATCTACATTATTTTTTAGAACAAAAACAGTGGACATTAAAACAAAAATAACTAGAAAACAACAAAGTTAAAACATAATTGGTGTAAATCTAGTGTTTTAAGCTTTTTTATTATAATAGAGATGTGCTTTTTAATATGAAGAGGAGAATGATACCTTGTCTGTCCATCTAGAAAAAAAGAATAACAACATGTTTCTAGAATGACATACACATTTCCCAACTGTGTAGAATCAACTGCTACACCCTGGCTACTCTCTTGGATCCTCACTACAAGGATATCTTTAATACATTCTTTGATACAGAATAATCGAATGTGATAAGGATCTGCAGTCCTTTAAATAATGGCTTTTATGTCCAGTTTCTGCATGTATGATACAAAAAACTTTAGGAGCATAACTATGGCACAGAGTAACAGTCATTACTCCTAACCCCTGCTCAAGGAGGGCTTCTCTGCCCTGGAGCATACTGCAACGTTCGCCCTGAGGATCCCAGCCCCTGCTCAAGGAGAGCTTCCCTGCCCTGGGGCATGCTGCGACACTCGCCATGAGGATCCCAGGTAATTTGCTGATCTCCCTGCCTCGTGGAACTTTTGCTAGCATATGAAGCTGAAGCCCTTTGTCCCCAGATTTAAATCTTGGTGCCTTTTTGGACTGAAATGCCTGGAACAATTTAGCCCTGTAATTAGAAACTGAGCTTTCTCCTGTCACAAGCTGTTGATACAGAGCTCTTTTAAAAAGCTAAGAACCTGCCCAAACGAGGGCTAGTGCTGCTAGTTCCCATTTCAGTTGTAAGATTCTTGGTATACTAGCGAGCGCTTCTACAAACATGGCACCAGTTTCAAATATTTCCTAGTAGCACTAGACGATCTGGCTTGCTGTGTACTTTCACAGGCTGCCCTAAGCACAGTTTTGCTCAAGCCTTTCTACTAGTCCCCTTAGCTGGACTTTGCTATACTGCTCTTGGTTGGACAAAGTATCAAGGCTGAATTGCTGACATCTGGACTCACCTCACTGTGAGGCTTCTCTGTAGGGACAGGACTGCAAACAGGCGGCTGGCCCTTCGGTCCCAGAAGAACGGGAGCTGTTACATTGATTTGTAATCTGCATGTAAAATCATTGTGACCTTATGTTTGTTTTAACGAATTTAGAGCCACTGTTATCTTATGTGTCTGGCATAGGTGACCACATGGTCCTAATTAGTGTGTGAATTTATACTGTTTTACACTGGTTACCTTGAACTGTTTATCTTGAAACCTAAATCCAGTATAGAGTGTAGCACATTGTATTTCTTCTCTCTGTACTCACTCTCTTCCCCCTCTCTCTCTCTCTACTTGGCTCCTCCCTTCTCCCTAACTCCTCCAATTACTGTCTCTTTTGCAGTCCTTACACTATTTAAACTGTGTGCTTTTCCTTCTTCCCTATCTCCTAGCCCCTGCTCAAGGAGGGCTTCCCTGCCCTGGGACATGCTGCGACACTCACCCCGAGGATCCCAGATAATTTGCAGACCTCCCTGCCTCATGGAACTTTTGCTAGCATACAAAGCTGAAGCCCTTTGTCCCCAGATTTAAATCTTCATGCCTTTTTGGACTGAAAAGCCCGGAACAATTTAGCCCTGTAATTAGAAACTGAGCTTTCTCCCATCACAAGCTGTTGATACAGAACCCTTTTAAAAAGCTAAGAACCTGCCTAAATGAGGGCTAGTGCTGCTAGTTCCCATTTCAGTTGTAAGATTCTCGGTATACTAGCGACCCTTCTACAAACATGGCGCCAGTTTCAAATATTTCCTAGCAGCACTAGGCGATCTGGCTTGCTGTGTACTTTCACAGGCTGCCCTAAGCACAGTTTTGCTCAAGCCTTACTACTAGTCCCCTTAGCTGGACTTCGCTATGCTGCTCTTGGTCGGACAAAGTATCACTGCTGAATTGCTGACTTCTGGACTCACCTCACTGCGAGGCTTCTCCGTAGGGACAGGACTGCAAACAGGCGGCTGGCTCTTCGGTCACCCCACAGTTCGCGGCTGCTCCCCACTCACTCCCACCCTTGGCTGGCATTAGTTATATAGTTGTGGTGGCCTATTGCCACACCTGGTGGGAGTGGATGTTATTTTAACTATCTCCCTACTTTCTCACTTGCACATTATATTCTACTGCCACTAGAAGGCATCTGAATTCTTATAAATCCTGTGTGATCTTCTACTTCCCAGCCAAATAACTAGTTTATTTCTGTGCATTTTCTGCACCTTAATCTTTTGCTACTCCTTTTCTCTTATCACTACCTCCTTACTGCCTACCCCTCCTAAAATGCCTACCCCTCATGCTAACTATTGGATATCTTTCCTCCGTGTTATATTTCTGGCAGGTTCTATTCTTCCTCCCATCGTGTGATCCCGGAAGTTAGTTGTCCATCTTCTACAAATAGTCCCCACTTTCACCCCAAAGATTACACTTTCTCTAACATGCTTATTATATCCCATATGCCACTAGCCACTTCTCTGTTCTTTGTCCCTAATAGGATTGCTTACCATGTTGCCTACTTATTACAAAACCGCTTTCTTCACATTTCCACCCTACTGACCACTTTCATCCATCAGAAGTTGTGGTACTTGCTCCTCCTGGCACTTATTTTATCTGGGGATATTGAACCAAACCCAGGTCCAGGAAATAACATCTCCTACACAAACACCTCTTGGAATGATGCCAAGGGTCTGCGTAGTGTTCACATGAACATAAGGAGTCTTCCCCATAATCTAACAGAACTTGAGGCGTGGACTACTCTATATGATCCTGTCATTCTCTGCTTGTCTGAGACCTGGCTGCAACCCTCTACCCCTGATCACCTAAGCCTTCTTCCTAACTACGAAATCATGAGGCAAGATAGGTCCTCTTCTAAACGTGGTGGAGGTGTTACTATCTTTTATAAACCTCACTTTTCTCTACATCGTAATATCTCTCCCACTCTCTCACACTGTGAATTTATTCATGCTACTCTTCAACTTGGTTCTAAAAGGCTACACATAGTGTGTGCCTGTAACCCTCCCACAGGTGGTGTCTCTGGTCTGGTCGAACTCCTTTCCTTGGTGGACACAGCCATTGGGCATAATGAAGTCTTCATCCTAGGTGACTTAAACCTTAACTGGTCCGGTAAGTCCTGTCAGTTTTCACACCTTTGTGCAATGCCATGACCTTCACTAATTGTTTGCTGACCCAACTAGGGTCACGCCCCCCCCTCCCTATCTAGCACTCTAATTGATTGGGTCCTTATGAACCATCTTGACTGTATCGTCTCTGCTGGTACCCTTGCTGATTTGATAAGTGACCACTCCCCAATTTTTTGCATCTGGCATGCTGCTAGGCAACCATTTCCTCCCCCAAAATTAATCACCTTCCAAAATCTGGCTAATTTTCATCAGGCTCAGTTTCTGCAGGACCTAACTATGGTTGACTGGTCACCTATCTTTACCTCCTCTGATGGTCAAACTGCCCTTAACTACTTCCTCGAAAAGTTTGGATGTCTCCAGGACCTTCATGCTCCTTGTATCATGCGCCACATTCATGGCCACAAACTAAGTGGCTCACTAAAGACCTTCTTACCCAACTCTGGGCTAGGGACAAAAAGTTGGCAGCTTTTCAAGGCCTCTGGGCAGCAGCATGATTATAATCACTATAGGGCCCTGAGAAACTCTTGCAAAAAGGAATACTCGATAAGCCAAAACCACTTTCTATAAAGATCTACTAATAAAAGCTGGAGGTGACTCGAAACAATTCTGGTCAGTCATCAAAGCTCTTCTTGGAACAAATAAGCCAAGCACCTCAAATGACATGCTACTAAATGGCATACATTGTAACAATCCAGTGACTATTGTTAACTCTCTCAACTGTCATTTCACGGATCTAACATGCTACTCTGCCTCCTTCCCCACTATTCACCCTTCCTCCACTCCTGTGGTTACTGAACCTTCATTCTCTCGTCCACTTTTCAGGTTTCAGACCGTTACAAGAGTTGAAGTCCTAAAGATGCTACTCTCTATCTCAGACACCACCAGCTCTGGTGCTAACAGTTTGGAACCTGGGCTCCTGAAAGCTGCAGCCCCTCTCATAGCCTCCCCTTTGACTAAAATATTTAACTTGTCACTATCCCACAGTGTAGTCCCCAACATATGGAAGATAGCCAAAATAACACCCATCCTTAAAAAAGGTGATCCGAAAGATATGGCTAATTACTGGCCCATTGCTATCCTTTCTGTGCTTAGTAAAATCTTAGAAAAATTAGTGGCAACCCAAATCATTGAGTATCTAAGGCAACACAACCTCCTCACTGGTTCACAGCATGGCTTCCATAAAGGCCATAGTACTTCCACAGCCCTCCTAAAACTTACCAATGACATTTATTCTGCCATGGATTCTGGTCTCCTGACAGGTGCCATTTTCATTGATCTAACCAAGGCATTTGACTTGGTTAACCATACCATTCTCCTTACAAAACTCATCTCCCTTGGATTCTCAGTTGAATCGGTGAACTGGTTCCATAGCTATCTGTCCAATCGGCAGTAGGCTGTCATTTTCAACTTGGCCATGTCTGATCTGTCATCCATACATGTAGGCATTCCTCAGGGCTCAATACTTGGCCCCCTACTTTTCACTATTTTCATTAAGGACCTTTCATCTCAGGCACCTACCTATTCCTCTTTGCTCTACATGGATGACCTGGTCCTCTATTACAGCATCAGAAATGTAACGGACATAAACCACTCCCTTGCCTCTGACTTCCTAAACATACAATCCTGGCTTACGGTGAATCACCTTGTTCTTAATATGAGTAAAACTCATTCTATGCTATTTGGGTCCCCTGCTAAACTAAAAGGAAATTGAGACTTCTTGAAAATCTCCTGTGCTGATAATTCCCTCTTAGTCAACACAACTTCCTTCAAATACCTGGGCATTCCCCTTGATGAATCCCTTGAGTTTGATCTCCACATTACTGCTATTTGTAAATCCGTTAATGCAAAAATTGGGGGAGCCTACCGTACTAGATATGCCCTCACTCCATCAGCCAGACTTGCTGTTGCACAAGGTTTTCTGCTCCCATCTCTGGCCTATGGCTCAGATACCTTCCTAGGTGCAACTAAGACCTCCCTCTATTCATGGGACACCACCTATAATAATATTTGCTGTTATGCTTCTGCCTCTCCTCGGTACAAACATTACTGTCAGCTCTATGCTGATCTAAAATAGCCTAGTCCTTCTGCTCACCGTCTCCTATCCTATGGTGCTCTAATTGACAGTATAACAAAATCTGGCCTTCCTCAATCCCTTGCCTCTTTACTTCACTTGCAAACCCCCTCCTATGGACTTCGCTTAAGCGATCAAACCCATCTGCACATCCCTAGGCTGCTCCTAAGTATTGGAATTCTATCCCTCAAGAAATTTGTCTTGCCCCTACAAAAGTTGGTTTTAAGAAGCTTCACCATGAATATCTACTTGCATCAAGTCCTTGTACCCATTTCCATCCTCCTTAAGCTCATCTCTTACCTGTCCTTTACTTTACTCTGGCTCCACCCTTCCTATATTTACACTCTTGCCCATCTCCCCTTTCCTCTATCCCCGCCCCCCTCTACTTTATTGTCTATGTTAATTTTGTTTTGCTATGGCACTTCTGTTTTCAGTCTATAATACCTACTAGTACTAAATCCTGTACTTGTGTTGCACTTGTTTCATCTTTCATATCTCTGTATACTAGCTGATATTGTGTACTTTGTTTTTCAACCCTGTATTTTTACAGCCTAGCAAATTATTTGTATCTTTCTGAATATCTTTGTATCCTCTTATTCAATATGCTGCGTCACATGGTTGTTGTTGTTTGTTAATGTATTTGACTTGTATTCTCACGGGTCATGCCTGAAAATAGGCATCTCTATACCTAGTGCACCCACCCGGTGACCAAAAGAAAATAAATAAATTATCCCTTTTACCCCTACTGACAGGCCAAACAGAGTAGAGGGAAGAAAGAGTCCATTGATCCCAGGGTGTTGCCATTGCTATTGATGAATGTCAGGGTGTCACTTCCATAGTAGTAACTCCTAATTCAACATCCGTCAGCCAATCAGGTGTTACTACAATACTATAGGAAACTGTAACCATTCATTCATACAAACATCCTCCTCCTCCTAATACAGTATGTACTGTACACCTGAAGATAAGCACAAGATATTACACCATTGGACCTGACTCGGATATTCAGAAATATATGGGTGCTATGGGTAGAAGGAGGGAGGTGGGGCCTACTGGATATGTTGGGCAGGACTTTTTTTTTTTTTTACTGAGTTGGATGGTTATCAACTTGTGGCTTGTGCAGCATGGGAGAGGCTTCTGATTTAGCACTGGTGGAGGGTGTTTATAAAATATTATAATAATGACAGTGCCTAATTTACCTATGATATATGCAATCAGTGGAACTGGGGAAGGAGGGAAGCTATGGGTTACAGGGTAGATTGGGTGGAGGACATTAATTGTATGGTGGGGGAGTGTACATGTTGGGTTGTGTGTGTTTTATTTTCATTTTTTGTTTTTTTTATAGCCAGATTTCTGATTTCAGAGTAGGAAAGTCCAATGTCTAATATCTGTCTGTCTGATTAGATAATGAGCTATCTGAGCAACCTTACTGCACACCCACTTTGCTAGTGATGTCAAACATTGCAGCAACTCTATTTGTGACACCACCTAAGAGGGATATGCTTGATGCAGATCTCCAGGTGCTCCTGGACAAAAACAAAAACAGGCATCATCCAAGTCACGTACAGTATAAGCTTAATCCTGCTCTGGATGTTGGCTACCAGATCACACATAAAGCCAAGGAAGTCAAAGTTCTTGTGACACCTATATTTGAGCAGTTTAGAGGGACCATGGTTACAAAGCTTCTCTCTTGTGCAGTAGGTGGCAGCATGACTACTTGCAAGGTCAGGTATTACACCAGCTGCTGAGAACTCAAGGTATCTATTTGTGAGAATGATATCCAGGAGGAAAGAGGCATTTGACTGGAAGTGTTGGAATTGCGGACAGAAAGGGAGTAGGCACTCAGCTTTAACCTACAGGCGTATAGATTAATTGCAAAAAACTTCATTAATGCACTAGTTAGGGTTAAAGTGACAAAAGTAGGGAACTGTGGTATTAGGGTTTCCAACCTTGACACCCCACCCCCACCCTGCAGACAGTAGAAAGTGTGGGGTGTGGACTGGGGTTGTAAACCATAACTCTCACCACATTCTCATATACTGTACACATCTCAGCTAACTTACTCATGGAATAAGGTGAGCATTAGGGATGACAACCCTAAGGCATGCCCCATGCCTGTTGTTGCCTGCAGGATGGGGGCGGGTCATTAGGGTTGTAAACCCTAGCACCACATTTTCCTACTTTTGTCACTTTAACCCCATCTAGGGAATTAACAACTTTTTTTTTCACAATGAATTTCCTTACTTTTTGAGATAGTACTTTTTCTGTAATTAGTTTTCATACAAGCCAAGTTTTTTTCTATAATTAGTTCTTGGGTGAGGGATTGGAGTGGTGGTTGCTGAGATGAGGGGTTTGAGTGGATGGGAGGTTTATTAAAAAAAAAAAGAACAGAGGATTCCTGCACTGGGGTATCGGGCAAAACCCGGTGTAACTGTTTGGTTTATGGGTGGGAGGGGAGTGGGGTGGTGGGTGCTGAGAGGGATGGTTGGGTGGGCAGGAGGACAATTATATTGTGCATGCACAGTGCAGTTTGTTGGCCATGTTGGACATGGTGGACTTTGCCATGTTCTGCCATGACCACTGACTTAAGAAGAAATAGTGCACTGCCTCTACTGATTGAGAGAGCGGAGTACTTCATGGACATGGAGGCCTCTGTGATACAACTCCACACTGTTTTTCAGTTGGAAAAGTCTCCCTTTTCCAATAGCAAGAGGTCTACAGGGCTCTTCCCAGTGCAGCCCTAAAAATGACTATTGTCCTTCTATAGCCCTAGGCCCAGATATTCAAATGGGTTGCACCATGCATAACCCCCCCAATGCACCCCGGTGTGATATTCAAAGGCACAAGTTGTGCTGTGCAAATCCAGGTGCACTGGGGTGCATTGGTAGTTTATGCAGTGCAAATGCAGGGGGCATGCCCATGCACATGCGGCACATCCCAATATTCAGCTCGGGATGTACAGTGCATATGCTAGCACAACCCTGATGTGCGCCACATAAGGGGGTGCGATGTTGAGCTGGTAGAAAGGAAGAACAACCCATGGCCACTCACAGGTGGGCTGCTGCATTGCAGGGCACAACACAGCACCTGCCAGCAGTGGGTGGCCACCCGCACAGCAGGGACACCGTCTACATGCACCTACATCATCCCCAGTGGTCCAGTGGATCCCCCCCTCTCTGACATGCCTGATCATGGGCAACCATATGCCAGTATAGCATCTGGTGTGCTAGTGTTCCCCCCTCCCTCCAGAGTGGCCCAATCATGGGCAGTAGTAATGCAAAGCCCTATACTCAGTGGACTAGTGTTCCCCACTCCATCCAGTCTGCCCAATCACAGCCAGTAGTATCCCAAAGCCCTATATCAGCTGGTGCAGATGTCCCCCCCTTCCACCCAATTCTGGGCATGTGATAGAAATAGTAAACCTGGTGGCCCAGTGGACTCCCCTCCCATCCCGCCCACAGAGGACCCATCCACCCAGCTCCCCTCCATCATTGGCGGGTGACAGCACCCCACCTGCATACTGCCCAGCTGCACACCGAATGACAGCGTACAGTATGTGCTGCACACCTATTGGTCCACACTGTGGACCAATGGGCATCAAACCATACTGTACTACACAGACATGGTTATGTGAATGGCTTCATTCACATAACCGTGCCTGTGTAGTACAGTGTGGTCTGTGTAACCATTGGTCCACAGTGTGGACCAATAGGTGTACAGTACATACTGTATGCTGTCATTCGGCGGGCGGCCAGGTGGTATGCAGGTGGGATGCTGCCACCCACCAATGACAGGGTGGGGAGATGGGTGGCTGGGTCCCCTGTGGGTGGGATGGGAGGGGTCCACTGGGCCACTGGATTTACTATTTCTATCACATGCCCATGATCGGGCTGAATGGGGGGGACATCTGCACCAGCTGGTATAGGGCTTTGGGGTGCTACTGGCCATGATTGGGTGGACTGGATGTAGGGTGGAATACTAACCCACTGGATATAGGGCTTTGCATCACTACTGCCCATGATCAGTCCACTTGGGAGGGAGGGCTACTAACACACCGGTGCTATACAGCATGTGGGCCCTTGACCGGGCATGTCAGAGGGAGGGGGATACCACTGGACCACCTGGTAGCCATATCTGCTATGGAAGCCCATGTTCAGGCATACAGGTGGGGGGGTACTAGTGCATCAGGGACACAGTGCCTGCTGCAGGCAGCTTCGCAGGCTGCCAGGCACATTTCGCTGGGCTGCTCTACGCAACACATGCAAATGGGGCCATAATGACATGCTAATGGCCTCATTTGTGCCATGCATATATTATGTCTCCATTTGCATGCCCTCTTCTGAATATTGTGGGTGATGGGCACAGCGCAACTGCATTTGCGTTGGAGCATTTTTGATTCTCCCTGTCTATGTGATGCGCCGTCACATTGTACTTGCACCATGCGCATTCTGTGTGATATTCAATGGTGATGTACCATGGCACATCACCTTTGACTATCACCCTGTCCTGGACCCAGCGCAGCTCGGTTGCGCTGCACCCTCACTTGCACCATTGCCTGGCGCAGTCTGAATATCCGGTTAACATACTGATTTGTAGCCTATGTTTCAAAACAATTCACACCTTCAATCTGTCAGTATCCAAAAAGTAAACCAAAAAAGAAATTCTTGTAAACAGTGATTTTGAACAGACCAAACTTCCCAAGGAGGGATAGCTTGTAGTTTTCACCAGATTTTTCAAGTTCCCTCAATTAAAAAAAAAGGTGTGCAGATAAGCTCAAGATTATTCATGAGCTATGAGTTGACGCTAGGCCTCCAAGTCACGCCCCTTCATACAGCTGTTTTGAAGTGCTTACTGATCATGCTCAGAAAATGAATTTTTAAAATTTAACAACTTTGGAACAGATTGATATTTTTTCACCAAACCAGCAAAGGAAATCATTCTGGAGCAAACCCTTTGCTTTCTGAAATTTTCAGACCAAAATTCCAAACCATCTGGGTGCTACGCGATGAAAAATAAAACAACGAAAAACAGTGCTGGGGGGGGGGGTTCTAGCTGCTTCTCAGAATCCGCGCATCCAACTGGAACACAACTTGGCATGTTATGACATCAGCCCACAAGACTGACCATGCAAACTTTTCTGTAAATCCATTGAATGGTTGCAAAGATATTAAAGTGCAAAAACTGGGGTTTAACATTAAAGTGACTACTCATCCCTAACTATAGTGGTGCTATCATGCCACTATAAGATAGAATAGATAGATAGATAGATAGAAGTAGATAGATAGATAGATAGATTCTTTGCAAAAAATACTGAAATGTCATTCCACGGCATCAAAACATCATTCTGTGCCAGAGGGGTGAAAACACATTTTGGCAAGGATTTGAAAAATGACAGCTGTCACATTCATGAGGTGGTGTAAAAAATTGGCTTTGTTGAAAATTTTGGGTTAAAATATTTAAAATTATGAAAGTTATGAGCGAACATACTAACATTTCAATGTATGTGCACAACTTTGCCATTTTTACATATTTTTAGCCAAGATTTTCAACATAGCCTTGTTATGACCCCACCTCATGAACAAGGGCAATGAAAATGTTCTTTTTTTGTGTGTGTGTCTCTCTTTCTCCCCTTTCTGGCTGGTCCTCCTTCCCACTGGACCTGCTAGCCCTGTCACCCCAGATTCCCCAGGACCTACCTCTTCTGGTATCCCCCACAGCTTGCCCTCTGTGGCAGGGGTTGGGGAGTCCCTCAACCCACTGGACTGGATCAATATGCAGGAGGTACCTGAATCACTGGGAGTGGGGCCTGCAGAGCCTAATGGTAACCATGCGTGACCAGAATATTTTCCCATTTTCTTCCTGGGGCAGAAGTAGTGGCATGCAATGATGCCAATGGCGGTGTCAGGTACACTCCACTGCACTGCACGCTGGGTGTCTGCCCTGCCACCACCCCCCCATAGTGCAGCATTGGTGTGCCAACCCCTAGTTTTCACTAGGGGACAGGTTAATACCGACCACTGATCCCTTCCCTTCACAGGAGAGGACAGCAGTCCTCCAGCTGCTCAATTCTCTCCCTCCCCATCTGAACCCTGGCAACCTGCTCACACTGCAAACTTGGGTCACTAGCGTGGCACAAGGTAAGGCACCAATGCCTCAACCCTTCACTCCGCTGGGCTGGCCAGCAGTGAAAGTTTTCAGATCCCGCCCGAAGGGTAGTTACCAAAGTGACCACAAAATAACCTTTTGGGCTTCATTGGTATAATTCTACCACTACTGGTCATTAGGTGGGGTCCCAAAAAGGGTATGTCAAAAATTTGGGGTCAAAATATGCAAAAATGAAAAAGTTATGCATCAAAGATAAAAACTCCATTGAAATACATTGAACTGCACTTACCTTAGTGTCTCATATTGCAGTTAGCAGTTCCAGCAGCAAGACGTGTCTTCGATCGGAGAGTGGATCTTCACCATTGTACCTTTTCAGGTGAGTGAGGGTGTGTGTGGGGTGGTGGGTGCTCAGTGGGAGGTGGGGATGGGGGGTCAGATCAGCAAGGGATCATTTTCTTTTTTACAGGTGCAAAAAAATATAGATGGATGGTTTTCTTTACTACAGGTTTCCTAAATATGGTGATGGCAATCAAAGGGTGGGAGGTTCCACTAGACAATAGGGAAACTTTACAAAATACTGGGATGGCAATCAGAGGGGTGGGGTGTCACTAGACAACAGGGAAACATTAATGAATACAGGGATAGCAATCGGAGGGTGAAGGTTGTTGCTAGACACCAGAGAAACATTAAAAATATGGGAAGAGTGATGGATGTTCTCTCGGCTTTTGGTAACCCAGGTTCATGCACCAAGCCTGGTCATCAGAAGCAGAGTCTGGCAGGGAGGGAGTTTAGAGCATCTTATGGATGCTTCCTTCATGAGGGGGTTGGTCTTGGGTCCCTATTAGGCAGCTCCTGGTGGTGGTTTGTGGTCAGTGTTCTTGGTGGTGTGTGGCCTTGACACACCACTGAATGCCCTCAGCCCTAGGATGCTGCTGCGAACAGACCAATACGTGGAAGGTGGATGGGTTGGGGTACAGAATGGAAAATGACCACTCAGATGACAGGATAATGACAGCAAGTCCCCCCACTTGCCATGCAGCCCAGAAGTGTCCAAGCTGATCCCTCATTGTGTATGCATGCCCAGTGTTGAAGGAACACCTCTGGGCAAAATCTCCCCTCCTGGTACCCCATCCCAGTGGGAGCCCCCCCCACATGAAGGGATATATCAGGTCAGCTGGGCCACAGCATCAGGATGGTGAGAATGGTGACAGGGGCAGTTGGCGGGTTGGGGAAGTCCTAGGTGATCTAAAGGAGTGGCTGGCTGAAGGGAAGGGGGTGCATAAAGAAATAAAGTAAAACAAAAAAAACAAGGGGATAGCAGTTGGAGGGTGGGGGTGCCACTAGACACCAAGGAAGCATCAATGAATATAGGCACGGTGACCAGAGGGGTGGGGGTACCACTAAATTCCAGGGAAACATTAATGAATATGGACATGGTGATCGGAGGGCTGAGGGTGCCACTGGATACCAGGGAAATATTAATAAATATGGGGACAGTAATTGGAGGGTGAGGTGGTACCACTAGACATCAGGGAAACATTGATAAATACGGGGACAGTGATCAGAGGGTGGGGGATACCACTAGACACTAGGGAAAAAGAAGGAGTTTTAGCTTCTTAAATTTCCCATGTATTCCTATGGAAATCTGTAAATTGTAATGTTTGTCATTTTTTATATAGCCCCTGGTGGGATTATGTGTTATTGTAGCAGTACTCATTAAGAAGATCTTTGGTTTTGTATATACATTGTCCTTAAGAAAAAAATGTGAGGGAGTTATGGGTTGTTGAACATTAAATCACTAAAATAAAACTAAGTCCAAAAATGTTTTTCATTTGTAGGAAACCTTTTTCTTATAAAATGAAGAAAGGATATAAAAAAGGTTCCCTTTAAACAAAAAAAGCATCACAAAAAAAAAACCTAAGTCCAAAATCTTTTTCCATATGAAGGGATCCTTTTTTGTATGAATCAGAAAAACATACGTAAAAGGATTCCTTCAAATGAAAAAAAGAATCAAAAAAACAATTAAGTTCAAAATCTTTTAGCGTATGAAGGGATCCTTTTTCATATGGCTGAATTCCTTTTTTCTGCAGCCATACGAGAAACCCTGAAAATTTCAGACCAAAATTCCAGACTGTTTGGGTACTAGGGAATGACATAAAAACAGCAAATCCCCTTGATGTTTTCATTTTTTTTTTGCTATCTGGATCTCGGAATCCTGGCTCTCCTCCAAGGTTCCAGACTCCTCAATCTCTCTGGATGGTTACACCATCTTTTGTATGGACAGGCTCTCCAAATGAGGTGGTGGGTGCCTAGTCTACCTGAGGAGCAGCATCTGAGGACAAATCATGCCTTACAATATAAATGCCAAGGAAGCTCAGATACTCTCCATTAAACTTTCAATTGGCCAACAAGGTAAAACTCTGTTACTTACAGCAGCGTACATATCCCCAGGGAAAACAAGGGCCAGGACTCAAGTTATTCACTTAACACATTAAAAAAACAAAGCAGGGCTGATAACAATTTACCCTTGGGGACTTTTAATTCGAACTGGCTAGCTAAGGATACAGTTACTGTCAGGGATAAAATACATACCCTTTACCTAACCAAGATGGTAAATCAAACAGCTAGGATGAACTATCAAACAGGTACTAGCACACTCATTGATTAGCTCCTAGCTACTTTCCCTGAGCACATAAAAAATATCACTGTCCTGCCTGACACCTTGAGCAACCACTCTCCCATTATCTGCTCCTGGTCTAACAAGTGCCCTAAGAACATGTCACAAACCAGAAAAAGACATTCCCTGAAGAAAGGACAACTTGGCCTCTTCAAGAGCTACCTGAGAAATGCAGACTGATCTCCCCTTATCCCTTGCCCTGACCCTAACCAGGCTCTGGAATACTTTATTACCATTTTTAATAAAGCCTGCAACTTATTTGCATCATTCAGAAAATCCAAAACAAAAGGGGCATCCAATCCTTGGTTTAATGGCCCCCTGTTAGAACTAATGAAGAATAGGAACAACCTCTGGCAAGTAGCAAGAGCTACCAGAAGACAGGCAGATTTTACAGCCTACAAGGCTGCAAGCAATAAATGCATCCACTTGATAAGGAATGCTAAGGCCTCCTATTACAGAAAGAAAATTCAAAAGTGCTGGGGGAATGGGAGAGCGTTCTGGGAGAATGTAAAGACACCGACTGGAAAGAATCCAAAGCTCCACCAGATCTAATTGTCACTGCTGCAGGCTGTCTCCAGCAACCCAAAGAGTTAGTTAATGCCTTTAATCTGGCCTTTACAAATCTCAGCTCCATCCTCCCTCCAGAGTGCCTTGTTACTGATCCTAACAGCTGGCCCCCAAAACCCACTACCATTGCAAACACCACTCAACCCCCATTCTACTTCAAAATGATCATGAAGGCGGACGCTATTAAATATGTGAAGAAGATCCTTGGCAAAACTAGAATGGGTAGTGATATGCTCGACATGAAGCTCCTTGCCATCACCCTAGAAGAGCTTGCCCACGCACTAACACAACTATTGAACATATCCCTTAAGTTGAACATATTCTTTGACAATGGGAAAACTGCCTTCATCACCCCAGTCTTTAAAAGTGGAGACAGGACCAGCATAAGCAACTATCGCGCCATATCTATTTTACCACCCCTCTCGAAAGCGCTAGAGAGAATTGCATCAGATCAGCTCATGGATTAACTCAACAAATATAACCTACTCTGCCTTCAGCAGCAAGGGTTTTGTAAATCCCACAGCACTGTTACTGCACTCACCAACTTTACTTCACACCTATATGACTCCCTGGATGGTAGAAAAATGTTTGAATCAATCTTTATTGACCTAACCAAAGCATTTGACATCGTCAATCATCACATCCTGCTCAACAGCCTCACAGCCCTTGGCCTCTCCATCAATACATTTTACTGGTTCTCAAACTACCTCTCACACAGGTCCCAATGTGTTAGGATAAAAGGTGTATCCCACAAGGATCAGTTTTAGGGCCCTTACTATTCAGTCTCTTTATCAATTCCCTGCCAAGTGTATGCCCTGCTAAGACACTGCTTTACGCAGATGATGCAGTGATCTCTGTACCAGGAACACACCTCCATGAAATAGCAGCTACCCTTCAAAGTAGCTTTACCACCTGGCCCAGTGGTGCTGAGGGTTGAGGCGCTGGATGCCACACCTCATGCCACACTGACGACCCGAGTTCAGGAGCGAGTGTGGGCATCGGGAGTCAGCAGAGGATTGCACACCCTTTGGGCTGCCCTCGTCCCCTGGGGGGAGGGCTCAGAGTTGTTCGGCACTCCAGCGACCCCCGGTTGAGACTGGGGTTGCTGTAGAAGCATAGGATCTGCACAAACTTTGCATGACTGATGCTGGGCAGGGTTGCCATGAGCCACAGCATCAGAGCGTGCACCATGCCTGGGGGGTGGGGGGGAAGGCTTTCGGGACTACAAGGGGAATAACCCCTCCCTACCTGGATAGGCGGCGGCCCAGCCAGTGCCACTGCCACACACCCCCAATGCCAGTTCCCTGTCACTGCCCCTTCCTTCTCCCTGGGTTGTCCCCACCCTGAACCCAGGGAGGTCCGTAACGTCTCTGAAGATGGCAGGAGACACTGCGGGTGGTAGAGCGAGTCGGTGAGAGCTGAGGTCCGAGAGTGTTCCGGGATGGGGAATGAAGAAACAGAGTTGGGAAAAAAAAAGTAGCTTTACCAATCTGGATTCATGGTTTGCTCACAACAAACTTCTCTTGAACTACAGATAAACAAAAGCAATGCACTTTACCCTACGAAGCTCAAAAAAGCAAGTTGGCCCACTTACCAAACTAAATAAAAACAATGTAATCAAACAGGTTACTATCTTTAAATACCTGGGATTATTCCTAGACAACACCCTTTCTTTCAACACCCATCTTGACCATGTCGTGAAAACAGCCAACATCAGACTCAGACTGCTTTACTGACACAGAAATGCTGTGACCACTGACGCCCTCAGCCTTGTCACCAAAAGCTCAATACTGTCCATCGTTGACTATGGACTGACTATCTATAGTATAGCCACTGAAACTGCTCTCAGAAGGGTTAAACTCCTGCTCAACAAAGCCTGCTGACTTGTTTTAGGAGCTAAATCGGTATTTCCACTCTTGCAATCTCTACTCTGTAACTGGCTGGCTGCCATTACCTCTAAGGTCCCAGTATCAGTCATGTATCATAGGGAAAAAAAGCCCTCCTAGAACTGGTCCCAGAATCAACTTCAAAAGTTTTCCAACATAACCCAAACACTAAAACAACCCAAAGCTCTGCTAGAGGGGTACTGCATGTACCTTATAAAAGAACCTCCTTCGCCCAGAGGTCCCTCTCCTATTGAGGCCCTCTCTGAATGAACAACCTATCCCCCTCCCTTTTTCACCTTAAGAAACTGGGCCAATTCAAAAAAGAACTCCATCGCCTCCTGGTAGAATCCCAAGAGTGCAACTGCTGTGCATAACGATAGGAGTTCCATCCCCTGTCCTAGACTTCCAACCATTACCCCCCACCTTTTTACCCCTCTCACCCCACGAGTCCTCACCTCCTCCCCTCCACTTGGTTTACACTTCCCCTACACTGCCCCCGTGCACACAGCATTTATCAGCTTGTTCTCCCTCATCACCATACCCCCTTCTCCTATCCCCTAATAACATTATACAATATGCCTCCTCTGTACCCATGCCAATACTCGCCATACCTTCTCCTCTTTTCTTTGACAAAACCAATTTTGGCAGCCAACTACAAGCAACCTGTACTTAGTAACTAGACCTATAGACTAGAGATATTTCTGTAATAAAAGTATTTGTATTTGAGGTTATACTTCACATTTATCTTGCTTGTAAATTAGTCTTGTCACTTGGCTAGTGTATGTTCTTGTCATATAATGTAAATTGTACTGTTTTGTCTGTTCGTCTACTGACTTGGAGCCTTTGTAAAAGAGCCAGTTTGACTCAAAGGTTGTAATTCCAAAACTGAAATAAATAAAAAAAAAAAATATATAATAAAAATCCACATATTCAATGGGAACGAAACTTGGCATATTCTGTTGAATGGTTGCAAAGGTAGAAAAGTGCCAAAATTTAACATTAAACACCCTACTCAACCCAAAGTATAGTGGTGCAACTGTGCCACTATAATTGCCCAGCATGTCCCATCATGCTTGTATCCCAGCATGTGAGTGGAACAGTGCAGGAGTGAAGCATCAACCTTAAGTGTCTGCAGGCATATGCAGAGGGAGCACAATTTGTTGTCAAGCGTAATTGCAGTGTGTCAAATACCACACAGTGAACATCACAAAAGGTATATGAGCGAGGGAGAGATTATAGCATTGATTTGGTACCACGTGGTTGATTACTTACATGGAAGACAATTTGTCTTGGTGTGGTGGTTAGTCAGTTTTCAGTAACATTTACATTTCTTAAGGGGGGTTAGGGGGTGAAGTCCTCCGAATGGGGTGTGGGGTAGGTAAAGTGCCCTGCAGGAATATTTTTGAAGATAGATTTAAGCTCTCATCCTCCACTGCAGTTGAATTTTGAGCTGAAAACTCTAAGTTGCCGAATGTGTACTGACTCAGTGTGCTGACAGCAAGGCTTAGAGGTTAGGGTGACAAGCTGTTAATGCCATACTTCCAAGTGATCTGGGTCAGGGTCTTGCACTGTCCTTTTCATTTTTCTGTTTTTTTTTTGGCTGTTGTGCCCCCAATCTCCCCCATTCAAGTTTCACCCCCTTGGAGCTGTAATACTAAACCCAGCCATGTCCTGACTCCCCCCTCCAAGTTCCGTCCCTCCCGGAGTTCTTTTCCTTTATCTGCCCACCCAACTGAATTTCTCCCCACCCTCAGTTGCATCCCACATGGAGTTGTTCTCTTAAATGTGCCCACCCCCAACCTTCTCCCCTCTGAGTTGCATCCCCCCAAAGTTCCATCAATAACTTTGAGCACTCCCCCAAAGTTTCACCATCTTGTCACTTTTATGAAAATTTTATTTTTAGCTGCATTTTAGCAGTGCAGTGTTTTCTGTGCACTGTTTTACTGTTCGGTTTGTTACCATGCTGTTTTTTTTTCTTTTAGTGACTTGTCAGGGAACTATATGCAGATAGTCTGCAGTCCACAGGATACTCTGCAGGGAAGACACTAAACCATGGTAGGAGATAATACAGTACTGTGTATGGATATCCTTAAATAAACAGCATATGGTTTAGTAGCTACAGATACTGGAGTAACAACTATGGGGTAAGAGGTACTAGACATCACAAAAAGGTAGTCACTGGTAGGAGGGTTGAACATAGCAGTTATGGGACATCCAATCTAGCGTAGGATAACAATTACATTTCATACAAATGAGCAAAGAGGTAGGAAGTCAACAAGGATAGAAAGAAGGCAGGATGGTTCAACAGACAAAAATGTTAGGAAAGAGCAACTTCTGGTGACATCACGGCCCAGGTAGCAGTGTAAAGGGAGAGTTCTCTCCTCCTTGAGGTTTCAATTCAACATTAAAACTTGCTAAAATTGAAAAAATCCTCAGAAAAATGTCTGGCAGAAGGAGAAGAGATGTCAAAAAGCCTAGAACGAGGGTCAAAACTCCAGGAACAGCACTGGATAGATCTAGATATCGACCTTGGGTCCCAGATCAAAGTCGTATTGGGTCACCATGCAGTGTGCAAGGCCACGACTCGGACATGGATCGGGAGAAAGAAAAACTCTCCCAAAACCATTTTGAGATAATAATCAATTAAATTAAGATTTCCAGAAGAGAAAGTAAACAGGAGTTTGATAAGATCCATGCAGACATTTTTGAGCTTAGACAAGAGGGTACAATGGACGGAAGAGAAAGTGGCAGAGATGCAGGAGCATAAATATAATGTGAACACAGCACTCAAACTACTGGCCACACAAACTGAAATGTTAAAATATAAATGTGTAGATCTGGAAGCGAGATCAAGAAGGGACAACCTCAGGCTGTCTGGACTCCTGAAAAATGTAGAGCCCATGGACATGGTATCATTTTTGCAAGACATGTTAAAAGAAGTAGTGGAGCTACCAGTAGATGAGGACATAAAAATAGAAAGGGCACATAGGGCCCTTTATGCAAAGCCTAAAGACCAGAATAGATGGCCCAGACAAGTATTCATTAAACTTGCAATTTATCGAACGATGAAAACTGTTCTGAAACTGGCCTGACAAAAAGGAATGGTGTTGTATAAGGGTTCCCACCTATTTTTCAATCATGATTACCCCCAGAAGATACACCAGCAAAGAGTGTGATTCTTGCCATGTTTTAAGGCCTTAAAGGACCAGAAAATAAGAATTCTGAACACCGTACCCGGCTTTGTTGAGAATGTTCTGGGCAGGGGGCCCTCTGACTTATGAAATCCCTGAAGAGGCCAAGGCAGCACTAGAGAGCCACGGTGTGCCAGTGATGCTCAGGCCAAAAATGGGAGCTCCAGGGAGACAAGTGCCAAGGGTGGGATCCTTTGAAAAGAGGCCAATTTCAAGACGAGTCCAGAATGGAAACACAAGAATGCAGGAGGCCAACCAGATGCTACAGGACATCAGAAAGATACTACACTCACTTATGGTGAAGGATCAAGAGGAGGAATCAGCCACACTGAACCAGGAGATGAGAGATGGCCCATGAAGAAGACATGATCGGAGCATGAGACAGAGGTCCTAGTTCTTCAAGAGAGAGACAGAGACTGGTGATTGATCTTAACTCGGAGGGATGACCCTCCATGGAACAAAGAGTGAAAGTAGCTGTTTTTCACAAGCTCCTCAGCTAAGTACTTAATATTTGCAATTGAAATTGTGACTGCTGATGGGGATTGCTGTTTTGATGTGCATGCACTACTCAGTTTTGAGGGCTACAATCAAAAGTATGGGGGAGAGATGGAATAATGGAGTAGTGCCTTTACACCATAGGAGCCTTTCTGATCATTGCACGGAGGCAACGAGAATACTCAGCACATATTCCAGAACTTGAACAATAACTTTGAGTTCATCAATGTGGGATAGGTGTTTTTGGCTGACTCCCCTTCAGCTAAGTGTGGCTTTCTTTTTTTAATTTTGTGAAGGGAAAGGGAAGGAAAGAACTGCAAATAGAGCCATGCAAGCTGGGGCAGCTCACTCAAGGACAAAAACTGCCTAGCTGTCTAGAGCGATATGAAAGAACATATGAGATAACTACAAAAGTTAATAGAGGGAATAAATAAAGGGATATTTGAGGAAGGGCAGGGAAGTGGGGATGCGGAGGGAAACTGGAGAGATGGAAAGGAAGATTAATAGTAGTGGGTGAAACTGTAGTATGTACAGGGGTATGGGGGAGTATGGGGATCTAATATGTGGAACTATGTCTAGAGGCATTGAGTCACCTGAGAAAAGGAGGTAATGGGACAGAAGATATGCAGGTGCACAGATTAATGATTAAGGGAAAGTTATAGAGTCATTTTTCTTACCGTATAAGAAATTATATTTACATGATATTTCCTTTTCTTATTTTGTTCCTACCTCTGTCACAAATGCCTGGATGGGGGAAGGTATGGAAGGATGGGCCCAACTGGGGAAAAACACCACTCCTGAGCATCCAGATGCCCTAAAAAGGAATGTCTCGGAAAAGGGTGGGGAGGGCCTTTATCAGGCCAACCTGTGGAGGGAAGTTGCCTTGGGGAAGATCTCCTAGGAAGGTAAGTGTGCTGCATTTCTCCTGATAATTGGGGGGGAGGGGAGGCTTTTACATACATCCAACTCATATGGAAGCTGTTTGATGGTTGTATAAAACAAGGTAAAGCTACTTAGTTAACAGGGAAGGGGAAGGGGAAAAAACAAAAGGCTGGCAAAGAATCTCATCACCAGATAAGCTGAAATACATGCCACAATGTGCTCATAGGACAAGTGACTAATCAAACAGGAGATTTACCTAAAGAAACTGTCTTGAGATTTGAGGAATGGAGACAAAGCCATCTTATGTCCAGGGGTGGGGGGAGGAGAAGGATTTGGAGGAAAAGAGAGGGAAGAAAAGGGGGGGAAGGTGCCTGCAAATGCACGGGCTGTGGCATGTATGAGAGACGTTAGGCCTACACTGGCAAGGGGATGGACAGAAGGAGGGGCACCTTAGCCTGGTGACCTTTGTAGCGACCTCTGGGGATGGAAGAAGGTACTTTGCTAAAACTCTGGGAGTACCACCAGTACACAGAGCTAGATGGGACAGTAAGATCCCATCTAACCTTGGAGGTAAGAGGTATTGTATAAAGTTCAGATGGGAGAGCCCAATTGGCTCCTATCAAAGGTTCTTTTAATGTATACAGGTGTTGAAATCAGAGCAAAATGTAAAGGAAATCAACCTGGAGGGGCTCGGGGTAGAAATATTATATAGGGTTCCAGAGGGATGGGGGGAGCCTGGAGGAGCTACACCAAGATTTAAGATGAGTGCCCAAACTATGAAGGCACTGACTTTCAATGTAAATGGGCTAACAAATCCTATTAAGAGGAAGAACATTTTGGCCTATATAAAACAAATTAGGCCTGAAATGGTGTTTCTTCAGGAAACACACTTAAAAACAGAAGAACATGAAAAACTTAAGAATTGTGGGTATGCAGACCTATTTGCGTCATCATATAAAACGGGAGGAGGAGGAGGGGCGTAGTAATAATGATCCCAAATAGTACTCCATTTGAATTAATAAGTAAGGAAGAAGACAAGGAAGGAAGATACATTTTAGTAAAAGGTAAATTATGCGGGCAAATGGTCACTGTGCTCTCACTGTATTCTTCTCCGGGGTCCCCGTACTCATTCTACAGGAATATATTGATGAGGGTGAGTGAGCAAACAGAGGGAACCCTAATATGTGGTGGAGACTAGAATCTGACACTTGATCCCACCTTGGATATTACTTCCAGAATTCCAAGGGCTGGGCATAAAGTAGCGAAACAGGTAAAGAACCTATTATACAAACTTGGCCTGATAGATGCTTGGCGCCATATGGAAGGTACATCTAAGGGATACACTTTTTACTCATTGGTACACCAAATGTACTGTCAGCTTGACTTATTCATAATGTCATAGGAGGATGCCTCAAGAATAATGAGATGTACTGTAGGAACAATAGCACTTTCAGACCACGCACTGGTAACTCTAGAAATAAACATAGGTAAATCAACCAAAACATCCTTCTGGATACTAAACCTGGCACTTTTAAGGGATAAAGAGGTAATAGAACAGGTTCCAGAGGTAATACAACTAACACTCCAAGACCATGGAGGAACGGAGGTATCCAACAGTATACTATGGGACATGACAAAAGCAATAATTAGAGGTAAACAAATTGTCATAGCAGCTGCAAGGATAAAACAGAGAGGGGAGAAACAGAGAGACCTAGAACAACAAATAAAGGCTTTAGAGGAACAACAGCAAATTAGGTTAGAAAGACAGAGGGGAAAGAATTTAGTGAAACTCAAATCTAAATTAAATAAAATATAGGACTATAGGGTTGAAAGAAACATACAACTTTTAAAACAGCGCTATTATGAGGGGAGTCTGAGAGTGACTAAATTGCTAGCTAGTAGGCTTAGGGCATGGTGGGCTAAAACACAAATAAACAAAATGACTCCCTCAGGTCAGACACAACCACTAACTAAGACAACTGAGATACTGGAAGCATTCAAGAAGTACTATGTAGACCTATACACTCCAGCTCCAGACTCTCAAAGGGTACAAATGGAACAGTATTTACAAGATTTAAATCTCCCCGAATTGAAATAAGAACAGGTTACCATCCTGACAAATCCAGTGGCCGCTGAGGAGATACAGGAGGCAATAAGAAATGGTAAAACAGGGAAATGCCCAGGGACAGATGGTCTACTGATGGAATTTTATAAAAAGTTTCAGGAAACTATAATACTTCTCCTCAGGAAGGTATACCATTAGATCATAGAAGAAGGAGGCAAGGCCCCACCATCCTGGAAACAGGCCATCATTTTGGTGATCTCAAAACCAGGTAAGGACCCCACAAACTGTTCATTATATAGACCCATCTCTATTCTTAATATGGACTATGAAATCATGTGTATGATTTTGGCAGAGACTGTAACAACAATTACCAAAAGTAATTAATATAGATCAGACAGGCTTCATAATGGGCAGACAAGCAGCAGACAATGTAAGAAGGACTTTTAATTTAATAGATTACTTGGCAAAAATGAAGAAAAAGGCAGTGATACAAAGTTTAGACACAGAAAAGACCTTTGACTGGGTTGAATGGCCATATTTATATAAAGTGCTAGAGAGATTTGGATTGGGGAAGATTTTTGAAAGATTATGCAAAAGCTATATGATCATCCAACAGCCTACATAAGGGCTAATGGCCATATATCGTCAGTAGTGAAATTGGGGAGAGGGTCCAGACAGAGATACCCTCTGTCCACACTACTGTTTGCATTTTATATTGAATCATTGGCACAAAGAATCAGAAAGGCAAGAGAGATATAGAGCACTGATTCCTGAGGCATCATTCCTATTGTCTTTAGGGGTGCTTTGCACAGCTTAGCTGAGTCTTTATTGTTCATTTGCACTAAAACGTAACCTGGCACTGTGAGCCCTGTAACTCTACAGGAGGACGGGTTGTAGTCCGTATATCAAGCAGAGTGGACTACAACTCGTATTTGATGTACTATTTTTAATGTAAACTCTATATGTTTATGCCCTAGGCCATGCATGAGTGGACTTTAATACTTTATTTTAAAATTTCCTTCTGATAGTGTAATTTTGTTACTAGTGATCCCGGACTGCACTTCTGGGTCATGTGGGGGCTATTTAAATCATGTCCCGTGGCGAGCGGGGTGAGCTCGAGTGAGCGGGCGCACGGCTGCCATGCGCTAAGACAAGCGCAAAGACACACGCGTCATAGCGCATGTTTTAGCATGTTTAAGCATGGAAAAAGCATCTAAGACTGCATTGTCAACATACGTAGATATCAGTTAAATAAGGACCTAAGCAGAACTAAAATACTGTGTTACTTAAACAGTTCTACCAGATGTATTGTAACACTGCTGCTTGCTGGTATTTGCTGTGTGAATTAAGATAATTTGATAATACATATACTGAAAATCACAAATGACTGAAGTATTACAACTAATAAACAGTAGATTTGCTCATAAATGTACTTTCTGTGACATGTACAAAATCACTGCAGATAGTAATAACATACCAGAAAAATGCAGTAACTGTGTTCAAATTGATTATCTAACTAGTGAAATAAACTTATTTGGTTCTAGAATGATTGAATTTGAAAAGAGCCAAAAATAAATGGCATCAAGACTGCAGATTGAATTTAAAAAGCCTGTTACCAGACAATCAAATATTAATGATCAATTAAGTTCTAATCAGACACATAAGGCAATTGAACAAGCTCTATTAGTGTCCAATCCTCCTATTAAGTTAACACCTTAAGTTGAGTTAAATAGAAAAAGGTCTAGGGAACCAGAAACAACTGATAGTACAGATGATGAACGGTATGAAGTACAGAACTTAAAAATTTCAAAAAATAGTAGAAGGGAAATTATATTCAATATCCCACTACTTAATCATTTTGACCCACTTTCACAAGTTAATGACTTTAATTTGAACTCTGAATTAACTGGGGATTGCCAGTTGACAAGTCGTATTAATGATTCAGCTGATAATTATGGTACATTACCTGAGATTAGTAATCCATCCCAGGAATTGAACAGAAACCTAGACTTGCTGACATTAGATCATGGTTGAGGAGGGACAGATTTAAATTTTATTGCTACTCCTATGACTGATTCATTATCCCTTAATACAAACCATGAAAACCCAGGGACAAGTTCACAAGCACCATCACCAGTATATGTACTTGGAGACTCTATAATTAAACACCTAGACAGGGTAATCTGCAACCCTGATAAAGTAAATCAGACTCTTTCCAGTTTCCATGGAGCAAAAATCAATGATGTTACACTTATGATCAATGATATAATTGATAAGAATGAAACATCTCCTGTGGTATTAGTGTGCCTTGGTGCTATTAATGTTTTCTACAATTCAACCCTAGAAATAAAGCAGGACTTGGTTGCTCTTTATAATAAACTAACTGATTTGGGCTGTACGATTGCAGTTTCTGAAAGTCTTCCAATACCAAAAGCCCAGTATTATGTTAACAACAAGATTAAAGATATTAACCTATGGTTGTGTATCTGGTGCCATAAACAAGGGGTAAAATGTATAACACACTGGGAAGAATTTACAGACCATCTTGAGCTCTTTAGTGGTGATGGCTTGCATTTAAGTAGAAAAGGTAATCTTTTACTTGGGAAACAATTTAACACTTGCTTAAATATCATTTTAAACTAAGTAAATTGGGGGAGAAGCAGACTATTTCTGCATCTCTTAAAGTATCACAAAACTCACTAAGCTTAATAAAATCAGTTATAACAGTTGAAGACATTAATATACTTCTGACTAATGCTAGAAGTTTAACAACTAAAATGGGTGAACTTCAAATTATTTTAAAAGAGCATGATATATTCATTTGTGGCATTATGGACACTTGGTTCAAGGATAATGATTGGGGTATGGATATCCCAGGATATAACAGATATTCAAAAAATAGACAAAATAAGAAAGGAGGCGGGATAGCATTATATGTCTCAGAGAAATATAAATCCAATACAATTGACTCAACTCTGGCCTACTGTTATGATACTGAAATATTGTGGGCTCAAATCTTTCTTCAAAGAAAACAAATTATAATTGGTTTGGCATACAGTGCACCGAATCTAGATTGCAGTGAGAATGATCTATTTTTATCTGTCTTGGAAAATATGGGAAGAAATTATAATTATATCTTGATGGGTGACTTTAATTTCCCTAATATTAATTGATCAACTTTAAAAGCTAATGGGGCATTAGAAAATACATTTCTTGTTTATGCAGTTAACTATGACTTACAGCAAATAGTACTCAATAACACCAGTGGAAATAACTTATTGGACCTGATCTTAACCAACTGCAAAGAAGACATCTCTACCCCTTATGTTTTTGAACCCCTAGGCTCTAGTGACCATAATAGGATCACATTTAGCATTACTACCTCTAAACAATACTCCAGAGGCTCCACAATTATGAGGGACTTTATAAAGCCAATTACTTAAGTATTAAGGATTACCTTATTAACTGGGACTGGGAAAATGAACTAAAAGGGAAGAGTCTGATCTCACAATGGAAATCAATATCGGACAAATGTCAATACTGTATTAATACCTGGGTCCCTAATAGAACCAAATATATAAATAAGGACAGAGTTCCAGTTTGGTGGAACATGAATATTGAAAAAGCTATCAATAAGAAGAAAAAATATTACAGGAGATATAAAACTCACCCTACAGATATAAAGTGGAAACGTTATAAAAAGAGCTCCAATAAAGTTAAAAGTTTAATAAAGAAATCTGAATTGAATATAGAGTCCCATTTGGCCACAAACATAAAAGACAATAAAAACAGCTTTTATAATTATACAGGTTCCTTGCGTGGCAATAAATCTAGCCTGGGACCACTTGTAATTGAAGGTAAAACAGTTAGTAATGAAACAGATATGGCTAATCATCTAAATAGATTTTTCCTAAGTATATTTAATCCAGTAGATCAAATCCCCAGTACTTCAAATAATAATAACAGTGATTGGAATCTCTTTACTGAGAGTGAGGTGGCAGAAACTTTCAATCACCTAAAAAGTATAGGTTCGCCTTGTCAGGACTGATTACATCCCAAATTTATTAAAGAACTACAACAAGAACTAATGGGACCACTAACTCTGTTATTTAACACCTCATTGAAGGAAGGTGCATCTATTCCAACTTGGAATGAGGCCAATATAACCCCCAATATTTACATCTGGAAATAAAAAGGAAGTTAACAACTATAGGCCAATAAGTTTGACATTGGTCATTTGTAAAATGTTAGAGAGACTAATCCAAATGGGGTAGACAAACATATTTCTCAAAATAATTTAACAGATCTTAATCAACATGGTTTTCAGTCAGGTAGATCATGCCTAATTAACTTAATTCATTTTTTGAACCAGTAAGTGCAGCTTTGGATTGTGGTTTACTGGTTGATGTCATTTATCTTGATTATTCAAAGGCATTTGATACAGTTTCACACAAGATCTTGATAGAACAACTCATCAGTATTAATTTGCATAATACTATAATAAACTGGATAAACTCATGGCTTTCTAATTGAATACAATGAGTAGCCATTAGGAGACACTATTCAGAGTGGGGACTGGTTACTAGCGGTGTTCCTCAAGGCTCAGTACTGGGCCCTACGTTATTTAAACTTTTTATTTCATCCATGCAAACCAGTGGTGGAACCTGGGCTGTAAAGTATGCTGATGATTGTAAATAGAGCTGTATAGTAAACAATTTACAATCAGCTCAGGACATGCAGAATAATTTAAATAAGTTAGTATTATGGGCAAACAATAATAAAATTAGTTTCAATATTAAAAAATGCAAAGTAATGCATCTGGGGCATAATAACAATAAAAATATATATAGCATTAAAAATATACAACTGCAAGAGGTCGAATCTGAAGTTGATTTGGATGTATTAATAGATAATAAACTAACCTTTGAGTCACACAATAGGATAACAGTTAAAAAATGTCACAGTATTATAAGTTGTATTTTGAAAAATGTTAAGAGCAGGGACTCCAAAGTCACAATACTGCTTTACTCAGCATTAGTGTGCCCACATCTTGAATACTGTGTTCCACTGTGTCCACCTACTACAGTTAGAGGTAAAAAACTGGTCAAGGGAGTGCAAATGAGAATCACTAAACAGATCAACAATGTTAAAGATCTGAACTATGGACATAGACTTAAAGACCTGGGACTGTATTCCTTAAAATACAAACAGTTAAGAGGTGATTTATGCTTCACTTACAGAGCAGTCAAAGAAGAATATCTCCTTGAAACATTGGGACTGGTTAAATATCATGGTAGCTTAACCACGAGATCCCACAACCTAAAACTTAAAGGGCATACAAACCATACCAACAAATGTAACAATTGGTTCACTCAGAGAATGACTTCTGCATGGAATTCATTACCCATTTATGTTGTTCAAAGTGATAGTATGGTCAAATTTAAAACCAATCTTGACCGCTATATGGGTCAAAATAAGATTTCTTTCCTGAGCTAGGTTTTCCACCATTATAGGTGGCGAGTTTCCAATGGACTAAATGTCCCCTTAACTCATAACATTCTATAATCTATGATAGGGATACAGACTGGGAGCAGGAACCAAAAGATTGCTCTGTACACAGATGATATTTTGCTGTTCCTAACAAATCCAAATGAATCTATCCCTCAGTTAATGTTGATAGGGAATTTCAAGAAATATTGGGCTATAAGCTTAACCACACAAGAAGGAGACTTTAACCTTTAATTATTCACCCACCCCCAGCTTCACACAGAAATACCCCATGAGATGGTCCTTGGAGATCATAAAATATCTTGGGATTATGCTGAGATACAACAATAGCTATATCTATCTAGACAACTACATACCCCTGTTAAAACAGATAAAGGGAGATATTAAGCAGTGGACATTGCTACCTATGCCACAGCATACCAAGATACAAACCACAAAAATGAATATTGCCACATCTCCCCATCTCTTCTGATGTGCACTAGTAGATTTAAGTAAACAATGGTTTAAGGAGACCCATATAATCCTGCTTAGGTTCATTTGGTCAAATAAAAGGCCAAGAGTTAGAGCAGAAGTCATGCAAACAGAAAAGAGATGGGGGGATGGGAAGTCCCTGACTTAGAACAGTACTGGACAGCAGCTCAGATTACTTGGGCAATACAGTGGGGCAATGGGGGGTGGGGCAATAGTACACTGGAAAAACATAGAACACCACCTCATGAGTCCAAGACAATCAGGATCGATAATGTTTGGAGAACAAGTCACAGTGGGGGATCTAGAACAATGGTCCACCCCTATGAGGGTGGTGCTAAGAGCTTTGGAGAAATTCCACAAACACCCAGAGGTTCAGAAGGACAAATGGCAATACAGGTGGCTGATAAAAAGTCCTGATTTCCATCCAAGTAAGGTAGATAGCTGGTATAAACAACAAACACAAAAGGGATTTAAATGTGTTAAACAAATCATGAGAAGAGACACGCTCCTAACATTTGAAGAATGTAGGAAGGAATTCAGGTGGAAGGAGATGGATGGAATGAGGTATTTACAGATACAAAGTTATATAATGACTCAAAGGAGAAAAACACAAACAATACAATGGGCAGGAGAGGGGGAGATAAGTCTTGAACAATTAATGAACACTACTGAATCCAAAGGGGCCATATCCAGAATATATAAATACTTAGTCACAACCAAGGCTGATGCCATGAAACATGTGGTAAGAAAATGGCAGGAGGAGGCGGGAGTCCACCTTGCCTCCAAAGAGTGGAAAAATGTATGGCATGTTACTTTCCACACAACATCATCCCCAGGGTGGAGAGAACATGCATGGCAAACCATGATGAGGTTTTTTATAACCCCACATATAAAGGCCCAATGGGGAGAGATGGAGAGAGGTACCTGCTGGAGGAACTGTGGAGACCAGGCTGAGACACATACACATATATTCTACACTTGACCAAAATTGCAACCCTTTATGAGGGAAGTAGAAAGCATAATCTGGAACATTTTTCAACTTCAGACACTACTGGGTGTACAACACATTATACTGGGACTCCCTCCAAGAGAAATTAGAGGTACCAACCTAAAATACCTATGGACTGTTTGTATTGTACCAATAAGTAAGACCATAACAAAAAAATAGTTTAACCCTGTACCCCCGAGTATAGGGGAGTGGAAAAACATGATAAGAGAAATGCAGAAGATGGAAGAGATAACGTACTCAATGGGGGATAGACTAGAAAAATATGTAGGGAGATGGGTAACATGGTCACTCCAACTATCAGAGAGGGAAAACTTAAAAACAAAATACAAAACAAACAAACAAAAAAAAAAAACAAAGACTAGGATACTAAAGGAAAGAAAGAGATGGCAGAACATAAGGTGTTAGCCCAAAGGCTAAAGAACGAACTGTAGAGGTAACTGGTTCAGAGTTCTCAGAATTCCCCAGGTTGGTTGAGGAGACATATTTTGTAAAGACAGTATTTTCAGTGTAATGCTCTGTATCATTCTGGTTTATATTTTTAACATGGATGCAAATGATCAACCATGTAATTGAAAAAGAAATGTGCATACAGTATTTGGTGTTTACCTGAGTAATAATGTACACTGTGTAAATTTTAAATGCACAATAAAGTAAATATAAAAAAAAGGAAAGAAAAAGCATGGGAGTGGTGCAATGTAATGGATGCGGAGCCACTGTCTTTCAGAATACATTCTGGAGACTGAGGTGCTGCACCATTTGCACTCACCTCTCTTGGATGAGGGCAGAGGTTGCTGGTCTGTGTGTCCCTGGTGCTTCTGTTTGGAAGGATGGAGAGTAGATCCAGAGAATCTCTGGGGCTACAGGACATGGGAGGGAGCTAAATGTCATTGTCCACATTTGGACAAATGATCTGACAAGGGATAGGATAGGATAGGGGTAGTGCAGGATAATTTCAGGGAGCTCGGGAGGGGCCTTAAGAAAGTAGCATGCATGGTGGCATTTGCTGAGGTGTTACATGTGTACAGTCAGGGACAGGAAAGGGCAATCTGGACCTGGGCTTTTAACAATTGGTTGAAGGCATGGTGCATGGAAGAGAGTTTTGGCTACACTGGAGACTGGTGGCCAGCCTGCGAGGATATAAGCCTCTATAGGAGAGATGGCCTACATCCTTCCAAGATGGAGACCATATTCCTTAGTGGGAACTTTAAATGCTACTTGGATGAGCATTTAAATTAGCCAGGGAAGGATGCTGCAATACCAAGGAAGGCAAAAATTGCCCCTGCCAGATAATTAGGCAACTGGGAGTGAGAACCTGAAGAGAGGAAGCTCCTCCTAGACAGGGTCACATGAAGACAGAAGTGGGGACAAGGGAGAAGACATGGGTGGCAAAAAATCAGAAAAGCAAGAAGAAAGCAGTAAATAAGACAAGTAACAGAGATGATAACAAGGGAAGGGGGTTCAGTGGGGTTTCAGGGGACAGAACAGGCATTAAAGAGCTAGTGGAGCCAAAACAGGCAGACAGAAAAATAGTACACATTTTAAGTAATAGTCAGTTGTAACTTTGTATTTCAGAAGTATATTTTTTTTTCCTTTTGCTCATCAGAAAGTATTCTATGCCTGTCAGAGATGCAGAACTGGATGAGTGCTAGTTGGCTGAGGCTGAACTCAGGTAAAACAGGTACTGGTGGTGGACCCTGATCATAGGATGACAGGGGCATGGGTGGGAAAACCCTCAGGTTTATATCTTGGGGGGGTCCCACTGATTGCCTCGGGCCAGGTGCGTAACCTAGGTGTGGTATTTGATGAAGGTCTGACCCTGAGGGCGTAGGTTTCAGCTGGGGTCAAATCTTCCTTTTATCATCTGAGAAACATAGCCAGGGTGAAGCACCTGGTCCCTCCCGAAGATCTTCCTACCTTGGTCCACGCTTTTGTCACCAGTCATTTTGATTACTGTAACACCCTCTACCTACAGCTACCGGGGGTGGATATCCACCGTTTGCAGCTAATGCAGAACACAATGGCCAGGTTGTTGACTGGAACCCCTAGATCCAGTCAAATAACATCTGTGCTGCATGAATTGCACTGGCTGCCGATACAGTGGCGGATCACCTTCAAGGTCGCATTGCTAACCTATAAGGCCCTACATGAGCAGGGACCCCTCTACCTGAAAGAGCTCCTGTCTCCTTACTGCCCCACCATCTCACTCTGATCCTCCTGTGAGGGATTGCTAGAGATTCCCAGGGTATCCCTAAAAACATCAGGAGGAAGATCATTTGCCTTTATGGCACCTACCCTGTGGAATTCTCTACCATGCCGGATGCAAGACAGCCTGACTGTGGAAAGATTTAAAAAAATCCTTGAAAACATACCTGTTTAATCAGATATTTGAAGAGACTTAGTGGGTCAGTGTTGTAATATTGTAGTTATATTTATGGTTTTAATGTATAATGAAGATTACTTGTTTTGATGATGATTGTTAAGGTGCCCTGAGCTCTGGAAGGGCGCCAGATACAAATAAAGTTTTACTTACTTACTATGTGATAATATTGTGCTGGATGTATGGAACAGCTCCTAGCTTGGCAGCTGACATATCAAACTCTACTGACCCACACTACATCATCAGCATTATGATCTCACTGACTGTAACATCACAGGTGAATGACCTGGCAGTCACTCACTTGCTGTTCCTAAGTGGCAGTGATGTCACAGTCAATGAGGTCACAATGCTGATGATGTAGTGTGGGGCAATAGAGCAAGATATGTCAGCTGCCAGGCTAAGAGCTCTTCTACACATCACACCAACTAACATCAGATAAACAATCTTCTAATTAAACAAAGGGAAAATAAAAAAGTACCACATATATAAAAGGTAACGGGTGGCTGCTTTTAAAATCTATTATTAGTTATAGGCAGTACACTAGCTCTTTAAGGAGAGAGAAGGCAGGGAGGCAGGTAGGGAGGGTGTAAAGTATGAAGAGCCATGTGTGTCAATGCAAAGAGTAGTGGGAAATAAATCTCCAGACCTGGAGGTCATCATGGAGAAGAGTAGCCTGGATTTGGTGGACATAATGGAGTCATGGTGCATAGACAGCCATGACTGGGATATGGCCATACCAGTCTACTCTACTTTCAGAAGAGAGAGAGAGAGATGAGGAGGGGAGATGGGGTTGTATTATATGTGAGGGAAGGAATCAAGGCTATGGAAGTACAGAGCACTTGGAGGAAAAGGAATTACTGGAAGTGCTGTGGGTCATCCTGGACATAGGAGTTGGGGCTGCTATCCATACAGAAGTGGTATACAGATCTCCAGCACAGGGAGAGTAGTTGGATAAGGCACTTGGGGAAGACATCAACATCATGAGAATGACAGATAAAGGGAGGTGCTGCTAGTTGGTGACTTCAGTCTACCAGATGTGGATTGGAGCCTTCCAGATGTAGCTTTGGCAAGGAGCAGGGCCATCCATGTCTCCCTACAAGGGGCTTTTTCAGGCAGCTAGTCAACAAACCCAATAAGAACAGGGCATTGATGGACCTGGTACCTACTAACAGGGACAGCATTGCAGACATCACAGTAGGCAGTCCCCTAGGTACCAGTGATCTCTGAATGTGTGGTTTAACATTAAGACACGAGCAGAAACAAACCACACAAGGGTGAGGGTTCTGGACTTTAGAAGGGTGAGAAGAAATGGGTGACTGCTTTAGAAACTGCCTAATCGGGGTGGGTAGATTGCCAGGGAAGGGTAGAAGAACAGTGGGGGAAGATAAGGAAAGGCATAATTAAGACAACTAGTATCTACATGAAAATTGCATGTTAAGGCAAAACGAGACCATTATGAACCTCTAGTGAAGTGGCCATGTTAGTGAAAGGAAAAAAAGGTGGCATTGAGGAGGTATAAGGAAAAGCAGAGGGAGGAAAACAGGGAGGTGTACCAGGAAAAACAGAGGGAAGCAGGTAAAGCAGTGAGGGGCAAAGGTGCAGACAGAAGAAAGGCTAGCCAAAGGGATAGCAAATGGGGGCAAGTCTTTCTTCAGGCACGTGAGACGAGGAAAGCAAGGGGAGGGATAGTGTGGATAAGAAGGGCAGCAGAGGGAGACTGTGCAGAAGGGAACCAAGGGAAAGTGACATCCTGAACCAGTAATTATGCTCAGTCTTCACAGTAGTGGGAGTTGTTTGTTTGTTTAAATGTTTTATTCATAAAATTCATGAACAAGGATTTACTCGATTGAGCTGAAGCTCATTTGCAACGACGTTCCACAGCGAAAAACAGCATGACACAATACAGTTTCACATAAAAGATTAATAACAACAAAATCACAATAAAATATTTGCTTCAAACATAAAAAAGGATTAATAATGAAAATGTATAAAAATAAAGTAAAATTACAAAGCAACATATAATAAAAAGTAAACAATATACTTTCAGACAACATACATGAGATGCTTCTGATTCTCTGTCTTGACACACTGTTACTTCATTCCATCTATCCTTCCCTGTTAAGGATCTCAAAGTGTATGGGATACTGTTCCATGTCATTGAGGCCACATAAAATACTGTACTCCTACTGATGCCTAAATTACATTTAGGGACCACTGCACCAAATCAGTTGAGGATATTAAGAAACGTTGTTTTGTTCTGTATATTATATTACAGGATATATAGTTTGGGGATTGGCCTCTGACCACCTTATAAATAAATACCAAGGTGTCTTCATATCTTTGATCTTTCAAACTCTGCCAACCAAGGTTATCATACAGCTGACAGCATGTGTTGTGAGAGGGGTACCAAGTATAAACCTAGCGAGTCTGTTGTGACAAACGTCAAGTCTTGCCAGATCCTTCTTTGTTCTAGCGGAGTACAAAATGTCTCTATAATCAAAAACCAGCAAAATCATAGCGTTTATTACCCTTTTCCTAGTTTCATGGGGCATGCACAGTTTTACGGGCTATATGGCACCCAATCATATGCCAGCACTTTTTAATAGATGGTCTATATGCTCGTCCCATCTAAGTTGACTATCTAGCCACATGCATAAGCATCTATATGCATGGACTTTTCTAATTGCGATGCCCTCCGTTGTATTGATATCCAAGATTGTTTCCTCTATTCTTTTGTTATTTCTAATAAATAACATACAGTAGTTTGAGTTTTTGGGCAGTTAAGAACCATCTTGCAACTTTTGAGAAATATTTGCAGTTCCCTGAAGGCACACTGTAGTTTAATTTGGATTTTTTCTAAAGAGGAATCTGTGATCTAAATAACTGTATCATCCGTGTAAAGATGATATAATATTGAGGGGTCTGAAAAACTCAGGTCATTTATATAGACATTTAACAACAAGGGGCTCAATATTGAGCCCTGAGGAACTCCAGAAATAATAGGTGCCAACTTGGATATGTAAGTACCCAAACTGGCTAGTTGTTGCCTTCCCTTAAGATAGGAACAGAACCATGCATTACTGTCCCCAGCCATGCACATCGAGACCAGCCTGGACAGAAGGATATCATGGTCCATGATATCAAAGGCTCTGGAGAGGTCCACAAATATGACCACCATTGATGTCCTCCTGTTCAAGGTCATCCGGATGTCTTTCATCACTTTTACTAAGGCAGATACAGTACCATGTTGTTGTCTAAATCTAGATTGAAAGTTATTTAATTTTTTATGCAATTCTAAATATTGTTTTAATTGAACTGAAATTAATTTCTCAAACATTTTTGAAACTTGAGATAATAGGGATATTGGTCAATAGTTCCCTAAATCAGTTTTTTGGCTAGCTTTAAATATAGGAACCACCTTAGAGTGTTTCCAGACCTCTTGATATTCACATGTCCTAAGTGAAAAATGTAAAATATATGTTAAGGGGAAGGCTATAACTGGAGAGGAATATTTTTGAAATCTTGATGAAATGTTATCAGTTCCAATACCTTTAGTGTTGTCTAGCTTTAAATGTTCTATCCTGACTGCCTTGACTTTAATGCTGGTAAAGGAGCATGAGGTAAAGGTGAGGGAGGATGGACCACCATGGAGCAGCAGGAACAAAGATCAGGGGAGGTGGACTCAAGTCCATTTTCAGAAGAAAGAGGTCCCAAAGAGACTTGCAGCTCTGAAAGTGAACAAGGCTCTGGGACCAGGCAGGATGCGCCCATTAGTACTAAAAGAACTCAAGAAGAGGTTGGCTGCCCCATTGACGGTCTTATTCAAAAGCTCACTCGAATTGGGCATTGTTCTGGAGGACTGGTGGGAAGCAGATACCGACCCTCTATAGAAGAGCAACAGCAGGGAAGAGGCTGAATCCACTGGGCTGCAAAACCAAAGGCAGTATGGATTCACTGGAGGGAGGTCATGGCAGGAGAACTTGATTGATTTCTTTGACTGGGTGACCATGTAAATAGATTGGAGGGAGGCAGTGGATGTGGCCTATCCGGACTTTAGCAAAGCCTTCGACACTGTGCCACAGGGGAGACTTATTAAGGAATTAAGCAGTATAGGAGTGAGATCCAAAGTGGTGATTAGGTTAGAAACTGGTTAATAGATAGGCAGCAGAGGGTGGTGGCTAATGGCACTCACTCCAATCATGGGAGAGTGCCCAGCGGGGTGTCGCATGGCTGAGTACTGGGACCGGTCTTCTTCAATGTCTACATCAGTGCCATTGCAGATGAACTGGAAAGGAAAGTATGCCTTTTCGCAGATGATACTACAATTTGTCATAGGGTGGACAATCAGGAGGGTGTGGAGAGAATCCGTAGGGATCTTGTAAAACTCGAAGAGTGGTAATGAGCATGGCATTTGGGCTTCAATGCCAAAAAGTGTGAAGTCATGCACCTAGGGCATAGGAACCAAGGACTAGGACATAGGATGTGGGGAGGTCCAATCAGTCACTAAGAAGAAAGGGTTCTTGGGATTATCATATTTGATTACCTCAAAGTGGCAGGGCAGTGTGACAAAGCAGTGGGTATGGCCAGTGTGATGTTGGGATGCATTGGGAGTTATATTCAGCAAGAGGCGAGATGCAGTGCTGCCACCTGGAGTACTGTGTCCAGTTCTGGAGGCCACACTTCAGAAATGACATAGACACAGTGGAGGCAGTCCAGAGATGGACAACTGCAATGGAGCAGGGCTTGAACCAAAAGCCCTATGAGGAGAGACTGAGGGATCTCAACATGTACTCCCTGGAGGAGAGGAAAGTGAAGGAGACATGATAAAGACATACAAGTACCTCACTGTGATAAGCAGGGTACATGAGGGGAGTCTCTTTCAAGTGAGTAAGAGCACCAGGACCAGAGGGCATGCAATGAAGCTGGAGAGGAGATGTTTAAGAGGGATGTGAGGAAGTACTACTGCATTGAAAGAGTGGTAGACACCTGGAATAGATTTCCAGTGGAAGTGGGGGAGATAAAAACAGTAGGGTGCTTCAAGCATGAGTACGATAGAAAAAGGGAAGTAGGTGCTCCCTTAAATGCTTCATTGGGGCGAATTTATTAAACTCGTATCTAGGAGGAAAAAACAAAGGAAGGCCAAGATCATGTTATTGTTGAACCAAATTAGGTTGGCAGAGAATAAGTTATACTCCTCCTCTTCCCAAGCTGATCTAGAAACCCTAATGAAACTCAGAAATGAGAACTCAGGTTGGATAAGAGACAAGGCAGAGTATGCTCTCCTGAAAACAAAGGCCCTCTATCTCGATCAAGGGGAGAAATCGGGTAAAATGCTAGCTTTACGGTTGAGGGAAATTGAGGGATTGAGATGGATTCCCTCATTATTATCTTCCTTTGGTTCCCTTAAAACTTCTCCTAGGGATATTTCACAAATTTTTGAGTCATTTTATAAGGAACTTTACGGCAGTGGTACCTTCCACCTCTCTCATTCCCTTGTGGACCAGTTTATGGAGGGCCTCCCCCTTCCTACCCTCCAAACTCACCTAGGAGAAACAGAAACATAGAATTTGATGGCAGATAAGGACCGCTTGGCCCACCTAGTCTGCCCATTTGCCCATAGCGAAGCTCTGACTACTCCTATCATGGTAATGGAAGTGGAGGAGGTGATCAAGGAATTTGCTCTGGACAAAGCTCCAGGACCTGATGGCTTCCCCTCCTATTTTTATAAAACTTTTGGAAAGGAACTGGCCCCACTCCTCATGAAAATATTTGAATACATGTTTAATGCTACCACTCTGGACCCTTCCTTGCTGGAAGCCACTATTGTTCTGATAATGAAACCAGACAAATCCACGACCAACCCTGCTAGTTACCACCCAATTTCACTTCTTAATTACGACATTAAAATCCTAACGAAAATCCTATCCCTTAGAATCAAAATGGTCTGGCTTAACTTGTTGAGTCCCGAACTAGTAGGTTTTGTGCAGGGCAGGTCCTCTATAGATCACCTGCATACTCTCTCACATATTTTTCACACCGCCCAGGACTCTCAAATCCCTATGGCTCTGATATCATTAGATGCAGAGAAAGCCTTTGATAGAGTCCATTGGGAATTTCTCTGGATTATATTAAAGAGAATGGGTTTCCCAGAAGTCTTTATTCAATGGATTAAATCGGTCTACCAATCCCCTACTGCCAGAATTTATTGCAAAGGGTTTTTTTCTTCTCGATTTTCGCTATTTACAGGCAACCAGCAGGGCTGCCCCCGTCACCTTTCTTGTTTAACCTCTATCTTGAGCCTCTCCTTCTCAGAATCAAAAATTCTCCACTGGTCATGGGATGTTTCATTCAACAGCAGTCTCTGGTTCTCTGGGCCTATGCTGATGATATTCTCTTACACTTGACTAACCTCGAAGTGTCGCTAACACATATATTACACATTATAGCCCAGTTTGGCCAAGTGGCTAATTACAAGTTGAATCTAACTAAATCAATCATATTTCCACTGAACGTCAACATGCTTCAGGTCAACTTTTCCCAGTTTGGTATGAAATGGGCCCCCTCCCCTCTCAAATATTTAGGTTTCTTCCTTACTAAAGACCCTGACCTTTTCAGGAAGCTTAACCTAGACAATCTATTGATTAAAATTCAACAAGACCTTCAGAGATGGTCTGCCCTCCTTTATCGCTGTGGGTCGTATTAATATTGTTAAGATGAATGTGTTGCCTCGGTTTTCTACCCATTAGCCTAATGAACATTTTCCTACCAATGTCCTATTTTCATCACTTCCACAGGTCCATTTCCAAGTTTATTTGGCAGGGTAAACAGCCCAGGAAAGCCTTCTTAAAACTTAATTTACCCAAAGCGAAGGGAGGGCTCCGTCTTCCCAACTTTATGCTCTATTACTCGGCAAGCCACATGGCAAAAATTGGGAGGTGCTACGACCAGAGGGTGGATGAGTTTCTACCAATTTGGGTACAACTTGAGAAAAAGATTCTAACCGAGTTTGGCCTTCCCCCATCCAGGCTCCTCTATTGTAACCTATCCACTTTGCCTCCACTTTTACAGGGGAGCATCATTAGCACTTCTATCAAGGTGTTGAATCAATGCTAGCACTTTTTCAATCTCTCTCCCAGGAAAGACACTTCCCAGCCACTTACCCTAAATATAAATATTAGGATCTGGGGCCTCCCACTTTCTCTAGACTGGCTTCCCCAACTGAGAGATTGCTGTGTTGATGATTTATTCCTGAATAACTCTCTTCTATCTTCGGGGGAGGTTCTGACCAAGTATAATATTCCTCAGAAGCACATTTTTAACATTTTTCAGTTACGACACCTAGTGGCTTCCAGCTTCTGCCCCAATCCTACACCATCTCAAATTAAACCCTTCCTAAACCAGATACAGGTACAAGCAACTAAGGCCCATAGCATTTCTAAGCTTTACTCTTTCCTTTTGGACACTAAATTCCCAGACTACCTGACTGGTTCCAAATGCTGGTCTTCTCTTCTGCCAGATACCCTTCTAGATTGGGAACATATTTGGGTAGATACATATAGGTATCTCTCTCACGACAGACATAGACTCACTCAATACCATATATAGAACAACATGTATTGTACCCCAGTTAAACTGGTTAAATTAAACAGACTATCTTCAATCTTATGCACAATGTGTGGCACAGTGGAAGGGAACCTGGTACACATTTTCTGGTATTGTGAGAAGGCGGCTCCCTTATGGCAGTCCATCCAATCTAACTTAGACCCTCTTTTGGGCCTGGATGATTTATTCACTATAGAAGTTTGTATCCTAGGGAAGGTTTGCAATATACAAGTGATGGAGTGCAGATTCCACATGGTCTTAATCTCAATGGTGGTCAAAAGATTGGTCCTTAGGCACTGGATGGACCAATTGGTTATCTCGTATGCAGAATGGATCAGTGAACTTTCTCTCTGTTTTCGGACTGAAACGTTAACAGCAAGTTCTCGGAATTGTCTGGTTTCATTTGAGCGGAAATGGGGCAAATTGTAGGCTTTTTATTTGAATTAATGTCCTGTTGGGTACACCTGTAGCTACCTTAGCAGCTGATATACCTTTATGTATTTCATATGTATCAGAATCAGCTCCCTTTCTTCCTTTTCTTCTCCTTTCTTTTCTTTCTTTTCCTTTATAGAAGGCACATCCTGGGGGTTGGGGGACACGGGCCTGGGATTTGGGTGAGGGGGCGGAGGGTATTTCTCATTGCTTTTCCAGATTCGGGGATTTCTGTAAAATGCTGTATATTGTCACTCTGCAGCTGCTATACAGTTTATGTCATTGGTCATAATGTGTAATCCCTGTAATGTTCTTTCAAGTACATTACCTTTATATAAAATAAAAAAAAGAACTATAATTTCAAAAAAAAAGAAAAAGGGAAGTATTAGTAAATAGGCAGGAGGAAGGAGTTATCAAAGACCAGTTAGGGTCTGTGGAGACAGACCATGCAGGGTTTAATCTAGACATACTGTTTGGGCCAAGCAGTCCTTTTCTGCTGACAAATTCTATGTTTCTAGGTTCTTGGATTCTTTCTAATTGTCTGGAAGATGCTTTGATTAAGTCCAGCATTTCTAAGGCCTGCATATTTATGACTTCAGATTTGTCTGGGCTCAGCCAGTCCATATTAAAGTCATCCCGAATCTGAAGCTTATGGGATGCAGTATAAGGTGCTAGAATGTGACCTCGCTTGGACAGATTAGTAGCAGGGAATCTAGGTCTGTAGCTACTAGCGAGCAGGATTGGTTTGCCATTATCTTAATTGGAAGTATTGCCCAGCAGTTAGTGTGAATGGCCTGATATGGTCCTTTAACAGGGAAGTTGTTTAAGCAGGAAATGAGCAGCCCTCAACCCCTTTAGCCTGTGCCTTGCCTGTAGATATGAGCAGCATTGTCTCACACTGTTTTGTGCCATACTAAAACATTTTAAATGTAATTGCTAATAATTTTTTCCACACTGGCATCCCTGCTGTTGAAATGTCTGAACCAAAAAAAAAGATATGTATTTCATATTTAGAACTCTTAATACTTTGAACCCATAGGTGTTCTAGTTCTCAGTTAGAACTTGAACCCTGGGTGCTTAAAGGATTCTAATCTTTTTTTTTTTGTAAATTTTATTTAGTTTTAGCTTAGCAGCAAGTACATCAGATACATCATATCATTTTTCCATTATATTCAAGTATCACTAAACAAGTGAAAATTACATGTATTCACCCTCTTGAGTCTTTATTTGGGCTATCTATAACCTATTCTAGACATGGGTTTCCTGATCTAACAAGTATTAAATAAGTATTAAAAACTTGGGAACCAGGGTTGCAATATAACCTCTTCCTGCGGGGCCCACATTTCAAAATATTTGTCCAGTTGCCCTCTAAGAGAATACTGAATCTTTTCATATTTCATACAATTTAATAGGTGACTGGACCATTCTGAGATTGTTGGTATGGAAGCCATCCTCCAGTGCATGGCCAAAAGCTTTAGGCCCATCACATTACCTAATCTCCAAAGCTTTCTGTATTTGGGGTCCAGAGAGGGCCCCCGTACCGGGTCCCCCGATGGGAAGCCTTACAGTATCTCCACTGAACCAAGACCCAATGGGGCCTTCACGACCAGCAACAAAACTTCCTGAACTCCTGACCAAAAGGACCTTACCTTGGGAAAGAGCCATACTATATGGTAGAAAGACCTAACGTGTATATGACATTTAGGGCACTGGGGGAAACATTGGGATTTATCCTATGTGCCAGCCATGGAGTATAATACACTCTATGTAATACCTTATACTGGATAATGTTATTTCTATTATTTACTAAACAACTCATACAATTATTCAGAATAATATTCCAGTCACCCCCAGTTAGGGCTTCTGGATGAAGATCTGAATCTCACCTCTCCTTGACACTAATCATCATATCTGGTGAGGCCTTTATTAAAATTCTATATGTTTTTCTCAGAGGTTTAAAGTCCTCTGACTGCCCCCAAAAAAGTTCCTCTAGGAGAGATCTGGACACCACTCTCACAGGGTCATCACCACCCAACAAGCTGTGCACTGCTATCCTCAGTTTCCTATACAGGGGGAAATGCTTCTCCTTAATTTTTTTGAACACCATTAGGTCGGCAAATGGTGTTATTCTGGTTTCAGACATAATATGTTTAATTAAGGATATTCCCCTGTGGGCCCAATACTTAAGTATTGTTTTGTCCCATATGTTTATACCTCCCTCTTTTTGCAATAATCTCCCAAGAGAGCACTCCGGAGTCACTCCTGCTCTCACTCCCATCCACCGGTGGGCTAATCTGCAAGTCTTCATCAAAGTGCTCGTACAGGGATGGTGTGGGGCTTTTGTGGCTCTGACTGTCTCACAAAGAGACAGCATGTCATGGTAAATTGAGAATCCTTTCTCTTCCTCTAGTTTTTCCCAGGCTGGATGATTTTCTGTTTTTTTTTTTAACAGGTCTGAAATATGAGCTAGCTATGAGACAACCCAGTAGAAGTGAATATTCAGGAGACCAAAACCTCTCCCCCCTCTGAGACAGCCACAAACTGGCTTTTTTAATCCTCGGGCATTTATTATTTCACAATAGTTGGGTTATAGCCCCTTCATGGCTCTTAATGTATTTCATGGGAACATTCAGTGGGACCGACTGGAAAAAATATAAAAATTTGGGGAGGACTGACATTTTTACCAAGTTTACCCTACCTATAAGTGTCAGGGGTTTCGCTCACCAAACCAGACAGTCTTCCTTAATTGTCTTAATTATGTTTTTCCTGTTAATGGTGACTAATTCCAAAAGATTAGAAGTAATCTGAATTCCCAAATATTTAATTGTTTTGGATGGTTGATCTATTGTTTGGCCTATTTTGATAGTTTTTTTCACTTCTCCCAAAGGCATCCATTCACACTTGCTCCAGTTGATCTTGTGGCCTGAAAGGGGACTGTAACTACTAAAAATATGGGACAATTCCCTCATAGTCTCCTCGGGGGAGCTGGTCACTAAAAGTATATCGTCGGCAGAGTGAGAGCACATGGTCTACTCCTCTCCACTGCAATCCCTTAATGTGGGGATTTCGTCTAATTTTTAGGGCCAGGATTTCTATTGTTAATACATAGAGAAGCGGAGAGAGCAGGCAGCCCTGCCTTGTGCCTCTGGTCAAGGCAAAATGGGGTGAGACAATATTGTTAGTGAGAATTTGAGCTGTCAGTTTCTTATACAGACTACCCACCCAATGCAAAAAACAGGTACCAAAGCCATTCCCCCACAGAACCACCATCATAAAAGGCCATTCCACCCAGTCGAAGGCCTTCTCCTCATCAAGTGCAAGAAGGCCTCCCGACTTCCCCTTGGGCCAATGGTGCATAATGCTAAGTACTCTTCTAATATTGTGCTTAATTTGTCTGCCTTTGACAAATCCCCCCTGATCCGGGTGAATCAGTGTAGCAAGGTGACCCTCTAATCTATTTGCCAACAGTTTAGCCAGAACCTTATAGTCACATTTAACAGGAAAATAGGGCGATAAAAAGAGCACAGCAGAGGGTCCTTATGGCAACACCATAATCGTGGCCAAGTTCTGTGATGGAGGGAGCGCCCCCCCATCCAGTGATTCCCTTATTGTCTCCAGCATTGTCTGGCCTAGATCATCCCACAGTACTTTATATAGCTCTGCAGGGATACCATCTGGTCCCGGAGCCTTATCCCTTTTTGATTTCCACACTGCCCCTTTAAGTTCCTCTATAGTAATCAGGGAGTCCAAAAGACTTGCATCCAGGTCCCACAACTGGGAAAGATTAACCCCCCCCCCAGGAAAGAATCAGGGTCTACTCCGCTGGGATATTCCGAAGTGTACAATCCAGAATAATATTTTAAAAAAGTGGCAATAATTTTGTGCTGATCATAAGTGACCCCTTCTCCTACCATTTCTACACCTAAAATGGTTCTTTCAGCACTTTGTTTTTTTAACCAATCCAGCCAGCCACTTTCTGGCTTCATGTCTCTCAAAGTGGGAGAAGGATCTAGTCAATAAAAGGGACCTCTCAATTTTGTGTGTGGTTAATTGGCTTAGTTCCCCCTTTAATCTCTTTAATGTGGCTAATTTAATATCCTTGTACTTTTTCATCATTTTCTTGTTCTAGCTTATGAATCTGGAGCTCCAGTTCGTGTTCCTTCTTTGAGGCCAATTTCTTTTTATAAGCAGCATGTGAAATTGATTCTCCCCGTATAAAAGGCTTAAGGGAATCCCAAATCATTCAAGTGTTAGTGTCCCCAGGCCAGTTCACCTCTAGAAAGATCTGCACTTGCTGCTTTAGTTGTTGAATGAAATTTGGATCACCCAGAAGGGCAGGATCTAACCACCACTGCGGGTTGACACTTGGTATTTTCCTCCCTTCCACTACCACTTTTAGGGGGGCATGGTCCGAAATCATTATGGCGCTGTATTTTGCCTCAGTAATATCTCCCACTCTTGATTTCATCATAAATAAGTAGTCCAATTTCATATAAACTTTGTAGGCATGCGAATAAAAGGAATATTCCCAAAGGGAAGGGTGACAAAATCTCCAGGCCTCTAAAAGAGATCTCCCCTCCATCATACAATGCAGTGTCCCCACACTCCTGGGGAGAGGACCCCTCCTCACCCCCGAATGGTCCAAGTGCTGGTCCCAGTATGTATTAAAGTCCCCCTATAATAATATCATTGGGGAAAGGAGCCAATGTAGTTTCCAAGTGGGTGAAGAAATCTGGGAAATCTACGTTCAGGCCATATACTGACACTAGTGTCAAAGTAGTACCCCCCAGGTCTACCACCCCAGTTACAAATCTACCCTGAGGGTTGGATATAGAGGACAGTACTTTATGTGGGATCCTTGGCCAGATCCAAATTGCTACACCTCAGGCCTTGGAGTTGAATGGTGAGGCTTACAATGCCCACCCCCACGCCTTTCGCAAGGCGTCCACCTCCTCCCTTGTCGAGTGAATTTCTTGTAGGAATATAATATCCCTCTTCATTTTACATCTATGACAATTAAAAACCCTTTTCCTCTTAACTACAGTTTGAAGCCCATTTACATTCCATGAAATCAGTAAAATATTAGCCATCATTATACTTTGTCTCAATCAACTTTACCCATTGTTTGTTCACCTGTAATCTTATATCTAGCATTCCTTCACTGCCAAAGCTAAGTTTTTTAACACTTTAGAAACTTTACCCCAACATATCCCTCCCTTCCCCACTTTAACAACAGCAACCAACTGGTTAAAACACATAAACAGCACAAGAAAGTGTAAAGGTACCCCCACCCCTTTTTTCCCTCCCTGTTACCATAGAACTAGTTGTAACGAGCAGTACTACAAACCTTTCCCTCTACTTGTCGTGGATTGAGCACACACCCCTTGCAATAAATGTTTAAGCTAGTGAAATATGTATTGTAAACTGTAATCACCTCTCAGCTAGTGCCTCCTTCTGGTGGCCTCCAAAGGCCCAATCTTTCATAAGATCTAAGCCCCCACCTCTCCCCGCTCCTACTGAGTTTACCCATAGGCTTCTCAGATCTCCCCAATTCAAATATAAAAAAGGAAATTTTCTACTTCTGTTAGAAGGTGTTCTGGGAAAACGCTGCCCCCCACTGATATTTGTTCAGAGCAGAGTCTCCCAGTTCCATGGAATTCACAGTTTTACCTCCATTGCTTTTACCCAACAAAAATACTGTAAATAGCAACTCCTCTCTATTTAATATACTGGTCTAAAACAGGAAATAGTTTTATGAACTTATTAGGTAAGTAAATAAACAAGAACATGGCAAACCTGGCTATTGCCGGACCCCAGCGAGGACCTCATAAGTTATACCCCAGTGTCCCCTGAGAATACACTTGCCAATCGGCAGTTATATCAAATTTTAGGCTTTAAGATAAATTCCAACAGTCAGTGCAACTCAACTTTTAATCTCTGAAATAGAGATATAATTTTAGCTTTCCTTTCCTACATAAAAACACTTGAGAGCAAAAGAGCAAACAAAAAAAAAGATACAGTACTTGGAATGCAGACTGTTACCAACAATGGTACCAAACAAGTTAAACAAAATGTCCAATAACCAGATGAACTGTAAACATAGTCTGAAGTGAAGGGCTGGAGGGAGTGGAGCCCCAGACAATGTTACAGATCCAGGAACGAGCTCCACAACTTCCCCCCAACTGATCGATGTCGTTTCCATCAATCCACACAGAGACTTCAAGATATATTCAGAACATCTAAACCCCGAACAAATTCCAAAGCAGCAGATGGATCAGTAAAGGTCTGGTGTTTACTCCTGGCAGTCTTACTATTAAGAGGGCCGGATATGCCAGTGTAAAAGGGCAGTTCTTAGTATGCAGCAATCGCCGTACCTCCGAAAAGGCCTGCTTTTGAATCTGTAGAAGACGTGAGTAATCAGGGTAGATGCTGACTCTTCTCTGCTGTACAAGAATAGTTCCCAGTTTCCTAGCCACATCAAGCACAGCCACCCTATCTTGGTATCTCAGAAATTTAACGAGGTGCTGAGGTCTTTGATCAGGTGATGGCTTCAGCCCTGCCGAATGATGTGCACTCTGGATCTCCAGTTAACTGTCAGGAGGGAGTTGCAGGTTAGCGACCAGCCACTTTTTAATACAGGTAGAGCAATCGTTCCCCTCAAGCCCCTCCGGCAATCTTATAATTCTGATATTGCTACACTGTTCGCGATTCTCGTGATCGCCAAGGGTTTGCTTCAGCATCTCTATTTCTTTTAGGGCTTTTGCAAGGTCCGAGGAGCAAACCGCCGATCTGTCTTCTTGGTCACCGATCCTTTGTTCCACTTCCCCCAGTCACCTTTCATGGGCTTCAACTTGTTCAGAGGTAGAATTAACCGCTTGCTGTAGATGCTGAATTTGCTCTGACATGTTATCAAAGCCGGCCTCCATCCTGGATCCTAGGTCATATTTTAAATCTTTAATTAATCTTTCTAGTTGTTGGTAACCTTCTGCCATGTTGCTAGTCAGATTGATTTCCAGCTCCTCGTTCTTAGCACAAGAGCTTCTCTCTAGGAGTTCCCTTGCTGAATCGAAGTTCCGGGTGACCTCCGGTGCTTTCCCAGGCCCCACTAGGTCCTTAGCTGAGGATCCTCTCAGGGAAGGTTTGAATTACATTTTTGCTTGTTTCCTTCCCGATTTCGGATTGGATGACAATAGCACCACCAGAGCCTACAATTCTTGTATAAATGAATAAGTTTAAGCACTGCGTTGAGGGGATTGCAAGGGATTTTCTTAGAGCTGGAGAACTAAGCAGCCATCTCACTCTGATGCTAAGCCATGCCCCCCTCAAGGATTCTAATCTTTATATAATTAGTTTTCCCAATCTTAATACTTATCTTTGGCATTGTGGGAAGCCATGTCCATGTCTGGCAGTGTCCAAATGGACATAATTTTTGAAACTATTTGCCTTCACACACTATGGAATGCTGCACCTTTGTCTTCGGAATGTTATGAATCAAAATAGACTGCCATCACATTATACAAACATTTCCTTTTTTGGGCTAAGTGGACCAAAACTATGTAAACAACCCTTACGCTTGGCATAACAGGAAACATTGCCCATGGTTGTCAGTGTATGAAGTGGCACATATTTTTCAAACCAATAGCCTTCACTGTGGGCCACTGCATCCTTCTGCTCTGCACCATTCTGCTCTATTGTGTCTTTCATGCACCCCAGAACAATGACATTTCCCAGTACATTTTAACCACAAAAGAATGAGTTTTTGCTGGCAAACCATGGTTAACTAGTTTGAAAGAAAAAAAAAATTGTTAGCAAACATTTCCTGGTTTGCTGGGCCATGTTTGCAAGAACAAACTTTGATAGGTTCACACAGCCCTAAAATTTACCAGTCCCATGTGGCACTGTCTCACATCTCTCTGCCAGTTTGTGCTTTCCCTCAATATGTGTTACCGTTACCAAAACATTATCCCTTGACTGGAAGGGAATATCTACACTTTTGATCAGATTGTTGCTTCTGTTGTTTCTTTACACTATGTGATGTCTGACTGACTTGTTCATAAGCATGTGAAAGATAATCACGGACACCACTGGCATACTCATTGTACTCCACTGAACTTTCTTCTAGTTTCAGTCCAAGGGCAAGATTCACCTGGAACATAAGATGGCATCCAAACATAAGGAAGTATGGTGTAGACCCCAAAGAGTCTTGTTGTGCAATTATAGGCATGGGTCATAGCACTCACGTGGTCCTTATAGCTAAACTTCAGATTTGGTGCTATGGTACCCAGCATATCCATTAGGGTTTGATTAAACCACTGAAAGAGGAAGACTGGGGTGGTATTATAAGGTTAAAAAGGGTAGGGGACTGTGCAGAGAGGGACCAGGAAAAGGCAGACATCTAGAACAACTGCTTTTGTTCAGTGTTCGTAGAGGAAGGATAAGGGGAGGGGCCACAAAAAAGTAACAAAAGCTTTGGAGGGAGGGAGGGAGGTTGATGCTAGTCTTTTTCTGAAGGCAAGAGTCCTGAAGAAACTTGCTACTCTGAGATGGACAAAGCAATGGGGCCAGATGAGGTGTATCCAAAGGTATTGGGTGAGCTCAGGGAAATACCGGCTGCACATCTAACAGTTCTATTTAACAGCTCACTGGAAACAAGAGTGGTTCTGGAGGACTGGAGGGGGGGTGGATATAGTTCCACTAAACAAAAGTGGTAGCAGGGAGGAGGCTGTCAATTATAGGCCAGTCAGCCTGATATCAGTGGTGGGAAAGCTAATAGAATCACTACTGAAGGAAAGGATTATGGAATATCTTGAATCCAGTGGGTTACAGGACTTGAGGCATCATGGTTTCAGAGGGGGCAGGTCATGTCTAATGAATCTAATAGATTTATTTGCCTGGGTGACCAAAGAATTATATTAGGGCGTAGCAGTGGACATGGCCTATCTAGAGGTCGGTAAGGAGTTCAACAACATTCCACACAGGAGATTAGTAAACAAGCTGGGTATTTTAGGAGTGGGTCCAAAGGTGGTAAACTGGATAAGAAATGAGTTAGGGGATTGGCAACAAAGGGTGGCGGTAAATGGAGTTCATCTAAGGAAGGAAGGGTGATCAGCGAGGTGCCTCAGGGATCAGTGCTGTGACTGGTCCTCTTTAATGTTCTTTAAAAGTGACATTGCAGACAAGCTAGAAGTGAAGGCCTGCCTCTTTGCAGATTACACCAAAATCTGCTATAGGACTGACACTCTTTTGGGTGGAAATGATGAGCAGAGAGCTGAGAAAACTAGAGGAGTGACCAAGGGTGTGCCAACTAAGTTTCAATGTGAAAAAGTGCAAAATAATGCACTTATTCCACAGAGACCCAGGGGCAAAGTACAAAATGTGTAGAAAAATATTGATGACCACGAAGCAGGAAAGAGACATGGGGGTATTCTATCGGATGACCTAAAGGAGGCTGGCAGTGTGACAAGGCAGTAGAGAAAGCTAGTGGGATGCTGGGGTGCATAGGGAGGTATATCACCAGCAGAAATAGGGAGGTAGTGTTGCCACTGTAGACCACATCTCTGGAAAAGCGTAGACAAAGTGGAGGCAGTGCAGAGGAGGGCAACTAAAATGGTGCAGGGTCTGCATCAAAAGCCTTATAAATAGAGACTAAAAGACCTAAACATACACATCCTGGAACAGAGGCAGGAGAGAAGGCATGTGATAGAGACTTCTAACTACATCATGGAGGTAAATATGGTATAGCAGGGGAGTATTTTTCAGAATAAAAGTGCTCAAGAACACGGGGACATGCTATGAAGCTGTAGGGGGTAGATTCAGGAAAGATGTGATGAAGTACTTCACAGAAAGAGTGGTGGATTCCTGGAACAGCCTTCCAGCGAAGATGGTGGGCATGAAAACAGTGGTGGTATTCAAGAATGCATGGGATAAGGACAAGGGAATCATAGTGGAAAGGAAGAGGGAGGGAAAAAGAACTGTTGATCGGGTACAGTCTATGATAGTAGTGTAGGTAGGGAGAAATGGGCAGACTGGATGGGCCAAGAAGTCCTTATCTGCAGTCAAATTCTATGTTTCTTTGTTTCACTCTGTGGTTACCTTTCCTTGTGGGTTACAGGTGCAGTGTCTGTCTTTGCTATACAACATTGTATCACACCTTATAAAACACAGAGAGATGAGATGTTGTGTGGTGTGGTGTTTAACTTTGGTATACCAACCACTTTGCATGATTCTTTTATCAATTCATGTTCAAAATTTATCTCTTCTTTAAAATGAATTCTTGATTGGAAACCAAATGAACAAATTAAACTGTGCCAAAGCACTTCATTAACAGTTGTTGCTTTCTGGTCTGGACTTAGGACTCACCACTGCACTAACACACACAAGGCGAGCAAAGCTGGCTATCCCTCAACATACATGGATTAAATTTATTTATTTAAGAGTTTTACCAGGAAGGCATACTGAGCAGATTACCACTCAATTCCAGATGTGTCCTGGGGGGTGGGGAGCATGGGAGTAAACACAGAGCATAATACAGTATATCAGATACTGTAAATGCTTGCTTACAAAAGTACAATATGTACAGAGTATAAATACATCAGCAATGCATGAGTACAAATCACATTATGTACAGAAATACAGCCGGAGAATTAAATACAGGCAGTCTGTTGCATTGTGAAAGGAAATACTAATAGAAATACAGTCAGGTAAGAGAGCAGGGGGCAACACAGCATATATCCTACTGCTAAAATGACTAGTTGCACCTCATATACATCAGGAATGTGGTTACAACAATAGCATTAAAGAGCATATAGTTGGGATATAGGCAGGAGGAGGGAGATAGCAAGTTTACTGCTGGAGCATAGCTGCACACCGAAGGTGGGGTTAGCCGTCATTGACTAGTCACTTTTGTGAGTTATCAGCTGTCTAGGTGCACGCACAGGAGGTGCAGAAGTGGGCTTTGAGGAGAGAGTTTAGTCTGTGGGCAGAGTTGGTTTGCCGAATGGCCAGTTGTAAGGAATTCCACAGCTTAGTCATGTGATAGGAGAAAGCTGCCTGTCCTGCAGTGGTAGCCATACGTGAATTATATGAAGGGAGCCAGGGTGGGAATGTAGGACTCAGGTGTCGGGGTGGAACAAAGATCCAGGGGGCAGTGGGAAATAATAATAAGAAAAATAAAGGTGAGAAAGGTGGGGAAATGGAAGGTTCTCTGTGCAAGTGCCAGAAGCTTAGATAAGACTGAGGATCTACTGGCAAAAACAGCTGCAGATTAACTAGATAGTATAGCTATCCCTGAGATTTCGAGAATACATAATAATTGTGGCGACCTCACAGTTCCTGACTATTCCCTATTAAGGAGGGGTAGGGAGAAGGACAGAGGAGCAGTATACTGTATATCAGTGATTCTGTCAGATTCACAGAGGACAGGACTGTAAAGTCTGAAGGTGAATTAGAGTCTTTATGGCTGCAAGTGTCAGAGGAAGGGTTCTGAGCCTGAGAACTGGTGTGGTCTACCAGCTCCCAAACCAATCCCTAATAGTAGGTCAACAACTGGATGGAGAAATTAGGAAGAAGACCAGTATGGACAAAACAGTTCTCATGGGGGTTTCAACCTACTGGATATTGACTGGAAACTCCAGTGACTAAAAAGTAAAATTAAAAAAAAAAAAAAAAAGATTCCTGGAGGCAGAAAAGGACTGCTTCCTGAGTTAAAGAGCTAATAAACCACCTGAAATTATAACATTTTTTTTTGTCTTTTTGTATGTTTCTTTATGCTTCTTGGTCGGCCAGTCCCCCATCCTTCAAACCTCCCAGCCCCATCACCCCGACGTCTATTGGGTCTTACCTCTTGCAGGAGGTGCCCACCTGGCTGGGTACAGAGCTTGTGAAAATACAGTGTCACTCTACCAGTTGGCCACTGTTTTCTCCTCCAGATCCTCCCCTGCCAAGTGCAGCTGTGGCAGCGTGCAATGACATCAATAGCCGAACTGCACACGCTTCTACACACAGCACGCCAGGCATCTTCTCTGCCTCCTCCCCCTCTGTCTATGGGACCATGGTGCCAACCATCAGCTACCGCTAGAGGCCAGGCATGCATCGGTCTCTGAACCCACCCCTCCCCAGTAGAGGAGAGCTGTAATCCAGAAGCTTGATCCTCTCTTCCCTCAGCTGACCCCCAGTGACCTGTTTGCACCACGAACATGGGTCGCTGGCATGGCAGGAGGTAAGGCACTGATGCCTCAGCCCTTCACTACTCTGGGCCAGCAATATTATCTTTTAAATGTAGTTAACTGTTAGATTTTTTTGTTTTTTTAAACTTATTAATTATTGCTTTTGCAGTAAAACAATGAGCTTTACAACTCATGTCTGACATCAGGTTACATAGTCAAGAAGCAACCAGTGTAAAATAGGTATATACAGTCTAGACAGTCTGATTTGTGAATAGGATAGTATACAATACAGTCTGCAATAATATTATAAGTGTCTGTATATAAGGGTTGAGGAGGCACTTTAATGTTAAACTCCAATGTTTGCACCTTAATATCTTTGCCTCTGTTTAACCAGTTTGCGTGTAATTTAGTATGTGCAACCTTTGTGACAGGATCTCTTTATCCTGAGAATTTAATTTAGATTGGTTCAGTGTGGGCAAAGTTACAGAGGTGCAAATACATGAAAGTCTCTGTTTTTAAGACTTTTTTTGGCCCCCTGCACTGAAAAAATATATGGATCTGAAACTTGAAACTTTCAGGTTTGATAGAGTTTGGCCCATGGTACATGCTTTTGTGTTTTTTTACCTCTCACAGTTCAGTAGTTTTTAAAATATTTTAAAAAAAGTTCTGCTTGTGAGCATGCACAGTTCAAAAAATCAGCGTTCTATGGGTAGCTGTTTTTCTGAGAAAGTGTGATGTCCTGATGTCATATTTCATTAGGTGTGTCATATTATATACTGTGGTGTGTCGTATAGCATGATACCACCATATATGATACGACACACATAATGGAAAAAGAAAAAAAACAGTTGTTTTCTTTTTTTTTATTGATTAGTGAAGCATTTTCTGGCTTTACTGTCCTCCCCATAGCAACCCTTCTGCCCCAGCAGCACCACCATGTTTAAAAAAAATCAATGTTCTATGGATCACTGAATTTGACAACTGGTTGCACTAAACGACAAAGTTGTCCTTTACTAACAAACAACTGCTGTGTCATATAATGCAACCCCTGCTGTGTCGTGACTCATAAGTCAGGGATGGGGCTGCTGTCATTATAGCCCCACCATCCTGATTGGTCTGTGCTTCAATAAACTGTTATCTGCACGCCGGGGACCCCAATCCCTGGTGGCAGTGTATTTACTTATTTATTTTTGAATTTATTATTTTTATTATTATATATACACCATACCAGTGGTGAATAAATTGGATAAATAAATCATTTTATTTGGGATAAATATTTATTTTCACTTAGAACATTATTTATATAACTTAAAATACCATTTATATAACTTAGAACATGTTATTTCCACTTAGAATCCGGAAATGGAAAACAGAGAACAATGGGCCAGATAGGAAACTTACAATGGAAAGAAAGGCAGTTTTAAGCTTAAATAAGATAAAACACCAGTAAAAAACATTACAAATGGTGTGGTATATATCAAACACATAATGCATTGCAGTAGAACAACACATTTGTCTCCACACATGAGTGGTAAGACCTTTATAACTAACTTGTGGCGTCACCACTTATGAGTTATGGGTCTTACTACTCACTAGTGAAGATAAATGTGTTATTCCACTGCAGTCCATTATGTATTCCATATTGATTCCATTTTGATATAGTCCAACACTGGGATACCCACCCCACGGTGTCAAATATCTCCCCCTCAGCTTGTTGTTTTACTCACAGTGCCGACATCGGGGGGCCTAATTCTATGTTGGCATTTACAACCCCCCTGGCAGTGTGGACACTGGGGAGCCCAACCCCAGTGTCCTGAAATAGTTTTATGTAGTTACTCCACCCCTGAAAAGAAAAAAATGTCCAGTGATGACTTGTTTTTAGCTGAGAAAAAGAAAACCATCCCTCATCGTCCCTGCCGTCTCCATTCCCCGATCCCGACCCTCCCACTGAGCACTCCCCTTACACTATACTTACCTGCTGGGGTCGTATGCTGTCATCCTCTGTGGACCGAGACATGTCTGCACTCTTCAAAGCCGAATCATGAATTGAGGAATAAAGGTATGTGCCATACAGTATAATGTATTTCAATGGTTTTTGAACTTACATTAATAACTTTGCCATTTTTAGGAATTTTTTCACCAAATTTTCATCATGGCCTTTTGGGGAACCCACCTCATGAACACCAGCACTGTCATTTCATTAAATGGGCCCAGAAGGTGATTTCATGGTTGCTGCATGAAATCACCTTTTGGGACAGAATAATGGCATTTCACTGTCAGTCTTCATGAGGTAGGGTTCCAAAAAGGCAAAGTTGAAAATTTGATGAAAAAAATTCCTAAAAATGGCTGAGTTATGTGCGTTCATTGAAATTGTTCTATGCACACACATAACACTGGTAATTTTTAATATTTTTACTCCATATTTTCAGCACAGCCATTTTTTCACACCACCTCATGAACAGTACAGCTGTCATTTTTCACATCCTGTCTGAAACGTCTTTTCACACCTGTAGTGCAGAATGGCATTTAGACATGGATTTGAAAATTTTCACCTACAAGGTTTATGAGGTAGGGTCATAAGAAGACTATGTTGAAAGTTTGGGGTCAAAATATTAAAAAAAAACAAAGAATTCATTCTATAACATTGTTTGCAGGGATGTCTGTTGCACTGCTAGGGAACACGCTGCCTTACCATGCCAGTGAACTGAGTTCAGGTGTGAATTCAGTGCACTGGTTAACTGGGACAAGGCTGATAGGGAAGGTCTTGCAGCATGCAACACCAGCCCTAGCCTGGGTAGGGATGAAGCAGTGTGTTGACACAGATGCCTCACTCTGTGGTGGGTCAGGGAGCCTCACCCATAAGGTATTGACATGTGTGCCAGAGTATGCTGGGCCCATGCACTGTGTCAGTACTGTCTGCAATATTGTATTCATCTCATTTTGCACAGGGCCCAAAGGGACCTGCGCAAATGAGGATAAAATTCCACAATCAGAAGAAGAAGGGAAATTATTTGCAAAAACGACATTAATGTAGACATTAGGGTTGTAGAATGCAAAAGCATACAAAGATGGGAAATGAAAAATATTAAGGATTTGGGTCTCCGGAGTATTGGCAAATCAGTGGTTGGGTCTTACTTGGAGTGGTCAACCATAATGGTACCCCCTCCCCTGATCGGAGGAGGTCAAATGTGATGTCCTCACACAGGGACTATAGGGATCTGCATGAAGACAGTTCTGACAGATTATGTTGGCCATATTGTACCACTATGCGGAACTAGTTTGGAGCTGTTTCATGTGTTTCAGATAGGAGGCTATGGGCTGGGGGAGGGGGTGGGCATAAGGGTTGACAACCCCAAGTGCGACCCCACCACTGATTCACCAATACTCAGGAGACCCAGATCCCTAATGTTTTTCATTTCCCTTCTTTGTGCACTTTGGGTTTTAGAACCCTAATGTCTGCATTAACGTAGATTTTTGCAAATAATATATATATATATATATATCTATATATATATAGATATATATAGATATATATATATACACATATGGCAAAAAAATATGTTAATGCAACAGTTAAGGTTCATAGCACAGTGACAAAAGCATGGAAATGTGGTGTAAGGGTTACCACCCCTACCACCTCCACCCTCCACACACACCAACAGGCAGTGGGGTGTGCGTTGGGGTCATTGGCCTAATTCTAGCCCCAATTCATGTGTAAACAAGCTGAGGTGATGCAGTACAGGAGAATGGGGTGAGAGGCACGATAACCCCAACGGACACTCTGATGTCTGTTGGTGTGTGGGGGGTGGGGTGGTAGGGGGCTGTAACATAATACCACATTTCCATGCTTTTGTCACTGTGCTATGAACCCTAACTGATACATTAACAGAGTTTTTGCCATAAATTTCTAATTTTTTGAGAAAGTGTAATGCAACTGGTTAGAGGTATGTGTTAGTGGGAGCGCGGGCCCTCTGGGCCTTGTTTTCTCTCCATATTGCCCATTTTTTGCATAATGATATATTTCTGTGGGAACATGTGCCCTCCGGGTCCTGTTCTCTCACTTTCACATAACTATGGAGCCATACAGCAGCCCTACAGGGCAAAGAACCCTTGTAAAACTAAGTTGCTAATATTTCAACAACTGTAGCAGCTAGGAAAAAAAACTCCAGTGCTGTTGTAATCATGACAGCGAGTACTTCACGCAAGATAAATCAACTGAATCTGTATCTCATATCGTTTACAAGACATGGGCACCAAAATATGCTGAAATGCTCTCTTGGAACCCTTGTGACACTAATGTGCCAATATCTCTGTAATCGTAGCAACTAGGAACAAAATTGCACTGCTGGTATAATCTATGATTTCCAAACTTGTTTTAGCAGATTAGGTGACCTATAGGTGACCTAAATTGCAGGTAGTGAAAACTCCATATCTTGCTTTGTTTTCGAGATACAGGCATAGAAAGGCATTACAGATGCCACAATGTTATCCTGTGGAAAATTTCTCAATTTCAGAACACTAACTTTGGGCCAGTTGAATGTTTTGGCACCGAACCACAAAAAGGCTCATCTGTGGGACCAGGGCTTGCCACTCTGCAAATTTCAGACCAAAAGCCCCAACCATTTTGTTGCAGGGGGGTGGCAAAGATTTGCAGTTTTTGGGCAAAGTTCTTTTGCAAATTGTGAAAGTTTAGCAAAAAACAGCACAAAACGTTTACATTTGCAAAAGTGTCATAACAGTTTTTCCTGCGATTTGCAAAAGTACTGTGGAGCTGATTTTAAAAACAGCATTTCTAGGGAGTTTTACCCCCAAAAAAACATAGGGCTGGCATCCTCAGAATCTGACTAGGTAAACTCAATAGTCAGTGTTTACCTAGAGGGTCCCCTTTGGGCTAACAGCGCCTCTGTGGTCACCTCCAACAGGAATCTACATGCCTCCACAGCGAGAAGAGCCTGTTGCTACATTACCCGAGTCCTTGCTTGCAGGCATCCTCTCACAGTCCTTTGGGCTAACAATGCCTCCCTGGTCACCTCCCATGGGGATCTACACCTCTCCATGGTGAGAAAAGCCTGCTTCCACACTCCCTGAGCCCTTGATTGCAGGCATCCTCTCTTGGTTCTTTGGACTAACAACACCTCTGTGGTCACCACCGATTCTGATCTACATGCCTCCATGGTGCCAAGAGCCTGCTGCCACACTCCTCGAGGCCTTGCACAGCGCTCCAAGAACTCAAGACTGTGTGGCTGTCTTGGTAAATTTTCAAAGGACAATTGCCTTTCTCTTGGTAGAGCTCTTACTGGTTACCTATGGTCCATGTGCTCATTTTTTGGCTCCTCATTCTGCCCAGAATTTTTAGTTCCTCCTGACTGGACTATGTCACTACCATTTGCCAAATTAACCTTTTTTTTGTTGACTTTTCCATTAGCAGATTATATCTTCTAGCCACTTGAGAGTTCAGTTATAAGAGCACTCACCCAATCCAGTCCCTGTCTCGTTTCACTTATTGTGTGGTCAGTCTATCCCTATTCATCTCATCAGTCTTGCCCCCTCCCTTTTCTACTTCTGTCAAGGCCTATCTCTAGCTAACTGTTTTTCCCCAGGTTTGCACAACTTGCTAGTGTCTGTCAATTCCCTCTGGCAGTGGCCACTTTTTTGCTGACACCCCTCCCAGTTTCACTGTCCCGTGCTCCCCTTCCCCCACTATCCAATCTGCCCTGACCGATAAGCACCCCCCATCTACCTACAGCATGCCCACCCCACTTTCCCCACTTTCCCCACTTCCCCTCCTTCTAATTCTCCTTTCCATCATTTCTAACACAACTCCACAAACTTCTCAATTTAAAACCCTGCCCCTCCCCACGATCTCCTAGCCCCTCCTTCATTCTTGCTATTACCCTCTTTTCCCCTCAAATACTCTGGACTCACTTCCCCCACATACCTCTTGCAACATTATTCACAGCTTCTAGCCATATCGCTTTCCATCATCTCCTGATTATCCATTCACCCAGGCCCCCTTCTCCCCAAACACATCACAAATACTCTGCCCACCACAAATATCCTAAACTACACTTCCTTGTACTCACACTCTTATTATTTGCCTCAGGAAATGTACATCCCAATCCTGGTCCCCTTCCCCCTCTCCCCCAGCTGCTATCCTCCCATTAATGTACAGCCTTCTAACACCACCTCTGCCCTCCTAAGAGGCCGAAAGATCCTGCTCTTAAATATCTGAAGCCTTGTCCCGAAAATTTACCTGTTACAGCCGATGATAATCTCCCTCACTCCAGACATTCTAATCTTAACTGAAACTTGGCTGAATACTAACATTTCTGATCACTCCATCGCCATCACAGGCTATTCCTTAGTCAGGCAGGATAGGGCAGGTAGGGGGAGGTGGAGTGGCCATGTATATCCAGTCCTCTCTCCAATACAGTACTGTTTTCTCATCTGCCTTACCCACCACTTATGAAGCCCTGGTAGTAAATATCGCCCTGCCTTTCTTCTCCCCTAGCTTTATTGCTGATGTCTACTGTTTTCCAGGTATCAAGCCCCCTGAATCTATTGACCTCATCACCTCTATAGCTTCTGTCTCACACAAAGGTGAGCTTTATGTATTAGGTGATGTAAATCTAAACTGGCTGTCATCAACCAGTTCTAAGACACAAAGTGATATCTCTGCTCTAAATCTCTCCCAACTCATTCAAGAGCCTACCCGACTAAATCGCAAAACCCCAAACCACTCACTGTTAGACTGGGCTCTCGCCTCCCACCCTCACTGAGTCATCAAGTCTGGCATCCTCCCCGATGTCCTCAGCGATCACCTCCCTGTCTCCATGGTCAGGAAGGTCCACAGACCTAAACCACCGCATAAAATCCTGCAACTCCGCTCTTTCAATTCCCTTGACTAAAACCCTCTCCTCAGTGATATAGCCAATTCTGATTGGTCCCCAATTGCATCCACCACTTTGGTAGACCAAGCCCTCACTTACTGGAAAGACAGATTTAGAGCTACCTGGGACTTCCATGCCCCATTCAAATGCACTAAAGTCCGAGGAATCCATCATCCCTGGATCACCCCTGAATTAATTATCTGCCTTAGGGAGTGCAATAAAGCATGGAGGAAACACAAGGTCTCTCAGCTCCCATCAGCCCTTACTAACTATCGCAGGCTAAGAAACACTTGTACTAAAGCAATCAGACTTAGCAAATCTGAATATTTTAAATCCTCTTTCCTCAATAACATAAACTCCCTCTCCAAATTTTGGAAAGTAGTCCACTCACTATTCCCCCCCCGCACATCCCCCACCTCCCCACTTAATATAAGCAACACACTAGAGTTTGAACCTTGCATAGTGGCTCAGGAGTTCAACTCCTACTATACCTCCTGTGCCTCAACCCTTCTAAATCCTCCCTGCCTCCTCCTCCTCTCATCTCCTCTCCTACCACTCACCCCCTACCTACCCCCTTTCTCATTCTGTCCTATCTCCTGAGGAGACACTAATGGCCCTCCTCTCTCTCAATCCTTCCAAAGGCTCCTCTCCAGGTGACCTTGACCCTAAACTTCTCTACCTCTCAGCCCCAGCTATTGCCTACCCTCTCTCTCTAATTCTGAATCTCTCCTTTACTTCCTCCTCCATCTCTATGTCCTGGAAACATGCAGTGGTCCTCCCTCTTCCAAAAGGTGGAGATCTTTCCTCCCCTGCAAACTATCACCCAATCTCCCTCCTCCCCACCTTTGCTAAGCTCCAAGAATACCTGGTCCTCTCTCAACTGACCTTTTTTCTTGCTGACTCCTCCTTCTTCACCCCATTCCAATCTGGTTTTCAGAAGAACCACTCCATTACCACCTCCCTCCTTAGGCTCACTGACTCCATCCTTACCGGGATGGACAATGGTTTCATCACCTTTGCCATCTTTGTCAACCTTGCCAAAGCTTTCAACACAGTCTACCATACCCTACCTGGTTGAGAGCTTACCTCATAGGCAGAACACAGTCAGTCAGGATTTAGAATGCAATCTTTCCACCCCCCAATCCCCACAGGAGTTTCACAGGGCTCTGTGCTTGGCCCCATCCTTTTCTCCATCTTTCTAAATGACCTTCCCTCAGTCTGCTCCCCCTTCTTTTCTATCCATATGTATGCTGATGACACCACCTTGTTCACCTCTGGTAAAACCACCATTGATGTAGCAACCACTCTACAGCATGACTTCAACCAGGTTCAGCTCTGGTTTGCCTCACATCAACTATTCCTAAATGCCAAAAAGACTGTCTCCATGACCTTCAGCACTAGGCAGAGATTCTCTAGGCTCCATCCCTTGCCCTCTTTCCACATCCTTGATGGGACCATCCTTGAGGACACCCTCTCTTTCAGATACTTTGGGGTTTGGCTGGACCAACACCTCAGCTTCTCTGGCCACATTGACACCATTCTGAAAAAATTGCACCCAAGCTTGGAGCCCTTTACAGGAACCATAGTTGCATCCCTCAAAAATTGCACCCAAGCTTGAAGCCCTTTACAGGAACCATAGTTGCATCTCTCCTATGGCCTGGCGAGAACTTGTCCAGAAGATGATCATCCCCATTTTGACTACTGTGATGTAGTTTATGGTGCTGCTTCCATGTCTTCCCTTACCAGACTGGACTCTCTTTTCAACTCCTTCTGTCAATTCATTCTTGTCACCCCATCTCAGACCCATCATTGTGACCTTTACCATGCCCTGTCCTTCCCCCTGCTTGCTAACAGATGCCTGGCTCACTGTGCTAAACTAACTTCCAAACTCTGGCTTGGTGTACTTTCTTCCTACCTCTCATGCTACCATCCTCCTCCCCTGCCTTCCTCCCACTCTCTCAGATCCTCTGACACTCACACCCTGCTAGTCCCCTGTCATACCACCCTCATTGGCCAATCAGGCTTCTCCCATCGCTTCCCCAAAATCTGGAACTCCCTCCCACCTCAAGAACATCACTCCTCCTCCTCCAACTCACTTGCCTCTGCCTTGCATAACTTTCTCTCTGCTAGCTGCCCCTACTGCAATCCTCCTTAACTTGTTCCCCATGAGCCTGCTTCAGCATCACGCCCACCTCTCTCCTGCAAAACCCTCTCCCTACATCCTCCCCCAGCACCCCTTCCTCTCACCATTGCTTGGCCTAGGCCCTGGCAGGGTTCTCTGCATCCTGGAGGGGTCCAGAACCTAGGCAAACACCTTCCCCACCTCCTACTCCCACCCCATTCTTTCCTGAAAGGTCTGGGTCTCAGACCCTCTTCTCTTCCACCTCCTCTTTCTTAGTCCTTCAGATGCCTACTCCCCATCACTGCCTACTTCCCTCCTGTCATGCTGTATCTCTGCTGCCTGCAACCTGCTTTCCTCCTGTCATGCTCTACCTCTGCCTTGTGAAGGCAGGGTCCACAGCATGCTGGAGGGGCCAGACCCTGGCAGACCCTTCTCTTCCCCCTCTCTTCCTTCCTGATGTGCTCTAACTCCCACTGCCTACAACCTGCTTCCCTCTTGTTCATGCTTGACCTCTGCCTGGTGTAGGCAGGGTTCCCAGCATTCTGGAGGGGTCAGGCCCTGGCAGACCCTTCTCCTCCACCCCTTGCCTTCCCCTCATCCAAATCCCCCCTTTCTACCCCCTGCCTCTGCCTATATGCCCCTCCCACCCACTTCTCCTCCTTCCTAGCCATAGTTATTGGCTGATCCCTAATCTCTAATGTACTTCTAGTCAACCTTGCACTTTTGTTACACCTTGCAAGTTTTGTTCTATCTGTGTCTCTCCTCACAATGTTGCCCTAGTTCAACCTCCTTGTACTCTATCCAGCCATTTTCTAACTACAAAGCTATGTCCCACCAAGTGTTTGCCAAAGATATTTGTGCTATTGTTATCTCTCTAGTTCAAGACTGTTTAGCATTGTATTCCATCTAGTTCATACTTGTTAGCATTCTTCCTTTTCAGTACTTCTGTATAGTCTGTTCACTTTATTGAATGTAATCAAATTGTATATCTATATTGTGTACCAAATCTCTGTATACTATTCTCATGTTCCCCTACCCCCCAGGTTGTACCGGGAGACGAGCAACTTGTTGCTCAGTGTGCCTTCCTGGTGAAACATGTCAATAAATAAAAATAAATAAATTTAAATGTCAGGCATTTTTCTCTCTTGCTAACTGAAAACAAGATGGTGGCAGCACAAAAGTAAAAGAGCCATTTGTGAAAGGAAAATTGTGCTTACTACACTTTTGTGAGACACATATATTTTTTCCCCATTGACTATAATGGGAAATATCTTTTTAAAATAACTTTTGAGCAGTTTAAAATGTTTACACCAGATCATTAAAAGGCACACCATTGACCCAGACAGCATCTTCCCTGAAGATTTCATACAAAACTGACAAATCGTGTGGGCTGTGGGCATGAGCAAAGAAACATGCCAAAAGTCTTTTTTTTACATTATTTTGTGTTCTCCAGCTCCATAACTGTACATCTGACCATAACACAACTTGCCATATCCAGAGATCTAAGGTACCGGACCGCACATGCAAAATTTCAGGTAAATCCATCATACAGTGGCAAAGTTATTAAGGTGCAAAATTTAAGGTTTAACATTAAAGTGCTTACTCAACCCTAACTATAGTGCCACTACCGTGGCACTATAATATATATATATATCTGTATACAGTGCTCCCTCCATTATTTGCCCTCCATTATCTGCCACCTCTATTATCCGCCCACTTTGTCTCATGCAAATTTTCATTTTGCCATTGCCTCCATTATTCACACAACCTTGATTATCCACCACCCTCTTGTACCAGAGTAGATGGATAATAGAGGGTGCACTGTATATATATATATATATATATATATATATATATATATATATATATATATAAAAATTGCAAAAAAAAAAAAAACTTTGTTAATGCATCAGTTAGGGTTGTTACTAAAGTGACAAAAGCAGGGAAATGTGGTGTTTGGGTTTCTAACCCTAACACCTGACCCCCACCCTGCAGACACTGCCAGGCATTGTGGGTGTGCCTTGGTGTCATCAACCCTAATGCTAGCCCCATTCCATAAGTAAATAAGCTGAGATGGGTGCAGTATAGGAGAATCGGGAGAGCATTAGGGCTGATGACCTTAAGGCACACCCCTGACACCTGTCAGTATCTGCAGGGTAGGGGTAGGGTGTTAGTCCTGGAAACCATAACATGTTTCCCTGCTTTTGTCACTTTAGTAACAAGCCTAATTGATGCATTAATGATGTTTTTTGCAATGAATTGCCTTCCTTTTTCAGATAGTATAATTATATCCATATTTGTCTATGGGAGTGCAGGGCCCTCTGGGACCTAGGTTCCTATCCCTCCATATATACATATATGAATGTAGCCATGGAAGCACAGGGCCCTCAAGAACCTGTGCTTCCATTCATATGGTAACAATGACCAAATTGTCAGCATTGCCATCTTACTACCTCACCTCATGTACCCTGGTACAGAACATTTTTGAATCTATGCCAAAACATAATTCTGCAGAACTGCAATGTCATTCCATGCCACAGGTGCAAAAACACATTTTGGGCAGGATTCAAAAAATGACAGATGTGACATACATGAGGTTGGGTAATAAGAAGGCTATTTTGAAAATCTGGAGTCATACTATCTAAAATTTCCAAAGTTAAGAGTGGGCATATCAAATTTGAAATGAATGATCATAACTTTGGCATTTTTTCATATTTTGATCCCAAGTTTTGAACATAGTCTTCTTACAAACCCACCTCATAAACCCCATATGTAAAAATGTTCAATTCCATGGCAATATGCCATTCTGTGCCACAGGTGTGAAAACATGTTTTGGGCAGGATGTGAAAAATGACAGCTGTACTGTTCATGAGGTGGTGTGAAAAAATGGCTATGCTGAAAATTTTGAGTCAAAATATTAAATATTACCAAAGTTATGCACATATGCAGAAACATTTCAATGAGCACTCAGAACTCTGCCATTTTTAGGAATTGTTTCACCAAATTTTCAACAATGGCTTTGTGGGACACCACCTCATGGACACTGACACTCATTTTGTTAATCAGGTGCAAAAGGTGATTTTGTGTTGTGACTGTGAAATCACCTTCCAGGCCTGATGAGCCACATGACAGTGACAGTGTTCATGAGGTGGGATACCAAAAAGCACATGTTGAAAATATGGTAAAAAAATACCTAAACATGGCAAAGTTATGAATATAAGCTCAACACTCCATTGAAATACATTATATTGCACTTACCTTGATTCCTCAGTTTGTTGTTTGTCTTTGAATCAAATCAAATCAAATCAATCTTTATTTATATAACGTGCCTTTCTTAAACCAAGGTGCCTGTACAATATAAAATATAGCAATAAACAGTTGAAACTACATTAAAATTAAACTAAACAGCAATATTCAAAATTCATTATAAGCTTTACTAACACGATAGGTTTTTAAAGCTCCTTTAAAACTTTGGACAGTCGGGCAGTCTCGCACCTGGTGAGGTAGAGAATTCCACAGGGTTGGGGCCATGAAACTAAAAGATCTGGCCCCTGAAGTTTTTAAACGATGCCTGGGAATCTCTAGCAATCCCTCATCAGTGGATCTAAGAGAGCGGGGGGGGACAGTAGGGACAAAGGAGATCCTTCAGGTAAGCAGGTCCCTGATTGTGTAGGGCCTTATAGGTCAACAGACTGACCTTGAAGTTGATTCACCAGCAAACTGGCAGCCAGTGCAGTTCGCGGAGCACAGGCATTATATGACTGGACCTAGAAGAACCAGTCAACAGCCTGGCTGCCGCATTCTGTACTAGAAGAGTGCAGATGTGTCCTCGTCCACAGGAGATGACAGCAGATGACCTCCAGAGGTCATTATAGGGTAAGGGGATGTGTGGGGTAGTGGGTGCTCAGTGGGAGGGTTGGGATGAGGTCGGGATGAGGGAGGGGGATGTGGGGATGATGAGGGATTGTTTTCTTTTTTCAGATTAAATAAAAAACAAAAGACATTGGGGGACTGTTTTCTTTTGACAGGTAAAGTAAATGAATATTTGGGGACACTGGGAGTGGGCTCCCCAGTGTCCCACAATGAGGGAGGGGAGTTCGGAGGCTTGCGAGGCTGACACAGGGGATTGGGCCCTCCGATGTTGGCAGACATTAACAAAATGGAACGAGCTGCAGGGATGACATCTGACACGAGGGTTAGGCATCCCAGTGTCAGATTAGATAAATAAAGAAATAAATAAAATAAATTATGGGAATGGAGGGTGAGGGGATGCTACTAGACACCAGGGAAAGATATGGAGGGTGCCAGTGCCACTGGGGACAGTGATCGGCAGGTGGGGGGTGCCACTAGACACCAGGGAAAAGTATGGATCACTGCTGAACCCGTAGCTGGCAGCATGAATTCCAGCTGTAGCTGCAGAAATCAAGGAAATCCTGCTGTTCTCAACAGAGAGCATGGCAGAAGTGGTCCTTTTGCTAACCTCAGCACCTGGGATTTCGGGTGCACACAAAAGGTTTTTCTGGCCACAATATTAAAAAAAACACATTAAAATGCAGCTAAATGGGTCCCATTTAGTTAAGTGCTGATGTTTCTTTTTTTATTGCATTAATTTTTACATTTTCTTAATTTTCTATCTCTCGCTAACTGGAAAACAATATGATGGACACAGCAGAGCTCTACAAAAACAAAGGCGAACTCTGCAAAAATACATTAGGCTCCATGTGACCCTCCATGCAAAAATGCAACAGCTCCTGTGAAAACAAACCACACTATGTGACCCTCCATGCAAATATACAACAGCTCCTGCAAAAACAAAAGTGTTTTCATTCAGAACATCTAACTTTTCCCATAGGGAATAATGGGATAATTAAAAATGTAATAACATTTGAACAGATTAATGTTTTTTCACCAAACCTTCAAAAGCCATATCTGTGAGGCAAAGGCTTTCCACCCTGAAATTTTTGGACCACAACTTAAAACCATTTCTGAGATACAGGTGGACAGAGAAACAGCAAAAAACACATACATTTAGGTATGGTTGACACTCTGCATCTCAGAAACCAGAAACCAGATTCACACAAAATGTGCCACGTCTAGAGACTTACCTCTTGAGATTATGTATGCCATATTTCATGCACATCTGTTGAATGGTTTAAAAGTTATGAAAGTTCAAAGATTTGGCTTTAACATAGAATTGTGCACTCAACCCTAACTATAGTGGTGCTCTGTGCCACTATAAAAGAAAAAAAATATATATATATGAATAGCTACACCTCGCAAGAGTGAGAGAGTGTCCTAAATTGAATAAAAGGTTTTCCAAACATATTGTTTAATCCTGCCTGGTGCTGAGATGTACTTTCAGTCCAAACATATTATAACATCCAAACAAACTGTAGTCCCCCATCACTCTGACATCACCAGACCCACTGAGACATAAATGAGTTTGTCTATGAAATATAACATACAACTAATCGGCGATATAAATTAACTAGTGGTCAAAGCAAAGCCAAAATATTCACCTTGGCCTCCTCTACAGGCACAGACAACTTCTCACACCCCAAGCTCTCAGGCTTGCCATTCAGAGTTCAGTGGTCTTGATTATTGATTACGGCCTTCTCTTCTATGGCTCTGCCACTAGGTCTACCCTCAGATGTGTCTCAACAGCCCTCAATAAGGCATGTTGGCTAGTCTCTGGGGCACACCAACTTACACATACTTGTGATCTGTATGCTCAAACCCACTGGCTCCAACTCTCTAATCGCATGAAATTCCTGACCTGCATAATGGCTAAGAAAATCAGCCTTGGCCTTGCGCCACTGGGAGTCACGGCCCTGCTCCAAAACAGCAGAAACAACCTGCAGATTACCAGGGGGCCTAAAACTCAACTCCTTCAAATCCCCTGCTGCTGCACCACTGCTCAGGGTCAATGAGCATTTGCGTACATGTCTCCATTATGGCTAAATAACCTTAGCCCTGACATCACCTCAGCTCCTAAAATTGGTATCTTTAAAACTCTCCTACAGCTTCATCTTATTGCCTCTAGCTCCTGCGACTGCTACACTTATGCTTGAGCTGACTTGTCCAGCCGCTGATACCTCCTCAACTTCCCCCCTCCCTGCAGCTCGTACCCCAATTGCACCTACTATCCTTCTCCCCCTACACCTATCCTCACCTATCCCCTCTCTCCACCATCCCACGCCCCTCCTCCCCTTCACCCACCTTCTCCTTTTACCCCCTCTCCCCTCATCTGACAACTGCCTCTGGCTGCATCTTTGTGTTCTCCTCCCTTTGCTTCCCCCTTGTTCTCTGTGCTGCCCGCCTTCCCACCAAGGCATTACTGTCTCTCCATAGGTCTATCTCCATCTTGAATTGTCTATATATCATGTCATTATTTGTTCCTGTCTCAAATCATTATATATTGTTGTACTAAGACTACTATTTTTTGATGTGTATCAACCCTGTTTTGTACTTGCCTCTGATGTGGAACCTTTGTAAAAGAGCCTTGGCTCAAAGGTATTTGTAATCCTAGATTTCAATAAACAAATTGGGGTTCACACTTGAAGTCCAAAGTCTCTCAACTTTGGCAAATGACCCATTCAGATTACAGTACAAAATGTAATATTTTGTAAGAACACAGGGCTAATTCAGAGTGCTACATATCCAACCAGTCCATGTATAGCTGAACAAGATGCTGAGTGTGATAGAAAGTATATTATAGAGTGGAAAACACCAAAGAGGAAATGGAATTCCCTATCCCTCAGTCCTGAGAGATACATGGCAACTATCTCAAACAGTCCAAAGTCTGCCATGTGGTAGTTGCCATTTTGCAGTACCTAAACTTAAGAAGGGTTAGTGCCACTGTATATTCATCATTAAAGACTTGTATACGGTGTGCAACTTTAACCCCCAAATCATGGAGGGTGAATAATTTTGTGCTAGTGTCTCCTACAACAGTCAGCAATTGAAAAGAAGTAAAACTATAGCCCCAGAATGTCTGTTCAGTTTTTGAGCAATTCTTAGTTGCTATCAGTTCTAATCATGTTTCATCCTCAGATTCAGTATTGTCCATGGCTCACGCTGCATCTAATTCTTGGTGGATAGTCTCCACTCTTGACCATCTCAGTGGTGTCTGTAAATTGGTATGTGTGCCCGCAGTGGAAGAGCTGGAGTCAAGTGAGTAGGAGATGGAAATGAGTGTTGCCTAAACTCTTCAGCTAGGCTCACGCATCATCAAAGTTCTTCCTCCTTGAACAAGTCACAAAAGGAAAGTGATGCAGGCTATGTTTATTGTGGTTAAGATTCCATGACTCCCGTGATACTTGAAGCAGCATATTCCTAACTAGCACTGAGATAGTAACCAGGAGCACCATCCATGACCTGTCTCCTTGTTGTTCTGCTGAGCATGGCGATATTCAGTATTCTTGCTCCATGCAGTAAGTACTATTCAGTTTTATCAGTTTTGAGCAAGTTCATAAATGTTTAGTAGCTTTTTATGTCAAAGTCCTGTGAACTGCGGAGCTGTGAGAAGGTGTGTCTTCTCAGTGAGCATGTTCAAAAATGCCCCATTAGTTTTTATATCAAAAGTACTTTTTGTTTTCCCTTTTGCTAACTGCAAGTTTTTCTGCCTGAGAGTACTAGGTGTGGTCTGTAGAGATGGGCAAAGTCAGCGAAGTTTGCTCTGCAAACTATTTTGTGAAATTTGTGCATTTTGCAAAATATTCTGAAGGTGCAAAGTGTGAACTTTTACCAGCAAAATGCAGAATTTCACCCGTGAAATGCAGAATTTCATCATTTGTGGGCAAAATTCTGCAGTTTGAGGGAAACATTCCACTGTTCTTGGGTGAAATTCCACATTTCAAGGGCACAATTTCTCATTTTGCACCCATGGAATATTTCATGAAATGCACAGATTTCACAAAATATTCTGCAGGGTGAAATTCCAAACTTCACCAGAACTTTGCAGGTGAAATTAAACTTCATTGCATGTCTAGTGGTGTGTGGATCAGCACTCTAATTGAATGCAAAAATGTTAATAGTTCTGTGGCTTAGCATCTAAAGGTAGCAGATGCATGTTATTTCAACTCTGACAGAGATTCATCTTATTTTACAACTGAAAATGTGTTCTTTTCATTAAAAACAGCATCTAACGTACAGTACCTTCAGCGACAACTTGATTGACTGAGTGACAGAAAATGGAGAAGCTAAAAAAATCAGCTCCTGTAGGAGGCTTTTGCAAGCCTATATCAGCTCATGCTAAAGGCTCAAGGCTGCAGGGCTATGAGTCAGCCTACTGTGAGGTGACATGGCCACTGGTGAAGTAGCTCTCAGCACTGTGAATGTTACTCTAGGGCAACTTGTCTGGACAGTCCAAGACATGGATAAGAAACGCGACTGCCTGACACCGAGAGGCTTGACTTTGGAGACCAACGTGGATACTTTAGAGCAGTCTGTCCAGAGAACCAAAAGCTCTTATCTGAAGGTGAAAGACATGACTTAAAGTCTGCTACAGGAGAATATGTTGCTGCACCAGTCCCTGGAGACTAGAAACTAAGGTGCAGGAGAAAAACGTACAATTGACTGGGCTACCTGAACAAGCAGAGGGTGAGGATAACATTGATTTCATCCGTACATTTCATGTTTCTCCCCTAGCTGTTAGGTACTGTATTTTGAAATCTGACCAGGGCTTTTCAGTGGAGAAGGCATACCATCTTATCCCCATAGGGCCCAAGCAAACTCTGCTAATCCCAGAACCTTTATTATTGTCTGCAGGGGGTTGGGGAAAGGGACAGAGTACTGGCTATAGCCTGGAGGGTTTGTAGCCTCTGCTATGGAGAAATGGATATACAAATGTCTCCAGATGTATTGTACAGTACACAGATTAGAAGGAAGGCCTTTGACTGTATCTGAGGGTCACTCTGTGCCTTGAATGTGCCAGGTTCACCCATGCCACGGTGATAACCAAGTTGGCAGTGTAAAGTTTAGCAGAGGGAATCTGTCAATACGAGCCACGGTGCTTCGACAATTTGCCATCTGGCAGTAGGAGTGACCTTCATCTCAGGGCACTATACCCTCTGCACCCCCCCAGCTACTAATATAAACACCACCAGGTTGCACCTCACAATGAAAGAGCAGCAACAGAGGGAACACTGAAGATGCAGGACACGAAGAAATCAAAGTTGAAAAAACAGAGCCTGCAACAACAATCACTCGGCAACATTCGGGCAAGAATAATCAGTCACCCTTCTAACGGTATATGAAAGTGCCACAGCAGTTACTCTTTTCTGCCAAACCCTTTTTGATCTGGAATGGCCAGACTTATCAGTTTAATGACCCAAGGAAATGATGACTCTGGCACAAAGACCAGAACAAGAATTTGGTGCAAGAGAAGATGGGAATGCAAGCAATTCTGAGAATGCCTGAATGTTTAGGACTATTTCGATATTCTTTTAATGATTTGGCACTATGTTGCTAAGTTCTACACTTTCTTAGAAATGTCCCATAGAATGGTAATCTCCCGGGTCACACCTGAAAATAAGCATTTGTTTGTCTAGTGTACTTACCTGGTAAACAAAAGCTAAATAAATAATGTAGACTGGTATAATAGTTTAAAATAGCCTGGAATGAACGTTTTATGGGATAGACATAAGGGACTCCTAGGGAAAGGGAAGCAGATGAATGGGCTGGAGATCAAGTAGAATCTGTGGTGATACTATTGGCAGGGAAAAATGGGAAGATTAGGTGGGCCAAGCAGTCTTTAGCTGCTGGAAAATTCTATGTTTCTATGTTTTTCAAATTCATATGACCACAGGACTGAACACAAAGTGGCAAATATCAAAATGTATCTACTATTTACTTCACTGTATCATCCTAGATCACACTATTGATTTATGATTGTTTATGTATGGGCAGACTGGATGGACCATTTGTCTTTTTCTGTTGTCATTGTATATGTTTGTCTGTATTTGTCAATGTACAAGATATGTGGCACTATGTTTGTTGGTTGGCTATGGGTGTGGGAGCTGAGTGTAGCATGGAGCTAGCAGTTCAGATTTTTCTCCTTATAAAATGGTGGTTTCCCACCTCAGGCCTTTTTCAGTCTCTGTTTATAGATTTTATACAAGTATAATATGACAGTACATAAACACAAGGCATATCCTTGACTACATGCATCTTAGAGAGGTCATTACAATATCTGGTGTCAAACACTGCGTGCATAGTCAATCACATATGTGATCTGTGTCAATAATATAAGCCTACAAAACATATAGGAACATTTAACATACATCTAAGGATCAGGTCACCCTCCCATGTCTAGGGGTATATGATGGCATGCCATCCTGGAGAATGCCCCTCTTACTGTACATTATGAATATCAGTTCTAGACCAGCACCAGTCACCCTGCCATCAAGGGTCAGGATTGATGGGGATCGGGGCACCTTAAATCATATGCTGGGGAACCAACAACACGAGACCACAGACAAACTAGACTGTCCATACTGGAACTGGCATCAAGTATAATGTTGTTTTATTATAAACTACCAGATGGCACATAGCTCTCCCAGCATTCACTGGCCATATGTATTCTTATTACTACTTGCACACATTAAACTTTAGCTTTCCATGGGCCATGCCCAACTGGACAGTTCCTTCAGTCTCTCTTAAGGGGTCCACATAACTCCCCACCTCTAGTCTGGCATGAAATATGACTGCTCTCACTTCTAGCTGGTCTTATGATACCCAGCTTACTTGTGGGGCCTATTGCCCACTCCAAGACTTTGATAATTACCAGGTCTACCCCCTGAACTAAAGGGGCACAATTATAGATCACATAAAGTGTTGGGTCTCTTTCAACCCTACAGATTCTTAACATCCATTGCAGGGACCCTAGAGCCCTGCCACACCCAAGACTACTTGTGCAGTGGCACTCCTTCAGCCAGGGTGAGCAGGCACATGTCGCAACATGCCCAGAAGAACAATAAGTAGAAAAATGTATCAGCATATGATATCACTTCTAAGTGCATAGGTCATGGTTGGCTGGTCATGTGTGCCTCCCTTTGACACTACACTGATAGCCTTAGTGACCCTCATACAGGGACTTACCAGCCCCAACCCTTGCCAGGTCCCCTCCACCTGACACTGATTCATTTGGCTACCTGCCAGGGGTTTACAACTCAAACTGCCTAGGACTTATTCTATACAAACAGCATTGCATTTAGCAAAGTAAACTTATAGTTTGTTCCAAACACTGACCTTTCCCATAGTCTCTGCCTACTGATGGTAGTGAAACCTCAAGGGTTCTGGTGATCTCCCTTGAGGGGTAGTCCACCATTTTCCTATATGTGCCTTTCAGGTGCTGATGGCCTCTGCTCCTCTCAAGGCAGGTTCCTGGGACCTCTAGCCCTCCTTCTGCGTCTAATGTTATCCTTCAGCTGGAAACCAGGCCTGAGGGAACCAGTGCCACTTGATTGCAGGGATCCTGCCACCAACCCTGGGACTGCAGGTTCCCTCAACACAGTCACAGCCAGAGGGACTGGATTGGACTGCTATCTGTGCTCTTATTATGACCCCCATCTGGTATGGTACATTGGCACTGCAAGGAGATGTGAATTACTAGGAGGTGTCGGAGGGCATGGGGTTGGGGTAGTGCTGATGGTGGAGATGCAGTTAGGATTGTGGAGAGCCAATGAGGCACCATGGGGTGAAATGGGGACATTTGACAGCAAGACGTTTTTAGTCCCCATACCCAGGGATTCCACTGGACTGAGTGGATAGGTAGCTGCTGGACTGGCCACCAATACTCATCCTCTTTGGGTGCTGCCACACAATGCAAGATCAATGATGAATAAGACTGCTATTATTGTGGATTTTATATCTCATTTCTCTGTCAATCTGGTTTGTTTCATGGAGACCTGGCTGGGGGACAATGCTGAGCCAATTTTGAAAGCAGCCATCCTGGCTGCTATTTCTGTGGTGCTTTCCCTGAGGAAGGATCTGGGTAGGGGGTGGTGCTATGTGTTTGAGAGACGAGTTGAAGTTGGTGATGCACTCAGTGGGAGACACCTCGTTGTTTGAATGTGTGGCTGTGCATGGTGGTCCAGGTGCTGGTTGCAGGATCCTCCTTGTTCACTGGTCTCCAGGAAGCAAGGGAGATTTCCAGCAGGAAATAGCAGACTTCATTGCCTATAGGGTGTTGGAGTCACTGAGCTGGATTATCCTGAGCAACTTTGGTGCCTGAGTCGATGATGTGCTCTCACATTTTGAAGAAGATTTATTTTAGGGAATAGAATCCCTTGGACTAGCACAAGAAGTTGCTGCTGCAACTCACCAACACAGGCTTACCTTGGAGTTGGTATTCTACCTGGGGCTTGAGGTTGAAAACCTCAAGACTGACCTGATCGGTTGGTTGGATCATTAGATTTGATATCAGGGTGCCCCTCTGTAGCAGGTTCACCGATGTCAGTGAGACAATAAAAGTGCCGATAGCAATTACAGCGTAAGCATTCTGTCAATGATGGAAACCACGGCTATGTGTCCTGGGAAGAGGAAATGGAGTATAATAAAATACAGTATGCACTGAAATTACAGAATGATAAGGTAAAGACATAAAAATAGCACAGACATAAACAGGGTGAGAGTGATGATGTAACAGATGCTCCCTCTGGCAACTGATTTTTAAAAAGCAAAGGTGAACAAGTGCAAACCCAAGAATCAGTATCTGATTCTGACACTCAGAAGAAGGCAAAAAGTTCCAAACATAAGAAAGGTGACACAGAGTTGGCAACCTCTCCAGGCCAAGATTTTCAAAGAAATCAACCACAAGTCATTAAACCAGAGAATGTACTTTCAGAGACCCCCCAACTTCTGCCACAGTGAGTTACTGCAACCCATCTAAATCATTTGTGCAGGACTATTTCATTACTGATCTGTTAGATAAAAGTCTGTACATATGCTGCTATGATAGGAACATGTTAACCATGGTAAAAGGGGATCACATCTTGGCAGTGTTGGACAGCACATCCATCTTAAGCCCAATCATCTGACAATCTGAGCAAACAATCAGTGCATGGGTGATGAGGCACCAGAAGTAACTATTGATCATCATTGTACACAACCAGGGATGACAAAAGAGGAGGTGGAGGAGGAAGTGGTGTAATAAAAAGGTACCACTAGTGCTACTGGCACATCACAGAACTCAAGAGAAAATAAGATAATTTTTGTCATCACAAGAGGAGTCGCTTTTGAGTGGTGGTGGCCATCATTGGTCACATATCACTGGTTGTAAAGTGTTGAAATGTAAAGTGCTGAAAAAAGCAACTCTGGTCTGAAATAAAATGTCTTCATCAGCCAATATTAATGCAGTTATTGGTACATTTCTCAAAGTTTCCCCATTATCACACAGTGGCCCGGTAACTAAATGCCTCTGCAACCGAAACCTTGCAGTTGATCTTCTATCATACTATTTTGTTGAGAATCCAGGTTTCAGGTAGTGGATGGCAAAAGCTTTTCCCCCTGGAAATTAGAGCTGTGCAGGAAGGGGAAAATTCTGAATCAGTAGAATTTCGATGAAATTTCAACAATTCAGTGACATTTAGCAGAATGTCATTGGAATTTCATGGAATTTTTATCATTTATTAATTTGGTTGTAACCTAGCTACCATGTTAGCCAGAACTCTTATATTTAGAAGGTATACTCTTTTGGTAGATGGCCACTAACATGCCACATATCATGAAATACAGATGGATAAGTTCAAAATTATAGATGCCCAAATACTGTCATTTTATTGTTTGTGTGAAATTTCATGAACTTTTTTATCTGCTTATACCTTAACTATCTATTGGGTCAGAGATTTTAAATTTGGCATGATTTAGAAACATAGAAACATAGAATTTGACAGCAGATAAGGACCGATTGGCCCACCCAGTCTGCCCATTTCCCTACCTAATGGATGAGCTGCAGATCCTAGTTAACCAGCAGCCTACTTCTTCCTACCCCCAACCCCTAGAATTGCCTTATGACTGTCCCATGCATGCTTGAATTCTTGATGATAGGTGTTTTAGCAATATGCCAGATTTCATGACAATATGATACATCGTCTCAAAATTATGTGTGCTCAAAATCTGTCATTTTTTTTCAGGAAATTTCATGGAAAAATTTCATCTGCATATAACTCAGGCACCTTTGGAGCTAGACAGGTGTAAATTAGTACAGATAGCATTTTTGTAATGTTTATTGAATGATCTATATATGGAGAATTAGGTAAGAGATTTTCAAGTTATGGGGTTCAAAACTTTACTATGTAAATATTTGCAAAACATTGTGAAAACTATCAAAAATGTGGATGTTTGTAAATTCTCTCCTCTTGCATGCACATAGTTAAAATTTGACATGCACATCCATAGTCAGTGTATCCTGGTGTCTAACACAACTGGATAAACTGGTTAAACAGTTTTAAATTTGCAGAAGAAAAACCTGATTAGTAACATTTTCTTGCATATTCATGATAGAATATACTGCAGATTAAGCATTCAGAATTTTTTTTATGGAATTTAACATTAACAATGCACATATCACTACTTCATTGATAAGCTGGGCTGAGCTTTTTGCAGTGCTGCTGTTTTTTCTCTGGGTGACTATCCCCCCTTCTCTTTTGGCATAGCCAGATTGACTCAGTAGAACTACTGATCCCACTGGTATCCTCTTTGTTCTTTACAGAGACAAACACTCTTAAAACATGAGTCACATATTCCTTTTCCTGTCTACTAATCCTGTTGGAATAGCCAGAATTCTTTCTTCTTGCTACCCAAGACATTGTCTTCCCCTGCTACATCTTTTTTAGTACCTCTAAGTCCTAGACTTGCATGTACCAGGCTCCCTAGATCATAAATTTACAGGATGTGATCCTTAAATATCCTGCATTCAGGTTGGAATTGTTCACACTCTGTGCTTTCTTGTCCAACCTGGGGGTCTATCACTGTTGTGCTACCCAGCTCAGCTGTCCATTTCTTGGTGAAACTGTGCATCTAACTCCAGAACCTGGTGATCCCCATACTACCTGCCACATACCAGTATCCTTTAATTAGAATCCCCCAGATAAGGCTGAGTGGAATTAGAAAATTCCAGTTTTATGGAATTTTTCATGAAATTCTACAATTTTCACAAAGACTCATAGGATTTGACTTTAAGTACAGATGTTATTTTGCAATTTCTCACAGAAAGCAATTAATAAAATTGGCACACAGTCTCCTTGTAATGTCTAAGAACCTGCCAAATTTAACGGTATTGCATACAGGTTTCAGGAGTTTATTCATTTGTAGTTTACATTCTTGCAAAATTAAATGTTTAAATGTTGTGAAAGTTTGACTACTTTAAATTCAATCCCATTTAAAGTTGCAAATATGAACTTTTTCAGAAATGGCCATGTGGTATAATAGTTTAAATGTTTCAACTTTGGTTAAATTTGGATATGTAGTTTTAGAACTAGAGGGAACTAACTAAAATGTAAATGTTGGCAACCTGTTTGGCAGGCTATAACTCAGTCCCATTTAAAGGTAGAAATCTGAAACTATTTGCATATACAAATGTAGTGAACACCTGTATACATGTCAATTGTTGTAACATTTCAATGAATACTGTCACAATTATACTAAAATTACAGAAATTCAAATTTTGGCAAAATATTTGGCTACCTATAACTCAGCTCCCATTGAAGTTTAGACTTAAAACATGGTGCATATATGCATTCTAGGCACTTCTCTAAATCCTGATTTTGTGGAGAAATTTGGATACAAAATTTTTAAATGTTCCTAAAATAACTGAAAATTAATTTTTAATGAAATGTTTGGCCACCCATAACTGCGTCCCTTTCAGTCTACAACTCTGGAATTTGGTATACTCTTGTACACCATGCTGTGCATTTTACTTTCCAAATGTAGTGTTATGTGGATGTGTACTTTTATAATTATAGAAAAATAACTGAAAATTACAATTTTGAAAAATTCCACAGAATTTTCATTACAATTCTACAGAATTCCACAGAATCAGAATGGTCATTCCATGGGCAATCCAAGGGTGGAATTTTATATTCCACACAACTCTAGTGGAAAGTTAATTTGCATATACTGCATATACAGTCTTTCTTGAACTGGCCTATACTCAAGCTAAGCAGATACTGAATTCTGCCTGTTACATCCTTTGGCAGTGGCACATTCAGTAGGTGACACAGTGTACTTCACCTCTTAAATTTTGCAAAATTTTATGAACTTCCACTTTTGGTGAAATCAGAATTGCATGAGTGTGTATGGTGAATTTTCACCTTGTGTTATGGAATTTTCTAGCTGAATTTCAGAATAATACACATGAACTGCATAATGACAGTTCTGGGGAATTCCATTCTGCAGTTTAATACATTACTCAACAATGCATGTATCTATTCCACAGTTCAGTGATCAGTTCTGTGAAATATCTTTCTACAGTTTAATACATTAATCCACAATTCATACATTCATTCCTAGCTGTGGAAACAACGTGTGAATTGTAGATTAATGTATTAAACTACTGAAAGAAGTTCCACAGAATTGACCACTGACAGTGATCAGTTCTGGAAAATGTTTCTGCAACTCATACATTCTTTCCACCATCTAAGTCAGAATTTCCATGAAAGTGGCCAAAGTGCATTCTGATATTTCAAGAAAGTGAAATTCTGACTTTTGCTAAAATTCCACCAGCAGAAGTTTAAATTTGTATAGCCCTGTTCACCACTGATATATGGTACAGTGGTTTCTTTTTAGCTATGTTCTGCATGTGCATAACAACACATTGGGCACAACTTCTGGGTTTACTTGTGATCCCATGCATGATACCTGTGAACAGCATCTCCTTTACCCCTGAAGTTTAATAGCAAGTAACTTTATTCACATCCCTCATGCAACTAGCTCACACTATAAAAAAAATCTCACTCAAGCTTTAGGAGCTTTAAAGTTAGAATAGGAGAACACATTCATGCCGTCCAAAGAAAAGACAATACCTATGCTATAGCAGTTCATATATTTTTAGCGCAGGAGCCTAATTTACATTCATTTAAAATCATGGCAATAGATAAAGTGAGCCGTAGCCCGAGAGGTGGGGATTATAATAATCTTTGTTTTAAGGAGAGAAAATTTCTGGATTTTAACACTGAAAGTGCATATGAGTCCTGGATGAAATGGTCCTTTAGAATTATATCCATATTTGAAACTACGTTAAGAAGTTTCTTTTGCAGCTTCTGAATTTTATTAGTTATAGATATGATCTGTGTGTTTTTTACCTGAATAGTAGTTTTTCCTCCCCCCCCTCCATTTAATGAACAATGTGTTTCTCTAATGTTTTTAATTTTTTTATTTCATTATTTATAAAGGAATTAATCTAGTTTAGGATTGTCAACAAGCTCATTTATTAATGGATGGAATTGTTAAACTTAAATTTATCTTAAAGATACTCTCTGCTTTTAAAAAAACTTTAATTCATTGTTGATTGTTTGATTGATGTTAGTATATAAGTGTTGTGCTTACTAGACATCTTTTAGGCTTTTGTCAGTCTGAAACATGTCAGGTGCTGTGTTGGTCAGTATTTTATGAAAAAGAGTTTGATAATAAACACGTTTCTCTGAAGAGTTTGTGAGTGCCAGGACCAGGATGTTTTTAACATTCTTCAGTTGGTTTTAGAGCACCACTTCCCAGTGCGCACTCATTTGGAAAACAAGATAGACAGATAGATAGATAGATAGATAGATAGATAGATAGATAGATAGATAGACAGACAGACAGACAGACAGACAGACAGGGAGAGAGACAGACAGAAGCATACACAGATGGTTAAGGGCAGAAAAAGGCTATGGGTTGTCTTTTAAAAATGATGAGATAGATGCAATTCCTGATTGTAGGTTGTGACAGTATCATTCAAAATGCACTAAAATAATTGACAACATTGTTGAAAGTATACCCTGAGTCTTGTGCATCTGTGGATCTTAAACAACAGCTGGTTGGCTGGGCATAATAATAATCCCTTACCCTGATGTGTGTCCACTCAAGTAACTGTGATAACCACCCACCTCCTCCACCCCATATATACCCAATTTCATTAGCAACCACCACCCCCCAACCATATCCACCCTGTAGCATCCAGTCTCTGTCCCTCAAGGCTCCAATGTATAAGGATACAGTGTTGGCACAAAGGAAAGTCAAGGATACTTTATGAAGTACTTTACAAAGTGAATTTCTCCAACTTCCTACATCTTTGCTCAATAGGCCACTGTCCCTTTTTTCTGCCAACATTTCTATGTTTATTTATGCAGTTTGGGGTGTTTATTTATTTGATTTTACAATTTTCTGGCTAGAAAAGGCAAACTAAGCTTAGGCTTCTTTCCAGTTCCATCCTAGGAGCACAGGAATGTGAAGTGACTTGCTCATGGTCACAAAGTATGCAAGTGGTGGCTGCTGGATTAAAACCCAGTTCTCTAGCATTGCATAACCATAACTAGGATGAGGGAACTGACTGTAACCTGGTTCTGTTTCTGACTCTGATTTTTTTTTTCCAAAAAGGTTCTGGTTTACTCTGATGAATTGTACACCTAACGAGGTGGTCCTTCCCCCCACCTGGTCAATCACCTGAAATAATATAACAAGTTTCCCTAGTGCCCAGTGGTTCCCTCCGTCCCAATCCCCTAGATGTTTTATACCATTCACTGGTGTCTAGTGGACCCCTCCCCTCTCCCACCCTGGCAGGCAGTGCCCCACCACCCTGCTCCCCACAACCCCAACCCCAAGTGCCACCGATATCCTCCACTCTCCATCATGGTTGGCCACTGACTGAGCTGTCAATAAATGAGCATGTGCTTTTACAAGTACATGCTCATTCACTGGCATGACAGTGCAGTTGGCGGCCAGTCATGGTGGAGAGTGAAGGGCTGTGCCAGTCACTGGGTGGGAGTCAGGATGGGGGGGATGACATGGTGAGCCACTTTAATGGCCCACCATGCCATTCCTCCCCCATCCTGACCCCCAGCTGGTGACCAGTCCAGCCCTCTGCTCTTGTCTTCAGCATGGACAACTGCTGACTGAGCTGTCAATGAATGAGTGCATACTTCCAAGCACATGCTCATTCACTGACACCTCAGTTGCTGGCCAGTCATGATGGAGAACAGAGGGCTGCTCTGGTTGCCATCTCAGGGTCGGGTTGGGGGGAGTGGGGTGGTGGTGGGGACTACCTGCCAGGATGGGGGGGTTCTGCTAGGTACCAGGGAATGAATTAGTACCATATTCTATTACAGGGGAACAGGGATGTTTAGGGGGCCAGTAAGACACCAGGGAACGGTATACAGTATAACTTCTAGGGGATCAGGATGGGGAGGAATCACTGGACACCAGGGAAACTTGTTACATTATGTTGGGTGGGTGATCAGGTGGGGGGGAGGGACCACTGTACACCAGGGAATACTCTATAAATAACAAGGGCATGGGTGCAGGTGGTAGGATGAACTACTAGAAACCAGGGAAAGATAATGTAATCTGACTAATGCCTCTTTTTCTTTAACTGTCAAATTACTGTACCTTAGATTTGGCATACAGTATGCATGCAATTAAACACAGAACAGCGGTAAAGTGCCAGACTGAACTGGACTGCACTTCTCAACCAGGACAACCTGGAAACCTGGACTGACCCATGAAAGGCTCGGTTCTTCTGGTCAGAGCTGAGTCAGCTCTGTTCAGGGAGGTTCAGATGTGCAGTAGAGCCAGTTCATATTTCCCTACTCTTAACCATTACACTATACTGCCTCCCCTGGGTAAATGTGACAAAAAGTTAGAACATTTTTTATGTGGTCTATCTTTATGTTGCAAGTTGCACAACTGCACTAAATGGTCCTTCAAACCTCAGATGTCCATTTAAAATTCATTGCACCCCAATCAGTCCAGTGCATCTGCCCTGTTGTTCCAACTCTACTGTGTTTTACTCTGTCCTTTTAGCTATCCACCAACCCTGTCTTTCTTTGGTTCCTAATAACCCACTTAAAACCACTTAAAATTGATTGTGCCATAGAAGTCTGAATCCCAAGATAGGACCATCATCATAATCATCAGGGGACATCAATAATGACAAATAGGCAAATCTGTCTCCCAAAAATGTTGAGGGTTTCACATTCATAAAAATAAACAGCTACTAGTTCCACACATCACACCTCTGGTGCCACAGACAAAAGAAGTGTCTGCATTGCAAGTCCTGCCTGAATTCCTGTCTTATTCCAATTCATATCTTGAAAATGTTACAAAGGATTCTAGTATGAAGATGATAATAAATCTACCCAGCTGGATGAAACTGTCATTGGTGAGTGATTACATTGGCAGGACCCTCTTAAAGAAACACTTAAGAGCATTTTTGGAAAAGCTCATCCTCTTCAGAGGTCTACTCCAGTAGGTCAGGATTCAGCCACTGTATGCTGCCTACTCCTCCTACTCCTTTTCCTCTTGTTTCCTAGCCTATGCCATGGTGCTTAGCTTCAGTAACTGCAAGCCTCATCCCCCTTACATGCCAGTCAGGCATAACACTTTGAAACACTAGCAGCCTACCACAATAAGCATGTCAAACTGGCATTTCTTTTTATACAGTGGTGCCCTACCACATATGTTGTTATGACATGCTACTGTGACATCCACAAGAAACATATTCGTTAGGCATAAATTTATTTTGTGTAACACTGCTGGCCTACCATGTGTGCTGCTACTGTGCCAGTAAAATAAACATGCTATACAGGCAGACGATTTTAAAAACAGGAAGTTTACCATGTCAGCCACTATACTGTCAGCAGCAGTAAACATGTCTGCCAGGCATAAGTTCATTTAAACACTGGCAGCCTACCACATGGTCTGGTGTACTTGTTATTCTTCCAGTAACATTAAACATGTCAGAGAAGCATACATTTTGGACACAGTGGTGGATGCCTACCATGTGAGCTGCAATTCTGCCAGTAATAATCAAGAGGTCAGAAAGGCTTAATTTTGGGAAACTGGCAACCTGCACCTACTGTATGGGCTGCTATATGAACCAACACAATCCTAACAGCAACATTTAGAGCCCTCTCTTTGCATCATCTCACTTTGACTTCACTTCCAAACACAGCTTAACAACACCAAGCATGTTCACTTCATTTTCAGCAACAGCTACCAGCACTGAGAGGCCACAGCCAGTATTAGTAAAATAACTGAGGTAAACTATTATTTTGAGACCTGGTTCACTTTCAAACACAGCTTGGAGCACTGAAAGTGAACATATTATAACTACAAAAATGGTGGTGCTTTAAAATGATTTTCCTAAACCCATTCCACATTCATCCTGTCCTGTGCCTGTTTAACATGTTTATTATAGGGGTAAGACTTTGTGCAGGTACATAAGTATGAAGAAGAAAGCAAGGGGAGGGACAGTGAGGATATGTGGGAACAGGAAAGGGACCAAGAAAATGCGGACATCCTTAATGGGCTCTTTTGCTCTGTCTTCTTGATGGAGTGGTGGGGGGACAGACCACCAGGTAGCAGTAGGAAAAAGAAGGAGTGGACTAAAGTCCATTTTCAGAGAAAGGGCTAGCAGCTCTGAAAGTGGACAAGGCTACGGGACTGGATCGGAAACATTCAAGGTTCCTGAAAGAACTCAGGGAGGTGCTGTCCCTCCTGCTGATGATCTTATTCAACAACTCACTGGAAATGGGCACAGTTCTGGAGGACTGGAAGAGAGCAGATTCGGTCCCTCTACATAAGAGTGGCAACAGGGAAGAGGCTAGTAACTATAGACCGGTGAGCGTCATCTCAGTGGTGGGGAAACTAATGGAAACACTGTTAAAGGAAAGGTTGATAGAGTATCTTGAATCAAATGGGATGCAAGACAAAGGGCAGCATGGATTCATGAGGAAGGAAGGAGGCCATGCCAGATGAACCTAATTGATTTATTTGGCTGGGTGACCAGGGAAATAGATCAGGTTAGGGAGGGAATGTGGCCTACTGTATTGGGACACTAGGAAGGTCTTTGACACTGTGTCACACAGAAGACTGATTAAGAAATTGAGGAGCGTAGGGTGGAATCCAAAGTGGTGAACTGGGTTAGGAAGTTGTTAAGGGATAGGCGACAGAGGGTGGTCATTAACAGCACTCACTCTAAGGATGGAAGAGTGAACAGTAGGGTGCTGCAGGGCTCTGTACTGGGACCAGTCCTCTACAATATCTTCATAAGAAACATTGCAGATGAACTGGGAGGTTTTTCCTGCCTTTTTCAGAAGTTACCAAAATTTGTAATAGGGTAGACAATCAGGAGGGTGTAGAAAAAATTCACAGGGATCTTGGGAAACTCAAGGAGTGGTCAAAACATGGCAGTCGGGGTTCAATGCCAAAAAGTGCACAATTATGCACCTAGGGCATAGGAACCCAGGAACTGACTACTGGATGGGGGGGGGGGTGTATCGTCAGTCACTGATCAAGAAAGAGACCTTAGGGTTATCATATCTGATGACCTCAAAGTGGCAGAGCACTGTGACAAAACAGTAGATAGGGCCAGTGCAATGCTGGAATGCTTTTTTGGAAGTCTCTCCAGCAGGAAGAGGGAGGAGGTGTTGCCACTGTAACACTTACTGGTGAGATCCCACCAGGAGTACAGTGCCCTGTTCTGGAGGCCACACCTCATAAAGACATATCCAGGGTGGAGGCAGTCCAGTGGATGGCAACAAAAATTGTGCAGGGGTTGCACAAAAAACCCTATAATGAGAGACTGAGGGATCTCAACTTGTACACCCTGAGAGAGAAGAGAGCAAGAAGGGACATGATAGAGACCTACAAGTACCTCACAGAGTTGAACAGGACAGGAGTCTCTTTCAAAGGAAGACTAGCACAAAGACTAGTGGGCATGCAAAAGAGCCGGGGGGGGGGGGGGGAGTTTAAATGAGATATGAGGAAGTATTACTTCACTGAACGAATGGTAGACACCTGGAACCGACACAGTGGAAGTGGTGGAGGCAAAAGCAATAGGGGACTTCAAGCATGTGTAAGAGAGACATAAGAGTATACTAGTGAATTGGCACTGAGGAAGAAGGGTCACCAGAGACCAATTAGGGTCTTTGGAGACAGACTTGGCAGGGACCATCTGTGTAGACTTGGTGGGTCAAGCAGTCTTTTTCTGCTGACAAATTCTATGTTTCTGTGTTTCATCTCATTTCTAGTCACATGTATGAGAACTCTAAACACAAACTATCAAAACATAGCTGCTGTACAACAAGCAATGTTTTTGCTTTTGTCTGACTTTCTTTATAGCACTTTGGAGAACATCATACTCCTTCCCCTTTTTGCATGTTTTATTATGTATGTACTGTTTACATGTTTTGATTAATGACACTCTGTTTATATTATAAATGCACAACAATGTAACAATGAGAATTATGCTTTTGTATTATGTTATTTACCCGTGACTAGGACCCCACTGAAACTTACTCCTGGCTCAACTGGGTAATCCTTATTCATATGTGCATTTTATGAATAGAATATATTATTACCACTATGTTTCTTAACAAGCTAGGACTGCACACTGTCACATGGTTACAGCCCTGTATGCCTGGTGGGAATGCAAGGCTTAGCCTTTTTTTTTTTGCAATTGTTTAACCAGGACTAGCACACTAAGCTGAAAGCTTGTTTACAGGTGTGACCTGGGAGCACAGGGAAGTTAAGTGACTTGTTCAGGGTTACACAGTATGCAAGTGGGGGCTGAGGGATTCAAACCCAAGTCTCCAGATTTGCAGCTCAGAGCCTTAAACCACTGCACTATACTGCCTCCATTTGAACACCATATGACCTGCCCAGACACAGATCCATGTGAGTAATACTTATTTCACCATCTAAGCATTTTGCATAGTTTTGTGAGGAGCACTGCAGCCCAAATTTAACTAAGTGGGATCACTTGACAAGGTCTTCACAAAGAATTACATTTATGACTCTTTTTTATTCTTCCTATATTGTGCAATGATCTTACTCTCCTTGTTCCTCTCTAGTTCCCACTTTCCACTCTCAAGCTACTCCTATTTGTTCATATCTCCATACCGTGCTCCTACAGCTAGCCTTTGCTGGGGCATTACCTTCCCTTGGCCACCACTGCACCCCACAGCTACTTAAGGATTTATTACTATTAACACTGTAAAGTTTAGCAGTTTTTTTCCCGCTGCATAAATGATTTATTACCATTAGTACATAAAATTGTTGTACCTTGTGCCATCTAATAATCAAAGTTATTACACTTCCCTTGTTGCATTTTGCCATTGTACCTTATTGTACATTACAATTGCCACTTTATTCAAGTATTGTACTTTGCATTTGTTTTTTCTTTTTTTTTTTGCTTATTGTACTTCTTGCCATCTTGTACCCCCGTGCCACCACCACATGGAAATGAGCTCCAGCTCAGAGTGCCTCTCCTGGCAAAATAAATACATAAACATATAAATACATACATATGTACATACATACATAAAATATAGAATAATATATTGGGTGGTGTGTGTAACAAGAATTTTACACACACACACACACACAAGGTGTTGGAGGCCACATAAACCCCATGAGCGAAGCTTGATGGGTTTATCTAGGCATCCAACACTGAAGGTGTGTGTGTAAAATTCAAGTTTCTGCATCACCTTATATTTTATTTTATATAATTGCTGGGTTTCACTTTTTCACCACAACAATTATATAAAATAAAGGACATCCTGTGTGGCCATGGTTCGGTTGGGTTTTAGCATGGTCTGCGGTCATCTGCCAAAACATGAAAGTTAACTTTTTTCCCCGTAGTTGTTTTTTTTTTTTTTTTATGTCTTTTAGCAATGATTTTTTTTTTAAAATACCTTACCACTGAGTCCAGGAGGTGGTGCAGTCTCCAGTGGCAAGCAAGGTGGCAAATGATCAGAATGGAAGAGCTGTGGCTGGTGCCTGCGTGGAGCGAGGGAAACCCAGGGCATGTTTGCCATTATAAACAATCCCTTATAATGGCAAATTACACAGCAGGTTTCCCTATGGGAAAAAGTGAAACCTAGTTATTATTAAATAAATAAATAAATACATAACATTACTTTGCTACATCTTCACCTGTGAAGAAAAACTTTGCAACACAGGGACACATGCAAGAGTTTGTATTTTGTTTTTAAAGTCCTCTTGACAGACTGTACAAGCATATAATAAATATACTTATGTTTAAAGAACTGCTTCATGTGTGACGTGACATCTCACAATGCTTAACAATGTCGCAAATGATGCAAGTAAACTTAACGATTTACTGTTAATATGATGATCAATTTAATCTTTAATATAAATTAGCAGCAGAAAAGAGATATGGAAGACAGATGAATCAGAAATGAATGCAGTGTGTTGATTGGTCTGAAATACTGAAGCTGACACTTCTAATTTGCATGGAATAATGCTTTCCAAATGACATTAAAGTGTAGTAATATAACATTTTCAAACAATGTGCATGTCACATTTTATTCTAATAGTGTGTTAATTTTTTTTAATTGTATCAGGGGCCTCATACACATCCAATATATTGCACAAGATAAACATGCAGATAGATATGATAGATAGACAGACAGACAGACAGATAAATAGATAGATAAATGGATAGAATGATGGATGCTGGAATTAAATAATAAGATTGTTTCCATTAATTGCAGTTGTCTAAAGTCAAGTTAAAACTAGACACAACATAAGAAGAAAGTTACAGTTCTTTAAAAATTAGACCATTTTATACAAATAGAATTTTATGTGAGCATCTTCGTTTGACTAATGCCCAAGGAGAAAACTAACAAATCGCTCAGCTGGTGGCTGACACTGTTCTTGAAGAAAGCTAGTGAGGAACACTTTGCAGTCTTTCATAACCTCCACACCAGCTGTCACCCGGTTGTAGGTGCTGAAAAGCTCCTGTCACTTCATCCAAGGAGATTTATTTGGTCAGAAGGAAAAATTTAAATACAAAGCAAGCAGCTAAGAAGCTAGTGAAAGGGATTATGAGTGCACAAGAGCACATGTGTATAAGACACTAATACATCTTTAGGAAATTTCAGATCCTAAAGCCAGGATTACTGCCAGTGGCAGGGTGGTATAACGTATGCAAGGACCTTCACCGTAAGAGTTATTATCTCCCCCACTATTCAGCTTATTAGGCCTTTCATCAAACCAATTTTAAGTCCCCCATGTTCTCTGTAGGAAGAAAAAAAGGAAAAAAAAAGCATTTCCATTATTACAAAGACTCACCTGCTCACTGAATTCTTCCTATTAGAGTTTGTGTTTTGGGTCAAATATTCTTAGCCTTTTACAACAGTTTCACAGTGTGATCTGTTTAATAGTTTTTTGTGCTTTAATGAATTCAGGTTGTGTATCTCCTCATGAGCCAGTACTTAATTACAAGTTCAGAAATTACTGCAGAAAACAATGATTATGAGAATAACACATACGTGAAACAGAGACTATTACAACACACAATTGAAATGGAGAATATTACTGTCAACAGAAGGAATGTCGCTGAATCATTCATGTACCTGAAATAAATATGACATACAGCTATGAAGGGAATGCAAAAGCAAAAGCAAAAAGAAATAACACCATTTATAAGCTAACAAGGGATTTCTAGTTAGCACTGATTTAGTTTACAAACAGTGCTGAACCTTCCAGCACTGAAGGTTCAGCACTGAAAGATCATTAAGCCACACTAAATAACAGAATACGTTTTTGCATTTCTTTTTGTAATAATCTTATAGATTAGTTCTGTTAATTTTATAAAAAGAGGATTAGAATGTGCCATCATAAATTAAACATTACATAAAACAAAAAGTTTGCGGTTAACCTTAATCAGTGGAAAATTTGTTGGTACTGTAAACAAATGTTTTTCAAAATAATAATTTAAAGGTTTCATTGAAAATGAATAGTTTCATCATTCAGGAAACATAAAAAAATGGCAGATCTTTGGTAATATCAAAAGTATATAAAACATTGCAAAAAGTATGTTAGAAGAAAACTACACAGTTCAAAATATCAGCCTTTAGGGGTCACTAGAACCTCACTACAGTGCAGACTTTTTCCTTGAAGGATTAGAGGATTTAGACTTAGGCACATATACATTGTATACAGTTCTGCCGCTTGCTGTCTACTATTATCTAAATTTCTCTGCCTAGACTATCCCATATCTGGTTTAGTAAAGCTGATTAGTGAAGCCGCTTGACTCTGACATATCCTTCATGCCAGCCACAAGCTGACTTATGCAGCCACCTTATTCACTGCAAAGATAGGCCTGGAGCAAGATCCTAACACAACAAAATGCAAATGAGATGAGGCTTACAACACTCAAACTGAGATGGCTATATAATGTGCAGCAGCTTAACATGTCCACAGCAGTGATTGATGCCACTTCTGTATCTTTAAAGAGCTTTTTTTTGATGCACAGTCTTTACTGCTATTCCTTTTATGTCTTTCTGGATCCATGGCAAGGGGTTCCTTGTATGCAATCATTTTGACTAAGAAAAAAATATCAGCAAGTGATTATAATTCTTCAACACAAGGATATATATATATATATATATATATATATATACACACACACACACACACACACACACACACATATATATATATACACACGCATACACATATATATATATATCTATATCTGTATATATATATATATATATATATATATATACATACATACATTATATAGCCACATAATAACTCAAATAGGGAATTTATTTTCAAGTGTGAGGGGGCAGGACCTTAAATTACAAGTGGCAGAGCCGAAGGTGAATTATGAAAGTTCTGTCCCCTCACAAGTAATTATGAACTGTGGATTTTGAATCAAAAGCTTTGCATATTTAATTTATACTACAGTGGTTTACAAGCTAATATTTTGAAATGGCAGTTTGTTTTAAGCTTTAAGTGTTTTTATTGACATCAGCTGCTGACTTCAGTGCTGTACAAAGCTGGCTGTTGTGATGTCATCGGCATTAAGAAAGCTGCCCTCTGCTTCAAGTAAAATTCAATTGTGATGATGCTATCCTTCAACATAAAAACTTCCTTTTGATCACTCATGTCTAGTGTCATCCATCAAGATATCACTTTTATATTGTCATTGTATCCTCCACTCCTGTTGTATAAATACTGTATATATAGATATATTATGCACATATTGATGGGAGCTGAGGGAAATAGTGGGAAAATATTGACTGTAATGGATAAACTATTTCCTGACAATTGTTATACTGCCTGAAGCCAAATAATGCATTCTGATGGGGTCAAGATTTTCTCTCAAAAACCTGAAACAACTCCGCTCATTACATGTTTTGTAAAACCTTGCATACATCCCTCCCTTCCTCCATGCATGCACACACACACAAACACACACACACACACACACACACACACACACACACACACACACACACACACACACAGAAAGTAACCACCATGCTGTATCTGCCCTAAATGTTAAAAGCATTTGTACACATTTTAACCCTCTACAACTAACATCTGACAAAGAGTTATAAAAGATACATTTTAAAAGCATTAACTAACCTGTTTTATATTTTCTTTTTCATTCTTTCAATACTTGCCTGTTATCCTCAGTCACAAAGTTCTTGGTCTGTTGTTTTCCACATTGCTCTACTCTCACCCCCACCCCCACACATGCTCATCTGACAAAAGTCTGACTGATGCAGGGTCCCCAAAGATGTCATCCATCTGCCACAAATGAGAAAAAAGCAGCAGTTTTTTTTTTCTTTTTATTATGCCAGCAACTGACCAGAATCCAGCAGCTTTCATGCTCACACAGCCGCTAGTCCCTGGCTCGCTGCTTTTGAAAAACAAAACTGCTCAGTCACCAGCTTTTGGAATTTCTTCTCCATGTGCTATGGATATGTTGCTCCCCAACTGCACATTACAGGAGTAAATGGCAGCTGACTTGATTTGCAGCTCTGAGTGCAGCTAGACAGACTGGATTGAAAGTCTGCCCCCCTCTTCATGAATTGCCCAAAGTGGGACAGGAAGCAGGAAAATGAAGTGGAGAACATTTATTTTAATGGTGCCACTCAGTGGCTAGTCTCAGATACTGGAGATAAACTACACAGGTAGATTGTTTCTTGAGCCCCAAAGACATGCAAATACAACTGGGGAACAGAACAAGAAGTCCAGGCCAGAATACACTGGTGGCTGATGAAATATGTAGGATATGAATGCTCACCCTGCCCACAAGGATCTTCCAGCGAAGGGTGGGAGGAAAAGACAACTGAAACTTTTTTCTATATGTGAGTGCCAGTTGCTGAATGGGGGGCTATGAGGGATTTTGTTAGTGAGGAGGGACCAGATGAGCCACTGGTCTACCAGGGAAATGATTACATTTAAGGGGGAGACCACTAGGGCAGGGTATATTTTTCATATATTGAAAAAGAATAGAAAAATTAAGGCACTAGACAACTGACACCAGCTTAAGCTAAGTTTGGAGGTGGCCTGCTGAAAGGTGACTGAAATTTTGACTGGGAAAAAGACTATACAGATATTGACCTGTGTTGAGCGCTATAATGGGAAGATACTGACTCAAGGGATAAACTATTGCCTAACAATTGTTATATTGCCACAAACTGAATGCTGAGGGCAATATGACTATTGGAAAGCCACAGTTCATCCTGGGGGAGTCATGAGTTTCCAAGTAAAACCTGCAACAACTCTGGTGACTATTACCTCTCAACTGTTATGAATTTTGCATAGCGCTATGATTTTTACACTGAAATTTACTCTTGCTCTGCAAAGGTTTAATGATGTTCTTAACAATGTTGGTACTATTTCTGAACACACAAACTAATAAACCATTGAACTATCTTGATAGAAACATTCCTTAACACTAAATGGAGCCCACTATTTGTAGAAGTATTATTCTTTAAGAAAGTGCTACCCATTTTGGCTATTTGCTCTGAATTTTGAAGGCCAGTGCTGTGACTTTTAATGTTGAGATGTTGTGAGGCATAAAACCTTACTTGAGTTATGCTCTCCCCCCAACACACACACAAACACACGACAAGTAATCTCCCTGTTACCCATGCTGCAGGGGCCCAAACCATTAAAAACATGGAGGAGCTGGGTCAAGCCCCTTCTACCCTGAACATTATGGAAAAAATCCAAACCATAATTGATCACAGGAGAGCAAAACAAAATGTCAAAAATGCATTTCTAAAGGCTTTTTAAAGTTCTGGATCTCAGAATCTGTATGAGCATCCATCTCAAAACTTGCCAAGTCTTAAGAACTTGCCACCAAGATTGTGCATGCAGAGTTGTGCACAATGTTATCAAACAGTGTCAAAGTTATTAAGGTGCAAACATTTGGAGTTCATATTAAACAGCCTACTCAATCCTAACAATACTTACATGGATATATATATATATATATATATATATAGACAGACAGATAGATAGAGAGATAGATAGACAGACAGAGAAATGGCAATGAAGCATCCTGAAACCTAATACTCTCAAACCGCAAAGGCATCACCTTGCTGTGCATTAAAACCTAGTGATGCATGGTCAAGTGTCAAATCCCATTGCTAATGCAAAAAAAAGTCCTTTTATATACAACATGAGGGACCATTTCATGTATCTATTTTTGCTATTTAAAATGTATTTAAACTAATGATTTATGTAAGAAAATCATATTAAAAATGTTTCAGTTTACACATAATACACAGGAGCAGTAAACCATTTTATAAGTGAAATAAGCCACTCCAGGGTGTTGACTCAAGAATTTGAATGCATTTTGCAGGGGCATATGGATGCTCAGCCTTCAGCCTCATGCCTCACTCTCCTGGGGTGTACATTAAAATCCTTTATAAAATGGGCAGGAAAAAATCTGCATCCTGATTAGTTGTTACTTGTACATCAAATCCATTCGATGCATAGGTAAAAATAAGTACTCTTGAAACAGGGCACAGCACAACCTAAATCAGTGTGCCAAATTGCACATTCATTTTTATGGCTGCATAGGAGAAGCCCTGCAGTCATTTTAGGATCACATCACTGTAGGAGAAAAGTGGAACCGATGTCCATGTTCTACAGTAATGTGGTCTCCTGTCTACTGCGCTGAAGTCTCCTCTTCCCCAGCCCTCCATGGATGCAGCTCCCCTCCGCGACACTCAGTGTCCCCCCTCACTACTTTCCATAACTGTGAAAGTGATGGCCCTGATGCAAACTGTGCATGCGTGAGCATCACACATGTGCAGGTCCGTCAGAGTCATCATCTTCAGGCTCCAGTGATGCGAGAGCTATGACTATGGTTTTACTCACTCTCAGTGCACAAAAGCACCACAGTTGCTCTGGGTTGCCGGATCAGCTCTGACCAGAGTCTGTTTTAAATGCCATCATTTGTTTCTGTCTTACTGAGGGACAGTTCAGATCAAATTAACAACAAAAACAAGTAATGCTACCTCACTAAGCATTCTGATTAGCAAACTACATGTAAGATAATCTTCAAAATAAAATAAAAAATGGCCTAACATCGAGCTGTTGTGAGTTTCCGGACTTAGTTTAGCCTGATGCAATCTCTGGGTACAAACTGTAGCCCTGATGGTGCATGCCTCTCCCACCAGTCACTTGCTGCATGCTTGTTCCTTGCTTGGCCAGGCTATTTCTGTTCTACAACTATTAAATCATGAAATTGTCTGATTTCAAAAAAACAAACAAAAAGGAGCTTGAAAGACTGTGTCACCATGCTGTCTAAAATATCACATCTCCCACTATGCTGTTTAACATATCATGCTGATGCTGATCTCTCCCTTCCCCACAGTACATTGTCATGTTCAAGTGATAGCACCTTTTTCTAAAAACAAATAATTACTTAACATACATTGACAGCATTAGACTGACCAGATAACTGAACTTGCCGATACTTCCACTGTGTGTGCTTTCACTCTGCCACACTGTCCTGGCCTCTGATCTCTTCCTGAAAATGGACATTAAAAATGATTATGTGTCATACTGCATTGTAAAAATGTTGCCCACACTCTCCTGGCAACAAATCAAAACTACACACATGAAACAACTACAACTATATATAATGATGGAAGCCTAATTATGCAAAAGTCCTAAAGCAACAAAAAATGAAAAGTACAAACAGGCGGAGGAACTATTTTATGAAACATTAAGTCAAATATTTATTTTTTAATAGGTAAAACAGTTAATTTCAATTGTTTCTTTATTCTAAAATATAGGGACCCATTTTGTAAGTGCAGTAAGACACTCCAGGGTATGCATTGAACAGATCTGACACTATGGCCCTTGGCATGGGGTAAATGTGTTCACTGTACACACCATCATGTTTTTTGTTTACTTAATGCACACTGTGTTGTGGCTTGTTGCATACTTATACAACAGGATTTGGGGGTCAAAATGACAAGATGAAAGTGATATCTTGGCAGATAACAACAGTAACAGGAGAATATCAAACATATGTTGCTGCTACTGTTGCTACAATAGATATCTTGAAAGTGGTGCCACAAGAGATATCTTGAAAGTTTTGCCTCAATGGATATCTTGAACATTTGTTTAATCATATTTACTGTATGGATGGGACTTTTCTCCATAGAAACTCAAGTCAGTTAATTTGCTGTATGCCAATCAATTACAAGTATATATCATGACAATTTATCAAATTAATTAAAATAAATGGTACAGCAATAAAAACTACAAATGAAGACCCCAAAACTTACCTAATACACAAAAAAAATAATTAAAATCATAACACCTAAACCTCTCACAGTCACTCACAATACAAAGAAAACCTCACACATACAACAGCAACAAACATATATTGTACAAGATGGTGAGACTGTAAAAAAACAGTAGAAAATGTTGCAAACAACATAGCTTGAAGTTCACACCCAAAAACTATAGCACCTACAAAACCAGCACAAGTACCAAAACTACAATTTTTACTTCCTCAAAAGAGCCTGTCACTAACCAAAGACCTCCCCCAAAAACTATTCTGAGCTAGAGATGTTGCAAAGTTTGGATGCGCCAGCAAAGCTGACAAATCTACCTTCGTAGATCATTTTGCAAAGTTTTTCTTTTTAATAAGAAGTTTTTCTATTCAATAGGAAAATTTCCATTTGTGACTTGTCCTTTCAACTTCACCTGTAACTTCTCCTTAAGGGAGTACACAAAGGCGGTTGAGGGCAAAATGACTTCCACCAACTAATCCTTTGCAAAATAAAACTTTCCTGGTGTGTGTGGTCCTCACCAATCGGTTGCCCATTGTATCAACAAAGTTCCCTGATGTCTAGTGTCCCCCCCCGCCAATTTCTGTCCCAGTGTAAAATATCATCATTCCCTGGTGCACCCATTGCTGTCCCAATGTAATGTTTAATCCTTCTCTGGTGTCCAGTGGTCCCTGCCCCACCTGCTCACCTGCCCAACATACAAACATAGTTTCCCTTGTGGCCAGTGGTCCTTCCCCCCTCCTGTAAGAGTATGTGCTCACTGACAACTCAGTCAGTGGCTGGCCATGGTGGACAGTGGAGGACTGTGCTGGTCGCTGGCTCAGAGTTGGGATGTGAGGGAGCAGGATGGCAGGGCACTACCTGCTGGGGTGGGGGATACAGTAGACACCAGCAAATGGTGGAACATTATGTTACAGGGGAGCAGGGAAAGGGAGGGTGGATCTGCTAGACACCAGGGAATGGTGTAACATTATTTTACAGGGGATCAGATGTAGGGATGGACCACTGGCCAACAGAAAAACTATATTTGTATGTCAAGTGGGTGAGCAGGTTGGGGGAGGAACCACTGGACAACAGTGAATGATTATATATTACATCAGGATGATGATCAGCTGGGGGGACCACTAGACACCTGGGACTGATGATATTTTACATCAGGATAGTGATCAGAGAGGGGGGGACCACTAGGCACCAAGGAAAGGATACGTTTTGCAATGGACCTGCGATCAGCATGAGGGGGGTTACCATTAGACACCAGGAAAATTATTTTTTGTACATTGGACCAGTGATCATGGGGGGGGGACTAGACACCAGGGAAATTTCACTGTATACAATGGGCTGGTGATCAGTGGGTGAGGACCACTAGACACCAGGGAAAATTTATTTTACACATCGGGCAGGAGATTGGTGGTGGGGGGACCACTAGACACCAGGGAATGAACGTTGCAAACTTTACCTCTGTGCCAAACTCCATAGGTGGAGTTGCCAACTTCGCAGTTCTTGGAGTTATCAGTTTTCTGTGAATTTGGACTTTGTGCAGTTGATTAACTTTGTGAAATGTGGCTAAGTCATGATTTAATCTGCAGAGTGCAGTTTCCCAACTTCACACATCACTACTCGCACCTCATGCACCAAATGATCATGTCCTTCAGTGTTGCTCCAGCCCTCTCCAAGTGTTGAGCTCCATGCTGTTGGCATGCTGTTCTGGCTGCTGCTCCTCACTGACACTCCATGCTGCCTCTCCAAATTCACTAAAACAAACCCTGTGACTGCTCCTCCCACTCTTATACCATTATCAAAGAGGATGCTCTAAGTATATATGCACAATTTAAGCCCTACAACTGCAGAATTTGGTGTGCACCTTCCCAATTCTAGGAGCTAATTTTTTAATAGGGTTTGTGCAAATCAGTTTAGTAGATCAGTTAGGTGTCAGTGTGGCTCAGTTGGTAGCATATCTGCCTCTGGACCAGAAGGTCATGGGCTCTCGTCCCACACCGGGATTGAACTTGCACCTAAAACTGCTGGCATCCGAGTGCAGTATTAGGGGGTGCCATACTGCTGGGGTGTGCTGTCCTTCAGATGAGATGTTAAACCGAGGTTCCTTCTACCCATCCTGGTGTTGTCCTGGTGGGTGTCCAGGTGGAAGTTAAAGAACCCAGGGCACTCTTTGCAAAGAGTAGGGGACATTCCCGGTGTCCTGGCTAACATTCCCCTTCACATAAACCGGTTCATGCAATTATCCAGGCTGTGCGTGGGTGTTGAAGTGCGATATGGCTGCCACTACACATTCAGTCACTTCACTACCAGTCTAGCATTGCTTGTAAAGTGCTTTGGGATATACTGTATATGAAAAGCGCTATACACTGTAAATGCTGATTATTCTTCTTCTTCTATTTTCAGTTACATAAATGTCTCCATTCTTTTGTTCTCAGCTATCACAAAAAGAGCACTGATTTAAAATGCAAAACTTCCAAGTTCATTAGTATTCTTTCCAATGAAGTGTCTTTAATGTTTTAAAATTAAATGCAATTTAGTTTTATTAACATTTATAAGTCTGCTGGAAAAAAACAGCCCAAAACAAAATGAGTCTATTTTTTCTGTCATGAAGGAAGTCAATCATGTAGGAAAGATACAAAAACTGACTAATGTCCCACTGCTCATCACCACAAATACATTCCCAGACAAGCAGCAGGTGCCCAGCACCATCACTGATACCGCTCCACCAGTAAACCTCTTTTGCCTGGCCCATATATAAAGAAAAAACTGTCAGCAAGTGCTCAGTCCCACAACCGGTACTCTCATCCTGCCTGACCCATAAGTGGTAGCCAATGCCATGTGTAGCAATAGCATGCCTTCTAACATGCCACAACCCAATATCACTTGGAGAAGCTGCATTTAGTTGAATGACTTATGGTGCTGGCTACCACTGTAGACCACCGGTGGTGTGGTTCCCAGTCCCACTACGTGAATCCCTGTCCATTCTAGCTGCATGTTTGCTATATTACAAGACTGAAGGCTTGTGTCCAATCCCACTGCTAGTACTCCCCTCCCCTCCCCGATTAATAGTTTTGAAGTCTCACAGTGGACAACCAGCACTGCACAGCCCTCCCTCCAGCATGGGAAGTCACCATCTTCTCCAGTTTCTCTCACTGATCACAGGGTGTTGGGGAAAAAAAGAAAAAGAAAAACCAAACCCCTATCCTTATCCACCATCTGGCACCCATACCATCCTCACTGCCCTACAAGTACTTCCTCAGACCCTCATCATGGAATCTCGCTGTCCCTTAGTGTAATTCTATGCCTTAAAAGTCCTACTAGAAAAGTTGCAATCTCATGGTGCATGCACAGTATAAGTATTTTCAGGACTTAGAAAAAAAATATTTTTCAGGTTTTCTTTAAAGTCTGGATATGCATGTACTGTGCATACTCTCAACTTAAAATTTTTCCAACTTTTTTTTTACCTTTAGTCATACCTTGGTCAATAATGGCCATCTTTAGCTCAAATTTTCTGGGAGGCCAAGTCCATATTTCACCTCACAACCACACTGGTGGCACCTTTTAAATCAAACCCAAAATGTATTTGTTGGGGGGGGTTTAACACCAAAAATATAAATTTTGGGTTGCAGTTACAAAGTCCCATTTTTGTGATCAGGCAATGAGGTGGCACGTTGGCCATCCTGAACATTCATTACAAAAATGTGTTGATGAACAAAATGTATAACGCTCCAAAATGGTAGTGAAAAATTTACTCAGTCCTAAAAAAGTTTTATGTATTTTGTACTAGGCCCAAAGGACAATGCACATCATGTTTTCTGGAAGGTCTATGTAGAGCAAGTAAGACCTCAGCTCTTGCTTCATGCCATCATACAAGGCCCAAAGGTTCCTACGCAAGACATGTTGGCACTCAGATTTTGGTTTGCACAGGGCCTAAAAGGCCCAGCATAAGTAAGTTAGGACTCACCTCTTGTTTCACAGTGCCCAAAGGGCTCTGCATGTCATGCTTCATGCAGGACCCTGTGTGAAACAGTGTAGGATTCAGCTCCTGTTTGGTCCCTGTGTGAATCAAGTTGTGACTATACATTCTCAAAATATAAGGAAATTAATTTAAAACAAACTGCATTTGTACATCACATTAGGGTTCTGTGACCACAAAAGGAGGGAAATGTGGTATTATATGTTTTTTCAACCATAGCATCCATTGCCCTAATCCAGCCCCTAGCCTCACTACCCAAGGCCAAACTACAGATCTGGGGCTGTGCCCCATGGCTATACTACTTAAAGCTACAGGTGTAGCATCCTAAACAAAAAAGTTATGCCTGAGCACGTGATTCAGGCAGGGATCACAATGCTCTGTACATAGAGTCTTATGAGTGATTTCCTGCTACACGCAGGGCCCATTGGGCTCTTTGCAAATTAAAGTGCTAAATAATCTTGTGCTTTACACAGGGATCACAGGGCCTGTGTGAAGGAAGACAGGTATGACTTCAAGCTTGTATGTTCTGTGGAAAGAAAGTTATGAGACCAGTCTTGTGTGCTGTGTGCAGGCCATGAAGAAAGTTAGGTTTGGTCCTGTGGGCACTATTTTGAGCAACAGATTTGTAGGTCACACATCTAGATATGTAGCTGGAAGCAGCACACCCATGGGGTATGGCCTCAGACCTATATCATAAAGCAGCAGACCTGTGGGCATGGCTCCAGACTCATAGCTTGGCCTTGGGTTATGAGGCTAGGGGCTGAGGAAAGGAATGTGCATTAGGGTTGAAAATGCCTCATCCCCCTCCTTTTGATGGCCATGGAACCTTAATGATGCATTCACATTGGGTTTTTTTTGCAATGATACATGTAAGTAATAACACACAACGTGGTGAGGGTTTCTTTTCTGGAAACACACACCAAGGTGTGTTGTTAGCCATGAGGAGCTTGTGCCGAGTGCCTTCAACCAATTCAAAGTGTGGATCAGGAAAATAAAAGTGCCAAGTGGAGTGTCATATTGCACTAAAATGGATCTTCTTTAGAAAGTTTGCAAACAATATAATGTCAATAAGCATATAAGTTAATAAATATACATGATTTCTTTTTTGTTAGGAACAAAGCAGTTTGTTTTTTCTGTACAACTAGGTGATGTTTCACCACTGCATCAGTAGATGGAATTGTATGCATGCAGCAGTAGTGCTTTTTAAGTTGTGGCTAGACTACTTTTTATTGTCAGTATTTTCATTAAACCTGCTTGTGCTGCTTTTTTTTTTTTGCATCTTAATTATATCATGAATCTCGATATTGTGAAAACCACTAGTCCACTCCCTAATTAAAATCACCACTTCATAGGTGTTTTTCACTTCATCCCAAGGGAGCAGGATCATTAGGTAACATGAAGCACAGGTATTAACGCACGTACAGGGAAAATAGCATGGGTACTTGCCAAAACTACAAGCCCCCTGATGAAACATCATGATTATGATGCAAAGCACTGGAGCAGCTGTGCTGTGGCTTTCGCTTGATAAGTGACCAAATGGCTCTTTGACTTTAATTTAATTTATACACTTGTTTGAGAAGAGTGCTGTCATTTGTGTCTTTGAATTATATAACACACCAGCAGTGAGGTGACTTGTCCACTCTGAGGGAACAGGATGTCAAACTGAAATACCAGCAGTGTGGCGTCTCGCCCGCTTCCATCTTGTGGAGTGGGATAATATTTAAGAACTTCTCTGTCTAGCAGGTTTGCCAACTCCCATCCAAGACAGAGGGATGACTTTAAAAACAAGCATTTGTCAATCCCAAATATTGATTGCATAGGTCCGTTGAGCTCGCTCACTGCCCCTCTGTCACTCGCTCGTTCTGTTTCTCCTGGCACTGCAGGCTGGTCTTTTGTACTGGGCTCCTGCCTGCATTGCCGCCTTTTTCTGCCCACAAAGAAATCTGCAGCAGTCATGATAGAGCTCCGGTAAGCTCGCTCACTCCCTCTCCCTCACTCGCTTGTTCTGTGTCTCTCACTTGCTCATTCTGTTTCTCCCGCTGCTGAAGGCTGCCCTTTTGTACTGGGCCCCTGTGTTCATTGCTGCCTTTTTCTGCCCACAAAGAAATCTGCAGCAGTCCCAACAGAGCTCCGTTGAGGTCACTCACTCCCCCTCCCTCACTCGCTTGTTCTGTGTCTCCCACTGCTGCAGGCTGCCCTTTTGTACTGGGCTCTTGCCTGCATTGGTGGCTTTTTCTGCCCACAAAGAAATCTGCAGCAGTCCCATCACAGGTCCGTTGAGCATGCTAACTCCCCCTCTCTCACTCGTGCATTCCATTTCTGCCGGCACTGTAGGCTGGCCTTTTGTACTGGGCTCCTGCCAGTGTTGCTGCCTTTTTCTGCCCAGAAAGAAATCCACAGCAGTCATGATAGAGCTCCATTGAGCTCGCTCACTCCCCTTCTCTCACTCACTTGCTGTGTTTCTCCCAGTGCTGCAGGCTGCCCTTTTGTACTAGGCTCCTGCCTGCATTGGCACCTTTTTCTGCCCACAAAGAAATCCACAGCTGTCCTGACAGAGCTCCATTGAGGTCGCTCACTACCCCTGTCTCACTTGCTCATTCTGTTTCTCCTGGTGCTGCAGACTGCCCTTTTGTACTGGGCTCCTGCCTCTGTTGGCACCTTTTTCTGCCCACAAAGAAATGTGCAGCAATCCTGACAGAGCTCCACTGTGCTTGCTCACCCCCCCCTCACTCGCTCGTTCCATTTCTGCTGGCACTGCAGGCTGTCCTGTTGTACTGGGCTTCTGCCTGCATTGTCGCCTTTTTCTGCCCACAAAGAAATCTGCAGCAATCACAATAGAGCTCCTTTGAGCTTGCTCACTCCCACTCTCTCACTCACTCGTTCTGTTTCTCCTGCCACTGCAGGCTGCCATTTTGTACTGGGCCCCTGCGTGCTCTGCTGCCTTTTTCTGCCCCCAAAGAAATCCACAGCAATCCCAACAGAGCTCTATTGAGCTCACTCACTCCCCCTCACTCACTTGCTCATTCTGTGTCTCCCGCTACTGCAGACTGCCCTTTTGTACTGGGCTCCTGCCTGTGTTGGCAGCTTTTTCTGCCCTCAAAGAAATATACAGCAGTCCTGACACAGCTCTGTTGAGCTCGCTTACTCTCCCTCTCTCACTCGCTCATTCTGTTTTTGCCAGAGCTGCAGGCTGGCCTTTTGTACTGGGCTCCTGCCTGCATTGCTGCCTTTTTTTGCCCACAAAGAAATCCGCAGCAGTCATGATCGAGCTCCATTGAGGTTGCTCACTCCCCCTGTCTCACTCACTCATTCTGTTTCTCCTGGCGCTGCAGGCGGCCCTTTTGTATTGGGCTCCTGCCTCTGTTTGGCACCTTTTTCTGCCCACAAAGAAATCTGCAGCAGTCCTGACAGAGCTCCCCTGAGCTCACTCACTACCCCGCTCTCACTTGCTTGTTCTGTTTCTCCTGCTGCTGCAGGCTGCCCTTTTGTACTGGGCCCCTGCATTCATTGCTGCCTTTTTCTGCCCACAAAGAAATCCACAGCAGTCCCAACAGAGCTCCGTTGAGCTCACTCACTCCCCTTCCCTCACTCACTCGTTCTGTGTCTCCCGCTGCTGCAGGCTGCCCTTTTGTACTGGGCCCCTGCATACACTGCTGCTTTTTTCTGCCCACAAAGAAATCTGCAGCAGTCCCAACACAGCTCTGTTGAGCTCGTTCACTTCCCCTCTCTCACTTGATGATTCAGTTTCTGCCAGTGCTGCAGGCTGGCCTTTTGTACTGGGTTCCTGCCTGCATTGTAGCCTTTTCCTGCCAGCAAAGAAATCCGCAGCAGTCATGATAGAGCTCCATTGCTCACTCTCCCTCTCTCACTCGCTTGTTGTGTTTCTCCCGGCGCTGCAGGCTGCCAGTTTGTACTGGGCTCCTGCCTGCATTGGCACCTTTTTCTGCCAACAAAGAAATCCTCAGCTGTCCCGACAGAGCTCCGTTGAGGTTGCTCACTCCCCCTATCTCAGACGCTCATTCTGTTTCTCCTGGCACTGCAGGCTGCCCTTTTGTACCGGGCTCCTGCCTCTGTTGGCACCTTTTTCTGCCCACAAAGAAATCTGCAGCAATCCTGACAGAGATCCGTTGACCTCACTCATTCCCCCTCTCTCACTCGCTCATTCCATTTTTGCCTGTGCTGCAGGCTGTCCTTTTGTACTGGGCTCCTGCCTGTGTTGCTGCCCTGTTCTGCCCAGAAAGAAATCCACAGCAGTCCCAACAGAGCTCCGTTGAGCTCACTCACTCCCCCTCCCTCACTCGCTCGTTCTGTGTCTCCTGGCACTGCAGGCTGCCCTTTTGTACTGGGAAGCTGCCTGCGTTGGTGCCTTTTCCTGCCCACAAAGAAATCTGCAGCAGTCCCGACAGAGCTCAGTTGAGCTTGGTCACTCCCCGCCCCACTCACTCGGTCCTAATCTGTCCCAAACACTGATTTCTGACAGCGACTACGGTATTCTCTGCTAGGCCGAAAACACATTTTGGCCAGGATGTGAAAAATGACAGCTGTACTGTTCATAAGGAGGTGTGGAAAAATCCCAGTGTTGAAAATGTGGCATGAAAATATTACTAATTTGCGAAGTTACAAGGGTGTGTGGAAACTGCACAATGCACGCTCATAACACAGTCATTTTATGGAGTTTCATCACAAAATTTTCAACATAGGCATTTTAGGACCTCTGCTGATGAACAGTGTCAGTGTGATTTTCTTAATGTGTCCTGAACACTGATTTCCCACAGAGACCGCACTCTTGTGCGCTGGAAGAGTGAAAACACATTTCAGCCAGGATGTGAAAAATGACAGCTGCACTGTTCATAAGGAGGTGTGGAAAAATGGCAATGTGGAAAATCTAGAGTGAAATAATTGTGAAGTTGCAAAGTTACAAGAGTGCATGGAAACTGCACAAGGTACACTCGTAGCACACTAATTTTATGGACTTTTGTCACCAAATGTTCAACAGAGGCATGTTAGAACCTCTGCTAGTGGACAGTGTTACTGTCATTTTCATAATGTGTCCTGAACATGGATTTCCCACAGTGACTGCGCTATTCTGCGCCGGGACTACAAAAACATATTTCGGCCAGGATGTGAAAAATGACAGCTGTACTGTTCACAAGGAGGTGCAGAACAATGGCAATGTTGAAAATCTGGAGTGAAAATATTATAAATTCGCAAACATACGAGCGTGCATGCAAACTGCTCAATGCACGCTCATAAAACAGTCATTTTTGGGATTTTTTTCCACCAAATTTGCAACATAGGCTTTTTGAAAGACCATCTCATGAACACTGGCACTGTCATTTCATTAATCGGTCCCAAAAGGTGATTCCATGCAATGACAGCGAAATCACCTTTTGGGGCCAATTAATGTCATGACAGTGCCAGAATTCATGAGGAGGGACCCAAAAACCCCACGTTGAAAATTTGGTGCCAAAATTCCAAAAAATGCCTGAGATATGCATCAAAGTTGAAAAAACCCTATTTATTCCATTAACAGCTTACCAGCATTTCTTCAGTTCGCGATCGGCTTTGAAGAGTGCAGACATGTTCGTAGTCCACCTAAGATCATCGCGTCAGACTCCAGAGGTAAGTATGGGGTGGGGGGTGTGGGAGGCAGGTGCTCAGTTGGTGGGAGTGGGTTGTGGGAGGGGGCAGGAGACTGAGAGGACCGCTTTTGAAGGTAAAAAAAATCAGAGAACCATTTTTTTAATCGGGCATGTGGCACACTGGGGTGGCCTCAGCATGCCAACAGACTCTTTTTTGGGGGGCAGCAGTATCTGATGAGGGATTGGGCACCCCCATTGGCACACAACAAAAGTGGTGGGGTGTTACATAATGCCGATCGGGAATGAGCTCCCCCATCGGCAACATCACTTGGGCACTGAAGCTGATTGGGATTGGGGCACCCATCAGCAAGCAAACATGGTGGGGGGGCACATGCTGCTGAGGGGGATTGGGCACCCACTCGGTGGGGGGATGCTTAATATTGTTTGTGAACACGGCAACAAGCCGCCACCATGTTCACAAACAATAGCACTGTTACAAGGTTCGGCCCAGCAATGATGGGTCACTTCCTCATTGCAGCGAATGGCTTATGCTACAATGATGAGGCAGCCCCTGATTGCAGCGGCTGAAACCTTACAAGGTTGTGGCATGCTGGCTGAACTAGTGTCAGCAGCAGCATGCCACAGCATTGGGAAAAGCAGGCCAAGCCTTTAAAGGCTGTGGGGGCATTGGCCACAACAGTGCCGTGCCTTAACCTGCTTCTGGCAACCTGCCTCAATATGTTTCTTGCGCATGTCTAATCGACATAAAATGGTGTCCCCTCCATGGTGCCAAGCAATGGGTGTCTTGGCATGCTGTCGACACAGGCTTGCGCCCCAAGCCCGGTCATCAGGTGTGGGGACTGGCAGACTGGCAGGGAGGGAGTTTTGAACATTTTATGGATGCTTCCTTCCTGGGGGGGTGGTAATGGATTGCTGTTAGGTGGCTCCTGGTGGTGGTTTGCAGTAGGCATTTTTGGCAGTGCATAGCCTCAACACACCACTGTACGCTCCCAGACCCAGGATGCTGCCACAGGAAAACCACTACCTGGGAGGTGGGTGAGTTGGGGAAGAAAAAGGAAAAATGCCCACTTGGCCAACTGGATAATGGCGGTTGGTCCTCCCACTTCACACGCAGTCCAGAAGTGTCCGAATTGATCCTCCGCTGTGCACGCATGGTGTTGAAGGAACGCCTCTGGGCAAAATTATCCCCCCATTCCCCCCCCCCAGTGAAGGGATACATTGGGTCAACCAGGGCCAGAGTACTGAGTGAATGGCAAGAATGGTGACAGGGCTTTTGTTGGGCTGGGGAAGTCCTAGGTGGCCCAAAGGAGTGGCCAGCCAAGGGGATGGGAAGCATAAAAAAATAACACACACAAAACAATGGGTGTGTACCTGACGCTTGCACTACTATAAGTCAGAAGAGAAAGCACCAGCTAGTTTGGTGCAGCCCTTGAGTGGGGAGACAAGAAAATCAGCACCAGAGATGGAGTAGTATACTGCAGAATGTTATTAAAAATAGAAAAACACAGTGGGAAAAGATGGTTTGAATGTTATTATCATAGTAGGTGTGTCTGAGGTGGAATGAGGGTTGGGGTTAAAAATATGGTTATTTTATAGATTTTAAAGTAATGGCAAATTGGATGCTATGTTTCCTGTTAACCTTACCAAGATGGCTGAGAGAAACTTTTTGAAAACATTTTTTGAGAGGCATTGATACCCAACTACTTTGGACCTGGTTTCCAGAAGAAGTGCTATGGTATGTGTTTCTTTTCCTGAACTGAATGTCTTCTGAATCTTCATGGTCATTTATGGTGCAGGAAGTTCTATACCCATACTTTCTGTCTGTCTATCTATCTATCTATCTATCTGTCTGTCTGTCTGTCTGTCTGTCTGTCTGTCTGTCTGTTTGTCTTGGACTCTATCAGATCATCTCATATCTCACCAGGACCAACTATAGAACAGGTGCTCAGACTCTCATTGACTGGATAATTGTCTCCCACCCGGACAGAATTCTCATGCTAGGGACCCTTTCAGATTGCATAAGCCACCACTGTGTGCTCTTCTGTCACTGGTCCACCCACCTTAATAAGCAACCTCCCAATTTTATATTCATGAGAAGGTTTGAGGACCATGCCCTCACAGGCATAAGGCTCACCCTTTAACAGGTTGACTGGTCCTTCACCTCGACGATGAGTGATATCGACAAGGTCTTGTGTCACTTCATAGACATCTTTACTGAGGTATGTGACACTTTTGTTCTACTAGAGAAAACCAGAGTCCACGGGAGCACCAGCGAATGGATCACTCCAGCCATACTGAAGCTTATGAGGGAAAGTGATAAAGCATGGAAAAACCACAGAGTACACTGCAACCCTGTCCACCTTTCACTCTGTAAAACCCTGTGTAACAAATGTAAATTGGCTGTTTGGTCAGCCAAAGTTAGCTTCCTTCACAAGAAGCAACTAGGGGACAATTCTAACTCCAAGCAACTCTGGGGTACCCTAAACAACCTCCTTGGTAGGGTCAGGAAAAATGAGCCAATCACTCTGTCTCAAGGTGATCAGATAACCAGTAGCCCAGCTGAGGTTGCTGACATCTTCAACAAATTTTTTGGGGACCTGGACAAATATAAACCATCCACTTCAAACCCTCATATTGTCAATCCCGACTCAGCAAGGCCCCAGCCTTTTAAAACTCTGTGCAAATCCTTGCCCCAGTTCTACTTCCAAGCTCTGAAACCCTCATACACTATCAAAGTTATCCTGTCTAACAATCCATGCCCGAGTAAAGTTGTGGATGGGATCAATATAAAAATCCTCAAACTCATGATTTTCTCTCTTGTTATCCCTATTACAAACATCTTAAATCCCTCACTTTGCTCTAGCACATTTCCACACATCAAGAAAACTTCCACTGTCAAACCCTTGCTTAAATCAGGGTCTAGAAACGAGGTCAGCAACTACAGATCTATCACTGTCCTTGCCCCCCCCCATCTAAAATACTACAGAAGGTGGTACACAACCAAGTTACCTTCTTCCTTAACAAGCATCACATTCTCATACACACCGAACATGGGTTCAGGGACGCCCACAGCACAGCGGCAGTCCTTGTCAAATTCACCACAGACATCTATGAAGCCATAGATAGCGGTATGTACACTGGCTCTGTTTTTGTGGACTTGACAAAAGCCTTTGATCTGGTTGACCACAATCTCCTTCTACTCACCCTGTCAGAACTGCAACTATCTGCAGATGCTGTAAAATGGTTTAATAACTATCTCTTCAGCAGATCTCACATTACCACCATCAATGACCACCTCTCCACTGAGTGTCCGATTAAGTACGGAGTTCCCCAGCGCTCTATCTTGGGCCCTCTTCTCTTCACACTTTTCATTAACAACCTATCATAAATCTGCTCCAATACTAAATTGATCCTTTATGTTGATGATGCTGTGCTCTACTACAGCAACAAAGACCCAGATGTAATGATCACACACCTTCAAACTGAATTCTCAAAACTTCACACCTGGTTCTCTGACAAAGACATGGTTCTCAACTCCAAGAGAACCAAATTCATGGTGTTCTCTGGGCCAAGGAAGTCTCCCTCCCATCACCTAACCCTCACTGATAACCATGGGGTGAGCATAGAACAGGTAACAGAATTTAAATACCTGGGCATTTTCCTTGACCCACACCTGTCCTTCAGCAACCATGTCTCACATGTTATTAATAAATTCCAGCAGAGGCTAGGGCTGCTTTACAGGACTCGACGGTTCATCATCCCCTCATCACAACTTCACCAGGCCTGCTCCCTCCTCCTACCTATTCTGCTGTATAGGGCCATCATTTATGCTTCACCTGTTGCCTCTCAACTCTTCAACAAACGTAACTCCTGCTACAACAGCATGATCCGATTTGTCACCGGGTTCCCAAGGATGACTCACCATTGTACTCTTTACAAGGCCCTGGACTGGCCTACACTAGAACACCAGTTCAACATCAATAGACTCACCTTCTTTCACAAAGTCCACCTTGATAAACTTCCCCATTGCATATCCAGTCTCTTTCCCAAGTTCTACCCCTCTCGCATGACTAGAGGAGCTATGACCAATGTTTTTAACATCCCATACTATCGCACCACAGTGGCACAAAACTCCATCACCTATGCCAGGACTAAGTGCTACAACCAGCTTCCCCACCCAATTCATTCATGTAACTCTGCCATAGCCTTTCAGAGCTCCCGCAAAAGCCACTTTCTCTCTAAACAATCCTGCAAGTGCTCTCAATACACTAGTTAAAGCAATGTTAGCTCCCTTGCCTTTAACCGCCAAGGCCACTCTAATTACCCCCTGCAACAGTACCATGGGGGGGGACAGGAGAACATATTTTGACAAGTTACTCTACTACATATACTTCTGCTGAATCTGCTCTCAAGGTGACTGTACCTCCCACACCCTAACTCTCTCTGTCTATATCTGTAACATAATCAAAGGCTTGATCTGGTTCCACCACACCAAGTCTAAAATGTATCAAAAGTGCCAAATGTATGATAACTAGGTCTCTCTGTTGGCAGTTATGCCTAAACTTCTGCACTTTTTGGCCTATATCTTATTTTATCTGTGTTTATACTAATATATGACCCTTTGTCTATATCAAGTGTCATTGTTGTCACCCTGTATATATTAAGCTATTTCCCTTGTTCATGTATATTTTAATTTATGTTAACTGTTCAAAAACTGGTTGTTTGTGAAAACGGGCAATTTTGCTCACATACCTTTCCAGTATAAAATAAATAAACTTGAAACTGTCTATCTGTCTGTCTGTCTGTCTGTCTGTCTGTCTATCTATCTATCTATCTATCTATCTACCTATCGTGCAACACAGTATCCTGGGATACTGCATGATGAACATAAGAACATAAGAATTTAACAGCAGATGGGGACTGTGGCCCATCTAGTCGGCTCATGAACCTAACCACCTCCCCTATATTTTGCTGTTTTTGTTTATACCATAGTGCCAGGCCCATACATGTTTAAATGCATTCACCATCTTTGCTGCAACCACCTCTGGGTATAAGCTGTTTCATGTGTCTGTTACCCTCTCCGTAAAAAAGTATTTCCTGATATTGCCTCTGATCCCTCCCCCTCTCAGGTGTAAGTTGTGTCCTCTTGTATGCACCTCTCCATTTGCATGGAAGAATTTGTCTACCTGAACAGTGTTTATACCCTTGATGAATTTGAACATTTCTATCATATCACCTCTGTCCCTTCTCTGTTTCAGGGAGTACAAGTTCAGGTCTTGGAGTCTAGACTCATATGGCTTGTGATGGAGGCCTTGCAATAATTTTGTGGCCCTTCTCTGAATTGATTCCAAGCGCTCTAAGTCCTTCTTCAGGTGGGGCCTCCAGAACTGAATGCAGTAGTCCAGGTGTGGCCTCACCAGGGATCTATAGAGTGGAATGAAAGGGATTAACTGCCATTGAAATTGCCTTAGTTACTGAAGTAACTCTTTTGCAGTGTGTTGCAGTCTCGCTTTGCATCCTGGCTGACACCACTGTAGCAATAGAGATAGAGATAGAGATAGATATTCATGTTCATGTCAGCATTTTGGCTAATATGATTTCACAAGGAAATACTTGTGGAGTGGCCAGAAATAAAGTTTACTCTAAGTTGCTCCACATGTGTTTTTAGAGAACAATCAAAAATCTGACAGCCAAAAAGTGGATTTGTCTTTGACCTTTCTGTTAATTTTCAGTGTTATATAGTAGGTTTATGTCCTTATTTTAGTACTGTGGAATTAAAAATAAAATTTGAATGTTCTTCAAAATTTTGCCTGAGAAGGAAGAGACTTCTTTGGTCTTGAAAAAAACTGGAAATGCAGAATTTTGCAAATTGATGCAGCATTTGGGGGAGAAAGCTAAAATCCCACTGTTTCAGCTGCTTTTTCCCAGATTATGTTTCCAGGCAATTCACATTAATAATTGTTGTTTTACATAAAAAAAAATCACAGTTCAGTTGGCCACATACAATGGAATTCTCTATGGATTCCACAAGCTTTTTGGAAGAGGAATTGTGAATCTGCCAGAACTGTGCCAATGGAATTCCAGATTCCACACAGAAATATTTAATTCTAATTTTTCTGTACTGCACACAGTTTGTTTCTCTCTGTCACTTTTCTAAGCTGAACCCAGAAGCCTTCATGAATGATCTATATCTGATTGATTGGAACCCACTCTTTAGCACAAATGACATGAAGAAATTGTTAGATTATTTAATTACCCAATTCTAAGTTTTTATCTCTAACCTATCACATAACCTAAACTGTAAAATCATTAAATATGCAGACAGTTGCAAAATTATTAATGCTTGCAGTACTTCTAAGGAAATTGAGGCACTGCAGAAGGATAGTGATGCCCTAGGGGCTTGGTCCATCAAATGGGGTCTGCATTTTAATACTTCCAAATGTAGTGTCTCACACTTTGGAAAACATAATCTAAGGAACTCATATTACTTGTATAATGAAGTATTAACTAGTAAGGTTAGTGAGAAAGATGTCTGTATTACCATCGATTCAGATCTAAATTTCGATCTTCATATGACAGGTATTATTTATTAGTAAAGCTAATAAAATTTGGTGGGCAATCAAGCATAACATAACATCTAAAGATCCAAATATTCTGCTTCCCATATACCGTGCATATGTTAGACCTCATTTTGATTATGTCTCTCAATTATGGAGCTCCTACATGCAGAAAGATATACTTAGACTAGAAAGACTTCAAAGAAGAATTACGAAATCGGTCTGTCATGAAAAAAATCTGTCATAAGTCAAAAGACTTTCCAAATTTAATTTAATGTCCTTGGAACAGCGCAGGCTTAGGGGAGACCTCTTACTTACTTGGAACATTATTAATGATCCCTTCTTAACAATAGAATGTGGGTTTGATTTTAAACAAGTAGCTATTACCACCAGAGGTCATCTACTTCAACTGAAGAGAAATAAATTTAGGTAAAAAAAGAGCATTCTTTTTTTCTCAGAGAATTGCAAACCCATGGAACAGTCTGCCAATATCAGTTATTATCAGTCAAAACAAAAACTTGTTGAAAAACAGACTAGATAGATCTCTGCTTTCCCTTAGTATTCTCCTCTCTCCAAGATAAACTCACTCCTTTAATCTGTTGTAGAATCCAAGGCATTCCCACTAGATGGCTTCATAAAGACCTTCTTGCTCTACTTAGGGATAGAGACAAGAGTTGACCTAATACAAGGCCTTTGGCCTTCTGGCAGACTTGATTGTCTACAGAGAGGAGAGAAACAAGTGCAAAAAATCTATCTGTTTCGCGAAAAGTTCCTACTGTAAAAACCTCTTGTTCAGTCCTTCCAGTGACTCCAGAAAATTCTGGAGCCACATAAAAAGTTTTATGGGGGACAAGCCTGCCCAGTCTACAAATGACATGGTGCTTGATGGCGCTCATTGCAATAACTCCACTATCATAGTTAATGCTTTCAACCAGCATGTCTCTGATGTTTCTAGCTACACCTGTCCATCTTCCTCTCTCCCTGACTATACCCCTCCCTCCTCTGTAGATACTCCTCTCTCAACTCCATTTTTCTACTTATCATTCCTCAAAGAAGGAGGTGCATCAGTCACTCAACTCCATATCTGAAAGCAGTAGTGTTAGTTCTGATGGCCTTTAACCTAAGCTCATAAAACTTGCTGCCCCTCTCCTCCCCTCTAACAAGGATATTTAAACTGTCCCTTTGCTCAGGAGTGGTTCCTAATATATGGAAGATTACCAAGATTGTCCCTGTGTTTAAGAAGGGTGACATTAAATCCATCACTATTATCCCATAGCCATCCTTTCTGTTCTGAGGAAACATCTTGAAAAGATAGTCTCCATTCAAACCATCAACTACCTTCATGACCATAACCTCCTCTCTGGAGCCCCATATGGTTTCAAGAAGGGACATAGCACCATCACAGCTATCCTCAAATTCACTGATGATACCAAAGCGGTCATAGAAAATGATTATCTCTCTGGTGCAGTTTTCATAGACCTTACAAAGGCATTCAACCTGGCTGACCACTCCCTTTTCAAATCTAAAATGTCATCCCTAGGTATCTCCCCCCACTTGATTTCATGGTATAGCAGTTACATCTCAGACAGGAAAAAATTCACTAAGTTCAACTCTGCTACAATTGATTTATCTTCTATTAACATTGGTGATTCTCAAGGTTCTATCCTTAGTCCTATCTTCTTTACAGTCTTCATAAATGATTTGTCCTAATCTATCCCATCCTGGTCCTCCTTACTCTATGCCAATGACCTTGTCCTTTACCATGGCTCACAGTGCATTGTTGACATTAACATCATCCTCACTTCTAACTTCCACAATATCCAATCCTGGCTTTCCCATAACAAATTAGTACTAAACTCAGGTAAAACTTACTCCATGCTATTTGGCTCTGCTCCCAGGCTAAGGAAGTGCACCAAATCTCTATCCATATCTAGCAATGATGGCTCTATACTTGGAAATATTACTTCATTTGAATACCTAGGAATTACACTGGACCCCTCACTTGACTTTTCCCTACACATCTCCAACTCCTGTAAAACTGTTAACTCCAAGCTTGGCCTGGACTTTAAGACTAGCTATGCCCTTACTCCCTCTGCCAGAGCTGTCATCACTCAAGGTGTCCTTCTCACCACCCACACCTGTGGAGCTGTGTCCTTTGAATGGGCTTCTAAAGTCAATCTACATAAATGGGACACATCCTATACCAGCATTTGTCATTTTGCTCTGGCATCTCATCAGCTTACCCACCGCTGTCAGTTCTGTCACAGTTTAAAATAGCTACCCCCAGAAGCCTGCTGCTCCTATGCTCTTGACACCCTAACAGATAGAATCACTAGAACTTGAGTGCCTTCTTCTCCAGACCTATTATTGTCTCCTCATAGCTCTAGCTACCCTCTTTGGTCCTGCAACCAGTCCATTCTAGTGGTTCCTAGATACAGCACAACCATGGGAACCCAGGCTTTCTCTTACTCTGCCCCCACTGACTGGAACTCCCTGCCAGTATCCATCTGACTCTCCCCTTCTCATGACCATTTCAAAAAGGAGCTACACCACTACCTCCTAATTTTTAACCCATGTACCCATTTCCTCCCTCATTGAATTTCTGTCAGCACCACATAACCACAGTCTGTGCCTTATAGCCTAATTAAGATGCTCTTACACTTATTGAATTCTCACCCCCCCAACCCCAGTTCTGCTGCTCTGCCACTGGTCTCCCTCCTATTATACCGTTCCTTAGCCCTTACCACTATTTGAAGCTGTATTTACATTGCTTTTATGCCACATTCTGTACTTCAGTGCAGAATGTATTTTGTTTTCATCAGGAGAACTGTATATTATATTATACTGCATCATGTTATTGTCATATTTTCTAGCTAATTATTTCTCCTGCCTCCCCAGTATCTCCCGTCTTTCTCCAACATACATATTATGTTACTAGCTTTGTCCATTGAATTGTTCACTGGTCCTATGTCTTGATTATATTTATGTTTTGACATGTATTCTCCTGGGTCATGCCTGAAAATAGGCATAATTAATGTCTAGCACACCCACAAGGTTATCAAAAACCTCATAAAATAGGACTTCTGGTCTGCATCTTGAATGGTATGACAGCCTGAATCAACAGCTCTCACTTACCCTCACAAATAAACCACAAAAAATACCTCAAAGCAACTAAAAATCATTCAACAATCAAGATACAGAAGGGGAAATACAATACTGAGCTCCAGATTGTGGTTTGACTGGAAAGAAATCAGCCTAAAAATGAAGGAAGGCCCTCAAACCTCGCCTACTGAAATCTCTGACTCAGTGCAGTCGCAGGCCTCTGCTGACATATTGGGCCATGCAAAAACAATTACCACTCCCCCCTTAAAAAAACAAACAAAGCTATAAAGGTAAAACTCGATACTATCTACAAGGAGCTGTTATTGTTCAGAATAGAAATTAAACAGATCTATGCAGAGCTCCGTAAAGACGTGGTGGCATTGAAACAACAAGCTGATGACTCGGAGAGGCAAATTACAGTGGTAGAGAACAGAGTGAATGATATGGAAGAAAAGATTATGGCACTACAGGATCAACAGGACCATATGCAAGCCCAACAAGAGGATGCTGAAAATAGGGCAAGACAAAAAAATATCCGCATTTATTGTATCCCAGAAGGACTGGAAGGTTCGGACATCTCAGAGTTTGTAATCACCTTACTCTGTATGGCCTTTGATTTGCCAGCTGACTTAGCGCTAGACATGGAAAGGGTACATCGTGCCTTAAGCACTAAACCAACTGCAGCAGATGCCAGCCCACGATCAATAATAGCCAGATTTTTGAGCTTTGCAATAAAAGAAAAAGTACTACTCACAGCTTGGCGCCATCAGAAGGTTTTCTATGGCCAAACAAGAATCTACTCAGATAATGACTATGCTCCAGATATGATGAAGCAGTGTAGAGCATATGCAGACATTCTCCCAGTGTTGAAATCAAAGAGACATAAATTTCTAACACCTTACCCTGCTTGTTTGATTGTACAGCTGCCAGAGGGTCATAGGGAATTTGAATCAGTGGAAGAAACACTTACTGAGCTCAGCAAAATGGACCTGCAGTTTCCAGCATGTCCACATAACCACGCCACTCAGCCACCACAACCTCCCAGATGGCAAACTGTCTCCCCTACCACAGTCAAGCAAAGAGCATGTGGAAGGGCAGTCACCCTGGTTGTGACATGTCTAGCCTCTTTTCAAAGGTCTACAAGAGGGAAATCCTGAGGGATAAACAGCCTAAAATGTTTTTGTCCAATTCTACTACATTTGAAGCTCTCTAATACTGAGGGCACTCTTTCCCAGGACCTACTGTGAGGAGCGTCTCTACTTTGGCCTCCACCTGACTATAGCAGGCATACTATCCTATTGCATGTTAGGTCTCTTAACTGATCAAGGCAACACCAGAGGCTCAGATGAGTACTGAACTTAATTTTGTATCAATAGAGAACAGACATATTATAGAGCTTCTCCCCCCCTTTTTTTTCCATTTTGTCTTTTGTTGTTTAAGTACAAAGCTCAGTGATTAAGCAGTAGGAGCTGAATCAGGCTCAACATTTAATTATAAAACAACAATAAGATTACACTGAGCTGGAGGAAATAAAAAAAAGGGGACTCACTGACTATTAAAAACTGGAACTGGGCTATAGAAATACAAGTTTTAAGCCAGAAAAGAATGCTAGTAACCTCTTTTAAGATATAGAAGGGGGACTCCAATGGTGACTTTTACACTTAAAGTTCTATTTCCCTAAGATATGGGACTGATTTACTTTCTTTACTAAGCCAGTTTTGGTAGGAATGTACATAATCAGAGCCAAACTAATTAAAGGTTTTAGATATATACTGTGAGGGGGCCGAAGAGGATTCACAGATCTAGATGCAGCTATTTTACTTTTGGATTGTCCTACTAACGCTTGTATATGATTTGCATGGCAATCCCTTTAATTTCTCAACACTTTCTCAACACTTATAAGGGTAAAGCACCCTTTGAAGGCCCATGAGGCTTGTTCACCTTTCCTTCACAGCATGATGGTTTATCCATGGCAATGCACATAGGGAATTTCTCTTTTTTCTCCCCAACCTTGGAAGTCACAGATATGAGTATACCTGTAAGAAGAGACTCCTTTACTGTATATAATTGATATAGTTTCATTTTAAAATATAGAGATACACAGGAGTTTTGGCCATGTTTGGCAGTTCAATTGCAACAATTTATAGTGTTACAACAAACTATTGTGCAGAATCAGTCGCAAGGTAATTACTTTAAATGTGTATACAGATATATGCAGTATAACACTTTAGGAAGCAGACATGGCTATATAAGAGTTCAGGAAACTTGTTGAGAAATAAGTAACTTGAGGGACATAAAACAGAGAATTGATATTGAGTGTATGAAAAAAACACTCTGTTAGAAAACGACTGGCAGATAGCTGAATTAAGAAACAAAGGGGTCCTAGTTGTGGTGGTCAATGAGGTGGAGGGTCAGAATCAAGTTGAAGCCAGAACTATTTGGTCTGCTATCATACTTGAATTGCATGAGTCCCTGGAAGCTAGTGGCTGCGGGGTCGGGAACTAGTCTCTCCATATAATCACAAATGGCTAAGTCCCTAACAAGAATATTCTCCCTTAACATCAATGGGAAAACAAACCTGATCAAAAGGTTGATGGTAATGCAGTATTTAAAGAGACAAAATCCAGTCTTGATATACCTGCAGGAGACACATTTGTCCCCGGAGGAACATCCTAAATTAGCATTGGGGGGAAGATATCAAATACATGCAGCCTCATACAAAAAAGGTTGTTGACGGGGAATTGCAATAATGATCCCAGCCTCCACCTCATTTATCCTACAACAGGAATATTTTGATGCCTCAGGCTGCTATGTGATACTGATAGGATTATTAGAAAGAAAACCAGTTACTTTAAAGAATGTGTATTCCCCTTCCCCAGTCTCCCCCACAGAAACTCAAAACTTCTTTCAACAAACTTACAGATATGATTCAAGGGTGTCTGATAATGGGTGGGGACATTAACCTAACACTGTCAATTCAGTTAGACACAACAAAAAATGCATGACACTGCCTAACACCAACCCAGAAATTGTTTAAAACACAGATAGATTCTCTGGTGTTGACAGATATATGGAGATGCTGTTTCCCGACTACTAGAGCTTATACATATTACTCCCCTAAGTTACACACGCAGGCCAGGCTTGACTACTTTTTTATCTCTCAAGAACATACACATTTAGTTCAAGATATTTCTATTTCACCTCATTTTCTATCCGCTCACTCCCCCTTTTATTGAAGCTGGACATGGGTACCCCTCCAAAGAACTCACTTTGGCATTTGAATTTGTCACTTCTTAGTGACTGCACATTTAAAGCCCTAATTAATAAAAAAATACCACAGATACTGCAAGAGAATTCCTCCACAGACATCTCTTCTGTGATCATATGGGACACATTAAAGGCAGTGATACGAGGAGAGATAATTGCTTATTCCTCATATAAAAGAAACTAGAGGGAAATTAGACAGGTAGAAATGGAAAGGAAACTGAAAACACTTCAACAGATTAAGACCTCACCTACCACTTAGGAGCAAAATTGAATCCATCAACTAAAGGCCGAAATACAAAAGATCTTAAATGAAAAACTCCATCAGGCATTATTCTGTTTAAAAAAATATGAATTTGAGGGAGGTCCAAGAGGAGCCCGTAATTTGGCCCGTACAGTTAGAAAGCAAAAAGCCTCATCTGCTGTAAGCAGATCTGTATAGCAGATGAACAGGGGATAGTCAAATCCCAGCTAGAAATTTTAAAAAGCTTCAAACAATACCATACCCAACTGTACTGAGCACCGCCAGCACCTAAGGATGGGGAGATGAAACAGTTTCTGACAAACATCACTTTCTCTACCCTCACCCCCCCAACAACAGAATGAATTACTTCTCCCTATTAGACCTGGAGAAATTAAAACAGTTTTAGCAGATACTAAAACACAGAAATGTCCCAGTCCCAATGGTCTGCCTTCTGAATGGTATAAAGCATTTTGAAAACAGCTAGCCCTCCCCATGTTAGCAGCTTTTAGAGAGATACAGGACAGAGAGTCCCCCCACACCATCATGGGCATATGCCACACTAACCCCAATCTTAAAACCTGGAAAAGAACCCAAAAATACAATCTCTTATAGACCCATATCCATATTAAGTATGGACTACAAAATCTACATGTCCATCTGGGCTCAAAAATTGGAGAATATTCTCCCAACTATAATTCACCCAGACCAGTTTGGTTTTATTCGTACTTGCCAGACAGCAGATAATATCTACCGTACAATACACTCAATGGATCATTTAAAATCAAAGACAAATACCAGGAGCCTTGATCAGTTTAGATGCAGAGAAAGCATTCGATCGGGTGTTATGGCCATTCCTATGGATGACCCTGGAGAGCTTTGGCTTCCCAGAGGACTTTATTTGGGGAATGAAATCAATATACTATTCTCCAAAGGCACAAATTAAAGTTAACAGCATTCTCTCTTACCCCATCCCCTTAACAAGAGGCACAAGACAGGGTTGCCTGTTATCCCCACTTTTTTTCATTATACATAGAACCACTCGTAATTACAATTAGAGAGGCTCAAGATATAGAAGGCATACCATTAGGGGGATGTATGTATAAGTGATCTTCCTATGCAGATGACATTCTGCTCACTTTACTAAACCCTGAACAGTCAGTCCCTGCTCTTTTGGACACAGTAAACTCTTATGCAGAAACTGAATTTGTATAAAATGACTTGCATGGCATAAACAAATGTTTGCACCGTTACCATCCCCCCAATTTTAAAATATTTACATTCAGAACTAAGTGCACTCTAGTAGCTTAGTACTGGTTGAGAACTAGCAAGAATCTGTAATTCATTTTACATTTTTTAAAACTACTGCATTTAGAGGCAGATTTTTTTTTTTTGCCAGAACGTCTCTCTTTAACATTTGAGAACTGGCAGAGGATGGATCTTCGGCATACACTGTATATCAATTTCTAGATGAAAATGGAGTAACCTCCTTTGTTCACCTCCAGGCAGCATACCAACTCCCTAACAGGGACTTTTTTATTACTTACAAATCCATATATATTTACAGCAAAAAGGGCCCCTCTGGAATAATTTGCATAAGCCCCTCCCTCCATTTATGAAATCGCTGATGGAAGCTTCTCGAAGTTTCTATCACTCAAAGTTAATAGAGCTAACATATAAAGTTTTACGGGAGACCTGGCTGAAAAACACAGGTTCAATATCACGAGACTGGAATACTGAACTCAAAGCAAATATGACTTTTGAAAGATGGCTAGAACCAATCATCCTCTCAATGAAAATCTTGCAAGCCCCATATTGGAAAGAAATCATCTGGAAATGGAGGACCCGATTCTTTAACACCCCTGCTAAACTACTTAGTTATCTACCTTTGAAATATGGGACTTGCTGGAGAAGATGTGAGGAGCCCCAGGTAAATTTTGTTCATATGTCTGGAGTTGCTGTCTTGTAAATTCATACTGGCAAGATATAACTACGGCAATAAATCAGATTTCTGGATCAGATATAGTTTTGACCCCACAGCTGGTCCTCCTATACATTTACCCTGATGGTACGGTCCCACCCTCTGGAAACATGATATATTTGCTTCTAATAGCAGTCAAGAAGGTAATTACTTGTCTATGGTACAGCACAGTAACTAGAGATGCAGTGAATTTAAATTCTGCTGACGAAGTGCCTGCAAAGTGGGCACTTTGCATTGGTGCTTCGCTATGCGGGGTGCCCCATAGGAAAGGCTCACTTCACCTTGTGATTATTACTTTGCATTGTCATTCTGCCTTAAAGCCAAGTAAGGCGGAGTGACAACAATATTGGCAGCACCCCACACACACGGTCACCAGAATTAATGTTCATCCCCAAAGTGCTACTGTCTTGTGTCCAGAAAACTCCCCAGTGCTGACGAAGTGAAATGAGAGCATAACAAGAAATGCAAAGTCTCCCAGAATTAATGGTGCACTCAGTCATGCACGCAGTGGTCACACACAGAGTCACCAGAATTAATGTACATCCCCAAAATGCTACTGTCTTGTGCCCAGAAAATTCCCCAGTGCTGCTGAAATGCTACTGTCTTGTGTCCAGAAAATTCCCCAGTACTGATGAAGTGAAATGAGTGTGTAGCAAGCAATGCAGTCTCCCAGAATTAATGGTGCACTGCAAACACACAGACAGATTAAGACTGCGCTGCACACTCAAGAGATGCTTACGAAAAGGCACGACACCTAACCAGTGCTCACAAGTCACAAATTCAAATCTGGAAAGGAATACCTTTTGCCAGTTGGGGGATTAGTGCACAGCAGTAACAATCCACTACCAGTAAAGATACCACAAAGCAGTACAAAAAAATTCATGCAGGTGCGGTGGATAGCAGGTTCACACTGCTGCAATTACTCTGTGGCACAGTTAAAGGCGTCTGATTTAACTGCATGCATTACACACACACACGCACACACACACTACAAGTAATGCGTAGCAAATTGAAAACCTTTAGTAATATAACCACATGTTTTAAACAGACAAATTATACACTGCTGCACCACAGCAATCAGCAAACAAATGTCAGTAATTACTGAAAATATTACTGTGTGTACATTAACACAGTTATACAAGAAAAATATAACCAAAACAGAAAGAATGTCTTTTTCTCCCAGTTAATGTACCTACCCCACAAATACGCCCCTCCCCCAAAGCACACTTCATAGTACACAGATTGACTGTTCTAAATTAACATTCAAAATCCACACACAACAATAAACACTCAATGATATGAGCACAGAAGGGTTACCTACAATCGATGCACTAAATTTTGAGCATAAAAAAATACTCAAAAAGGCATTTTAAACAGCTTTTAGAGGTTTTGAATCGCAGAGTTCTGAGAGCAAACTGTCTCCAGCTACCACTACACACACACTACCCAGGCCAGAACTGAGGCTGTGCAGAACAATCTAGAGCCCATGTGACCTGCAATCCCATGAATCATTGCAGAATTTCATTTGGAGCTCAATTACAAGGTGGAGTGAGGTGAATTACATTGATTTCAATGTACTTCACCTTAAAATTGGTGGAGAACGAGGTCACGTGATGCAACGCGCCTGAAGGAAGCTTCTCTAACCGTCTCCAACCACCTGCTCCAGTAAATCTCATTTTTTACCTTTCGGAGATTATTAAAACTTTCCAAATTTGATCAGAAACTCCCTAAACATACAGGCAAACTCTTGTTTCGTCTCCGTGGTAATGGAAGTAGAAATGAAGAAGCCGCAGCTGAGGCACACTCCTCCAGTAACACCGGAGAAGGCCCCAAAAAAACCAGCAAGCTAGCAGTGTTACCAGCTCGCAGAGCCTGACTCTACAGAAACCGGATCAAGAGCCACTAATGCTTTCAGGCTTCTTAACTGAATTTCGACCATTTCAAGAAGAGCTTAGAAGAATGGCCACAGAAATTAAATCCTTATCCCAGGCAATTGAGGACATTGCAATAAGAACATCAGACAGTGAGGCCGTATTATTTCTTTAGAGAAATGGGCTGATAGGCTTAACCCAGAATTGGTGGCAATGAAACAAAAACTCACAAAGATGGAGCAGAAAGTAAAGGATTTGGAAGGGCGTAGCCACCGAAGTAACACGGTTATAATTGGACTTCCAGAGATGGAGGAAGGACAGGACACCATTCTTTTCATCCAAAAGCTAATTAAAAAAATAGTAGGGCCTTCTCCTTTTGGGCCTCAATGTGTTATTGAGAGGGCTCACAGGGCTCTCTGACCTACTCCTCTACCCAGGACAGCGCCCCAACCTCTCATATTCCGTTTTTTAAACTATCTGGAAAGACAACATTTCATTACTAAAATAAAGGAAATCCAAGAAGTGCAATGAGAGGGGAAAAAAATTTGTGTGGCCCAGGATTTACCTATCACGGTCAGACAATGGAGATCTGCTTTCCATCCTCTGGTCACAAAAATAATCGCAGCAGGCCTAAAGTTCAAAATGCTTTATCCAGTGAAACTACAGGTGCTCATCTCAGGATTATGGCAGTCCTATGAAGATTCAGACTCTGCAAACATAGGCCTTAAGGCAGCTCTGCCCGATCTTTTTCCAAGTACCTGAATCAAAAGGTTTGGCTACTCAGTGAGAGTGTGCATAGTCGCTTTCTAATCTAAGGACTGAATTACAAGAGTTTGGATAAACAAACCAGTAATTTAGTGTTGTGGGAACTGTTTCTGTGACTGAAAATCTGACAGGGACATTCCAATAGACCGTTTCCTTTGCCTAAAGAATGGAAATTGTAAGGTCAGAGGTCTTCCCGTATTTTCAAACCAATGTCTGCATTTAAATAATCCTGAAGGAAGAATTGTTTTATTTCTCAAATAACTGAGAGAACTTTGAGTTAGACCTGATTTCAATGCCTTTTACCTTTGAAGGCGTAGACGGATTACAGGACAAAATGCAAAGATATGGATATTCCCCCTCCTTGTACCTGGAACAAAGTTTCAACAGGGGGGTTTATTGTTCTGTTGTTTTATGGTATTACCAGACAGAAATACAAGGACTTAGTTTAATGCCTAATGTTTTATGTTGACATTAAATATCTATAGGGCTTTAGGAAAAGAAATATTCCTAAAATTGAGGCGTTTTCAGCAGCTTCACCCACCAGAGCTTAGTGAAACCATAGTTCCTTCTAATGTCCACGGGGGGAGTATTGCGCACGTTTTCCAATTTTATATTTTAGGATCACAGCTGACACCCCCATGTTTATAATTACAATAATATGTTATTAGAAGGGGAGATGACTCCTTGAAGGTTGGGTTATCTGTATTTGGTAAATAAAGGTTAGGATGGTTGGAGGGGAGGAGCAAAAGTATGGGGTACTGCAAAACAATATTCTTAACAGTAAGGGGGTGGGGAGGCTGGGATTGCAAACAATATGGGGATTTTTTGGGGTTCATTGTTGGAATTATGGGTTTGTAATTGGGTATTGGGGAGGTGGGAGGGAGGAACAGACCACAGTCCAAGGGTCTTGAGGGATACCAAGATATGATGATTGCTTTCCTTCAAAGTTTGCCTATGATTTTTATGTCTTCAAGAAATATGGCTCATGACTTGAGATTTTCCTCATGGAATGTTAAAGGGGTTAGAAGAAAACTAAAACAATACAAAGTCCTAAAGCATTTAAATGTCCTACAGTCACAAATTACTTTCATTCAGGAATCTCATTTACTAGATGCTGAAGCTTTACAAATGAGGAGACAGCAAGTGGGACATGTGTTCTTTGCCCAAGGTACTACAAGTACTGTAGCTGTGGTGTTATGATTTTAATTAAAAAGAATGTTCCATTTAACCCTACACAGATTATTAAAGACCCACAGGGCAGGTTTATTTTAGCCCGGGCCACTATATACACAACAGAGCTTTTGCTCAGCAGTGTTTATGGTCCTAATATAGATGATTCCCAATTTTGTATGCACCTTATTGATACCATGCTGCCTTTTCTACCCATATCAATAATTCTAGGGGGCGATTTGAATTTGGCATTTGATCCCAATATGGACCGTACAGGTTCCACTCCCAGAGGACTTTCTCCAGCTCAACGTGCACTTCGTGATCTAGTAGATCAGATGTGTTTGTGTGACGTTTGGAGAGTTTTGAATCCAAGAACAGGGAATATACATTTACATCCCCAGTTCACGGATCCTCTTCCTGTATTGATTAAATTTTGATATCCCAAGAACTTCTCCCTGGCGTTTTGTCCTCTTCAATCCAACTTGGGCCTCCATCTGACCATTCCCTAGTAATGTGCTGACTTTCCCTTACTTCTTTGCCCAAATGGAAAGCACATTGGAAATTAAATGACCAGTTGCTCAAGGATTCAAATATTATTGATCTTGTTAAAGAACACATTGAACAATTATTTGATACTAATTCTACCCACAGTATTAAGCCTGATATTATTTGGTGCGCCTTTAAAGCATACCTTAGAGGTATACTAATTGGGTTAGCCTCTAAGAGAAAGAAATCCCAAGACTCAGAATTAAGAACCCTTTTGTCCCAAATTCAGGCTATAGAAGCAAATCTAACTCCCCATTCCTCTGATAATATCAAACAAAATTTAGCCAAGATCAAAGATTCCTATTTGGATTTGCTTAGGGAAAAGGCCGAATTCATAATCCTCTGTACCAAGGCTTCTTATGCACAACAAGGGGAGAAGGCGGGAAAATGATTAGCTCTTAGAATTAAGCAACAGGAATCATCTCGATTCATTCCCCCATTAATTCTCAGAGGGATGGTTCCTTGAAATCTTTTCCTAAAGAAATTGTAAATGAATTTACTATGTATTATAAGCAATTATATAGAGCTATGACTAATCCCCCCTCAAACCTAACCCTATCTTCTTACCTAAAGGAGTCCCAACTGCTCTTCCCTTTCTGAAGCCCACAAACTGCCAATGATTGCACCCATGTCTACCCTAGAAATTGCTGAGGTTATACAAAATCTCCCTACTGACAAAACCCTTTGACCAGATGGATTTTCATCCAATTTTTACAAGAAATTTAAAGACCAAATTATCCTGTTTCTTTTACCATTACATCAACATATTTTATCAGGCACACATGTTAACCCCACCTTATTTGAAGCCCTTATTGTTCTTTTACCTAAACCAGATAAAAATCCAGATTCAGTAAAGAATTACAGGCCCATTTCTCTTGTTAATCAAGTTATAAAAATTTTAACAAAATTATTAGCGGACAGACTTAGTTTAGTACTTCCAGACTTAATAGGCTCACAGCAAGTGGGATTCATGAAGGGGAGATCCTCAGTGGACCACCTCCGTACTCGTTCGCATGTCATTCTCGGCATCCAAAGATGCCCCCTTTCCAGCTGTTCTGGTGTCTCTGGATGCCGAGAAGGCATTTGATCGCGTTAACTGGAACTTCTTGGGTGTCTCTGGATGCCGAGAAGGCATTCGATTGAGTTAACTGGAACTTCTTGTTTCAAACCCTAAACACCTTTGGTTTCCCCCAGAATTTCAGGGTTGGATAAAAGCTCTTTATCAGTCCCCATCTGCTAGAATTTCAGGGAACAGAGTGATCTCAGAAGCATTTCTTTTACATTCTGGCATGAGGCAGGGATGTCCTCTCTCCCCCTTATTATTTAATATATATCTGGAATCCCTCATCCGCAAACTGATCGTATGTCAGAAGGTGCAGGGTCTAATGATACAAGGCACAGAGGTGAAAGTTTCCACATACGTGGATGACCTTCTCCTACAGTTATCCCACCCAGAGACATCTATCTCACCAATGCTTGAGATTATTGCAGAATATAGTAGACTATCAAACTACAAATTACACGTTAACAAGTCAATTGTTTTTCCTCATAATCATAAAGTACTCAAGAACACTATTGCATCTCTAAGTCTCTCTTTGTCTCTGGATTCCCTTAGATACCTCAATATTGAACTCACTAGAAACCCACTTCTAAGCACTAAGAAAAATTTAGATTCCCTGGTGCAATCTATTAGTCAGGATTTAGATCAGTGGGTGACCCTTCTTATTTCATTGTGGGGATGGATTAATTTAATTAAAATGAATATTTTCCTACGCTTATTTGACCCCCTCAATTTACTCAATGTATGGTTACCAGGTACCTGGTTTAAGAAAGTATACAGGCTTCTTCCAAAATGTATTTGGTCTAAGAAACAACCAAGAATACCATATCACAAACTAGCCACTTCCAAACTTAAAGGAGGTCTACATCTCCCTCACCTTAATCTATACTATTGGGCCAGTCATGTGTCCAAATACCTCAGATGGTTTGCACCAGCCCCTTCCTCTTCTTTTCCACCTTGGATCAAAATTGAACTGAACTTGATTCACTCCTGTAACGTGGAGCTCTCTACGTTGTTATGTTTAAAAATTATCCTCATTACCACCAAACCTAAGATCTACCATGATTGAAGTTTCAATGAGAGTTAATTCCCAATTATGTGCTTTTTTTACACTACAAACCCCACAGCAATTTGTCAAAATCCATTTGGAATTCCCCAACCTTCCAAATTGATAACAAGAGGCTTACACCCAACTGGTTACCCCAATTGGGGGATGGAAAGTTATTCCCTTTTGTGGGAAAAGATGGTTCTTGGCTCTTGACTGCTGAAATTATGAATACATTTAAAATCCCCTTGCCCTGTTATTTTATGGCTTTTCAACTGAAGCATCTCCTCATTAAAGTGATAGGTAAGGTTCCCCCATCCCCACCAACCAAATTTTCTTTCCAACTGGATCTGAGTCCCCTGGTTAACTCCCCTAAAGCAGTCTCCAAATTATATGCAACTCTATATGAATGGCGTTTTAATGAATGCTTTGGTACCACAGCATACTGGTCATCTTTTTTTCCCCACTGGAATATAGATTGGCCCACCCTCTGGCATAATTGCCACTGATTTGTAACACAAGATCTATTACGCCTTATGCAATTCCACATTTTACATAATTTGTATTATTTTCCACAAAAATTAGCTAAATGGGGCTTAATATCTTCCAGTTTATGTTCCTGTTGTTTCCAGGAAGAGGGTACTCTTCTTCATATCTTCTGGAACTTTCCCAAAGTAGCCCCTCTATGGAATTGCATTCAAGCCAGAGCAGACCCGTTATTAGGACTCTCAGAATATTTTATACCTGAGATATGTTTACTGGGTGACTATTCACAAATTTCAGTGAGTAATCATGAATATCACATGTCCTTGAGCTCAATGTCTGTTAAAAAATGGATTCTTAAACACTGGAAGGATAGTGATACCATCTCCTATGCTGAATGGCTTAACAAATTATTAGCTAACCTCAGAAGTGAAAAGGTTATAGCAAACCTTCATAATAGCCTGCCTAAATATCAAAAGATATGGGACCCCTTACATACTTTATACTCCCTTTAAATTGTGAATTTTGATGTCAATATTAGAATAAATGACCTAGCTTATATGGACTGTGGGGATGGGGGGAGCTGAGGAAGGGGGGGGACAGACCCATTGTACCTGATTTTTTAAGCTGATGTACAGAATCACTACTCATGGCTCTGTCTCATGTATGTGCTTAAAACCTGTAATAAACTTTAAACTGAAAAAAAAAATTGGTGGAGAACTGGTTTGGGGAAGACGGAATAACACAAAGTCATTGGTTTCAATGGACTTTGCGTTCCTCATTATGAAGTTAAGTACTCAGCTTCACATTGCAGAGTACTCTGCAGATTCCACGTTACTCCATGAATCATCTCACAGAGTGAAGTGGGGCTACTTCACCCACCATTACTTACAGTACTGTAACTCACATGCTGTACAGGAAGGAACGCGAATGCCTATGGCTGTACTTCCCCAATGAGTTGAGCCTGTATCATAAAACTCCCCAATTTAAAAAGCTCTTATTAATGAGTACAGTGGTGGTGACTGGGTGAAGCCTGGAGAAATACTACAAAACAGTCTTGCAATACATGCAAGTAACTAGTAAAAAAATTATTTTGTGATTTGTGACATGATCGTGAATCATTATTTGTGACTGCATTTGTGACCGTGATGATGAAGAACAAGATTCAGTGTGAGATAGCCAATATGAAACTGCATGGGAATGCAAATGTCTATGGTTGTATTTCCCAGATGAGCTGTAGCACAAAACTCCCAATTTAAAAACTCTTTTTAATGAGTAGAGTGGTGGGGTGGTAAAGCCTGGAGAGAGACTGCAAAACAGGATTACAATACATCCGAGTAACTAGTAAAAAGATTAATTTTGTGATTCGTGGTGTGATCATGAATCATAATTTGTGACTGCATTTGTGACCATGATGATGAAGAACATGATTCGGTGTGATATAACTAACATGAAACTGTATGGGAATGCAAATGCCTATGGATGTACTTCCCCGATGAGCTGTAGCACAAAACTCCCCAATTTAAAAATTCTTATTAATGAGTACAGTGGTGGGGTGGTGAAGCCTGGAGAGATACTACAAAACAGGATTACAACATATCCAAATAACTAGTAAAAAAATTAATTTTTTGATTTGTGACATGATCGTGAATCTTGACTGCATTTGTGACCGTGATGATGAAGAACGTGATTTGTATCACGAGTGACTCGTGATGATGGCCCTGACTTAAAAACACATATTAATGAGTACAATGTTCATGCAGAGATATGCACCACACCAGTCCAGTACTTTGAAGGGAAGCCAAAGAAACAACTGTGACTTAAGTTACAAATGGAGATTGGGCCCTAAAGAGATGCAAATGCACAGACAGATAAAGATGGTGCTGTGCACTGAAGAGATGCTGATGCAAAGGCACAACACCTGACCAGTGTTCACTGTCAGAAATTCAAATCTGGAAAAGAATACCTTTGCCAGTTGGGGCGGGCTGTGGGGGGGGGCAGTGTACTGCAGTAACAGTCATTAGTACTAGTACCAGTAAAGATACCACAAAGAAGGTGTCTGATTTGATGACATGTGTCACACACATACTCACACACATTAATGCATAGCAAATTGAAATCTTCAGTAATATAACCACATATTTTAAACAAACTAAAATTATGCACTGCTGCACCACAACAATCAGCAAAAAAAAATTTCAAGAATTATTGAAAATATTACTGTATACATTAACACAGTTATACAAGAAAAATATCACCAAAACAGAAAGGACTGTCTTTTTCTGCAAGTTAACCTACCTAAGATATGCCCCTCCCCCAAAGCACACTTCCACTGTCTCTCAGTACACAGACTGAATGTTGTACATTAACATTCAAAATTTATACACAAACAATAAGCGCTTGATGATATGAGCACAGGAGGGTTTCCTACAATCGATGAACTAAAGTTTCGGCAAAAAAAATTACTCAAAAAGGTTTTTTAACAGCTTTTAGAAGGTTTGAATCACAGAGAGTTCTAAGTGCAGACTGTCTCCTACAGCTTCCTACACACACTACCCTGAACTGAGGCTGTGCAGAACAATCTAGAGCCCATGTGACCTGAAATCCCATGAATCACAGTGAAATTCTCCTTTGGGGCTTAAAAGCAAGGCAAAGTGAGGTGAAGTACATTGTTTTCAATGTACTTCATCTTAAAATTGTTGGAGTAATGGTTTGGGAAGGTGGAGTAATGTGAAGTCGTTGTTTTCAATGGGCTTCAGATACCCATTAGAATGCAAAGTACACCGCTTCACGCTTGCAGAGCACTCCGCTAATTCACTTTCACTCTGCAAATCACTCAGTGAAGCAAATTGAGATCACTTCTCCATCTCTAACAGTGACCCCAAAATATCACAAGGGCATAATATTATAAATGAGATATATTACTTAGAGCGCCTTATAGCACACCAAAAGAACCAAACACCAAAGTTTGAAATCAAATGGCACCCATGGGTGTTTTACATATCTAGAGAAGATAAATCATTTGTTCCTTCAGAATCTCAGAGAATCAGATGAAAGGAAGATGCTTGTCAGATTATGTTTCCTGTTATTTGCTTAATGTTTATTAACTGAAGACATGAAATCTTGCTATAACTACTGGAAAGCATGACTTTTGTTACCCATGTTAGCTGTATGCAGTATCTAGATATGATTTTGTCAACCATAACATGTAAATACATGCTTATTTTAAATATTCCTCTTTAAAGTAAGCACCAGCACAATATGTTACCTAAGGTTTGTCTGTCATGCTTGTATTGCAGAAGAATATTATCCTAATCATTTTTAAAGATGGGTGAATACTATCAGTTCCCAGGACAGGAGGACATTGGGCAATGACTTTTTTCATGGGAGAAAATAATTTGTGTCTTTTTTTTCTATCTGCTGCAGATATCCCTGGTTTTCAGACACTAGAACAGATATTGCTATTTGATGAAACTCATCTGGATTATCCACAAAGAGTTATGAAAATCACAGGGAGATGGAAAGATATTTTTATATATGTAGTACACTTTTTTGTGGTAATACAGTACTTATTAGACTAACTGAAGAAATATTACACAAGCTTTCAAGACCACCAAGGTCCCTTCATCAAGTGTAGAGGAACTCACCAGAAGAGTTGCTGGATAGTTTGAAACCTTTATTGGATCAACATTTGTCTTGTACAAAGATCGTATAGTGCACAAATTCTCGAGCTCCACAGGTCCTTCTTCAGGTCAACAGCAAACTAAGCAAACTAACTAATCCTAATGCTCACCCCATTCCCTATATGCTGTACCATGCCAGCTTCCTTATACATGGAATGGAGTGAGCTTTAGGCTGATGACCTCAAGGCACACCCTGCTGCCTGCTGGTCTGTGGAGGATGGGGTCGAGTGGAAGGGGTGATAGGGTGGGATGGGAGGGTGTTAGAGTTGGAAACCCTAACGCATAATTTCCTATTTTTTGTTGCTTTAACCCTAACTGATGCATTAACAAAGTTTATTGCAATGAATATATATTATAGGGGTGCGGTCACGCCCCTATACTTAGGGTTGAGTAGGCACTTTAATGTTAAACCTGAAATTTTGCACTTTAATAACTTTGCAACTGTTCAAAGGATTTGCATACAATTTGGTATGTGCTGTCCTATGGGGTAGCTCTCTTGAGGTATGAAGTTTCATTTCAGTTGGATTGGCATTTTTCGTGCTGAGCATTGTGAAAACATGCTAAAATTCACCTTTTTTGGCAGTTTTTTTTCCTCATCATGCTGCACCCATACCATTTAGAATTATGGTCTGAAATTTTTAAGGTAGAAAGAGCTTGCCCCAAACAACAAGCCAGCATTGATTTGGTAAAAACATATTAATTTGTTCCAAAGTTATTACATTTTGAAATGTTGGGTTCTGAGCATGTTCAGTTCAATGTTTTGGATAGTTGCATGGAATGAAAAAGGATTTTGCTCTGATGAAAAGGGATTTTAACAGCTCATGAAAAAGCATCCTTATAATCCTTTTTTGTGAGAAAAAAATCCTTTTTTGTCACGCACCATATTTTTTTTTTTAGCCCAAACAAACTGTCATAACTCTGCCCAGGGATGTCTTCGGCAGACATGCAAGTATGTAGCTTCTTCATTAGGATGTCCTTTATTGTTGTGTGCCTTTGCTTTAATTTTATGTGGCCTCAGAATGCTTATTTTTATGTTTTAAAATCCTTTTTTGTGACTCTCTTCCATTCGTTTTTTGTGAGGTGTCAAAATCCTTTTTCACATCATGAAAAAGGATAAGGACAGGGGCGTGGCCTGACCAGGCAGAAGATGGCAGCTTAATCCAATCTTTCTGCAGGGAATGCAGTAATCTAATCTCATCCACCCGTTCCCAGTTAGTCTTTCAGCACCATCTTTCAAGATCAGCTTGTAAACAAACAACCTCATATAAATTGTAAGTTATTTGGAAACTCAGTATCCTATTTTGACTATATCAGCTCTGCAGATCATCAGGTCTCACTAACTAGCATCATGGCTGACCCCCACCTGCAACCCAATTCTCTTGCTAAAGTGGGAGCGATGTTCTCTAAGTTAATAGCTGATATCAATGATTTAAAAATCTCTACTTACCAAAACACTGCTATGCTTGAATCTGTGGGCCAAAGAATTACTACCAATGAGAATTTAATCACTAAAACACAGCCTCCATACACGACCTACAGGCCATGATCCGCCAGGACCACACTATTAAATCTTTGCAATCAAAAATTTACGATATTGAAAATCGCAACAGAAGGAACAATTTATGTTTCTTCGGCTTCCCCAAAGGTATTGAGTTAGGGATACATCTGCACTTTTGCTTCATGTCTTACCAACAATGTTAAAGCTTCCTCCTGAACAAGTTTTGACCATTGAGAGGTCTCACTGTACCCTAGGTCCCAGGCCTACTCAAGACCAATGTCCCAGACCCGTCATCGCCTGCTTCTTGAACTATGTGTATACTGAACTGATCCTGAGACGTGCCAGAGAAGTAAGGGAACTTATGTGCAGGAACATAAAATCTTTATATACAGAGACTTTTCGAAGGAGCTGACTATAAAAAGAAAAGCGTACAACGCCCTGAAGTTGACACTGCACCAAAGAGGAATTAAATTTGTGTTGCAATACCCGTCCACAATGCGCCTCTTTTTTGCTTCCTTTTTCAAAGATTTCAACACCCCCGACGTCCTTGGTAACTTTTTGGGTGTCTCTTCAATTTCACCTACCTTGGTCAAGCTGATCTTAGAGGAAAACCTGACCCGCAGTCTAGGATCCACTCGAGGAAAATAAGCTGCTGCACAGAACCGAGGAGGAAGCTCCACACAATTAAAGATCCAAACTAGCACTCCCACTGCTGCTTCCTCTCACAGGCAATGTGATCTACTCCAAGAAAAGCAGCATTCTGGATCCCACTCAACTAAGCCTTCCTGCTGTCCTATTGAAAGCCCTCATAAATCCCTCCAGTGCTGCTCACCCACCTGTTGACCCTGCATCTGCTGAGCAACAAGTCTGCCCTCCTGGCAGAGGACACACATTCATCACAGGAGGACCTGTCCTCTCAAAATGCAGATGATGTCTCTTCCAATTTGTGCACAGCACTTTGGGGCAACATTTCTGCAGATTTCTCCTGGGCAGATGCTGTTGCTAGCTCTCCCCTTAAATCATTAGAGCCACCTAAAAAGAAGTATAAAGCTAAAGCTAAATGCAAGAACCAAAGTAACTTTAACGGTGTGCACAAAGCAATGGTAACCTGAATCTGCAAGTTGTTTACTGGTTGTTCTACTCCCTCCTGAATCACTAAATCAGGAGTTTGATTGCTGTAAAGTCAGTCCTTTTTTATTGCCTAAACCCACATTGTGCAACCTTCACTTCCTTGATCACTTTGCTCCCAGCAGGTTGTGAATGTGAAAGGCTGTACATTGTGGCTGGTTCTAATTACATAATTTTCAGTTTTAATCAGCCATGTGGCTTATGTTTTCAGTGGGACTTTGGTGCTTTCTTAATTCCTCACATTTCTATAGCATTTGGGCATACACATGTAGGATATTCCTGCATTTTGCAATTTTGCTGTCTTTTCTTTTACCTATTTCTGGATAAATATCATGATTCTAACATCAGGATATAAGGGTGTCTCTAATTAAACTCACCTACCTCTGTAATTAATACATCTAGGGTGTCCTTGCTGTATAATGCCTATGGACAATGTACTATCACCCTCTTTTCAATGATAAATAGTAATGAATTAACATTGTGAACACATCAGATAGTTCTGAATCTCCTACACCAAACCCCAATTGTTTCTTTCTACCTGATCATAAAGTCTGTATAATATTTCATAGTTGCTGGCTATTTTCGGAGTTCTGTCACACAGTGTATCTACTCTATATTATCTTGCTACACCCTAATTTACTCGAAGCCTAATAATTCTAAAAGGCACTGCCTTGTTATGCCCCACCCCGATATGGGGCTCGTTGGGCCTATTAACTAGACCTAACCACCCCATATACTATACACATAGGCAATTTTAAGTAAGGGGCAATAACATCTACTTTTAAGATCACCCTGTGACCACAGTCATCACCGAAGCTGGATAACTCCCACACCTTTCCCTGTTCCTATCTGGCTTAAGGCATAGGGGTCTCAATATCTTACTCACCTTTTTCACTATCCCCTCATTAAATGACCACCCTGAAGCAACTCTCCTTATCAAGTTGCAATATTTTATCTGGACTTCACTTTAACAACTTGCCTAATGCAGTAATTATTGTTTATTCCTTAATCTCAAACATAGGTATCAAGCACCCGACTCCCCTGATTTCAAATGTTAAGGCAATACTGGCTTTTTTTTACAGCAACTACAGGCTTCCAATTATAAGAAGCTGGCACTCTCATTGCTCTCATTGTTGCTAGATATACTTAATAAGTTCTGGTGTATTGTGCTTTTTTTCAGGCATATTAGCTGTTATATTAAGCTGAGGTTAGTACGGCTCCCTGCCTTATATGGCATAGCTACTTAAAATTATTGTTCTTATAATATTATCAGGTTCAGACCTCAGGTTTTGACCAGCTTTTATTTTTTTTTAGTTGGTCCCTTTTGGTCTATTCCAATTTCTAATGCCCTGGTGTGCAGTGAGAGAGTCTCCCAGCTGGTTAGCTGACTCATATCTCGCCAGTCCCTTAAGAATTATCCTCTCTAGTTTATTAGTTTGTTATATTGTGGTTGATAAGTAATGCCTCTCTCTCTCTCTATCCTATCTACTCACTTTACACATATAAGGATATCTGTGCTGATTATATTCCACATACCCTATATGGTCAACTTGAATATTCCTGCCCATTATCTTATATATATATGTATTTTCTTTTTTACCTCCAGAATCATCCTCTACTCTACCTATATGTCCCTCAGTATTCCAAGAATTATCTTATTTTCTCAATGTGACATCATGTCTGATTTGCTTTTATATACATGGAATGTGAAGGGACTTAACTCTCCATGTAAGAGAAAACAAATTTTATCCTATCTTAAAAAACACAAAGCCCATATTGCTTTCCTTCAGGAAACTAAATTATTAAAAGAGGATGCAGACAGACTTAAAAAAGACTGGGTCAGTCAAATTTACAAATCATCCTTTTCTTCCAAAAAAAGAGGAGCGGCAATACTCATTCATAAAAATCTTAAGTGGCCCCTTATAAACTCCATTTCTGACACAGAAGGCAGATGGGTGATTGTTAAATTAAATACCCCTTCCAGTCCTCTTATGCTTGTTAATGCCTATGCTCCTAACTCTGATTCTCCAGAGTTTTTCCATCCTAGTCCAGCAGATACTATCTACCAACTCGGACAATACCCCAATCATTTTTGGAGGTGATCTTAACCTTGCCCTAGAAGCTGCTATAGATAGAAGCAACATGTCCATAGATGCCCACCCCAGAAGTATTAGGCTCTTCTCTACTCCAGAAAGACTTAGGTCTATCTGACGCCTGCATGCTTTTTCCACCCACGTGACTGAGTCTTCACTTTTACTCTTCACTGCACAAATTATACAGTCGAATTGACTATTGGTTTGCTTCCCCACCACAGTTGAAAAAACATTGATTCATTGATCCTTCCCAAAGTAATCTCAGACCATTCACCAGTTAAACTAAAACTCTCATGGGTCCTCCACAATAAAAATCCTCTTCTGGCATTTTGATCCCTCTCCTCAAGGACCCACTTTTACCTATGATTAAGTCACAGATTAAAGAATTCCTTTCTCATAATGACCCATCGGACACCTCCATGTGCACTGTATGGGAAGCCCTAAAGACCATGATTTGGGGAAAATAATTAGCTATGTTGCCCACTGAAAAATCAAGATAACAACAATTGGCTGATCTTGAAAAATTCCTTAAAGCTAAAGAGAATTTGTATTTTAAATCTAACAAACAAAACCCTAACTCTCAATTCCATCTCAAATTCTGCAGCTCAGAATCAAAATAAATGAATTAGTCTCTTGTAAAACTGAGTTAGCTCTATTTAAGCTCAAACATAGATATTGGGAACAAGGAGACAAAAATGGAAAGCTTCTTTCTTACCAACTCTTATAATTCACACCGACAACCTTTCCATAAACCACATTATGAAATTACATAGAAACATAGAAACATAGAAACATAGAATGTGACGGCAGATAAGGACCGCTTGGCCCACCCAGTCTGCCCATTTCCCTACCTACTGGATAAGCTGCAGATCCTAGTTAACCAGCAGCCTACTTCTTCCTACCCCCACCCCCCAGAATTGCCTTATGACTATCCCATGCATGCTTGAATTCCACCACTGATTTTGACTTCACAACCTCCTCCGGAAGGCCATTCCATGCATCCACAACCCTCTCTGTGAAAAAATACTTCCTTAAATTACCTCTGAGACGCCCCCCCTCTATCTTCAAATTGTGCCCTCTTTTCTTGCACACCTCTTTTTTTGAAGATGCTACCCTCTTGGACTTTGTTGATTCCCTTGAGGTACTTGAAAGTTTCTATCATGTCCCCCCTCTCCCTCCTTTCCTCAAGGCTATACATATTAAGCTCCTTAAATCTCTCTTCATATGCCCTCCGGTGCAGACCCTGCACCATTTTAGTTGCCCTCCTCTGGACAGCTTCCATCCTGTCTATGTCTTTGCGGAGATTGGGTCTCCAGAACTGCACACAGTACTCCAGATGGGGTCTCAACAGCTGTCTGTACAGAGGGATAATAACTTCCTGTTTTCTACTGGTGATGCCTCTCCCTATGCATCCCAGTATCCCCCAGCCCTCCTTGCTGCCCTCTCACATTGCTTGCCCACCTTTAGGTCATCTGATATGACTACCCCAGGTCCCTTTCCATTTTTGTTGTTGTTAGTATCTCACCTCCCATTGTGTACTCTTCCCTGGGTTTTGTTTCCAGGTGCATTACCTTGCACTTCTTAGCATTGAATCTAAGCTGCCATACATTTGACCATTCCTCTAACCTTGCCAAGTCCCTTCTCATCCTTTCCACCCACCTGTGCATCAACTCTGTTGCAGATCTTAGTGTCATCTGCAAAGAGATACTTTTCCTTCCAGTCCTTCTGCAATGTCGCTTATAAAGACATTGAGAGGACTGGTCTATATGAACCCTAGTACCCGCTAGTAACCCTCCTTTCTTCTGGTGGACTCCATTTACTATTACTCTCTGTGTCCTATTCTCCAGCCAATTCTTTACCCAGGCTGTCATCTTGGGACCCACTCCCAGGCTGGCTAACTTATATATTAATCTTTTGTGTGGGACTGTGTCAAATGCCTTGCTAAAGTCTAGGTAGCCATGTCCACAGCCCTCCTGATCTACTACTTTGGTCACCAGTCAAAGAAATCTATCAGATTCATCTGGCATGACCTTCCGCTGTGAATCCATGCTGCCCTAGGGTCCTGTGCCCTTCTGGCCTCGATATGCGACAATTCTTTCCTTTAGAAGTGATTCCATCATTTTCCTATCACTGAGGTTAAACTAACAGGTCTATAGTTTCCTGCTTGCCTTGCTCCCACTTTTGTGAAGGGGAATCACATCTGCCCTCCTCCAGTCCTCGGGTACCACCCCATCCTCCCATGATTTGTTAAAGAGGGTAGTCAGTGGTGTCACTAGTTCTACCCTTAGTTCTTTTAAGTTCTTTTAGAATTCTGGGATGAATCCCATCAGGCCCCATTGCTTTGTCCACCTTCAGTTTTAAGAGTTCTTTCAGAACCCTTTCTTCTGTAAATGGGCTGGTATCAACTTCTGTATCCAGAGTGTTACTACTGTTTGTTTTATGTACCTCCCCTCTTCCTTTGTAAATACTGAGCAAAAATATTTGTTTAGTATCTCTGCCTTTTCACATTCTCCCTCTGCCCACCCTCCCTCCCTTTATTAAGCCTCACTATCCCTCCCTTGGTCTTCCTTTGCTCCTGATGTACCTATAAAGGTTTTATTCCCTTCTTAACTGAGTTGGCTATCTTTTCCTCAGTTTGGGCCTTTGCTGTTCTGACTGCCTTCCCAGCCTCCTTTTGCTTTAACTGATACAGTTCTCTGTCCTGCTTCTGCTGGATTCCTTGTACTTCCTGAATGCTTTCTTTTTCTCTTGAACCTTCACTGCCACTTCCTTTGAGAACCATAGTGGTTTCTTACATCGTCTTGTTTTGTTTATTTGCTTCACACAAAGGCTCGTTACCTCTGTGATGGCAGTTTTTATTATTCCCCATTGTTCTTCCACCCCTCCTTCCCGCCCATTTGCTAGTGCATTCCTTAGGCACTCACCCATTTTGGCAAAGTCAGCCCTCCTCTAAAGTCCAGTACTTTTGTCTTTGTATGGCTCTGACTCTATTGCTGGTTTATTGTGAACCATACTGTTCGATGGTCGCTAGTTCCCAGATGGCTACCCACTTCTACATCTGTGATCCTCTCTCCATCTCCATTTGAGAGTATCAAGTCTAATATTGCTCCCTCTCGAGTGGGCTCCAGTACTAGTTGTCTAAGGCATGCCCCCTGTAGAGCATCTAGAATAACTGCACTCTTCGAAGTGGCAGTTGCAACTGCGCTCCAGTTAACATCTGGCATATTCAGATCACCCTTCAGCAATATCTCCCCTTTTTCTGCCATTCTAAGTATACTTTCTATCATTTCCTTGTCCACTTCCTCCCCCTGAGAAGGGGGTCTGTATACAACCCCTGTGCAGATTGTGGTGCCATTGCCTGTCTCCAAATTTACCCACAGTGCTTCTTCTCCTCCCTGTTTACCCTTTTGTTCTGTTGCTTTTATTCCTTCCCTTATGTAAAGAACTCCTCCTCCCTCTTTACCCTCCCTGTCCCTCCTGTAGATAGTGTATCCTGGTATGTTTACGTCCCAGTCATGGTTTGTGTGTACCATGTTTCTGTGACTGCCACGATATCCAGATGTTCCTCCTCCATCAAGGCCACTAATTCAGGAAGCTTGTTACCTAGACTACGGGCATTGGTACTCATTGCTCTCCATTTTTGATGGCCTTACCTTCTGTTGCAGCATCCCCACTGACCGTTCTACCTTGGTCTTTTTCTCATTTAGTACCCTGTTTTTGTAGGGAGAGGCTGGGATTTTTCTGCTGCTTGTCAGTGCCTCCCCTTTGACTAGTTTAAAAGCTTGCCAATGAAGCATTTAAACCGATTGCTCAAAAGACTTGTTCCCTTCCTGGACAGATGCAGACCATCCTGCCAGTATAGGCTGGTGTCCCTCCAGGTGGAACCCCAGTCCCCAATGAAGCTAAAACCCTGTGCTCCGCACATTTTTTCAACCATTCATTAAACTGCATGGTGCCAATTACCTCGCCTCCCCATGCCTTTGACAGGCAGCACCTCAGAGAAGGATACTGTGTTTGCTACTTGTCTTAGGCCCTCCCAACTCTGCAATGTCCTCCTGCACTGCTCTAACCTCATGATGAGCCAAGTCATTTGTCCCTAGGTGGACAATTCGTCCAGCTCAGAATCCCTGCAGCTGTTGTTGTGATCTGGAGGATGCGCTTCCTGTCCCTCAAGCCATGGCACCAGGCAGGCACCTTACTTCAGATTTCCCAGCTCCTCCCAGTTCTATCCCCTAATAATTGAGTCCCCACCAGGAGCTGCTTCCTTTCCTTGTGGTGTCCTCTGCCTCCTTCCTGTGGGCCTCCCTTGTGACAGTTGTCCTCAGCCTCCTTAGTCTCCTCTGTGGGTGTATCTATAGAGAGCTATGCCCCCAGAATGGCGTATGGATTGTGGTGTGAACATCTGACTGGGTGTGCCTCTGTTTCACCATCCTCATCCTCCCTGAGCCCACTGTGGTCCAACTGCTGTGCTTTCTTTGCAACCTCTGAGGTAGTGGTGGTGGTTCTGGTGCTCCCTGGATGGGGGAGGTTCCCTTCCTACTGTCCATTGTGGCCTGGGGGAAGGTTCCCGTACTACTGTCCAGTGTGGCCTGAAGATGGGCAACTTCCTCCCTCAGGGCAGACAGTTGTCTGCAAATAGGGCAGCATCTCAGCCTCCAGAAAGACTCCCAGAAGACTGCTGCCCCACAGCCATTACATTGCACTACTCCCCACATTTTTTTTTTGTGTGATTGGTTTGTAATGTAGAAATATATATTTATATTATACAATGTTTATGCTTATATTGTCAGTGCAGTGTGCTAGAGAGGATATGACAGTGACATGCACCTTGCACTCTTGAGGAAATGATGTCAGAACCCCAGGTATAAAGGAACTATTTCCAGGGGTGGGTGGGGTGAGGGGTGGGAAGGGTTGGGCCTAAACTGTGCCCTCGCAAAACAATCAGCTAGAAGCTCTGACCCACTGCTGCAATGAGTGCCTTCCTGTCAGGAAGATGCCCTACACAACAATTTGATAGAGAAATACCCTGCTAATCAATCAGAGAAAATCCACACATCCAAGTCAGACACAGGTAAACCTTCCCAGCCCCAAAACAGGCCTGGTGGTTTGTGCTCTGAGAGCTGTCCGCCCCAAAATAAGTCAGCTGTGCTTTAAACTCTTCCTGCACTGAAAATCTTAAGAATTGTAACAAAAAATTATTTTATCAGAATCTATACTCTAACCCAGTCCCTCACCTACCTTACATATAAAGCAATTTCTAGACAGTTTGCACTTGCCCCATCTCTCTACCTCCAAAGCGAGCTCTCTAGATGAACCCTTCTCCCTCCAAGAGATTCAGCAAGCTTTATCCTCTTTGAAGTCCGGTCAATCCCCAGGAGGAGACAGATTTCCTGTAGACCTCTACAAATCACTTTCTGATACTTTATGCCCGATCCTTTTTAATGTCTTCCAGGAAGCCACCCATAAAGGTAAACTTCCTCCAACGTGCACTGAGGCAATTATAATACTAATTTCTAAGAAAGACAAAGATCCTCTACTCCTGGCCAGTTATAGACCCATTTCACTATTAAATACAGACAGTTAAGATATTTGCAAACTTCTAACTTCATGTCTGGAACCTCTGATTCCTAAATTATCTCATTGTTCGTAAGTTGGATTTATTAAGAACAAATCTGTCTCAGACCACTTATGTTCTTTATTCAATTTAATTCACAAGCCCAATCTCTTAAAACACCTGCAGCAGCTATAGCCATTGATTTTGAAAAGGCTTTTGATTCCTTAAATTGGGACTACTTTTACCAAGTTCTATCTTACTTCGGTCTCTCTCACACTTTCTGTTCCTTGATTAGATTACTATATGCCTTGCCTATAGCAAAAATTCTTACTAATTCCACCCTCTCTTCTTCCTTTCAATTGGCAAGAGAAACCAGACAAGGATGTCCTTTGTCATCTTCTCTGTTTGTCTTAGCCATGGAACCCTTATCTGCCAGTTTACGTCAGTCTCCCGATATTAAAGGCTTCCCTATTGGCAATTCTAGATACACCTCTCTCTCCTAAACAGATGACCTCCTCCTAATACTACTTGAGAATTTAAAAGAGGCTGGATCCTTACTGATTAATTTACTCAGTAAATTCACTTATATCTCAGGCCTTGCTCTTAATTACTGAACATCCAGAACATTACCCCTTAATGACCACTGCAAGCCTTTTATGAATCTACCTCTCAGATTTCGCTGGTCTCCTCAAGGCATTACTTACCTAGGAATCAAAATATCCTGAAATCTGGAAAAAACCTGGGATATAAACTTTAGCCCCTTATTTGATAACATCAAGACTATTGTAGATAGATGGAAGCTCCTTAATCTCTCTGTCATGGGGAAAATAGCCACCATCAAGAAGACCATAACACCCAAAATTCTCTATTTATTCACCAATATTCCCTAACTTTACCATCTATCTTTCTGTCTAAAATCAACAAATTACTTGTAATTTTATATGGGACAGTAAACCACCAAGATTCAGTCGCAACAAGCTTTGTGCACATTGGAAAAAGGTGGGTTCGGACTTCCTTGGTTTAAAGCTTATTTTTGGGCCTTCAGAACTCTCAGACTATCAAATGGTTCTATAAACCTTCCTCACACCCTGCTCTAGGTTACAATGGAATCCACAGCCTCCCCTAGGGAATCCCTATAGCTTTCATCTTTAGTGCTCTTTCTTCAAATTAAAATTGCATCCCATTATCTCAGCCTCTGTTCTTTTCAGGAAGCTAACCCACAAATTCTTAAAGTCTAACCCAACCCCTGGTTCTATACCCCCTTTGGGTAACCCTTTAATTGCTCTAGAGAATCAAGCTATCTTCTGCTGCTCTTGGAGAAACAAAGGTATTTCTTTCCTAGGAGATATCCTAGATCAGAATTCACTCACTCTTAAAACTTCTTTAGAATTACAGAAAATATGGAACCTCCCAAAGCAAGACTTTCGGAAGAATTTACAGATCCGTGCTGCTTAAAACTGTCTCTCTCATTATGTTCATAATTGCAGTTTACAAGATCAATACATTTCATGCTGGATTAAATTAACAGCAAAATGGAATAGCTCCATCTATAGAGACATCATGGATGTCTTACCTGATCAAACTTTATCAGCTAAAAATAAATGGAGTGCCCTCCTTAAGTATAACATTATGAATACACAATAGCGTAAATGTTGGAGTATATCTCATCACACATTCAAAGATGCATTCAGTTCCTTAATTCAAATTAAAATCCTACACTCTTGGTATAGACCCCTTTGGTACTCCATCATATGGAACTTTTAAACAACAATAATTGCTGGCAATGCAACCTGCCCAATGGTGATATCCTTCATATCTTATGGGCCTCCACTGCTATCAATAAACTCTGGCATAAAGGTCACACATTTGCCTCTAGAATAATCAGACAGAAAATCCCACTAGATCCAAAATTTGTCTTGTTTAGGTGTACTCACTCCGCAATTCTACTCTCTCACACACGCATATTTCAGATGGCTAAATATATTGTCTCTCCTAGTTAAATGCCTGATCCTTATGAACTGGAGATCAACCCATGTACCAATTCTTTCAGATGTTCTTCAAATCTTATCTCAGTATGCATCCCTAGACCGTTTATCTCATAGTATTCTTGACTGACCAATATACTTTATATATATATATAATAGATGCTGGTAGGACTATATCAAGTATATTGATACTACTAACATCCCTATGCCCTAATATATAAATACTCAACCCTTTTTTCCCATCACATATACTTCAGATTAGGGACAACAATAACCTATGGCACAGATATCCTTCTTTCTTTATCTTTCTCTCTTGTCTCTCTTTCTTTTCCTATCACTCTCCTTTGTCTAGTCTCTTTTATTTCCCTTTTACAGGTCACTTGCATTCACTTCCTCCTCTCTTTTCATTTCTAACTCTATGCATTCACTAGTAGGCCTAACCCAAGGTAATCATTGCCATCTCATTCTATATTTAGTGCATAATTTAAACTCAGCTATTTTCTAACTCATTATAACTTCATTATTATTCACTTGTAGCCGTGTTTCCTTATGGTTATGACCTAAACCCAGCCTAAGTACAGTGACTTCTCTACTTCAAAGTTTGTACATTGTCTTTTTTATTTATGCATAACTGATATTTCTGATCCTTTTATGGAAGATGCTGTGTACCTGTACTGTCTGCTTGTTTCACTTTCGTGAAAATCTTCAATAAAAAGATAAAGTGGAAAAAAAGAGGATAAGGACATCTCACAAAAAAGGTAGACTTTCTTAAATCCTTTTACGTGAGATGACCAAATCCTTTCTCACCAGCAAATCCCTTTTTACATCAGGTAACATAATCCTTTTTGTGATACAATAAAGGATTTGGACTTCTCTGACTAGATGGCCCTGCCAGTAATCCTTTTTCATGAGATGTCATAATCCTTTTTTTGTGATGCGAAAAGGGATTTTGACACGACACAAAAAACAAAATTTATCTGGTGAAACAGGAATACCAGCAGGGTCATCTGGTCGGAGAGATCATAATCCTTTTTTGCATCATGAAAAAGGATTAGGACATCTCATGAAAAAGGAATTTGCTGATGAAAAAGGATTAGGACATCTCATGAAAAAAGATGATTTTCTTAAATTTTTTTTCTTGAGATGACCAAATCTTTTTTCGCCAACAAATTCCTTTTTGTGACATGACATAATTATTTTACTTGTTGTGAAAAGGTTAGAACTTCACCAACCAGATGGCTCTTATTAATCCTTTTTCATGAGATGTCATAATCCTTTTCGTGATGCAAAGGATTTTGACACCTATGAAAAGAATTTATCTAGTGAAAAGGATAACTTTGGTCTATAACTTTACTGTCTTTTAAGATACTGACCTCAAATTTTCAACATGGCCTTTTGGGGATGCCACCTTATGAATAAAACAACTGTTGTTACACAACTCTTACCCAAAAGTTGATTTCATGGTTGATCAGCAAATTCACACTTCAGGTGGGATTTGCATAATGACAGTCATCTTGTTCATGAGGTGGGTCTCCAAAAGGCCATGTTAAAAATTTTGGGTCAAAATGTAAAAAAATGGTGGAGTTATGATGGTTCTTTGGAGTTGTGCAATGCACTCTTGTAAATTCATCAATTTAAAATATTTTGACCCCAAATTTGGAACACAAAATTCTTATTACCCCACCAAATATATGCCACAACTGTCATTTTTCAAATCCTAGCTGAAATGAGTTTTAACACCTGTGGTGTAGAAATGGTGTTGCAGTTGCACAGAATTACATTTCAGTGGGGATTTGAATTTTTTCACCACTGGGTACATCCGTTGGGGTAATAACATGGCTATGATGACAACTGTATCACTATTGGCCTATAAATGGAAATGCTGGGCCCAGAGGGCCCTGTGCTTCCACAGGTAAGTACATATATGCATCTATGGAGGAATAAGGATCTGAGCTCCCATAGCTATGTACATATATGCTTCTGTGGAGGAATTGGAGTACAGGGATCTGACAAGTACATTAGGATATGATTACACTATCTCAAAAAGTAAGGAAATAAATTACAAAAATCTTTGCTAATGCATCAGTTAGGGATTAAGCAACAAAAGTAGGGAAATGTGGCATTAGGGTTTCCAACCCTACACACCCCCACCCTTTACAGACAAAGAGGTATTGGGGGACAACACTGGGGTCATCAGCCCTAAAACTCATCCTTTTCTCCTATGCTGAACCTACCCAGCTTATTTTCTAATGGAATGGGGTAGCTTTTGGGCTAATGATCACAATGCTGCCCGGTGCCTCTTCATCTGTGGGAGGGTGGAGGGTGGTGTTAGGGTTGGAAAACCCAATGCCACATTTCCTACTTTTGTCACTCTAACCCTAACCAATGCATTAACAGTTTTGAATATATATATATATATATAATATAAATATATATATATATGTATAGAGAGAGAGAGGGAGAGATTATACAGGCTTTGCTGTGCCTGTATATTAGGATTCAATGGTCATTTCTATGTTAAATATAAACTATTGAACTTTATTAACTTTGTAACCATTCGATCGATTCACATAAAATTTTCGGGCACCAAAGATCTCTTGATGTGGAAAGTTTCCTTCTGGTCGATTGTGCAGGTGTGGAGACACACAGTATCAAAAAATGTGAAAATTGCCTCTTTTTGTCAAATTCTTTGTCACGCTGCTGCACAAAAATGGCTTGGGGTTTTGGTCTGAACTTTTCAAAGTATGTAAGTCTTGAGTCAAAGATGTGCCTTTTGCAGGTTTGGTGAACAAATATTAATCTGTTCAAAAGTTATTAAATATTAAAGTTTCTCATTACTTCCTATGGGAAAAGTTAGATGTGCCATGCAAAAGTGAGTTTCTCTTTTGCAAAAATAGGATTTTTTTGCACTTGGCACTTTAATAACTTCACAGCTGTTCTTGTAATTTGCATGAAATTCAGCATGCATCCTCAAATTCCAAAGTTCTCTTGGTACAACAAGTTTCATTTCGGTTGGATGTGCGGTTCTGGAGATATGAAGTCACAGAAAGTGTACATCATCGTTTCTTGTCAAAATCCTTCTTCACTTCTATGTTAAACTGAATATTTTGTGCTTAAACAACTTAGCAATTGTTCAGGCAATTTACATGAAATTTTGCATGCCTCATTAGAGATTAATGGTCTCTTGATAAGGCAAGTTTTGTTTCAGCTGGATGTGCAGGTGTGGAGACATAGAGTCCCAAAATGTGTAAATCATTTTTTTTTTTTGCTGAATTCTTTCATTTCTATGTTAAACTGAAACTTTTGTGTTTTAATAACTTTGCAACCATACAAGTGATTTGGATGAAATTTGGTATGCATCATTGGAGACCAATGCTCTGTTGATCTGGCAAGCTTTGTTCCAATTGGATATGCAGGTATGGAGATATGGTGTCTCAAAAAATGTGTACATTACCTTTTTTATCAAATTATTTGTCACACTGCTGTGCAAAATGGCTTGGGGTTTAAGTCTGAAATTCTCAGGTTATATAGGTCTTGGGTCACAGGTGTGCTTTTGAAGAGTTGGTGAAAAATATTAATCCATTCAAAGTTATTAAATTTCAAAATTTTCCATTATTTACTTGGGAAAAGTTAGATGTGCCATGTGAAATAGGATTTCTCAATCGCAAAACAGGATTCTTGTTTTATGAAACAGGATTCTTGTTTTGCAAAAAAATGATTCTTGATCATGAAACAGGATTCTTGATCACAAAACAGGATTCTTAATCACAATTTGCAAAAAACTAAATCATAGCTGTTTCTTTGTCACCTCTTACCAAAGAAATGGTTTGGGATTTTGAACTAAAATTGTCAGTGTAGAACAAGCTTGCTCTACAGATGTGCCTTTTTCTGGTTTTGTGAAAATACATTACTTTGGCTTGGAGTTCTGAAATTTGAATTTTGTTTGATTTCCCATAGGATAATATTGTACTTGGAGGTCTACAGAGCAGTTTCTTTGTCACTATGATGTTAAGAAATGGTTTGCAATTTGCTCTGAAATTTTCAGGGTACTGAGGGCTTGCACAACAGATGTGCCTTTGCTGGTTTGGTGAAAATATATTACTTTCCTCTGAGTTCTGCAGCTTTACATTTTGCTTAATTTCCCATAGGATAATATTGTAATGGGAGGTGTACGCAAGCGTTTCTTTGTCACTTCATACATGTGAGCACAGGGCACAAAGTGCCCTATGCTCTAACACAGAAATACAGATACTATTAAGGACTGATACATGGATGGAAGCACAGGACCCAGAGGGTCCTGCACTCCCACACTCAAATACAGACACTATTAAGGAGTAATGCATGGATGGCAGTGCAGAGCCCTCGATGCCCTACAATACCAAAGAGAAACACGGATACTACAAGGGACTGATGGATGGATAGCTGTACAAGGTCCAGAAGGCCCTGCATTCCCACACACAAATGTGCATGGCAGTATGGAGTGCTGGGAGTGCCACAGGGAAATAAAGAGAGAATTACAATGTCTTAAAAAAATTATGGAGGGTTAAGGAAAATGTGTGCATTCAGGAAAGCTTAGGAGGGGGACTTGCCCTCCTCCACTTTGTGTGGCTTGATGCACAGAGTAACATATATGTTGACTGACACTTAACTCCAGGTAGTTTAGGAACTATGATTAGGGTTAGGGTTAATGTTATAGTTAAGGGAAATGTGTACATTTAGGAAAGGGGAGGAGTGGGACTTTGACCCCTCCAGTCTATTGGGCTTGGCCCAAAGAGTAACATAAATTTAGGTTTGCACTTAACTCCCAGTGATTTAGGAATTATGGGTAAAATCAGTTTTGGGGTTGTAGGCATAACTCCATCAATTTCAAGAGAGTTGTCTGAAACTTGGTGAGTACATAGTCCAAGAGGAGTTGTATATATATATGTGTGTGAAGTTTGGCAAAGATCAACCATGAATTCTGCATTTGGCTCCATGTTTAACTTGGTGGAAATACTGGGGTGCTGTGGGTATGTGTGATGACCATCCTTGGTGTGAGTGTTAATGTTGTAGTACCCAATGAGATCTTTCACATCATGTATAGTGTTGCAACTGACTCCAAATATTGAGCAAACCATGGCCTATGAAACTTCTAATGTTATTTACTGAATTTGTGCATTCATGCTGGTTCTGGTTAGGGTTAGGCTTTTAATCTGTTGGAGTTAATGGGGGCACATATTTGATATTGTTCAGGGTGCTGAGGAACACCTTCTGTTGTGTGTACCCTCCATTAAATATAACTTGTTCCGGAGTTAGCTTAGGGTTAAGTGATATATCTGTTGGAGTTAATTGTGGGCACATGTGATATTGTTCAGGATGCCAAGGTACACTTTCTGTCATGTGTGCCCCCCATTAAATATTACTTGTTCCAGAGTTAGCATTAGGGTACGGGTTCCGGTACAGGTTAGGTTATATGTCTGTTGGAGTTAAGGGGGGGACATATCTGATATTGTTCAGGGTGCCGAGGTACACCTTCTGTCATGAGTGTCCTTCATTAAATATTACTTGTTCTGGAGTTAGGTTAGGGTTAGGTTATATATCTGTTTGAGTTAATAATAGGCATATATCTGACATTATCCAGGGTGCTGATGTATACTTTCTGTCATGTGTGCCTTCATTAAATATTACTTGTTGCAGAATTAGGGTTAGAGATAGTTGTTCAGGTTAGTGTTACATAGTCTTTTGTGACTTAGGGTATGAATACTACTAAGGACTGATACATGAATGGAAGTGCAGGGCCTAGAGGGCCTTGCACTCCCACACATAAATACAGATACTATTAGGGAGTAATGAATGGATGGCAGCGTAGGGCCCAGAGGGCCCTGTACTCCCAAAGAGAAATACAGATACTACTAAGGACTGATGCATGGATAGCAGCACAGGGCCAAGAGGGTCCTGCACTCCCATACACAAATATGCAGAGGTGTATGGAGTGATTGGAGTGCAGGGCCCCCCACAGAGAAATAAGGATACAATTGCAATCTCTTGAAAAATGATGGAGGGTTGGGAGAGCAGGGCCCAAAGGGCCCTGACTCCACAAGCAAATAAACCTTTGATTATATTTTCACAAAAAGCAAGGAAATTTGCTGCAAAATACTTTGTTGATGCACCATTAGGGTGCCTTATGATTACATTTTCTCAAACGGTAGGAAAATTCTCTGCAACAAACTTTGTTAGTGAACCATTAGGGTTCCACTGTCAAAAGTAGGAAAATGACATCTTAGGGTTCCCAACCCAATGATCCCACCCCCATCCTGGGTTTCCAATGCTAACAACCCAGCACCACCCTGCATGTAGGAACAGGTGTAAGGGGTGTGCCTTGGGGTTGCAAACTGTCAAATCCCCTTGTGATCTGTCAACATCCCCTTTTCACAAGCAATCCCTTTTGTGAGTGTCAAAATCCTTTTCTTGAGATGATGACCAGATGGTCCTACCTCGGAAAAAGGGATTGTCTCACAAAAAGGGATTTTGACAGCTCGCAAAAAGGGATTCGTTTTTATAATCCCTTTTAACGAGTTGTCAAAATCCTTTTTTGTGACATGATGACCAGATGGCCTTACCTGGCGAAAAGGGATTGGCTCACAAAAAGGGATTTTGACAGTGCACAAAAAGGGATTCAGCTCATGAAAAGGGATTTTGACAGCTCACGTAAAGGGTTTTTAAACTTTAATGTTTCTTTTCCACTTCACTACAATGAAACGGTTTGGAATTAAGGGCTGACATTTTCAGGGTAGAAAGGGCTTGCCATACAGATGTGACTTTTGCTAGTTTGGTGATAAAATTTGAATTACTTCCATAGTTATAACATTTTAAAGTTTGGAAATTTCCCATAGAATAACATTGTGGCGGACAGAGTACCTTTCAACGCCTATGTCTTGAAAATGGTTCGAGATACAGATTTTTTGCTAAACACAGGTTAGTACACCTTCAGGTGTACTAAGCCTGCGTGCAGGTTGACAGGCCATCATTACAACTGCACTGGGATTTTTCACCATATTCCTATGGTTACTGAGATATTGCACCATTTGCATCATAGAGGTTACATGGAATGTCTCTAGGCCTGTGCTGCATCTCTACAATTATAGGTAGATTGGAGCACAAGGACCAGAGGGACCTGTGCTGCCACATATGGATACCATTATGCAGTAAAGGGCATCCTCTGTTATGAAATATTTTGAGCACAGGGTCCAGAGGGCCCTATGATCCCCCAAGGAGATGACACTTCATGACAACATCTAAACACTTATGGAAATATGGGATGGATACCATTATGGAGTGACAGAGTAGGATCATAGTAGGGCCCAGAGGGCTCTGTGCCCCCAGGGAGATGAGGGTTGATTACAATGTGTATACACTTATGGTTACATAAGAACACAGGGCATGAAGAGCCCAGCACTCCCACATGATGGAGGGCCCTTTACTACTACTACACACTATAGACTGATGGGAGCAATTACACTTTCTCATAAAGTAAGGAAATTCATTGTAAAAACTTTGTTAATACATCAGTAAGAGTTGAAACAACAAAAGTTGGGGAATAAGACTTTAGGGTTGAGCTTTAACACCTCCCTATGTAATCTACCACTCCTTACTCAACACTCTTTCCACAGACCAATAGGAAATAGGGTGTGCCTTGAGTTATTAATTTCTCACCCCATTCTCCTATAATGTACCATTTCAGCTTCCTTACACATAGAATGGGTGAGAGTTTGGGTCGATAACTCCAAGGCACAACCCAATGCCTGTTGGTTTATGGATGGTTGAGGTGGGGTGGTAGGGTTGGGTGGGGAGGTGTTAGGGTCTCAACTCTGACCCCTCATTTCGCTACTTTTGTTGCTTCAACCCTAACTGATGCATTAATGAAGTTTTTTTGCAATGATATATATATATATATATATATATATATATATATATATATATATATATTATAAGGGCACAATAGTGCCCTTTTAGTTAGGGTTTATACAGCCTTTCAATGTTAAATCTGAATATTTGCACCTTAATAACTTTGGCATTTTTCAATGAAATTGCACAAAAACTGATATGTGCTGTCATGTTGCCAGTGTCACAAGATGTGTAAACTTTCATGATGGCAGCTTTTATGGTTTTTCAGATATAATGTGGTAAAAAAGGAAAAATGTACTTTTTCCCATATGATAACATGGGAATTTTTTGTCCTCTGATACACCATACACAGAATGAAGTTTTCCTCTGACATTTTCAGGAATGATGGGGTGTGTGCCAAGGGTGTGCCTTTAGATGGCTTGGTGAAAAAATGTATTACCTGTTTTGTATTATAATGATATTTGTGATAGATGCAGGACAAGTTGCTTGAATGGTAAATAACATTTACCATTTGAACAGTAAAGTGCGAATGGTAGATTGCATTTACCATTCAAACTTTACTGTTCGAATGGTAAATATTTGAATGGTAAATACCATTTACTGTTTGAACTTTACTGTTCGAACAGTAAATAGCCATTTACCATTTGAACTTTACTGTTCGCTGCTTCACTTTCCAGTCCAGATTTCTCCATCTTGTTTCCATTTAGCCAGGGTTAAAAAGTTAAATATTTAAAAAAATACTGCCCATAGGTAAACACTAACAGTTGTGTTTACCTAATCAGGGCCCGAGGAACACGATTGTGGCATTAGTTTGTCTGTATGGGGTCCTGAAACATGGCTTGTTTTTTTTTAGGTAGTAGTGTCTGCCGCAAATTGTGGCAGAGTTCAAATACAACTTTGCTGGTGACGGTATGGGGGGAGTGGATTTGCATAAATTGCTCTGCTCATTTTGGGGGCCAACAGACCCCAGTATTGGATTCCTTGGCTCCTGATTAGGTAAGCACCAAGTGTTTACCTAATAAATGCTTGTTTTTCCCATTTTACTTCTTCTAAGTGGAAGAAGGCCGAGGAATATTAATATTAAATATTGAAATGTCTGCCGTCATCAGGGTGCCCAATCCCGGTGTTGGCAACTAACACTACTCCACAGCTGCCATTGTGGGACACTGGGGAGCACACTCCCAGTGTCCCCAGTATGTTCTCTCCCCAGCGGTGTGCCCTGTTCCCATACAGTTTGCCAATAGCGGGGTGCCCAATCCCCGCATTGGCTGTAGCCCCCCTTCAACAGCGTAGGACACTTGGTAGCCCACTCCCAGTGTCCCAAGTTATGTCCTACCCCCCAGTACCATGGGACACTGGGCAGCCCACCCTAGTGTCCCAAAATGTTGCTCAAAGATGTTCCTGATAAAAAAGAAAACAGTCCCCAATGTCTTTTTAAAAGCCTGACAAAAAGAAACTGCCCCTCATCATTGCCCCATCTCCCTCTCCCATTCTGACTCTCCCTCTGTGCACCCACTTCCCTTACTCCCCTTATGCCATACTTACCACCAGAGGTCCTAAAAGAGAAATGGTCCCTTATTATCTCTGAACTGGCACTGTATATCGCACTATCCTGCATCAAACTGCCATTCCTTACCGAACAGCATGGCAGTTTGATGCAGGATTCTACATCAGTTGTATTTTTTCTGTCAGTGGGATGCCCACCCTCAGTCTTGGATACCACCCACCCACAAGCCACTTATTTATGTTTGCTGACATCAGGGTGCCCAATCCCCGTGTCAGCAGTAGACCCCCTTCCCCTCAGTGTGGGACACTGGGTAGCCCACTCCCAGTGTCTCCAGACCAGTGGTACCCCCAAATACAATTGTCAGACACTGGGGAGCCCACCCCTAGTGTCCTATTGCTTAACCTGCAGAAAAAGAAAATAATCCCCAAAGTCTTTTTTTACTGTGAAAAAAGAAAACAGTCCCTCATCATCTCCAAACTGCCACTGTATAATGCACCATCCTGCATCAAACTGCCATTCTTTAGCAATCAGCATGGCAGTTCAATGCAGGATTTTGCATTGTAACATGCCAGCTTGATGCAGGATTCTTCATGGTTGTATTTTTTCTGACACTAGGATGCCCACACCCAGTGTCAGATGCCCCCTACTCCCACAAGTCACTTATTCACGCTTGCTGACATTGGGGTGCCCAATCTCAATGTTGGCAGTAGCCCTCCCTCAGTGTGGGACATGGGTAGCCAACTCCCAGTGTCCCCATTTATGTCCTACCCCTTCACTGTGGGACACTGGGGAGCCCACCCCAGTGTCCCAAAATACAGTTTTATATGATTTTGCTGACAACGGGTGCCCAATCCCATGTTGGCCCTACACTTACTTCCTCAGTGTGGACACTGGGTAGCCAACTCCCAGTGTCCCCACTTATGTCCTATCCCTTCACTGTGGGACACAGGGAGTCCACTCCCAGTGCTCCTAAATGTTAAAATGTTCCTGCAAAAAGAAAACAGTTCCTCAATGTCTTTTAATTAATCCTGAAAAAAAGAAAATGGTCCTCATAGTCTTCTCATCCCTCCCCATCATGACCCTCCCTCCGTGCACCCACCTCCCTGCACCCCCTTACCCCATACTTACCTCCAGATGTCAGTGGCTGCAGTCTTCTGTGGGGCGGGACATATTGCACTCTTCAAAGCCAAACTGAGAACCGAAGAATCAAGGTAAGCACTGTATATTAGCTATCAATGGTGTTTTGAACATATATTGATATTGCTGCCATTTTTGTAATATTATGAAATTTTCAACATGGGCTTTTGGGACCCCACCTCTAAATGGTGGCACTGTCATTTGTTACTTTGGTCGAAAGGTGATTTTGCAGTCACTATGGCGGGAATCACCTTTCGGGACCAGTTAACAAAATGACAGTGCCAGTGCTCATGAGGTGAGGTCTCAAATGCCCATGTAGAAAATTTGGTGCAAATATATCAAAACACATGAGTTACATGTGGTCATTGAAATTTTGCATGCAGACACGTAATATTGGCAATTTTTAGTATTTTCAATCCAAATTTTCAGCATAACCATTTTTTCACACCACCTCTTGAACAGTATAGCTATCATTTCAGACATCCTGCCCAAAACATGTTTTCATACCTGTGGCATGGAATGGTACATTTGCTGCATGAAATTACCTTTTGGGAGGAAGTAACAAAATGACAGTACCAGTGTTCTTGAGGTGAGGTCCAAAAAAGGGCATGTTGAAAATTTGAGGTTGAAATTTCCTAAAATGGCTGTGTTATGGGCATTCATCACCCTCTTGTGATGCACACTCATAATTTTGTTAATTTGCAATATTTACACCCCATATTTTCAATATAGTCTTCTTAGTACCCCACGTCATGAATACCACAGCTGTCATTTTTTAAATCCTGGCCAAAATGTGGTTTCACACCTCTGGCATAGAATGGTGTTGTGGTTGCACAGACTTATGTTTTAGCTGGGAATTGAAAATGTACTGTGCTGGGTACATGCAGTGAGGTGATAAGAAGGTTATGTTGAACATTTGGTGTGAAAATTATTTAAGATTGCACAGTTATGACTATTTCTTGCAATTTTGCTATGGCTGCTCATAACTTTTTGCGTGGAAGCACAGGGGCTGGAGGTCCCTATGTTTCCACAACTTAATACATGTATGCATCTATGGAGGGATGGCAGCAGGCCAAATAATCCTGCACTCCAACCCCAAAGATGTTTCCACTGCTAGAAACATATGCACTCCCACAAAAAAATAAAGACACTATTATACTAACTCAAAAGTAAGGAAATAAATTGCAAAAAATATGTTAATGCTTCAGTTAGGGATTTCATTAAAGCATCAAAATCTCGAAAATTTGACTTTAAGGTTTCAACCCTAACACCCCACCCCACCATGCGCAGATGAAGAAAGATCTGGGGTGGCTTTGGGGTCATCACCATTCTAATGTGCTGTGCCCACCCAGCTTATTTTCCAATAGAGTGGGTGAGTGTTAGGCTGACGACATCAATGCCACCTGATCCTTTTCATCCATGTAAGATAGGATGGGGTTTTAGGTTGGAACCCCTAACGCCAAATTTCCAATCTTTGATGCTTTAATAAAACCCTAACTGATGCAATAATCTAGTTATTCTGCAATGTATATATTTATTGCATAAACTTTGTTAATGCATCAGTTAGGGTTAAAGCAACAAAAGTAGGGAATGAGGTGCAACCCCAAGGCACACCTCTCACACATGTTCCTGCATGCAGGGTGGGGTGAGGTCTTATGGTTGGGAATCCTAATATCTCATTTCCCCAGCTTATGATGCTGGAGCCTAACGTGCATTAACACAGTTTTTGCATGGAATTTCCTACTTTTGAGAAAGTATAATCATAAGTAACCCTAGAGGATATATATATATATATATATATATATATATATATATATATACATACATACATACATACATATACATACATATATTTACACATATATATATATATATATATATATATATATATATATATATATATGATACATGATGGCAGGAGGATATGGAAATTATTACCCTGCAGATTGACCTCTGGATACTCACGGTGGTGATGCCAGGAGTGATAGAATCCAGAGGTCACTCTGCAGGAGTGAAAATATTTTCCATAGCACATGACCTCACATCATGTGTGCGATTTGTGCAATAGGGATTTCCAGTATGTGTTTTTTTCAATTTCACTTTATGTTGTAGAATAAATGAAGAAGACACAGGATTAAAAAAGGAAAACTCTGCTAAAACAAGCTGAAACACTGTCTTGCCATTTGGGATGAAGCAGGCTATATTCCTTGATAGTTGAGGTATCCATGGATGTGGAAGGCTTCGCTCTCTTTTGGCTTTTTTTCCAGTATGAAACTCAGGCTGCTGTTTGGTTGCTTTGGGGCTTTCATAGAGTGCACAATATGAAAGTGAAAGAAGGACTTACAGGTGCAGGTGTAACAAGTGAGCTACATTCTTGTCATTAACTTCATGAAAGCAGTTCTAACACTTTGGCAGAATCTAAGTGTTGCAGGGTGAGATCAGCACAGTTGCATAAATGCTGATGACATAAGCAGAGTGTGATAAATGTCATTTGGTTGCCTTTATCACACTCGAGTGAAAATAACAGGATTTATCACACTGAGATAGCTCCACTCTATTGTATAAATATATATATATGATACATGATGGGAGGAGGGATATGGAGAATATTTTCATGCCTGCAGAGTGACCTCTGAACACTCCCGAGTGGCAGAGCATACTGAAGCCACAAGTGATAATATCCAGAGGTCATTCTGCAGGCATGAAAATATTTTCCATATCCTACAACTGCCCATCGTGTGTGCAATTTATACAATAGGGGTTTTAGTATTTGTGTGTTATCTAATGTTTTGATGTGTTTTTTCTGTGTCACTGGTATTCCTCTGCCAAGATGAGAAAGTTGTTTTTGTGAATGAGGAGCACATGGTTTGTGATTGGTCTGTGGCATGAATGGGTATGAATGGGCTCTGTGGCATTTATTTGATTGGTTGTATGTTGTGTTTGTCAGTTGTGACTGGTTCTGTATTGTGGTAGCGTGATGCGTGATTAGTTGATGTGTGTTAGAGAAAGGGACTTTGCACTTAGAGCCAGGATAGAGGGTGTGTGGATACATTGATTTTACTTGACTTTCACATGTGTTTTTGAATATTTTGGGGCTTTTATTGATATTTTCAAGGGGGTGAGTGTTCTGCTTATAACAGTGTTTCTCTGTTTTATTTGTTAGTCCGATCTGGTTTATTTTACTGGTATGTGATGAACACGGTTTTGTTTTCAGAAACAGTTTCTCTTTACAAGTTGACTTTCGGTTTAACTACTACTTTCGGTTTTCTATTATACAGGTATTTCTCATGTGAAATAAAATATTTTTACAAACAGTTCTTTATAGAAAACAAAAAGGTTTTCTTCAGGATGCTCACAATAGGTTGTGTCTTGACAGCTATTCAGAGTCAGAGTGTGATGTGATCAATCGCACATGTTTATGTTCACTGTTCTCATACTGCTGCCCTGAAGACAACAGAGAAATTGAGTTGTACAGTATGTTACAGGGTTACATGTGAACTATGTATAGCAGCATTTTGTTTCTTTATGCAGGTAGAACCAGAGGAGAGCTTCTCAGCATTTGTAACAGCAGAGTGGAGGACTCCACAAGAAGCAAGTGGCATTGCAGAGGAACAGAGTTTGGTTCAGGTGAGCTTTATTAAACATACAAATTGTGCCTCTAAAAGTAAATTAGGCAAGGAGGTAAAAATGAGATTACTAGTGCCATGTACTGAGAGTGCTGATAAATCAGTGTGACATCAGCACAATGTGTGTAAGTGGAATTTATTATCACTGTGCTGACATCGGCAGCATGTATCTCACTGGGGTAGAAATACAAAAATATATCTACTAGAATCAACTCACACCCCTATTGTGTGTGTGTATATATATATATATATATATATATATATATATATATATATATATATAGGAGACAAAGAACCTTAAGCGTGAAACACTGAGGCAAGGGTTACCAAAGGGCATTTGGCTGGGAAGCCAAGTTTCAAGAAAATACAAAGTCACACATGCCTCCACAATGCAAAGCACCACAGAATGTTATGCTGGGTCCAACTTTAAGCAGAATTGCATGGTGCCGAAAGGCTCTCACACAGTTTGCAAGGGTACTAACAGAAGACACGTGTTTCTGTCCTACCAGGACTCCATCAGTATGCCTCGCTCTTGTTTAACACCCCAGTAGACTGGACCAGCTACCCCTAAGGCAGTGTGCCTGGGATATATTGTGGTGAACCCATTAAAATAAAAAAACATTTAAAAGACAAAGAACCTCTGTGCGTAAACACTGAGGCAAGGGTTACCCCAAAGGGCATTTGGCTGGGAAGCCAAGTTTCAAGAAAATACAAAGTCACACATGCCTCCACAATGCAAAGCATCATGGGCTGCATATGCAGATCACCACAGAATGTTATGCTGGTCCAACTTTAAGCAGAATTGCATGGTGCCGAAAGGCCTCTCACACAGTTTGCAAAGGGTACTAACAGAAGACATAGACACGTGTTTCTCCTACCAGGACTCATCAGTATGCCTCGTCTGTTTAACACCCAGTGGACTGGACCAGCTACCCCTAAGGCAGTGTGTTTGGGATATATTGTGGTGAACCCACAATATAAATGGTCTTTAAATGTTTTTTATTTTAATGGGTTCACTCACAATATATCCCAGGCACACTGCCTTAGGGGTAGCTGGTCCAGTCCACTGGGGTGTTAAACAGACGAGGCATACTGATGAGTCCTGCAGGACGAAACACATGTCTATGTCTTCTGTTAGTACCCTTTGCAAACTGTGTGAGAGGCCTTTCGGCACCATGCAATTCTGCTTAAAGTTGGACCAGCATAACATTCTGTGGTGATTTGCATATGCAGCCCATGATGCTTTGCATTGTGGAGGCATGTGTGACTTTGTATTTTCTTGAAACTTGGCTTCCCAGCCAAATGCCCTTTGGGGTAATCCTTGCCTCAGTGTTTACACACAGAGGTTCTTTGTCTTTAAATGGTTTTTATTTTAATGGGTTCACCACAATATATCCCAGGCACACTGCCTTAGGGGTAGCTGGTCCAGTCCACTGGGGTGTTAAACAGACGAGGCATACTGATGAGTCCTGGTAGGATGAAACATGTGTCTATGTCTTCTGTTAGTACCCTTTGCAAACTGTGTGAGAGGCCTTTCGGCACCATGCAATTCTGCTTAAAGTTGGACCAGCATAACATTCTGTGGTGATTTGCATATGCAGCCCATGATGCTTTGCATTGTGGAGGCATGTGTGACTTTATATATATATATATGAGTCATTCTCCTATACTGTACCCAACTGGCCTTATTTACTTATGGAATGGGGTGAGTGTTAGGGTCCACAACCCCAAGTCACCCCACTGATGCCTGTTGGTGTTTGCAGGTTGGGGGTCAGGCATTAGGGTTGAAAACCCTAATGCCTCATTTCCCTGCTTTTGTTGCTGTAGTACTCACCCTAACTGATGCACTAACAAAGGGTTTTGCAATGAATATTTAAATATATTAGCGATGGTGATGCATGGTGATAACACCAATATATTAGGGTTGATGAGGTTTAATGGTTAAGGGCAACTTTTGGACCTTACTAACTTTATAATGGTTGAAGTGATTTCTATGAAATTTTGCATGCATAATCACCTTGGGTAGGTGTTTGTATGTGGCAAATGTCTCAATAGTTTTAGCACTTTTTTGTCCACCTGTATCTCAAAATGGCTTTAGCTTCTGGGCTGAAATTTTCAGGCTAGAAAGCCTTTACCTCACAGATGTGCATTTGAAAGTTTGTGAAAAAAAATCAATCCATTCAAAAGTTATTACATTTTTAATTTCCCATTATTTCCTATGGGGGAAAATAGAAGTAAAAGTGAAAGTATTTTTCTCACACTGTCATCCAGTTTTACATAATTTGCATTTTAATAACTTTGCAACCCTTCAACAGATTTACATGAAATTTGGCATGCACAAGCGAATGCATTGTGTTTTGTCTGAGATACTGGGCCCAATTCAAAATTACTTACATATGGCTCAATGTGCTTTACACCAGACTTTATGGCATAAACCACACCTTGCGCCATGCATTCTGCAAGTTGGGATTCCAGGTTGTGGCTTGCACCATGCTGTATGCGGGTTGTGCCAAAGGTGGGCTCCACCACCCACTACATCCACAACCTGCTACAGCAGGGTGCAAGGTTGGGTTACAGCAGCAACTGCAATTCCAGAAGTGCAGCTGCCGTAACCCACTTATGACATTTCAGGACCTGGTACGGTGTAGTGGGGTTAGACCTGCATGGAGGTGGTCTAAGGGGCATCCGTCCTGGCAGAACGATGGATGCCCCTCAGTGCCACAGGACAAGCAGCCACATGCCCCACCTACCCTCCCTGCACAGTTATGTCCCGCACACCAATCTTGGGTGCCCCACATCCGTATGTGCCATGCCCTCTGCACCAGTGCCACTTAGCCTACCCACCAAGGCCCCTGAGGAATGTGGCCATGTTGTGGGGTGGGGAACTCTGGGGGATAGTTGTATGTGGTCTGTGACTTAGTGCACCCAGGGCTGTTGTGCCATTCCTGTGGTGCAACCCTGCAGCTGCTGCAAGTCAAGGGGCATAGGTGATGGGGACCCTGCTTGTCTTAGTATAGGACACAGGGTCCCCAGCCTAGCAGTGCATGGTACAACTCACATATGCCTGCGAGTTGTGCTATGCATCTTGTAATTGGGCCCACTGTGTCTCAAATATCCTTAAACTTGCTTGTTTTATTCCCATTTTCATTGACAGTCTTCCAGTTTTGCATATTTGCAACTTGATAACTTTAGAACCCTTCAACAGATGTGTATGAAATTTTGCATGCTTAATCTCATGGAGTGCATCTGTTGATAAAATAAATCTCACTTGAGCCTCTTGTGAGATTTGTGAGGTACTGTATCTCAAACATCATTAAACTGACATATTTTTTTCCATTTTACTAGCCGTCTTCCAGTTTTGCATAATTTGTACTTAATAACTCTGGAGCCCTACAACATATGTGCACAAACGTTTGCATGCATAATGTCATGGAGTTGGTCTTTTGATGTTTTAATTCCATTTGAATCGCTTGTGTGGTTTCGAAGATACTGTCTCAAATATCCTTAAATTTACATGTTTTTCCATTTTGCACAGTCATCCAGTTTTGTATACTTTGCATTTTAATAACTTTGCAACTTCAACAGATATGCATGCAAATTTGCATGCCTAATTTTGTGGCATAGTTCTGTTGATGTTGCTAATTTAATTTGAATTGCTTTTGTGGTGTCTGAGATATTGTGTCTTAAACATCCTTACATTTACATGTTTTTTCCACTTTGTCTTCCAGTTTTGCATACTTTGCACCTTTATAACTTTGCAATCCTTCAACAGATGTACATGAAATTTTGCATGCATAATTTCATGGGGCAGTTATGTTGATGTGGCTAACTTAGTTTGAACTGTTTAATTGCCACAATGTTTTCCAAAAGAACTAGTATACTACTGCAGTTTGCAATACTACTTTTCCAGATATGTCTTTTTTTGTCACTTCATAACTAAGAAACGGTTTATGCTTTTGGGCTGAAATTTTCAGGGTACAAAGAACTTGTCCCAAAGATGTGCCTTTAGCTGATTTGGTGGGGAAATGTTACTGCATGGCAGAGTTATAACACTTTGAAGTTTCAGAATTTTCATTAGGGTATCATTGTGATGGTTGGGGTACTTTTCAGATGCTATATCTTGAAAATGCTTTGAGGAGATATAGCTCCAGCGCTATGGGTAGTTTAGTACACCTTTTGGTGTACTAAGTTGGATTACATGTTACCAGGCCCTGTTTCAAACTGTTGGTGAATTGTAATAAATGTTGGCACATGAGGCCTATACTATGGCATGCATTATCAACATGGCAGCAGTACTGCTTTGCAGGGCACAGTGGTACCACAATACACTATGCACTGATGGGAGCGTACAGCCCCAAAAGGTGATTTTGCAGTCACTGCATGGAATCACATTTTGGAACTGATTAACAAAATGACAGTGCCAATGTTCATGAGGTGGGGTCCCAAAAATCATGTTGAAAATTTGGTGAAAAAAATTACTAATAATGGCTGCATTAAGAGTGTGCATTGCACAGTTTCTACACAGGTGCATAACTTTAGCAATTTAGAATATTTTGGCTCCACATTTTCAACACAGATATTTTTTAACACCATCTCATGAACAGCACAGCTGTCATTCTTCACATCCTGCCCAGAACATGTTTTCACACCTGTGGTGCAGAATGGTGTTGTTGCTATGCTAAGTCACCTTTCTGGACCTGTGAATTAAATGACAGAGGCAGTGTTCATGAGGTGTAGTCCCAAAAAGGCCATGTTGTAAATCTGGTTAAACAACTCCTAACAATGGCCGAGTGTCATTGAAATTTTGTACGTTCCTGTGTAGCTTTGGTTATTTCCAATATTTTTACTCAAAATTTTCATCATTGCTATTTTATCACACCACCTCATGAACACAATAAGGATACAAATAAACTATATGAAAACATAAAGAAATTCATTGCAAAACACTTTGTTAATGTACCATTAGGTTTGAACCATTAAAGGTAGGGAAATGCAACCTTAGGGTTCCCAAAGCGTGAACCAACTCCACTATGCATGCAGGAACAGGCATAGGAGACAGACTTCAAACCCCAACACCTCACCCCCCACCCTCTGCTTCTAATTGTAACACCCCACCCCTGTCCTGCATGTAGGAACATGTGTGACGGATGTACCTTTGTGTTTTGAACCTATTACTCACCCCATTCCAAGACTAAGTAATGTAACACGGGTAGAGAATAAGAGAATGGGGTCAGCATTAGGGTTCAAACCAAGGTCACACCCATCACACCTGTTCCTGCATGCAGGCTGGGGAGGGGTGTTAAGATTGGAAACAGAGGGTGAGGTGGGGTCCTGGGTTGGAAGCTCAAGTCTCTTATGTCTGTTCCTGCATGCACAGTGGGAGTGGAGTCTTATGCCTGGGAACCCTAAGGTTGCATTTCCTACCTTTAATGGTGTTCATACCTAATGGTGCATTAACTATGGTTTGCAATATATATATATATATATATATTATACAGCACAATAGTGCCTGTATATTAGGGTTGAGTAAGCACATCTATGTTAAACTCTAATTTTTGAACCTTAATAACTTTGCCCCCTGTCAACCAATTTACTTGAAATTTGGAAATCACAGCCTCTGGGCCAGGAACTCTTGATCCTGTAAATTTCATGTAGATAGGTTTGGGAAGGCAAAGTTACAGAGGTGCAAAAAGCCCCAAAAGTCTCTATTTTTGAAAATTTGTAAGACTTTTTTTGCCATCCAATAGCTAAAAAAATAGGAGGCCTTTTCATTTACATTCCAGATTATCATGATTGGATCTGTTCTTTTTGTTTGTAAAATAATAAACTTTGATTTGAAAAAAAAAATAGGAGGCTTTGAAACCTGAAAGTTTAAGGTTTGACAGAAGTTCATTCAAGTGTGTGCTTTTGTGGTTTTTAGGTCACTCAGTTTAGTTTTTAAAATATTTAATAAAAATGTTCCATATCTGAGCATGCACAGTTCAAAAAATAAGCATTCTATTCATAACTAAAATTTTGCAAAAGCAGCAGACTGCACTATACAATGCAGCAGTCTTTAATAAATGGCAGCTATGTCATATAGTGAAAGTTGCATATGATACAGCTGTCTTTAATAAATGACAACTGTGTAGTATAGCACTTGAAATATACAACACAACTGTCATTTATTAAAGACAGCTGTGCCATATAGTGCATTCTGCTGTTGGTCATGGTTGGTACAGTTGATTAGTGATGGGGTTACTGTTATTGTAGCCCCGCCAGTCTGTCACTAAATTAAGCTGTTATCTGCACAGCAGGGGCCCCAGTCCCCGGTGGCAGTGTATTTACAGTGGTCCCTCATTACCACACTTACTAAAACTGAAAGAAAGAACATGCCACATACACGTGGCTGAACTGTTTTTCAGGGCAGTACATGTCTATGCAGATGGAGCAGTTTTACTTTTGCCATCCTCCTCTCTGCAACAGAACAGAAAAAAAATATTTTCTGACCTGCTCTTACTCTGAAACTGAAACACAGATATTCTTCAGTCCCACAGACTTCCTCCTCATGTTACTTTCTTGTCACACTTGCCAAGGTAAAGAAAATGCCACATACATGGGGCTGAGCTGTTTTCCAGGGCAGTACAGTACGTGGAATGTCCAAGTGGAGTGGAGCAGTTTTCATTTTTCTTTTCTCCACTCCACAGGTAAAGAAACAAAATCCCTTATTTTTCTCTCCTACCAAAAGCTGATAAAATGCACACAGGAATGATGGACACATGTACATAAACAGAAGCTCTGTATTCCACCTGGTATTGATTACAGTTTCTCATTGTAATGAACCCTCACTATAATGAACGTATTGGATGGACCCGGAGGTGTTTGTTATAATGACTACTGTATTTATTTATTTATTTATTTCATTTCTGCCATATGGTCCTCCCTCCCCTCCCTGGGTTCTTTGCAGCCCATGTATTTATGTCAGTGCTGACATCAGGCCATCTAATCCCCATGTCAGCTTTACACACACTCCCAGCAGTGTGGACACTGGGAGCCCACCACAGCATCCTGAAATACTTTAATTTATATATTGTTTTCTCTGAAAGGAAGAAATACCTGTGATATCTTTTTTTTAACCTAGAAAAAAGAAAACTGTCCCTCTAATTCCTGCCATCCCCTCTCCATCCCCACCCTTCCACTGAGCACCCACCACCTCCACCCCCCTTGCCCTATTGAAAAATAGACTATGATGGCAGATAAGGACTGCTTGGCCCACCCAGTCTGCCTATTTCCAACTTATCGGATAAGCTACAGATCCTAGTTAACCAACAGCCTGATTCCTCCTACCCCCCTCCCCCACTATAATTGCCTTATGTCTGTTCCATGCATTCTTGAATTCTCCACTGTTATATAGAATTACCACCAGAGGCTGGGCGCCTCATCTTCTGTGGACCAGGACATGTATGCACTTTTCAAAGCCAGAACCACAAACAGGAATAAAGGTAAGTGCTGTACAATGTATTTCAAAGGCGTTTTGAACTTATGTTGATATCTTTGCCATTGTTTGGTATTTTTCACAAAATTTTCAACATGGTGTTTTTTGGACCGCACTCATGAGACTGTCACTGTCATTTTGTTAATCGGGCCTTGAAGGTGATTTTACAGTCACTGTGCAGAATCACCTTTCAGGACTCATTAATGAAATTACAGTGCCAGTGTTGATGAGGTAGGGTCCCCAAAACTATGCTGATAAATTGGTGAAAAAATTCCCATAACTGTTGCTAGCGTGCATTGAGCAGTTTTTACTCAGGCACATAACTTTGGTAATTTACTATATTTTGACTCCAGATTTTCAACATACCCATTTTTCAAAACCATCTCATGAGCAGTACAGCTGTCATTCCTCACATCCTGCCTGAAATGTTCTTCTGCACCTGTGGTGCCGAATGGTGCGGCCACTGCATGGAGTTACCTTTCAGGACTGAGTAATGAAATGACAGTTCCAGTGTTCATGAGGAGGGGGCCCAAAAAGGGCATGCTGAAAATTTGGTGAAAAGATTCCTAAAATTGGCCGAGTTACAAGCATGCATTGAAAATTGTCTACGCAGGCGTGTAACTTTGCAATTTACAATATTTTGATGCCATATTTTCAACTTATCCATTTTTTCATACCACCTCATGAAAAGTACAGCTGTCATTTTTCACATCCTGTCCAGACATGTTTCTGCACCTGTGACGTGGAATGGCATTTCAGCATGGATTTGAACATTTTCACCTATGGGGTTTATGAGGTGGGGTTATAAGAAGAATATGTTGAAAGTTTAGGGTCAAAATATAAAAAAAAACAAAGAATTTATTAAGTAACATTGATTGCAGTGATGTCTGTTGCACCTCTGGTGAACACGCTGCCTTATCGTGACAGTGAGCTGAGTTCAGGTGTGAACTCAGTGAGCCGGTTTACTGAAACAAGGCTGATGGAGAAGGTACTGCAGCATGCAGCACCAATCATAGCCTGGGTGGGGACAGAGCAGTGTTTTGGCACAGACATCACACTCTGTGGTGGGTCAGGCAACCTCACCCACAAGGTATTAACATGTGTGTTGGGGTCTGCTGGACTGAAGTAGTGCATTAGGACTGTCTCCAATATTGTATTTTGCTCATTTTATGCAGGTTCCAAAGGGACCTGTGCAAATGAGAATACATTCCAGGACTGTCTCCAATATTATATTTATTTCATTTTTCACAGGTCCCAAAGGGACCTACACAAATAAGGATACAGTTCCAATATCACAAAAAGAAGGGAAATTAATTGCTAAAAACTATGTTAATGCAGAGATTAGGGCTCCCATTTTAAAAACCAGCAAGAGGGGCAGTGCATCTAGATGCGTCATGCAAAAAAATGCACCGGGGCACTCTGATGGGATAGTCAAACAGGATGCGTAATCACAATAGATCACACATCCTGTATGAATATTGGATCCTGGCTGGACAGCACAAAGAGGGGTGGCTGCAAATGCACCCAGTGCCACCAGGATCTAGGTTGAAGACCGCAAATGGGGGATGCGCGGCACATCTCATATGTACTGACACTCCCACAGGCAATATTCAGCTGGAATATGCAAATGAGTTCATTGTGCATGCATGGTACAAATGGGCCTCATGCATGCCAATTATAGCTCATTTGCATAGCTACCTAATGGAATGAGCTGGGCCAGTGTGCACCCCTAGCCCTGTCCCCGGATCACACATAGATGTTAAAACCCCACTTTTCCACAGTGTAGGATCCCCCCCAGCCCCGTGCCCCAAATCCTGATTGCACAAATGTGTAAATATCCCCACTTTTCTATAGTGAAGTGGACCTCTCATCCCATTCCTGAACCCCGATCCCTGATCGCAACCAATAGAATGAGCCACCCCGGTTAAACCCCTGATCAATGTAAGATCCATAGTCGCACATTAGTCCATAGTGTAGTGGCCTCCCACCCTGTCCCTTTCCCCAACTGATGTAAAAAAATAACCCAGTCCCCCTTTTTCCATAGTATAGTGGCCCCTCCAACCTGTCCCATTGCCTGATTGATGTAAAAAATAACCCCATCCCCATTCTCCATAGTGTAGTGGCCCCTCAACCTGTCCCATTGCCCATTGATGTAAAAATAACCCCATCCCCTTTTTTCCATAGTGTAGTGGCCCCCAGCCCCATCACCATCAGATGGAAAAAGGCAGCTAGTCTTTTCCATAGTGTAGTGTAGTGGCCCACCCACTCCAGTAGGTAGGATCCCCTCCCTGCACCCCCCTTGACCCATGCCATTGACTGGCACAGTCCTCCACACCCTGCCACAGCCAGCCACCAACTGATTGATCTTGATCTCGTACTGTACATAGTACAGGCTCATTGGTCATCAATGATCTTGTACTATGTACAGTACGAGATCGAGACTGATCAGTAGGCAACTGGCCATGGCAGGGTGTGGAGGACTGTACCAGTTGCCGACACAGGTTGGGCAGGGGGGGTGCGGGGAGAGGGTCTTGCCTACTGGGGTGGGGGGGCCACTACACTATGGAAAAGAATCGGGCTACCTTTTTCCATCAGATGGGGATTGTGGATCGGGATGGGGTGTGGGGCCACTACACTATGGAAAAAGTAGATGGGGTTATTTTTTACATCAATCGGGCAATGGGACGGGGTTGGGGAGCCTCTACACTGTAGACTGATGTGTGACTATGGATTTTACATCGATTGGGGATTCTTAACTGGGGTGGCTTTTTCTATTTGTTGTGATTGGGGACTGGGGTTCAGGAACAGGGTGGGGGGGTCCACTTCACTACAGAAAAGCAGGGATATTTACACATTTGTGCAAACAGGGTTCAGTGCACGGGGCTGGGGGGGATCCTACACTGTGGAAAAGTGGGGCAGGGTGCATATATGTGTGTGAATAGGGCATGAGGCTAGGAGGGGTGACCCTGCACTATGGCAGTGACAAGGGTTGTCACTGCCTAATATTGCCACATCAGGGATCAGGGCTGGGTGGGGGGTGCCACTAGACTACCTGGGCTGGCAAGCTGCTGTGCTCCTGTCTGCACTACCACAGCCTGCCTGTGGGTGGCCAAAAGATTTAGGCATGCTTTTTCCATGCCTATCTTTGTGCCGCTCATTGCAGGCATTTGGACAGCCCATCTTTTCTGAATATTCCACTGGTTGGAATATTCATGGGACCCCCCCATACATTATTTTTGGGCCGTGGCCCATCTTGATTTGGGTGGCCCATCTCTCCCTTTTGAATATAGTAGTTTGGAGCATTTTGTAGGATGTGTAACTCATCTCCATTTTTTTCCAAGATGAGCTGCCCTTCTCCTTTGAACATGTAGGCCTAGGGTTGTAAAAACACAAAGCGTACAAAGACAGGAAATGAAAAAGCATTAGTGATTTGGGTCTCCGGAGTATTGATGAATCAGTAATGGGGTCTTACTTGGGGTTGTCAACCTTAATGCCCACCCCTACCCTCAATCAGACAAGGTCAAATGTCATGTCTTCATGCTGGGCCCATATGGCCCTGTGTGAAGAAAGCTCTGACAGATTATGTTGGTGACACTGTATCACTATGAGGCACTAGGTTGGAGCTGTATCTTGTGCTTCGGACAGGAGGCTATGGGCAGTAGGGGGGTTGGGCATTAGGTTTAACAACCCCAAGTAAGACCCCACCACTGATTCACCAGCATGCCGGAGACCTAAATCCCTAATGCTTTTTCATTTCACGTCATTGTACGCTTTGTGTTTTTACAACCCTAATCTCTGCATTGACGTAGTTTTCTGCAACTAATTATATATATATATATATATATATATATATATATATATATCTATCTACGAGATTATTGTCTGAGTAAATCTGACCCAAGAACTTCTGGTGTGAAGCGAGGATCAACGGTTGTGGTAATACAATATTTGGACCTTACGGGGACTCTATGAGGATTGCCATCCTGTGATCTCTTTTTTTCTATTTACTGTTTTTTTTCTCCCCTACTGACAGCCCCATTTAGCCTGAACACCCCAGCCCTGTCACCTTGACACCTGATGGGACTTACTGCCAGCAGTACTGCCTGGGCCTGCCCCCCTTGTGGGATCACTGGCCCCCCCATTCCTGCCATTATCCGGATCCAGTAGTTGGATCAGTGAGCCCAACTAGTCAGGTACAGGGGCTGCAGGTGCCCAAGCATCATCATGCTTCTGGCATCTGTTTTTTCATTTTCTTCTCTGAGTGGTGTGCATGCAATGATGCCATGACATGCGCTGTGTGTTCCTATGGATCCCACATCAGTGTCTGCCCACCCCTCCTACCTTCCCCCTGCAATCTGCTAGGGACCAGGCAAACACTAGTTTCTGCAACCCCCCCAGAAGAGGAGAGCAGTCCTCTGGATGCTCAATTCTCCTCCCACTGGCCAGCCATACGATGACCCGAACGTGATTCTGAACTTGGGTTGCTATGCCAGGAGTGGTGGTGCTACTGCAGTGCCGGTGGACCAGATCTCTTGTGACCTCTTGGCCTCATGGGATGGCAAATCAGTGACTTTCCAAGGTTCAAGTACTACTGTATGAATGATGTATCAAGTGAGACACTGTGTTGCCACTATTTGTAACTAAACCTGTGTGAAAATAAAATTCCACTGGTGGAATTACTGTGAAAGTCAAATTTCACTTCCATGGAATTTCAGAATGTATTTTGTCAACTTTGTGAAATTCCAACTTAGACCAGTAGAATGAAAGTATGAATTATGGATTAATGTGTTGAACTGTGGAAAGTAATTTCCCAGAACTATCACTGAACTGCAGAATGACTGCATGTATTGTTGCTGGATGTAGTAAACTGTGGAATGGAATTCTTCAGAACTGTCATTCCACAGTTCATGTGTATCATGCTGCAAATTAGCCAGAAAATTTCATGAGATTTGGTGAAAATTTGCCAAACACATTCTGAGGATTCAGATTTTGCCGAAGTCAGAATTTCAGAAAATTTTGCAAAATTTCCACAAATTTAGAATTCGCTGTTTCCAACCAGACCTATTTGTAACCCTATCTGTAGTCAAGGAAGGGGTGAAAAATGGGAATCCCAACCCAGGGCCTGTGTAAAAGGGGCATGGCTCAAGAACAGGCATACATGTCTGGGATCTTAAAGTGAGCAGATAGTGTGTGCTCCATGGAGCAAGTGCGTCATCCGTTGCCTTGCATCTGGAAGTAGTGATAGTTCAAGAGGCAGTAGATGGGTGAAATAATAAAATATGAACAGGGATAAAACTCAACTGAGTTGAAACTCATTTACAATGACAAGAAACTTACATTATGTCTATAGGTCAAAGTTAAATACAAAACACACACAATGTACTGTAGGATATTAAGACAATAGTCTAATATAGTTGTGCTATTTTGTGCAATTTAAGGAATAAGTTAGGAAGTATGAAGAAAAAAAATTACATTCATATCATATCAGACCCCAAACACAAATGATTAACAACACTGTGGTCTAAACTTTATGAATAGAGAGAAAATTGACCCAGTCATTACAAAGACCCAGGTCGAGTTACCTTCAATGCATGACAGCATGGCAAAGGTTTATCAGTTTGGGATTACAACCATTTTTTTTATTCTTCTCAAGCTAATGTTTCCACCTGCAGGTCTTAACATGAATGGAACTGCATTCCATACTACAGGTCCTAAGCAGTAGAAAGAAGACCTGCCTACTTCAGTTTATTTGGTGGAACTATAAATTCCAGTCCTGATACAGATCATGAGCATACTTTCACTGGTCTTTTGCTAATATTCTCTGTAATATAATCTGGTAGTAGACTCTAAAGCACTTATTCATAGGATCAAAATGTGGTCTTGTCTACGGTCATCCAACTGCAACCACCCTAGTTCGGCATTATGTTGACAGGGATAAGTCATATGGGTTGGCACTGAGGATGAAACAGGCAAGCCTGTTGTAATAGACATCCAGTCTTGCTAGTTCCCTCCTCAATACCCCAGTGTATAAGATGTCCCCATAGTCCAGAAAGAACTATTGAATTCACTATGTATGTATGGAAGAGGTATACAATATGTGTGCTGACCTGTGTAAGAGATTACGACTAAAGATCAGTGTCTAGTCCTAGGTGGAAGAGTACAAACTTGAACATTTTACACCCTAAGTGATGAATCCGGGGGAAGCCCACAAGCCTTGCTGCCAAACAGAACTGTGTGTTCTTGGGCCTCATAGTGGAGAGTCACAAAGGTCACAAGACTGAAATGAACAAGCACGGTTGCAGTCCCACAGAGCCATTCCTGGTTACCATAAGTAAAGTAACTCTGGGGAGTGTTCTTTCCTTCCTTCCAATTCTACATGAGTGGGTTTCAAGTTACCCATCAGACCAGATTACAAACACCTCATTTACAGAGGTGGGGAGGTCTTTTCAGTGATTGCATTACCTTTGGGGGAAGTTGTTAAGGAGTCTGTTTGCTCCATTGTCTTGACATTCTAAGTGCACCAATGATGGCCAACTCACAGTAACATCTTTGGGCCTGTAACATTTTAACACTGATTACCCAGGGTACCCTGGTGTAAGGGAGCTCCTCATTTTATGCAAGAGTTTGATATTAAGGGAAAAGGGTAGCAACCTCCAGTACTGGCACTCTTATTTTGTTGGGGGGGTAGTGTGACATATGTGTCTAGCAACAAAGTAAAGCTGCACTTAGCTAAGCCTTGTCAACTGCAACTGAAAGTGTGCTTCCCACTGCTCACCCAGCAGCACTTGTCTAAAAAGGGTTTTATCGCTAGCTTGCACTCTGTCTAAGAGGGGACTTTATCAGTGGGAAACTTTCAGAAAGTGTCTGTGCTAACCTATTATCCCATTGCAGCTACTGATGCTGTAATAAGTCTGGGTTTATGCTGTTTGGGTACAGTTTATTGTCTGAACATTTACTCTATAGGTATTGGCAAGAGGTATTGTATTTAGTCTAGAAAGTAGGTGGGTAGGTGCGCTTCCCAGATGGTAGTACTAATTTGTCAGACAGCCCACTTTTAGGCATCTCTGGGTGGAGGCAGAGTGAATATAGAGTACTGTGAAAACAGACCCCTTTCATGGGTAGTGAACCCCTAATCCAGGAACCACTGTAGCGTCTCTGGCAGCCAAGTTGCAGTGTAAGGTGTGGCCTGGCCCCATAAATACCCCCTTATATCTTTGAGGCACCATTGGGATTCATTTCTTTACCAACCTAAAGTAATTTCCCCAGAGCCCAAGTCCCCAGTGGACCTACTACTTGGGTTCATGCCCAGAAGCAATCAACCCAATCCACTAAGGGGTCGTGTATGACAATGATTCCACTGATGTTGAAGAAGCACCAATGTGTTGCCATTCTCTAGTGGACATTTCCAGCTAACTCACTGATTCTCTAGGTACCACAACTGCACCCACTGGAGGCAAATCATTGGAATGCCAGTAGCTTTCTCTACCAACTTTGAATGAACCTGTGACTGTTCAGGACACTGACCTCATTGAGGAGGACCCACCTTCTGACACACTCTCTGGTTGCATGTCCCTAAGGAGTGTGCAAGAGAGGACCTGACTGTTGACCATGAATGTGGGGAAGCTGAGGAATCTTTAAATGTGAAAGTGCCAGTTGTATCTTCCAGATGGTAATCCATCCTGTCCAGACTGTATTAAGGCTTAATTAGAGTGCCACTGGTGCTTACCTACCCCTCCATGTTATTCACAACAGCATTTATGTTGCACCTTGATCCCTTTCAAGGATACAGTTTTTTGGGACCTTTAAACTACCACATATTAAATGGGATGATATTAAGTAAATGTGGCTAGTTAGGACCCATTTGTTTAGTAAGTACTGCTGTTCATTACCTTGGACAAGGAATCAAGTGCCCAATTCTCAAAAAGGCACAAAGCAAAGAGCAAAAGTTTGCATTGCGCCTTGTGTTTGCCCAGGTGTCAAAGGTTGCTATTCTCAGTCAGACAGTTTACCTGCACTATCCGACTGAGAATAGGGCCAGGCTGAGTCAGTGCTAACCCTATTAGCGTTAGTGCTAACCCCACTGTGTTAGCCTTATTCCTTGTCCCTCGTACTCCTGACTGATGTTTGTAATATGGCTAATAAAAACAGTTGCACGTCCCTGTTGGAGCTCTGCATACTCTTGCTACAGTCCCAAACCATTTTTGGTAGCCATGTTACAAGTGAATTAACCCACTCCAGAGTGTGGGTTAACTTGAGAAATAATCCACACCTGGGTGGTTAGAAGCACTCAGCCGCAACCCTCCCCCCCAGTGGTGGATTAATTCTCAAGTAAACCCATGCCGTGGAGTGGGTTAATCCTTACATGTATCTATCTGTTGCCTGCAACCAAATTTATGCTGAAAAAGCACAAAACAGTGACCCACTCCCCTCCCTTTCCCTGTCCAACCATAAGCCTTGTATGGGCTACAACCCTTTCTCCCAAGATCCAAGCCAAAATTGATCAGTCACTCTCCCGCCTACACCTCCTTCCCCCAAGACCAAGTAGTAATGTCTTTGTCCTGTTTCTCTTGTAAACTTGGTAGGACTTTATGCATGTTGCTGTAGGTACCTTCTAAAACATTTAATCTAAAATGTTATAGTTTTAACTATGGAAAAGTCAACTTTACAGGGTGTGACAGCACCATGCAAAATCTTAAGGTCACAAGTTGTACTGTTACTAATGAGCAAAGCACCAATATATAACGCACCCATCTAACCTATTTAGTCATTGCAGAAGTGGGTCATGAATAAGGGCATGTATACCGATGGCTCTTAGAAACCCCTTATTACACCAGTTATAAATGCATGAGGAGAAGGCCTGCCTTTGTTTTCTGAATGGTCAGCTAAGATTATTGGTCAGGCTTTCTAAACCAGTTTAGTCAATCCCAGCTTAGAGCTGTCTTCATGCATTTGCCATTCCCAGCATGCAGACCTCTGAAATAGGACAAAATTAAACATTGTGAATCCTTATTCTTAGTCATACCAAAAAAAGGCCTTTACTAGTGCCTTCACTGTCACTAATATGGGAGCCCTGCAATGTCATACCAACCCATAATTATTCATTGTTGGTGATGCAATACGACCATTCAATGCTGCATGTTATCTCCGATGGGAGATGCTTCACTAACTATAAGGCAGTTGCCATGTTTTAACCTCCTCCAGTTTAATGTCTGACATTCACTGCTATAGGTTGACTGTTCTATATCCTCATGTTCAGGCACCACACACTAAAGCCACTATCGTGGGGCAAATTGCAGTACATAATGATGCAGTCTGGCTCTCTTCAGGTCACGCACCCTGCTGGTACCTGCACCCCCTTGTAGCTCATCCTGTCTCAGGTTTATCCAAAGTATTTCACTCCAACTTGGAGTCTGTAAAAGTTCTTAAATGGCAATATGACACATTAAATTGGTTTTGTCCAGAATCCAGAACAGTTGCAAAATCGTCTCTAAGGACGGGTAAACCACACAGCAACAGTGCAGTCAGAGGGGGGGAAGCAGGATCTTATCTCACTAGACAGGGTCAAGAGAGTTGAGGAAACAATATTTAAAGGCTCATTTTGGAGTGGAAGAAAAAACCAGACCACAGGTACAAATGGGCCAGGAGTTCTGCATTCAGCATCAGTCACCCAATGACCCCAGGTAGAGGCACCACACCGAACAATCGCTGTAGTGGCATACACTGCAGTGCATGTAGGTGCCACCCGGCATCCTTTAGCTCCCCCAGCTGGTATCCATAACTCAATGTGGTGCTGGTCTTTGTGGAGTTGCAATGCCTCACAGAGAAGACTCCAGGCCTTACCAGACTCATCTGAGCTAAAGCGATCCCACAATACTATGAATGATGAGGATCCATAGCTATAATAAAATATTGTCTTAGTTGAGTTAGCGAGACACAACACTGTTGGAGGGGTATGTGGCCCTAGCAGTTTGCTCAGAGTAAGACGATAACATACTTACAGACCCCTTAATTCTGATGGGGCCAAAGTCATAGTATGAACCCCAGAGTGGTCATCAAAAAGAGCATCCTCCAAGTTCACATATTCCTCTGTTTCCATCACAGTGAGAAATGTATGCAATGGATTACCTGGCCTTGGAACCCACAGTTTTGTTGGGTAAAGGTGAGCAAACTTCCAGCTATGGCAGTGCAGTTAGCTTTAATGTCTAAAAATCACTGTTTTTTTTTTCTCTTTTTTGCTGCAGCTGCCTGCTGAAGTTAAGGACTGTGTGGACGGTGCCACCAACTAGACTGGGTGATTATCCTTTGTCACTCTCACCAGTTGCTTCTTGTGTTGGTACTGAAGGAATTTCAACAGAAAGAGCCTCTTCTTGTCTAAAGCCTTAGGTTTTGCACTCATACATGCCAGTTTCGATCTCAATGGTTGTTCCCTCCTGTCCCAGTTTGAGATACTCTGCCAGCTACTTTTGGATCTCAAAAACCAGATCTCTGCCCTCAATCCCTCCAGCAGCCCCAAGAGGCTCAGGTTTGAGTGATGAGACATGTTTTCATAATCATCCACGCTGTGAAGTCGTTTCACTGCCACTCCCTTCTGTCTGTTCTGCTCTTTGCCTATATCAGCCAGTCATTCCTCAAAGTTACTGATCTTGTGCTCAACCTTGTCCAGTCTAGCAGTGTGTACCATTGTGGTGTCAGTAAGTTCTCTGAAGGTACTTTGGGTATATACAACATAATTGAATTCAGCCCCCCTCTCAGCCTGCAATATAGTTAATAGTACTGCCACCACATGTTCTGCTGTTCCCATCTCCACTGAAGCTGCCTTGTGGGTGTCCACAATACTGTCAGAGCGGGTCCAAGTCTCTAGTGGCAGTCCTGAGGTCCCAGATGATGCTGCTTCTCCAAATGTCATCAATCCCTTTAAATTGCACCTGTTCCATTATATGAGTAACAAACAAGTTTAATGTAATTTTGCCTAAATATATTGGTGCATAAAAGAGAGCTTCTAAGCATACACCATAATCACTGGCAATGTTATGACCCCAGTTATTTAATTATTTAACATACGTTTTTTACTTACTGCTAACTGAAACACAGCTTTGCTTTTAAACCTGAAACTTTCAGGTTCATTAGATTCTGTCCCAAGATAGTCACTGTGATTGTTTGAGAACAAAAAAATGCAAAAGTAAAGACGTTGTAGAGAAAATAAGTAGCTGGCAGCTGCAGCAGCACATGGGTGGATTAAAATACACACACACACACACACACACACACACACACCAGGATGCAAAAATGTGCCTATATATTTGCAATCAGATTTTTACTTCCTGTTTTGATGATAAACAATAATTTACAGTAGGCAGCCACCAGAAGACCATTCCCAATTGCCAATATTGCGTGCCCCAGTGAAAATAGCCCACATTGGGGAAACTTAATTAGTGCAGTCACTGGGGGCCCATCCCCTATGGCTGCTGCTGTTCATGAACCCTGATTCAGACACTGGGAGCCCACTTCAGAGTAGGAAAATTACAAATAATGTGACCACTGGAGCCTATCCCTGGTTTTCTGCCTCCATAACCTCACCCTCTAAATTCTGACACCCAGAGCCCACCCCAGTGTTAATACACTTTACAAAAATATATTGATCCCACTCCCATTTTTTTCTGCTGGCACTGGGAGCCCATACTTGGTACCAGTCAAAGACACAAACCCCTCTACTACCCATTGACCCTGCTTCTTAATGCTGGCCTGTGAGGCCTCTAGCTGATCAGCCATCCACTAGCTCCATTTAAACTAACCTCCTCCTCATTTTTGCTCACCCTCCCATCAGCTTCACCAATCCATTGTCTCTATCCACCCACTCTAAAGCTTGCCACCATGTTAAAATTGACTAGCTACACTGGCAGAGTTTTCTACTTTTTCACCACCCTCTCCATCAAAAGTGTTTCTTCATGTTCCTTCTAAATGTCCCTCTGCCATGTTAAAGTTCTGGTCTCTTGTAATGGACTCCATGCTAGCATAAACAGTTACTGGCAGTCCACCCTGTTTATACTCTGGGATGGGCACTTGAAGGTTTCAGTTATGTCTCTCCTCTTTTCCTGGTTTCCAGTGAACACATATTAAGGTCAGTCAGTCTTTCCTCATAAATCCTGTGTTGCTGATTGTGAATCCTCTCAGTGTTTCTTCTTTGGATTAACTCCAGATGGTCCTTGTCCATATTTGGGTGAGGGTTCCAGAACTGCATACAGTACTCCAGGTTAGGCCTAACCAAGGACTTGTACAGGGATAGGATCATCTCTTTCTGTCTGCTTAAAAAGGCTCTACCTTCACACCCTAGCTTACTGCTAGCTTTCCCATATGCCTTGTTACACTAGGGCTAAGGTCTACAAGCTGTAGCTATTTACTGTATAACCCCCTAGATTCTTCTCTTTTGAGGTCTGCTCCAATCATACCCCCTGTATCCTATAGTCAGTCTTTGGATTCCCTTTCCCCAAGTGCATACCTTTTCAGTTTTTGGTATTGAATTTTGGTTAGTAAACCTTTGGCCACTTTTGCAATTTGCTTAGGTTTCTTTTCAGTTCCCTCCTGCCCTCCTCATTATACACCCTCCACATACCTTTGTGTCATCTGCAAATAGAAACATCATACCCAGGATCCCTTCTCCAATGTAGCAAATGAGCACTTTTAAGAGCAATGGACCCAGAACTAACCTCTGTAAACCCCCCACTCATAACAATCCTGATCTCATAGTATGTGCTGTTTAGTACCACCCTTTGTGTTCTCCTCACTTGCCAATTCCCATCCTGTCTAGTGACTTTTTCACCAACACCTAAGTTTCCCAGTTTCTTTGCCAGTTTATTGCGACGTGCAGAGTCACAGGCCTTGCATAAGTCCAGGTTAAGTGCACTGAGCACTTTGGCTTTATCAAATACTTGTGACACAGTGTTGAGGAAATACACAAGGGTAGTCTGACAGAACCTCTGCTACATCAAAAGAAAACACACACATGCCACTTACTGTTCTGGAGCCCATGGTACTCTAGGAAGTCAATCAGCTGCTACTTGATTATGGTCTCAAGGAGCTTCCAATAATGGAAGTCAGAATAATCAGTCCATAACTCCATGGGTACCCACTGTTCCCATTCTTGTGCAGGGGGACAATGTTTGCTGCCATCCAATCCCTGGGAACTATGCCCGTCGCAACTGAACAGTTGAATGTGTCTACCCAGGGTGATGCTAGAACCTTCCCCAGCTCCCTGAGTACCCATGGGTGCAAACCATTCAGTCCTGGGGACTTACCAAGCAGCAACAACCTCAGCCCCCTAACCACCCTTTCCTCATTAATACTACTCATTTCCATATTACAGTGGGTGTACGCAACTTAGCGAGGAGTTATACTTGTGCAACCTTGTTGATAGCCTGAATTTATTTGAATGAATGTGCTGTAGATTGCCATAGGCGAATACTTTGACCAGTCGCACTATCCATCCCATGGGGAACCACCACACTGTTATGGTATTGTGAAGGCAAAGGAACCCTCTTTAGGAGGGTTCCACCACCAGAGGTGCCACAGAAACATAATTCCTTTAGACTAAAGGCACCTAAAACAGGAGCCCCAAGGAGAAATGAGTGCTGCTTAAAGAGGACTGGAGGATAGTGGGACAGAGAAACAGTGCTTCAGTGAGGCTGGAAGCGGTGACTTAAATAGCTCAGTGAGGAGGTGGTTGCTGGTAGCTCCCACCCAGTGAACTACAGGCAAAACATTTGAATTCAAGTGGTGTCCACAGCTTAGTGAGGAGTTATGCTTGTGCAACTTGTTGATAGTCTGAAGGTATTTGAATGAATGTGTTGCTGACTGTCATACGTGGATACTTGAGCTGTTCGCTGTCTCTGTCCCATAGGGAACTACCACCCTGTGGGGGTATTGTAATTGCACAGGAGCCCTCTTAAGGAGGGTTCCACCCATAGAGGTGCCACAGGAACATAATTCCTTTAGGTAAAGAGTACTTTAGGAAGGAACCCAAAAGCACTGCACAACAGGTGGTGAACACAGAGACTGGGTGAGGACAGATTGACAGCAACTAGTAATGACTAATAACAGACAGAGACCAAATTGAGTAGTGACTGACAGTAATTAGTAATTGATAGCAGACAGAGGCATAACTTCTGCGAGGAGACAGGAAACAGCAGGATGGATAATAGGGCCACCACCTAGCTCCAATTCACAGCAGAAACCTACTAGGATAAATTTATTTATTTATGTAGCTTTTGTTTACCAGGTAAGTACACTAGACAAGTATTATGCCTATTTTCAGGAATGACCCAGGAGAGTACAACATGAGGAACAACAGTCAAGGAGACATGGCAAAGAGAGTACAATTTTTTGTCACAGTAAACAAATGTGGGAAATATATCATTTGATGCTAGGGGAAACATACAGTAGTAAGCACATTTCAGATTATACACTCTAGACTAGCTAGTTCAACTGATAGATACATACAGGTCATCATACATAGGAGTGGCGCATAGCCCAAGTACTGGATTGGTCATAATATAACTTATAACATTGTTGTACACACCCCCTAGGCTAGTTGGATTGTGGGCAGATATATAGTAATGTAATATATATATATATATATATATATATATATATATACACACACACTACATTATGGACCATCTCTTGTGGAAACTACATATAGTACCTAACTTTTATGACCTTAAGCAATGAAGAGAGGGAAAAACCTCCTATCTCCTATGAGGGAGAAACTTGGGGACCCAAGGCTTTTGTTGCTTCCTCCAGGCTACAAATAAAATTAGTGATGGCTTTGCTACCACAATTTAGAGACCCAATTCAAGGGAGAAAAAAATTAGAGAAAATGTTTTACTCTATCCCTCTAACGGAACACAGTGGGGTGCAGTGAGCTATCTCTGAAGCTAAAGGAGGTTTCTGAAGAAGACCCCAAGGAAGGAGTAATAGAGCAATGCCCACTGAAAGACACTCATCTGGCCTCCACTGAGGGGAGGCCTAGAGAGGAAGCTGAACCTTTGAGAGGTAAGGCATAGAAGTTATGCCCTTGAGGGGCCTGGACCTGCATAATTGTATGATCTTCACCCTTTTGGAGCAAAGGAAGGGAAGTAGGTGAGGACTAGGTGAACCTTAAGAGGCTGTGGGGGGGGCAATGAACTTGAAAGTGCTACCTGGCCGGCCTGGTGGCACAGAGAGCTGAGGTGCTGGTGCCTTACCTCGCACCACACTGGTGGCCCGGGTTCGGGAATGGACTCTGGACGCTGGGGGTCAGCAGGGGAGGAGAGGATTGAGCATCTGTAGGACTGCTGTCTGCTCCTGGGGTGGGTATTGGGGCCACATCACTCTGCAATGACCTCCTGGTGGAGACTGGGAGCACTGCATGAGGGTTGCAATAGGGGAAGCACCAGAAAAGTGGAAACCACTCCAGGATTGGCCGGATGATGGCTGCTGGTCTGCCGACACCTCCACAACTCCCACTGGAGCCATGTCCACCTCAGCAGCACCCTGGAGCCAAATAGAGAGTGTGCTGGATCCCCCCCCCGGTGCCTTCCTCCTTGGAAGAGAGGAACCCACCTGGCAAAGGGTTACACCAGGTTACCCCAGGGAAGGCTGCAATATGTGGTCAGAAGGCTCGAGGGAGTAATAGGGGTTGTTGGAGACCATGGAGGCACAAAGGAGTGGCGGATCCCAGAGCACGTAGGGGGATAATGAAATAATGCAAAAAAAAAAAGAAAGTGCTACCAATGTAGCCTGCACAGATAAAAGAGTCCCTGTGGATTTAGAGGCCCCATCCTCCAGCAGCTGAAGTCTTAAATGATACATCAAGAGGTGCTACTAATTTGATCTGCATGGTTAAGCTTTCCCCAGAGGACTATACATTCTCACTCAAAGGGCACAAAGAAAAGAACCCCACCCAGTTGACGGACCTACCTCGAGATGCAGACTTCAAGGGAGAGTGAGACGATCAACACTGAGGGCAGGGACCCCAGAAACCATGCTATGGTCATCACTGGCATGTGTCTGAGTGCAGGAGTAGTGGAAGGCTGATGGGAAGTTTGACGTCCATGAGCACAAGGTAGAAACAAAATATAGGCAAGACTGAATGAGTGATTGAGACATGAAATAACACCTAAAACATGGTATGAGACTGAATGATATGTGCCTGGACTGAATGGTGAATCCATGCCAACCAATTCTATAAGGGCAGTTAGTGTTTATTTATTTATTTTTATTTATGTCTTTGATTGCCTGGGTAAGTGTGCTGATCCAGAGGGCCGTTCCGGGCATGATCTGGGCTATACAAGATGGCTTCGGTACAAGAAAATAATACAGTTACAAAGCAATTGGAGATGTGCAAACAGTAATAAGCAAACATAATTTCAGGCAAAATACCCCATGGGAGAGTGTGTACAATAAAATTAAGGCAGTACGGTACAGGTTACAAGTGCAATTGAGGGTCAGGAGTTAGAGGTCACTGAGAGTGACATAGAGGTAAGCATAAGAATGTCATACACACTAGAATAGGTTCAAAATGCTGGTGCACGTAAGGTGGGAGCAGGGGGAGCAGAAGATGAAATACACCCCAAAAGAAGGGGGCAATTTTACATGGGGAGGGTAGGGGAGAGCGCATGGAAAGCAGGGGAAGGAGGTAAAGAGAGATTACCGAGGAGAGCAAGAGCATTTGGCTTTGGACATCAGCCATGTTTTGAAATGGGATTTGAAGCTGAGGTACATGTCAGTCAACTGGAGGGATATGGGGATTCTGTTCCACAGTGAGGGAGCAGCAACAGATAGGGCTTTACCTCCTGGTAGAAACTCGAGGGACCTCAAGGGGGGGAACAGTAGATTCACGAAGACACCTGGGCATGGCCCTGGCCTTGAGTAGAGATGAATATGGGTCTCTACACCCCCTCTGAAAGTGTTATCAATGATACAGCTGACAGCATAGTTGAAATGGCCCTGGAGTGAGAGCCACCCTAGCAACTGGAAGCGCTCACAGTGATGGGTTGAGTATGAAGCCAGTAGAGCGAAGTGACAGATGCTATTGTATACTGAGTTAAGTCTAGCTTGCAGGGCAGCGGACAAACATGAGTAAATGGGGGAACAGCAGTCAATTACGGGGATCAGGTTTCCTTGGATGATGGCTAGGCAGGCCTCAGGGGTCAGGTAATGCTTGAGACGATGGGTGGCTCTGAGTCTCTGGTTTACCCTACATTGAACGAGACTGATGTGCAGCGTGCTCCATGTATGAGAGGGTAGGGTCAGGGGCAACTCCCAAGTATCTGAAATTAGGGATATTCCGCAGGGCAGGACTGTCGGTTGAGAGCACAGAGAGGGAGTAGTTGGATTTCAGGATGTTAGCCAGGGGAGGGAGTTGATAAAAATAAAGAACAGTAGGGGGCCCAGGATGGAGTCCTGGGGGATGCCAGTGGAGACAGGTAAAGCAGGAGACATGGCAGGACCAATGCACACCGATTGGGAGTGTCCAGAGAGACAGCATCAGAACCGTAAGGATGTTTCATAGGAGCAACCTAGCAGATGGAGTTTGGTGTGGAGAAGGGAGTAGTTTACAAGGTCGAAGGCCTTGATCAGGTCCACAAATACAACACCAGTCACTCTCCCCCAGTCTATGTTCCTAAAGACATGGCTTTTAAAATGTGCCGGGTCAGATGTAGTACTATGAATAGCACGGAAACCGTGTTGTTGACTACATATACGGTTGTACTTCTCGATGTGATCTGATAGTTGGCGATGAACAATTTTCTCAAAGAGCTTACTCAGGTGGGGGAAGCATGGAAATAGGCCTGTAATTAACTGAGGAGAGGGGGTCACCAGCTTAAAATATTGGTACAACTTTGGCAGTCTTCCACGAGTCTGGCATGGTTGAGATAGTCAATGCCAGATTGAAGATGAAGATAAGGGGTTTGGTGATGACTGGGCAAATTAATTTAAGCAGAGAGGGGTAGAGGCCATCAGTGCAAGGACTGTCCCTGTTTGGAAGACTCTTTAGGAGTTTGTTGGTGTCTTTTTGGGAGATGGCCCTGAAGTAGAAAAGGGGGGGGTGGAGAAGTGGAGGGGGAGGAGGAGAGGGACGGGCCGTCGGGCCAGTGTCCAGGACTAGTTTGTTGAGAGGAAGGTAATTTACTAAGGTGGGCAGAGAGATCAGTGAATTTCAGATTAAAGGCCTGGTCAATCTAGGATGGGTCAGTCATCAAGGCCAGCTGGGGAGTTTAAGTGGATAACTGGGCCGTGGGTACATGGATCGAGCAGAGAACTAATGGAGCCCTGGAAACAATGTGGGTTACTGAGGTTATCCCTTTGCAGGGTGTGATAATAATTCCATTTCAGAGACTGTGCTGTATGTTTGCATTGGTTGCGCAAACACCTATATACATTCCAAAGGGCGGAGGAGGGGGTCTTTTTGTAGGCAGTCCATATTTTGTCCCTTTCTTTCATAAGGGTCAGGGGTTCCTTTGTGGGAACTGGGAAGAGGTGATCTTAAATCTGCAGGAGGGCATTCATGAGAAAGGTCACTGCAGATGCCACGTCCATAAGGGAGTATAGTGCTGACCAGTTTACGGACCTGGTGTCCTCCAGTAGCTTGGAGGTGTCTGTTCTGTTAAAGTTTTGAAAAGATAGATATTTGGGGTGGGGGCATTTTGTCCTGGTGGACCAGATAATGTATGAAGGGGAGTGGTCACTGATCGAGTTTGACAAGTTCCCTATGTGGATTACCTTATCTTCCCTGTCCCCACCTTTCTTTCTACCTGGTCTATCCCAGCATAGCATGGAGTAGCCAGGCAGTTGGTGGGTGGCCTCAGGGATGTGCAGTTTAAGCCAAGTTTCTGTGACACCAAGGATGTGGGTCTTAAAAAGGGATACTCAGGCTTCGAGGTCAGAGAATGTGGATGGGAGACTACAGATGTTTAGATGGGTCATTTTAAGTCCTGGGGGGTTGGCTCAAGTGGTGTTGGAATAGGCGATAGGGATGTTTGTAGGGCTTGGAATACTTTCTACATCCCCAGCCTGCAGTAGCATGGAAAAGAGGGGACAGTATGGGTAGGACAGCAAAAAGGGTGATAATGAGAGGGAGTGCAGGAAAAAAAATTATTTGGCGATGCTCTAGGTTAGAGAGAAAAGCGAGGAATAGGGGTCCCAGAGGAGTAAGTTCCCATCTGTTCACCATGGGGGGGAGGGTCTGGTTAGAGGGTGGGCCTGAAGGAGGATAGGTTCTCTTGATCCAGAGCAAGTACAGAGGCACAGAGGTCGACCACCATTAGAGTGGCTAACAGTGAAATGACCAGCAGAGGGAGCAATACAAGTTTCATATCAGCTGGTAACACCTACTGAATGCCTGAGAAGAGGGAAAGGCAGTGCTGGCATAGTGGTTAGCTCCCTGACTGAGGCAGCAGTCACAGGACAGGACCAGGTTTGAATCCCAGGGCCCTTAACCTACCTCCCAATTTACAGTAAGGTGGGGGGAGTACAGCTTGAGGAGAGGAGAGCTCAGCCCCTTCAATGGAGAATGGGACAAAGAGTTTGTTTAGGGGCAAAGGATAGTGGAGGGGTGGTAAGGGGGAAGTTAAACTGTTACTTTGGGGAGGGTGGAGAAACCAAATGGTTGGGGAGCGAAAGGGCTGATAGGTTCTAGCAGCTATAAATGTACAGCCAACCTTAGGTGGCAGGTGGTTGAGGCAGGTTGGGTGGGCAAGACTTAATGGTTTCGTGCACACCATTCCACATTGCAGAGGCAGGAGCAGGTTGGTGGAGGGAGGGGAGAGTTCTAGGCTACAGCCCACCCTGAAATTCGAACAAGCAGGTTGACCAGCACTGCAATCCAGCGTCCTAGAGCTGAACATGCAGGGTGAAGGGAGCTGGGAGAGAACATAGCAGTGTGCAGGGGTTAAGTACAGATGGCGGGGCGGGGCGGGGCGGGGGGCGAGAGAGTGAAACCTAAGCTTGGGAGGATGTAGACAGATAGAGACAAAGTAGCCCAGCCAACCACCCAAGCGCCAGTGTGGAAGAAAAATATGCAAACAAGAGCTAGGACAGAATGAAACCAGAGTAAGCCAGCAGGTAACAAGTTAATGCACAACAAATTGGTACTAAAATAAACCTTCCAATGTATCACATAGGCAGACACAGAAATAACTGTAGGGAGAAATGAGCAGTATGCAACAGGTAACACTAGCAATGTAATACGCCAGCAAGCACTGAAAAATGGCTGCAACTTGAACTAGCAATGTGAAACACAGGCGGAAATTGAAATGGCTGTAACTAAAATGGGCAGCAGTCAGGCATAGATCTGTAGCACAGTACAGACTAATAAACAGTAGCAGGAAATACTAAAACGAGCAGAACTGAGGAACAAAATACAAAGCAGGAAAATTCAGTAACCACAGTATAAATAGAGACGCAGTATAGCGCAGTGGTCTAAGGCTCTGAGCTGCAAATCTGGTGACATCCAGCAGACCAGACCTGGGTTTGAATCCCACAGCTTCCACTTGCATACTGTGTCACCCTGAGCAAGTCACTTAACCTCCTTGTGCTCCCAGGTCGCTCCTGTAAAAAAGCTTCCAGCTTAGTGTGCTATACCTGGTTAAACAACTAAATAAAAAAAAAAAGAAAAAAATTCAGAGCCACTGGTTAGAGCTTATTTAAAAGGGAATTTAAAGTCACTCGTAATACAGAAAGTATCAGTTTGTCTTGGCCAACTCAGCAGTGGTCCACGTGGTCTGACATAACAAGAAACAGCTTAGTCAAGATGGCGCCTGGCTGAGTCTGAAGAGCAGAGCAGTCTTTCAATTACCTATAGTGGAAGAGGCAGGAGCAGGTTGGTGGAGGGGGGAAGAGTTCCAGGCTGCAGGTTGCCCCAAAACACCAAACGAGCAGGCTGACCGGTGCTGAAATCCAGCGGTGCTGGGCAAGGTGAAGGGAGCTTAGTGGAAGAGGCAGTGTTAGTTGCTGATGCACAGTAGGACAGGTAGGTTGAGGCAGAAGAGAATAACAAATGAAACTGCTGAGGAAAGCAGCAGCATATGAGAACTGAAAACTAAGAAGCAGTGTGCTGCTGGTCTGAGCAAACTAATTAAACCACCTGAATGGAAATAGGAGTGGCTGCTTCGCTAGGAAGTCAGGTGAAAACAATTAAAGACTGTAGCTGAACTGGGTGATTACAAATGGTGTGGGAGAAATAGCAACAAGCATTTGTCAATGCCGAATGTTGCTTGCTTGTATGTGCTGTTTAGGTATTTGGAAGTGACAGTTTCATGCCTTTCTCCCAAGACATCCACTGTGTCTTTCCATTCAGTATTCACAGAAGAGTGGGAGGGGCAAGGGCCACAGCAGTACAGCAGTTGCCAAGGGGTGAAGAGGTGGACAAGAGTCCATTCAAAGGTAAAAGAGTTCTGCAGGAGCTCACTAAATTGAAGGTAGACAAAGCGATGGAACCAGATGGCATACGCCCAAGGATATTAACAGAACTGCGAAGGAGAAAGCAGTACCTCTGGCAGCCATGTTCACTGAGCCATTCAACATGAGGAATTGGAGGAGGGCAAATGTGGTCCCTCTACACAAGTCCAGCAGCAGGGAGGAGGCAGGGAACAATAGGCCATTCAGCCTCACCTCAGTAGTGGGGAAGATCATGGAGACATTGCTTAAAGAAAGGATAGTGGGGCATCTAGATGCCATCGGAACTCAGGACCATAGACAACATGGATTCACAGTGGGGACATCATGTCAGATAAATCTGGTTGATTTATTTGACTGGGTGACAAAGGAAGTGAATCAGGGTGGGCAGTGGACAACGCTTACCTTGATTTCAGCAAAGCCTTGACACCATCCCATATAGGAGGCTGATAAACTAGCTGGGTAGGCTGGACATGGGGAAAGGGTGATAAACTGGGTTAGAAACTGGCTAACAGACAGGAGGCAGAGAGTGGTGGTAAATGGTATGCAGTCTAGGGAGAGGGCGACCAGTGGGGTGCTGCAGGGATCGGTCCAGGGGCCAGTTCTGTTCAATGTCTTCATTAGTAATATTGCAGAACATCTGAAGGGAATTTTTTCACCAAATTTTCAACATAGTCATTTTAAGACCTTTGCTCATGAACAGTGTCACTGTGATTTTCTTAATTTATCCCGTACATTGATTTCGCATACCGACTGCGCCATTGTGCACTACATGGGCGGAAACACGTTTTGGGTGAGATGTGAAAAATGACAGCTATACTATTTATAAGAAGGTGTGGCAAAATGGCAATGTTGGAAATCTGGAGTGAAAATATTGAAATTTTCGAACTTATGAGCCTGCGTAGGAACTGCGCAATGCACGCTCATAAAACAGTCATTTTTTGGAATTTTGGCACCAAATTTTCAACATGGGGTTTTTGGGATCCCTTCTCATGAATGATGTCACTGTCATGATGTTATTCAGGCCTGAAGGGTGATTTTGCGCAGTGACTGCGCAGTGACTGTGAAATCACCCTTCGGGCCCGAGTAATGCCATGACAGTGACATAGTTCATGAGAAAGGGTCCCAAAAACCCCATGTTGGAAATTTGGTGCAAAAATTCCCAAAAATGCCTGAGATATGCAACAAAGTTGAAACCCCCCTATCTAGCCCATTATACAGCTTACCGGCATTTCCTCAGTTCGCGGTTGGCTTTGAAGAGTGCAGACGGTTCCTGGTCCACCAAGATCGGCCAGAGGAGTCCAGAGGTAAGTATGAGGTGGGGGGTGTGTGGAGGCTGGGTGCACAGTGGTGGGTGCAGGTTGTGGGGGTTGGAGACGCAGCAGTAGGACCGCTTTTTGTTTTACAGGTTTTAAAAAAAAATGACTACGGACGTTTGCCATGCTGGGTGGGCTCCAGCATGGCACAAGGACGTTGAGGCGTTCAGCCGACAGGGATTGGGCACCCCTGCCAGCTATGAGACGTGTTGCCACGCTGGGGTGGGCTCCCAGTGTGGTACAAGGACGGGGGGGTATTCAGCCGATGGGGATTGGGCACCCCGTGAGGCCAAAGGATCGCTTGCCATGCTGGGGTGAGCTCCAGGCGTGGCACTTACTACTGGGGGAGGCAGCTCAGCCCGATGGGATTGGGCACCCCGCCGGCTGCCACACAGTGCGTGTGGAGGCGGGGCGTGCGCCTGCGGGTGTCTGTGGGGAGCTGCGCGCAGAGCAGCTGATATCTTATCGGTGCTCACTGGAGCGTAGCTCTCCTTTCAACTGTATGCCACTGCATTTTGGAGTATGTCATAGACAGCTCCAAAATGCATTGGCTTACAGGGGCCGCGCCCTGCCAACACACTGACTGAATTGGAGGAGGAGGTGACACACCTCCGAAATCTCCGATGATGGCACTATGTTTCTTGCACATGCATGCAACATAAAAATGGGAAGCCTGAAATAGCACAAGTCAAATGAGAGAATGACAAAGGCAGGACACTGAAAACTAGGAAGCACACAAGAACCAAAACAAAGAAAACAGGAGGTACATGAGAACAGGAGTGTAGCAGGAGTAGTCAACTTAGAGAAGCACAATCTGCAGGCAGGAGGGTAGAAAAGGAAAATATTGACCTAGAAATCTGCTGGAGGCACAAACCAAACAGTAAGCATAAAAGCACAAAGAGAAAGTGGGAGACAGACATGGGCAGAAAAGGGGGGGCAGAGCCCCAACATTGTCTCTGGCTGCAACAAAGAAGCAGTGCTTCCAAGTGAGGCTGGAGGAAGTAAGTTTAATAGCTCAGGAAAGGGGTGTGTGACTGGTAGCTCTTATCCACTGAAATGCAGGCATGGCCTTTGAATTTTTCACCACACAACCCAATGCTGTACACTAGCAGTGGTCCCCCTTCCTCAACAGTGAAAAATGAGCAGAAGTATTCATTTAGAATATCAGCTTTCTGCCCATCTCTCTACCCGTGTCCTCACCCTTTCTCAGTCTCTCTATTCCATCCCTACTCTTTCTCTTTTCGTTAACATAGCTGGTAGCTTCCACCCACTGAACTGCAGGCATTGCCTTTGAATTGTTCCCAATCCTACCCTAATGCTGTACACTGGCAATGCCCCGCTTCCTCAACTGTGATGAATGAGCGGAAGTATTCATTCAGAATATCAGCTTTCTCCTCGTCTCCTCCACCCATGCCTCACCTTTTCTCAGTCTTCTATTCCATCCCTACCTCTCCTTTCACTGACATACTTAAAAGGCCATGTCATTTTCCTCTCACCCTTCTGCAACGTTTAGTTCTACAGTACATCAGCCTTGCCCCTCCTCACTGCCTTTCTAGCTTCTTATGTTTTGACAAGGTACAGCTCCTGCTTGCCTCCATCTGTTCAGCAGTGTTCACTTTAAAGTTTGTTTTCCATTCCTGCAACCCCAACCTCCCTGGAAAATCACATAGGCCTCTTTTGCTTCATTCCTTACCCTTTGTCTGAGTCAACCTTTAGTTATACAGTAGCTAGAATCCTTTTGATATGCTCCCAAATATTTCTGTCCCATCTACTGTACCAGTTTGTAGCCTATGAGTCTCTCTCTCCATCCTCCCAAATTCAACTTTCCTAAAGCTCAGGACCATTGTTCGGGTAAACTGCATCTGTGATTTTAGGACTATATTGAACCTGACTGTAGTTGTCACCAGACCCCATTGGCTTTTCCACAGTCAACCTCCCTGTGCTGTCTCAGTTGGTCATAACGAGGTCAAGAATGGTCTCATCCCTAGTTTATTCCTCCACTAGTGGAATTATGAAGCAGTAATAGATAATGTCTTTCAACAATAGTTTCTGGTGCTCCACAGCACTAGAATGCTCCAATCAGCTTCAGGTATGTTGAAGTCTCCAAACAAGACTATGTTCCCTCTTGTTACTGAATTGCTGATGTCTTCATCTAGAACCCTGTCCACCTCTTCTGTCTGATTAGGGGGCCTGTGGACAACTCCCTGGCAGACAACACTTCCCCCCATCGACTGTAAACTGTGCCTATAGTGATTCTACCATGCTGTCATGCCATCTCCTTATCCTGCATCACTTTGATACTTTCCCTGACTTACAGTGCCACCCCCCACTCCCCGTACTCTGTTACTCCTGAATAATACATAGCTTGGAACAGTGAGGTACCAGTCATTTTTGGGTGATATTTGCATATCCATCTCTTCCATTATGTCAGGGTTGCTTTTATTTCAAAGGCATCTGCATTTAAGCAGACCCCCACCATGAACCCTGCTTGTCATCTTTCTTCTGTCCCTTAGCCAGTCCTACTTTTGCTTTCCTGTGACAAATGTTTATCTGAACCTTCACCTCTATCAGTTTTGGTACTCACCTTTGAGTGTGTGACCTTAGACTTTACCCCCATCTACGATACCTCCATCTCCCTGAATGTCCCTTCCAGATGGGAAAGGGCTTTTTAGGTTTCCCTTGATCTGATGCACCATGTGGACCACCCTTGCCCAAGCCTTCCACCACTAATTTAACTGCCCTGAGATTAAGGCCTCAAGTGTCTGTCACAGTGCCCTAGCTGTCTCCTCATGGGATGAAAACCATTTAATTTTAATGGACTTCGTCCCACCAAATGGCATCCCAGTTTCATAGGAAATAAACCCCTTTTTTGCACACCATCCATTCAACCAATCAGGAAATCAGAAGATTTTCAACTTTCATGCTTCCCCCTACTGTGTACTATGAGGAACTCTTAGAAGGTCGCATTACCAGCCAACCCCTTGACCCTGGACTGCGTACCCTGAAGTTGTCTTTAAGTGCTCCTGTTGGCTTCCCTGACCAATCTTCCAAGCCAATGTAGACAATAACATCAGGCCGTGAAAGATATCAAAGTGTATGTAGAAGGTACATTGAGAAAGTGCATTAAAAAGTGACCTATGCTATAAGTTAAAAACATACAACAACATGCATACGGATACTTACAAAAACTTTAGCATACAAATATTGCCAACAGAAGAAGGCCTAGAAGTCTCAAGTCTGCTGTTGAGGAGTTATCTGTGGCTATTAAAGGCTGCACCCCTCACCCTTCTTGCTTACCACCCCATTACCCTAACCTTCCCCTTCACCTTATCCCACCATCTCTTGAATCTGTTGACCATTTTCAGGGATACCACTTCCTTTGAGAGTTTGTTTCACCCAGTAACCACTCTCTCCATAAAGAAATGCCTGCTTCCCTCTTGCTTGAACCTCCCTCCCCAGCCCACAGCAGAAACCCCTTGTGCTTTTTTTTCCATGAAGACTGAAGAAGCTCTATGTGTTCACCTTATTGATGCCTTTCAGGTACTTAAAGGCCTCGCTCATGTATTGACTTTCCCTCCTCTCCCTCAGGGAGTACATATTGAGGTCCCCCAGCCTCTCCTCATACAGTATGTTCTGCCCTGCTGACCCTGAACTATTTTTGTTACCCACCTCGGGACTACCTCTAGTAGGTTAATGTCCCTTTTCAGATAAGGTCGCAAGTACTGTATACAGATATCCAGTCAAGAGAGAGAGAGAGAGAGAGTCATTTCGAGCGAGGTAATATGAGTGAAGTCAAATTAGTGAAATTAAAAACAGCAATATGCTATTAATAGCTATGTGCAGTTAATAGCACAGTGAAACTGAGCATGTAGTTTCATTGTGTAGCTGGAAGAGTATGTGTGGGTTTGTTCATCAGGCTGTTTCCAAGCTACCCATCTAGTGTGGTGGTTAAGGTAACTGCCATTGTGTGGGGCAACCTGGGTTCAGGTCTGGCTGTAGGCATACAATTTTTTAATTTTATTTTATGGAAATATAAAGTATTGTGATAAATGTGCTGTATTTTGTCCCATTACCTCACCCTTCCAACATTGTTCCCCCCACTGCCTATAGGTTCCCCCAATGTTCTCCTCCTGCCAACATCTGTATCTCAATATAGCCCCATCCTGTGTTTGCCTCTCTTCCCCAGTATCAACCCCACAGAGCTGATTATTTTCAGTTTGGGGGTGTGGGGCAATGCAGCCCGCAAAGGGTGGTGTGGGTTGCATAGCCTCCCTCATAAAATGAAGTTTCCTTGTTCGTATATGACAAATATAGTGCCAGTAGCTGTTTCTGCAAGGCGCTGTAGTGCATATCGTCATTTTTGTTTTTAATGATGTGCACTCGCTGTGTTTGTAGTCACCGTTCTATCTTTGCCATTATCACATGGAACCCTGACCATTATACTCCAGGTGTGGACGTGTGGCTGCACCAATGATCTATATAGTGGCAATATGACCTTTTTCTACCTGCTAGTAATTCCCTGGGCAATTCATCCCACAATTTAATTGGCTTTGGCTGCTGCCATCCTATAGTGTGTGAAGTGCTTCAGGTCACTAGTGATAGTCACCCCCAAGTCTTTTTCTTCCTCTGTTTTAGTTACCAGAACCCCCCTAGGCTGTATTCTGTCCTCAGGTTCCTTCCTCCTATGTGCACTTCTTTGCTTGAACCTGAGTTGCCATATTCCAGACAGCCTCTCCAGCCTGACCAGATCCTCTTTAAGGCCTTGTATCCCCTCTGCTGTATCCACCCTTCCACACAGTTTGGTGTCATCCACAAACAGGCAGATTTTGCCCTTTATGCCATATCCAATGTCATTAAGGAATACATTAAGCAACACTGGGCCAAGCACTGAGTCCTGTGAATCCCACTGCTGCCTTCCACTGAGCCGGAGGGCCCCTCACTACCAGCATCTGAATCTTGTCCTTCAGCCAGTTTGCCACCCATCTAGTGAGTTACTCCCCTACCCCCAGATTCTCTAGCTTCCTGATCAACTTCCTGTGGGAAACTGATTCAAAGGTCTGCTGATATCCAAATAAAGGATGTCAACCACCTGGCCCATGTCTACTGTTCTTGTTACACAGTTGAAGAAATCAATCAGGTTTGTTTGGCAGGATCTCCATGCCCTGAGCCTGTGTTGTCTCCCATCCTGGAGACCGTTGTCCTCAAAAAATTCAATAAATCATGGGAGGATGGTGTGCTACCTGAGGACTGGAGGAAGGTGGATGTGATCCCCCCTTCACAAAAGTGGGAGCAAGGTAGAAGCAGGAAACTATAGACCTGTTAGTTTGACCTCAGTGATAGGGAAAATGATGGAATCACTTTTGAAAGAAAGAATTGTCGAGTACCTAGGGGCCAGTGGGACACAGGACCCAAGGCAGCATAGATTCACAGTGGGAAGGTTATGTCAGATGAATCTAATAGATTTCTTTGACTGGGGGACCAAAGTAGTAGACCGGGGAAGGACTGTGGATATGGCCTACTTACTGTAGACGTTAGCAAGTCATTTGACACAGTACCACACAAAAGGTTAATAAACAAGTTAGCCAGCCTAGAAGTGGGTCCCAGGGTGGTAGCCTGGTTAACAAATTGGCTGGACAACAGGACACAGAGGGTAATAGTAAACAGAGCACACTCTGGAGAAAGGGGAGTTACTAGTGGGGTGCTGTAGGGTTCATTACTGGGACCAGTATTCTTTAATGTCTTTATTGGTGACATTGTGGAGGGCTGAAGGAAAAGTATGCTCTTTGCAGATGACACAAAGATCTGCAACAGGGTTGATACACAAGGAGGGGTGGAAAGGATGAGAAGGGACTTGGCAAGGTTGGAGCAATGATCAAGAGTATGGCAGCTTAGTTTCAATGCAAAGAAGCACAAAGTAATGCACCTGGGAAACAGAAACCCATGGGAAGAGTACACAATGGGGGTTACTAACAACAACAAAAATGGAAAGGGACCTGGGGGTACTCATATCAGATGACCTTAGGGTAGGCAAGCAATGTGAGAAGGCAGCAAGGAGGGCTGGGGGACTTGGAATGCATAGGAGAGGAATCACCAGTAGAAAGCAGGAAGTTGTTTCCCTCTGTACAGACAGTTGGTGAGACCCCATCTAGAGTACTGAGTGCAGTCCTAGAGACCCCATCTCCGAAGGACAAAGATAGGATGGAGGCAGTCCAGAGGAGGGCATCAAAATGGTGCAGGGTCTGCACCAGAAGTCATATGAAGAAAGACTAAAAGAGCTTAATATGTATACCCTTGAGGAAAGGAGGAGAGGGGGGACATGATAGAAACTTTCAAGTACCTCTAGGGAATCAACAAAACTCAAGAGGGTAGCATATTCAGAAAAGAGATGCACAAGAACAAGGGGACACAATTTGAAGATAGAGGAGGGACGGCTCAGGGGCAACGTGAGGAAGTATTTTTCACTGAAAGGGTGGTGGATGCATGGAACAGCTTTCCTGAGGAGGTTGTGGGGCAAAACAGTGGGGAATTTAAGAATGCATGGGACTGATATAAGGCAATTATAGTGGGGTAGGAGGAAGAAGGTGCTGATTAACTAGGATCTGCAACTTATCCAATAGATAGGGAAATGGGCAGTCTAGGTGGGTCAAGTGGTCCTTTTCATCCATCAAAGTCTGTGTTTCTGTGTTACCAGCCTTTCCTTAAGGATTGCCATCATAAGCTTACCCACAATTGAGGTTACTGATCTGTAGTTGTTTGGCTTATCTCTGGGTCATCTCTGGGTCCCTCAGTACCATCGTTTCTGTCCCTTTTCTTCCTGATGTATTAAAAAAGGCCTATTTACCTTTCTTGATCCTCTCTGACAGTTGCTGCTCCTTGCTGCCTTGGCCAGCCAAACTGCTTGACCTGCATCCTTTGTTAACCAAGGCATTTCTCCCAATCCTCCTCCTTCCAGGTCCTCCTGTACTTCCCATAAGGGATTCTCTTTCCTCTGACTGCTTTGGCCACCTCCCTACTAAACCAACTCAGTGTTTTGGTTCTAGAGTTTTTCCCTTTAAGCCTGACACACTCGTTTGTGGCAGCTGCTATCCTGTCTTTGATGATGGACCACTTCTGATCCACCCCATCCCTTCTCTGAGGACAGGCAGGTGTTCCCTTATCAGTTCTCCCATCTTCTTGAAGTCCACTTTTCTTAAGTCCAGGACCCCAGTTTTAATATTTGCCTTCTCCCTGCTCATGTCCACCTTGACCCATTTTTTAGACAACACTAAGATCTGCAACAGGGTGGACACTCCGGGAGGGGTGGAAAAAATGAGGAGGGACAGAGTTAAACTGGAGGAATGGTCTAGAGTGTGGCAGCTGAGATTCAATGCATAAAAGTGCAAAATCATGCATTTGGGGGCAAGAACCCAGGGGAGGATTACATGATGGGAGGTGGGGGGGCAGATACTGACAGTCACCAAACAGGAAAGGGATTTGGGGGTAATCATATTTGATGACCTAAACATGGCCAAACAATGTGCCAAGGCTGTGGGGAGAGCCAGTGGGATGTTGGGGTGAATGGGGAGGTATCACCAGCAGAAGAAATGTGGCAATGCCACTGTACAGGTCACTGGCGAGGCCTCTTTTGGAGTATTCTGTCCTGTTCTGGAGGTTGCATCTCCATAAGATCTCCATAAGAACATAGACAGGGTGGAGGCAGTTCAAAGAAGGTCAAGAAAGATGGTGCAGGGACTACACCAAAGGTCATATGAGGAGAAACTGGGAGATCTCAATATTTATATCCTGGAGGAGAGGAAAGACAGGGGAGATATGATAGAAACCTACAAATATTTAAAGGGCATAAATAGGGTACCAGAGGGTAGCATCTTTCAGAAAAGGAGATGTTCAGGAACGAGGGGGCATGACATGAGGTTGGAAGGGGGTAGACTAAGGGGTAATGTGAGGAAGTATTTCTTGATAGAAAGGGTGGTGGATGCAGGCAATAGACTCCCAGCGGAAGTGCCGTGGACAAATGCAGTGGGGAATTCAAAAATGCATGGAACAGGCATAGGGAAACCCTAGTGATTGGAATGAGAAGGTAAAGCCAGAGTTCAAGTAGAGTCTGCGGCTTTTGCAGGAGGTAGGGAAAATGGGCAGACTAGATGGGCCTAGTGGTCCTTATCTGCCGTCAATTACTATGTTTCAATTGGTATCCTGACATCTCTACCTTTCTCTGCTCTCTAGTTGCAAACCCTGATACCAGTCCTGCTAGGTCTCCTCAGATTTTTCTAGCTCCTCTAAGTCGCCAGTCAGCGCTCCCATCAAACCACACCTTTATGGATCGGATTGCTCCCACCTTATGGCTGAACCAAGACAGTTGGTAACCTACATTCAGCTTCAGCACACAGACAAAGTTGCATGATTTTTCCAAGCTTCACAGACTCATCCTGTTTCAGGGTCCTGGTCTGAGCTGGCCATGCCTCACCTGGGATCTGCTCCTTTGTCTGCAATTTCAGACTTCATGGCTCAACTCACCTTTTCAGTTTCCTCCTTGCCATCCCATAGGTGGATATCAAAGTTCGCTTCCAGGCTTCACCTTCCCCTGCCTTTGAATCATCAGCTTTAGCTGCACTGCCATCTACTGGCCATCCTCCTGTTGTCTCTGCCCCTCCATGCCCAAGGTGGACTGGAGCATACCCTCCATAACATGTGCTAGGAGTCAAATGATCCTGAAAGGACTGCAGAGTGGGTTCCTGTCTCAGGGTGTCACTGAACCAACAAGAGTTGAGGCAATTCTTTTTTTTTTTCATATTTAATCTACTTTTTCTTGGCAGGGCCACCCATCAAGCTTCTGCCCTGGTCACGGCCCCAGACTTTCACCTACCGTCACTTGCTGGTGCTCTCCCGGGCACCTCCGGCTTTCCACTGGAGGGCGGGGCAGCAGCACTTGTTCCCCTATGCCCCAGTCCATGGAACCAGTAACTATTTGGGAGAGCCGGCAATGGAGGCTAATTGAAGCCAAGGGAGGGCTTCATAGAGATGGAGGCCCCACGCATTTTAGTTTCTCCTGTAAGCAGGGGTGGGGACGTGCAATGATGACCAGCGTCCACCCCACCCCTCAGTTCTGGTAGGCACCGGTGCATAGTAGTACACCCAGCCTCCTCTGGGTGTCACCATCACACCAATCACTCCCCCCCCCCAGAGAAGGAGAGCAGTCCAGGGATGCTTGATCCTTCTACCCCTGGCTGGTCCTCTGACGACCTGGATCCATTGCCAAACCCGTGTTGCCTGCATCGCAAGCGGAAATCCAACTGCTGTGCCAATGGGCCAGCTGATCTGAGGCAATTCTTGATCTGCTGCTCACAAATGGGGAGCATGTACAGGAAATAATGGTCAGGGAGCCACTGGGTGGAAGTGACCATTGCACAGTGTGATTCCAGTTGGATATGAGCAGGGAAAGCATCCTGACTAAGACCAAAATCTTGGATTTCAGGAGGGCAGACTTCAGGAAAATAGGTGAACTACTAAGGAGCCATCTGGCAGGCATCAGAGCAGATATAGGGTGGCCCAAAGGTGGTCCATCATTAAGAAAGAAATACTGGTTGCCACAGATGAGTACATTAGGCTCAGGGGGAAGAATACAAGGGCCAAAGCACCCAGCTCGTTCAGTTCTGGGGTTGCCCAGGCAGTAAGGGTAAAGAGGTTGGCCTATAGAAAATTCTGGAAGATCAAGAGAGAGGTGGATAGGAAAAATTACCTAAGGGTGGCTAGTGAGGCAAGTAAGGAAATCTGGTGAGCAAAGGCACAGAAGGAGCTGCAGATAGCTGAAAGAATTAAGAAGGGGGAGAAGGCTTTCTTTCGCTATAAAAATGAGAAAAGGGAGAAGAAGGAAGGGATTGTTAGGCTTAAGAAAGGGGTGGAGTAGGTGGAGGATAATGGGGCAAAGCAGAGATATCAGTACAAACAAGCATTTGTCAATGCTGAATGTTTGCTTGCTGGCATTGGTATTGGTAGTGTAGGAGTTACAGAGCTGCATAATAGGAATGGCAGTGAAGTATTGAACTAAATAACCCCATCACCACCCTGCAGATAGTGACAGGCATTGGGGTGTGCCTTTGGGTCATCAGGCATAATGGCCATGCCATTTCACCACACCATACCATGCAGACACCGACAAGTGTCACGGTGTGCCTTGGGGTCTTTTGCCCTTATGCGCACCCCATTCCATCAGGAAATATTGTGAGATGGGTGCGGTATAGGAGAATGGGGTGAACTTTGGGGCCTAAGAGTCCAAGGCACACCTCTCAGTGGCTGCAGGGTGTGGGTGGGGGTGGAATGGTATGAACATTGCAGGTGACAATCCCAAGTCACAGCCCTGATGTCTGTCATTCTTCTATAGGGTGGGGTGTTATGGTCGGAAACCCAACACCTCTGGTAGAGTCAGGTATTTTACCCAAATTTTCAACATGGGTTTTTGTGACCCCACCTCATGAACAGTGGCAATATCAGTTTGTTAGTCGAAAGCTGCTTTTGCACAGTGACTACAGCATTTGTCACCACAGGTGCAAAAACACATTCTGAACAGGATGTGAAAAATGACAGCTGTACTGTTCATGGGGAGGAGTAAAAAATGGCAGTGTTGAAAATCTGCAGTGAAAATATTAAAAAAGGTGGTGAAGTCATGAGCGTGCATAGAAACTGTGCAACGTGCACCCATAATGTAATTAGTTTGGGAATTGTTTACAGCAGATTGTCAACACAGGCATTTTGGGACCTCCAGTCACGAACAGCGTCTCTGTGATTTTCTTTATCTGTCCTGAACAATGATTTCCCACAGCGACCACGCATTTCTGTGCTGAAAGTGTGAAAACACATTTCGGCCATGTTGTGAAAAATGACAGCTGTACTGTTCATAAGGAAGTGTGGAAAAATGCCACTGGTGAAAATCTGGACTGAAAATATTACAAATTCATGAACTTAAGAGGGTGTGTGGAAACTGCACAATGTTTACTCGTAACACAGTCATTTTTTGGAATTTTTTCACCAAATTTTCAAAATAGCCATTTTAAGACCTCTGCTCATGAACAGTGTCACTGTGATTTTCTTAATGTGTCCCATACATTGATTTCACACACCGACTGCGCCATTGTGCGCTACATGGGTGGAAACATGTTTTGGGCAAGATGTGAAAAATGACAGCTGTACTGCTCATAAGGAGGTGTGGTAAAATGGCAATGTTGAAAATCTGGAGTGAAAATATTGAAAATTTGCGAACCTATGAGCGTGCGTAGGATCAGCGCAACAAACGCTCGTAAAACAGTCATTTTGGGAATTTTTTCACCAAATTTTTAACATAGCCATTTTAACACTTCTGCTCATGAACAGTGTGGCTGTGATTTTCCTAATGTGTCCCATACATTGAGTTCGCATACCGACCGCGCTTATTGTACGCTACATGCGTGAAACACATTTTGGGTGAGCAGTGAGAAATGAGAGCTATACTGCTCATAAGGAGGTATGGTAAAATGGCAATGTTGAAAATCTGGAGTGAAAATATTGAAAATTCGCGAACTTACGAAAGGCAGTATAGAACAGCGCAAGCATGCTCGTGAAAATAGTCATTTTGGGAATTTTTGACCAAATTTTTACATAGCCATTTTAATACCTCTGCTCATGAACAGTGTCACTGTGATTTTCTTAATGTGTCCCAAACATTGATTTCACACACCGACTGCGCCATTGTGCGATACATGGGTGGAAACACATTCTCGGTGAGATGTGAAAATGACAGCTGTACTACTAGTAAAGAAGTGTGGTCAAATGGCAATGTTGAAAATCGGGAGTGAAAATATTGAAAATTCGTGAACCTACGAAAGTAGCGCAGAACAGCACAACGACGCTAAATGTCAGTTTTAGGAATGCAACAAATTTTCAAAATAGGCTCTTTTGAGAGCTCACCTTATGAACACTGGCACTGTCTTTAGTTAATCGAACCAAAGGTGATTTCATGCAGTGACTGCGAAATCACCCTTCAGGCCCGATTAATGCCATGACAGTGACAGAATTCATGAGGAGGGGTCCCAAAAACCCCATGTTGAAAATTTGGTGCCAAAATTCCAAAAAATGCCTGAGATATGCAGCAAAGTTGAAAAAACCCTATTCATTACATTATACAGCTTACCGGAATTTCCTCAGTTTGCGGTCGGCTTTGAAGAGTGCAGACGTGTTCCTGGTCCACCGAAGATCGTCGCACTGAGATCCGGAGGTAAGTATGGGGTGAGTGGGGGGTGTGGGGAGGCAGGGTGCGCAGAGGGTGGGCGTGGATGGGGGAGGAGGCCAGGGAGACTGCGAGGGACCATTTTTGTGTTTTCAAGTTTGTTTGTTTTTTAATTACGACGCGGGACGTTTGCCACGCTGGGGTGGGCGCCCAGCATGGCAATTACACAATGCAGGACGTTTTCCACACTGGGGTGGGCCCTGTGTGGCAGCTGGAAAGTTTTGGGAGGTGGAGCCGACGGGATTGGGCACCCTGTCGGCTATTCCGACTGTTGCCACGCTGGGTGGGCCCCAGTGTGGCACTCGTAATCTCTTGGTGGGGATTGGAGCCACTGGGATTGGGCACCCAGTCGGCCAAACACATTGTTGCCACGCTGGGGTGGGCTCCCAGCATGGCACCTGGAAGACTGTTTGGGGGAGAGACTTCAGTGAGCACTTCCTTTATCTTATCATGCTCACTGAAGTGGCTCTCCTTTCAACTGTAAGCCATCATGCTCGAGTGCTGTTACAGACAGCTGCAGCATGCATTGGGCAGCTGTGGACGCGCCTGCAAACATACAGAGGGAATTGGAAGAGGGGGTGCCACACCTCCAGAAACTCGGATGATGGCACTATGTTTCTTGCACATGCGTGCAAGCAAACATAAAAATGGATGTGGTCAATTTACCAAAGTGGTCAGGCTTAATCATGGGTCAGCTGGATAATGAGAACTAAGAGACCCTCCAAAAGTATGAAAAGTAAGAACATAGGAGTTATTTTTAAAAAAATTGCAGGCTTTAAACTCAGCAAATGGGGTGGGGGCAGAAGCGCCCTGGTACTTTAACTGTATGGAAAAGCAGAGATACTAAATGAATACTTCTGTTCCATCTTCACCAGGGAGAAGGATGGACCAGTGTCTTCAGGAGGGAAAAGAGGAGCGGGGGAGGGGACACAGATGAAGTGATAGAGGAGGGTAGAGTGAGGGAGGGCTGCTGGCATTGAAGGTGGACAAATCACCAGGCCAGGACAGAGTACATCCAAGGGTACTTAAGGATCTGGCTGAGAAGCTGGCAGGGCCACTGGCTGACCTATTTAATAGTTCACTAGAGCGAAGTGTGGTACCCAGGACTGGAGAAAAGCACATGTAGTGCTCCTCCACAAAAAGCAGTCCCAAGGATAACCCAGGGAATTACAGATCAGTCAGTCTGACCTCCATTGTGAGCAAGCTCATGGAGATCATACTAAAGGAAAGGTCGGTGGAATATCTAGAGGAGCATGGTCTCCATGATATGAGGCAGCATGGGCTCATGGGGGGTGATCATGTCAAATGAATCTGATTGACTTTTGACTGTGCCACCAAGACAGTAGACAGGGGCTAAGTGGTAGACAACCTCTATCTTGATTTCTGCAAGGCCTTTGACTCTGTACCCCACAAAAGGTTGATCAGGAAGTTGGTGGATCTCGGGGTTGGGGAAAAGATGGCCAGATGGGAGGAAAACTGGCTAAGGGCCAGAAGCCAGAGGGTGGTTGTGGGGGGAGAGTTATCTGGAACCAAAAAGGTAACCTGTGGGGTCCCCCAGGACTTGGTGCTGGGGCTGGTGTTGTTCAATGTTTTCATCAATGACATTGGAGATGACATTAAGGGAAAAATGTGACTATTCGCAGATGACACTAAGCTCTATGAGAGAGTGGACACTGCTGAAGGGATAAAGGACCTATAGAAAAATCTGGAAAAGCTAGGGAGGTAGTCCAGGATCTGGCAGCTTGGCGTCAATGCCAAGAAATGCAAAGTTACTTATACTGGAACCTAGAATCCCAGGACAGAGTACTACCTGGGTGGAGTCTGAGTATCTGCATCAGAGGAGGAGGAGGAGGAGGAGGAGGACCTGGGATTGATGATCACTAGTGACCTGAAGCACTCCATGCAGTGCAAGAAAGCAGCAGCAAAGGCAAACAAGATGCCGGATTCATATCTAGGGGCTCAGTAGTAGGAGAGAGGAGGTTATACTGCCCCTTGTACAGGTCACTGGTAAGGCTGCATCTAGAGTATGGAGTTTAGTATTGGTGCCTCACATCTCAAAAAGGACATTTTATTTTTATTTATTTATTTCAGTTTAGGATTAATACCTTTGAGTCCAGGACTTGTTTTCAAAGGTTCCAGGTCATTGTTGAACAAACATTACAAATATAACAGTGTTTACGGAGAACAGAAAACAGTTACACAGACATTCAAATACCAAATAAATCTTATATATCCAGCTAAAGATTGAAGAGGATAGGGTACATAGGGTTCAGCCTTGTAGTTCACAATTTAGTTGGTCAGTCTAGCCAAAGAGGGGGGTAGGGGGTCAGCCAGGAGACGGCGTTATTGTGATGGAAGTGGTTTGTCAGCCGAGTGGGCCTCGTTTGGGGATGGGGGGGTTGATGAGATAAAAAGGGGGGTGAAAGAGAGAGGGTTGGGTAGCAGAAATTCTGCCATATTCGTGCAGGCAAGCACAAATCTTTTTTGTGTCAAGAAGGGATCTGAGCCCAGATTTGAAGGTACTAATCTTGGGTGATTCTTTAAGGTTAGCAGGTAACTCATTATACCATTTTGGTCCTTGGTACAGGATGGAGTTCTGGGCGAGTTTCGCCGCTTTGAAGGGAATCACCAACCTGTCTGTAGCCGTGCTTTGTTGATTTGGTGGAACTGCCGGTACAAGGAGGCAGCCCAGTGCAGGGGAGAAAGCCTAAGAAGCATTTTTTCAGAAGTAGGCAGGTTTGGTATTGTGCTTTAAGATGGAGTGGGAGCCACCCAGTTTCAGTGTAGAGCATGCAGGTGTGGGTGTCCTGGGCAGCCCCTATGGCTAGCCGACAGGCCTTATTTATTAACCTGCTGGAGAAGGTCCAGAGGAGGGCTATAAAGATGATAGCGGATCAGCAGGGTAAGGCATACAAGGAGAGGTTTAAGGCACTGAACATGTACTCCCTGGAAGACGGGGGGGGGGTCATGATTGGGATTTTCAAGTACTTGAAAGGGATAAATAAGGTTGATAAGAAGAATCTCTTTAAGCTGAGTGGCAACCATAACACACAGGGGTACAGTCTTAAGCTGGAGGGTGGGAGGTTAGGGAGGGAGGGAGGTCAAGAAGCACTTCTTCACAGAGAGGATGGTGGACACTTGGAATGCACTGCCAGAAGAGGCGTACCGAGTCACAATGTTGTACTCTTAATAACGTATGACATTATAGCTAACCCGAAATAGCACTGTCTAGGACAGCAAATGGTACAATATCACGTATACTGCTGAATGCAGTATTGCACCATTCACACACTCCCAGGCAGAGGATGAGACCTCTGGTAGGAGTGGGTTCTTACAGCTGCTGTGGCTCACTGGACAGAGCCACAGCAGCAGGAACCCAGGCACTGCCCTGAGACCAGGTCTGATTCCCGGTCTCAGAAATTTTATTTTTTTAAAACACTTTGTGCGCTCCCTGAGTTGGATCCCCCCCCGGAGTTGAGAATCTTTAGTTGGGGGGGTCTGGAGGCACAGCCCCCCACAATGGGGTGTGTGGGGGTGGAGTTATGCCACATGGCATAAATCATGCTGTATTGGCAGCGTGATTTAGCCATGCAGCATAATGTCTTGCGACACTATGACCCCGTGCCCAGAAGAGGCCATCTCATTGAAGACAGTTGGCAGCTTTAAGAGAGGCTGGGATAGGCATAGGGGGAAGATAAGGATCATGGGTAGGGAGAATGGGAGGAGTGGGGAAGGAGGGCAGGGATATTAGCTCATTCGGTAGACCCTGGAATACTAGCAGACTTGATAGACCAAATGGCCTTCTTCTGCTGGCTTCTTCGTATGTTCGTATGTACTCTGCAACCTTCAGTGCTCCATCTCATTGTTGCTATCTGTTGTTATTCTCTGTTGTCTGTGGTGTGGGAGCCTATCATAGTCCATCAGCTGTACAAGAAACTCACAGAGGACTTCCTCTTGGGTCAGTTTCATCACGCCATTCCTCCCTTCTCACTTAATTCCCATGAGTGTTGCTACTGTATGACTGTCTGGCATGAAACATAACGTCATTGATTTATCTGCTTCTCAGTCCTCATTCAGCCTGAGCATCAAGTCCTTGAACACCTCTGACAAATATCTTTCTCTTATGCTTGTATTACCTACAGACTAGCTGTCATCCACCATGTTGGCCCTGGCTCCTGGCTATCAAGCACTGCTCTCTGCATGCATTTAAATAGTTTCCCATTTCTCCATCTTTGGCATCTCTGTGATCTGTTTGGGAGGACCATATTGCTGTTCAATTCATCTCACCTTCTGTCTTGCTGCATCTCATAGCTTTTTGATATGTTCTGCAGTGCTGTTTTGGGCCTTCTCAATGTTTGCCACTGTCCAGCAGTTGTTCTTTCTTCCAATAGATCCACTGGATTCTTCTCATGGCTGCATTCTGGCTGTTGTTCAGCTGTTCCAAGAGCTATCAGTTTCCTGCTCAAAAGAAAATCTCCAGTCTAGTGACATTCTTACAATTAGGATTGGGATACGGAACTTATGGAAGCCAAGCTACCCCCTATCACCTTCACAGGATACTAGTTTAGTGATGTCCTATTTGACCAGATGCTTTTACCCAAAATGAGAACTTCTTCCTTCCTGTGAAACTTGATCTGTGCAATCCATATAATTCCCCAAGGTCGATCATTCAGTTCTTACCCCCTGACTTGAACATCATCGGTTCCTGAACTACACCTTCTCTATCAAATCTTGGCTGCTCTAAATCTGATCCAGCTAGCTGGGCCCATTTTAGCTTACAGGAATGACTGTCCAATCTACTACAAAGATTTTTCTCTTGTTTACACACCAGAATACATCAATGTACCTCCACTGGTTGGCTATACTGCCATTTTTGAGCAGTCCTGGATCACTGCTCCCTGGCCTCCTGCCATCTCAGATCTCCAAGATTATCATCAATGTCTCCTCTCCTTAAGATTACCTAATAGGAAATGCCACTTCAATATGCAAACATCGCTGATCCCTCCAGCCATTCTCTATTTCCTGTCAATCAACCCGTGAAGGACATTTTTCAACAAGGGAGGTCTTTCTCCCATTTGATTATATGGATCATCTGAGGCTGACTTGTTTTCTCTATCTTAGTGTTACACTACTTTCTTTTCATATTCTGGGCTATGCAAAATGAAGCAGCTGATTCATTATCTCGATTCCAATTGCAGACCTTTTATTGTCTCCACCCTTAAGCAGCCTCAGTTATGTCTCCTTCTCCTTCACCTATCAAACTTATAACTTTCTCCAGCAAGACAACATCATCATGTGGGCCACACTAGCTCCAGCTACCAAGCCATATATGCTATAGTATGCAAAAGCACTCCATTTTCTACATACTCCAATCTTCCAAAAGTTCTTTGCTCCTGTAAAATGTGTTGTTGCATTCCTAACTTTGCCATCAAGCCACAAACGATATACAGGATCATTGAGCACATCTCAGATCATCAAAACCAGAACTCCTCATCGCTCTCTATAAATGGCTTCATCACAAAATCTTTGGACTCACTGAAATCAATTCTTTTCAGATATCATGATACCTCAGCTATTTTCTAGCATCTGTTTATTCTTGTATTCTGAAGAATTCTGTTCCAACATCTCCCTCTGCTAAATTCCTTAAAGATTCCAAGTTACAGAAGTAAATTAATCATAATATCCTGTTACTCTTACTTCATGACTGACAGATCTCATAGAGGAGTTTAAATAACTTACTTCCTGACCTGTACCAACTGGCATCCAATAACGTATTTAACCAACTCATATTTTTCCACTTATGTTCAGATCCCTCATATCCTTCCCTGACCACAGATAACCAAATACTCATGACAACAAAGTTCACGAAATACGTCAGAACTCCTCATCGACTTGGCCTCAACCTTTATGCCTTTTCAAGACTTCCTTTTGAATTGGAGGGAAAGGGGAAACAGTAAGGAGGGGAGGAACTGGTGTAGGGTATTATGTGCAAATTCCAGGAGTCTGAGTAACAAAATAGAAGACTTAGAGGCCACAATGGTGGGGGAGGATCTGGACCTGGTGGTCATTATTGAGATCTAGTGTACCAAAAACCAGGACTGGAAGATGGCCATCCTGGGCTTTAATCTATTTAAAAAAGGAAAGGTCAGGTGGGGGAAGTAGCCTTATATGTGAGGGACATTATACAGGCTTCAGTGGTGCAGGAGGAGCAAGGGAACGCGGAGGTACTGTGGGTCACCCTGGAGAAGCAGTGAGGGCTGTTCTGCATACAGGAGTGATTTATAGGCCTCCAGTACAGGGGGAAGAAGTAGATAGGGAGCTAATGCAAGCAGTACAAAAAATGACCCAAAAAGGAGGAATTGTTGTCTGTGGGGGACTTCAGTCTCCCTGCTCTAGACTGGAGTCTCCCAGCAGCTGCAACAACCAGTAGCAGGGACATACTGGACTCCTTACAAGGAGCATTCCTCAAACAACTTGTACAGGAACCAAGTTGGGGGGGTGATACTGGGGTGATACTGGACCTTGTACTAACCAACAGGGACAGTGTTGTCAATGTCACAGTGGGGGACAATCTAGGATCCAGTGACCATGACATGGTGTGGTTCAAAATAAGAACAGGGACAGAGATGAGTCACACAAAGACAAGGGTCATTGACTTCAGGCATGCAGATTTTAATAAAATGAGGGACATCCTCAAGAATGCCCTGGCAGGCATGGAGAAACTGGGAGGAGTTGGGGAGCAGTGGGCATTAATCTGAGATGGAATTGAAAGAGCTACAGAACTCTGTGTAAGACAGGTCAGCAAACATAAATAAAGAAAGAGGCCGCTTTGGTTCTCCAGAGAGGTAGCGAGAGCAGTAAGGGAAAAAAATAGCCTTCAGGTGGTACAAAGGTACGCAGAAGGAGGTGAATAAAATGATGTACAAGGAGAAACAGAGGGTGACAGGGCAGAGAGTTAGAAAGGTGAAGGCAGATACAGAGGAATGGATAGCCAAGTCCGCAAAGAAGGGGGATAAGACATTCTTCAGATACATCAGTAAGAAAAGGAAGTCCAGGGCAAGAATAGTGAGACTGGTAGGGGAAGGGGACACTCCAGTGGAAGAGGGCCTGCCAGAAGGCAGACTTACTAAATAATTACTTTTGTTCAGTTTTCACAGAGGAAGGGGGAAAGGAATGGTCTGGTGTTGCATAAAAAGGGCCAAAAGGTGCAGGAGGTGGACACTAGTTCATTCACAGAGAAAGTGTCCTTAAAGAACTGTCCAGGTTAAGGGTAGACAAGGCAATGGGTCCAGATTAGTGCTGTGTGAAACTGAGAAATTTTGCTACATAAAATATTTCGCATATTCACACATTTCAGTGACATATTTCAGTACGAAATTTCACCTGAAAATGGCAAATGTTGCCTTTGCAATGGTAAAATGACCACTCTATGGGCAGGAAATTTTGTGGCAAAATTTTACAGGTTCACTCCACAAAAATATTTTGTGGAATGGCAGAATTTTTGTGAAATATTTCACATGGAGAAATTGCTGATTTCGCAGCAATTTCAATAGCAAAATTTTATTTCGCAACATCTCTAGTCCAGATGCACCACCCTAGGGTGCTAAGAGCTCGTGAGGTGTTGGCAGCACTTTGGCATCACTGTTCAGCCTGTTGTTGGACACTGGGGAGGTTCCAGGGACTTGAGGTGGGGATGTGATGCCACTCCACAAGAGTGGTAGAAGAGGCAGGTAACTACCGACCAGTCAGACTGACCCCGGTAGGGAAAGGTAATGGAGTCACCCTTAAAGAGAGAATAGGTGAATACCTTGCAGCCAGCAGTCTCCTGAACCAGAGACAACATGGATTCATAGAGGGAAGGTCCTGCCAGACAAACCTAATCGAGTTTTTCAATTGGTTGACAAGGGTGGTGGACCAGGGAGGGGTTGTGGATGTGGCCTATCCAGACTTCAGCAAGGTTTTTAATACTGTCCCACACAGAAGACCGGTGAACAAGCTGAGCAGTCTGGAAGTAGGTTCTAAAACAGTAAGATGGATGGAAAGTTGGCTTAGCGGTAGAAGCCAGAGGGTGGTAGTGAATGGGATTCACTCTGGGGAGGGCAGGGTGGCAAGTGGGGTGCCACAAGAGTCAGTATTGGGCCTGGTCCTCTTTAATATTTACATTGGTGACATTACAGTAGGATTGGAAGGGAAGGTGTGCCTATTTATGGATGATACAAAAATCTGCAATAGGGTGGACACACTGGGGAGGTGGTGGAAAGGATGAAGGAGGACCTGGGGAAGTTGGAGGGGTGGTCAAGAACTTGGCAATTGAGATTCAACACAAGAAGGGCTCAATTATGCACTTCAGGTATAAAACCCTCAGGCCAAGTATGAACTGGGGAGGGGAGTAGTCACAGTAACAGGGCAGGAAAGGTACCGCAGGGTTATCTTATCAGATGACCTAAAGTGGTGAAACAATGAGAGGAGGTAATGGGAAATGCAAATCATATGTTGGGTTGTATAGGGAGGGGTATAACCAGTAGGTGGAGGGAGGTGATACTGCCCCTATATAAATCACTGGTGTGTCCCTACCTCAAATACGTGTACAGTTCTGTAGGTCTCATCTACTTAAAGATATAGACAGGATGGAGAAGGTACAAAGAAGGGTGACCAAAATGTTGCAGGACCTGCATCAGAAGCCCTACAAGGAAAGGCTAAAGGATCTAGATCTGTACTCCCTGAGATCAGCAGAAAGAGAGGGAGACATGACTGAGACATTCAAATACCTAAAGGGAATAAAGGTACAGAAAGGGAACATATTTCAAAGAAAAACTTGTCCAAAGACTAGAGGTAACAATATGACGCTGGAGGGGGGGACGGATCAGTGAGAACAGGAGAAAGTATTTTTTCGTGGAAAGGGTAGTAGACCCCTGGAATAGCCCCCCTGGGGAAATAGTGGGGGCTAAAATGGTTACAGGATTCAAGAAAGCATGGGATAGGCACATAGATTCCACATAAACTGGTAGGGAAGGTAACCTGGAGTCCAAACAGGGACTGGACACGCCATTGGCAGGGGAAGGGGGAAGGGGGTAGGAGGGCAGAGGCTGGAGACCTTGTAAGATCTGCAGCTTTATATTCGGCAGGGAAAAATAGGCAGACTGGATGGGCAAGGAGGTCCTTTTCTGCCATCAACCTCTATGTTCCTATACTCCTGTGTTCTTCAACATCAAAGAATAACATTCCTTAATAGATCATCAAGAGACGTGGAAGACTGACTTGCTAGCCTTTGAACCAGACACTCCTAATCAAGAAGCAGAAATCAGACAAGCTTATAGGATCATCTCCTCCTCTTAACTTGCCATGAGTTGGAGGAAGCTATCTGTTTAGGCCTTCTGTTCCCAACACACTACCTGGCTTATCTATCAAGAATGGAAATAGAGAAAGGCCAAAGTTTTACAAGTATGCACAAGCACTACTCTACTCACCAAACACTGAACGGGAGGGCTAAAGCCTATGGTTCAGTGTGGGGGAATAGCTCCTCCCACATTCCAGATAAAATCCAGCCTCTCCCAGCAACCCATGCTTAGCATGTTTCCAAGCACCCGCCATCCTCCCCATCCTCCCCATCATCCTCATCCTCTGGCGCTCTGCTCGCCCTTGGTGCTGATCGTATTCCCTACATGCTACCCAGCTTATCTACCAAGGGTGGAAGTAGAGAAAGGACATTTTATATATATATATATACAAGCACACCCTATTCACCAAACATTGAAACAATAATTATACAATTTCCTACCCCCTTTCATATTCTTTTGTTTACAACAGAAAACCTTTGGTCTTTAAGGCAGTGCTTGTTTTACTGTCTCACTAAACAGCATATTGCATTATCCACTGCCTTCTTTGTTCAGTTATAAATCTGGCACTGCAAGGGTTGTGTCAACTTTCTATAACCAAAAATCAGTGGTTTTGTTTCATACCCCATGCTTTAAGTGATCAACTTTTATCATTGTGTTATAAATACAATATATCAAATCTTTGCTTGGAGGTTATCTTGTAATTATATTCTAGTGCAGTCCTGAGCACATTTTCTTTGTAACATTTTATTAATGAAGACTCAACAACATTTTAAAGTAAAACTCCTGAAACTCCAGACAGTACAGCGGCTGCTGCAAAAGTGACCATTTAAGGCTTTTAGCAAGAAACTTATTTATTATGTTGGCTTGCGCTTGTGCAAGCAACATTTTGTGCTGGTAGCACATTTCAGGGGTGTGTCAGTCTTTGCGAATGCAGGGCACGCTTTAATAGGTGCGTCCCTCATTCACTAATAAGCTAGCATGCTAGAGCTGACAACAACTTTATGTAAAGTGGACAAAACTTGTAAGGAAAGTGCTGCTGCAATCAGAGTCAAGCTTGTCATGCAGCGGCACAGATGACATGCCTCCCGACTTACCTTTCCTGACAAAACATTTCTGGCTCGAGCTGCAGTTCCCTACTTTGAGAAACATGGGCAAACAGAAATACACAGGTTATAGATGATTTCCAAACTTGTATAGTGCCAGCACATTTCAAGTAAATGCAAAATTATTGTATTTTGTTTGGGATTTTATGGAAATGTGTAGCAGCTTACAAAGTAAAGACAAGCGCTAGTTTATTTACAAAATTAATTTCAAACTTCTTAAGTAAAATATGTATTATAGTCCAATGGGTTGTGTTTGATTATGCCTTGCTACATGATAAACCATGCTTATTGATGGCTGTATTTCTAAATTCTTTATGAAAGAAAAACATGCGATGACTGCACGTTTAAGAATGTGGGTGAAATTGCCGAGGATTCAGAGATTTTTTTTTATTTTCATTCCCTCAGCCATACTGATTTTTCCATTTCTGTTTAAACCACCTGCCTGTTGCCAATTCGGGACCATGGTGCTGAATCGACAAGCTGGCAGTGTGATTTTAAACTATTTTCCCCCCCTTCCTAGTAACTTTTGCATTGCTGTCCACCATGCATTTCCCTGCAATAATATGGCTGTCATTAGAGCCCTTAACAAAGAGACCATGCGCATATGCAGCCCAGCTTTTTGTCAGCAGTGTCAATCAAATACTCAGGTTTTGATTCATTCGATTACCCCTCGCACTGTCTTCCTTTTGCCGCTTCCCTGTCCTAATTAACTTTATGTAGCTAAAACATGTTTATTTGCTTTTCTGCATCAGTCGCTTCCTGCTCTATATTATTTTAAGTCACTTCTGTATGTAGGAATTTATTCACCCAGGACAGCAGAACCATTTATAGTCTGAGTCTGCTGAGTGTTAGCAAAATGTGTGTAACCCTTGCCAAAACTGTGCCAGTCAGAACATTTAGACAGCACAGCACTTAAGATATAAAAGGCACAGGCAAATTTGGCCTAGTTAGAACACAGAGCTGTGGATCTGGGAACCTAGGACTGAATCCCACAACATTCTCGTCCTCAGTGTATGACCTGAGGAAATGGGATGGACACAATTGGAGCAAGATGGCCACAGTGCTGCCTGCTCCGTGCAGGCTCGATTAAGAAGTGGCGTTTATAGTCTTCTTCGCTGGAAAGTTTATCTTATTTTTACCTAGAGTTAGTGAATGAAACCTACGCTGATTTTAGTCTGTTTTAAAGATGCAATTTTGTTTTCTGCCCCTTGCTTGTAATTCGGATTTCTTGCTTGTACAATCAGCGTTTTGAGATCAACGAGTTACGAGGTGCAGTCAGTGGTGTGGTGAGTGGAAAACTTGGCAGCTTTTGAACGTGGATGACAGCAAGTATCCTGAATATATGCACTGATTGTGCTAATATGCTAGTTTTCTCCTCCAAAAGGTAGTACATCGCTGCCTGGGGGGGTGGTTTGAGCAAGCAAACCATGCTGAGCCTGGATTTATTACACTCAGTGGAGCGTCTTTTTTTTTCCTTTTTTTCCCTTTGCAGGTGTAACAGCTAACAGCAGCTTAGTGTTGCCGGAGCAGAAGAGGCAAAATCTGACCAGACCAGAGGAAACCCAGGAGCCAGAACAAAAGCGCTGTGTAGTGCTGGAGCGTTGTTTTTTTGGGGGTGGGGACCTGTAGCAAGAGACTAGCAACCTTCATTGAACCTCGAACAAACTTGATAAAAGAACCTGGTTTGTTTTTCTTTCATTTTACACCTTGACTCTGAAGACTCATAAAGACTCCTATTAAAGAGAGTATACTGAGGAAATTGTTTTACAAAGCCATGTGGGACACTAACCAGATAGGAATTGTTGAGTGAGAATGATTTGGGTTAGATTACGGACTGCAGCTAATTTAAAAGAAAAACTTACTATATATGGTTCAGAATGCTTCGAGGATTTTTAAGGCTACTTTTTTTTTATTTATTATATTTTATATTGAAGCAATACAATGTTATATATGATTTTGGACAGATAATATTTAGGTAAGAGTGACTATAGTCTGTATGTATTCAAGTGGAGCACCATTTTGGTAAACAGCAGTATTAACTATATTAATTGCATTAATTACACTAATTATAAAGCAGAGCTGTTTTTGAAATAATGGATTTTATGTCTTGAGAAATGTGGCCCTGGATTGGGCATTATATTTCATTGAATTTAATTATATAATTATAGCTTATAGCAGGTACTAAATACTTATTGTCATAGAAAGCAGTTTATCGAGAGTTTAGGTAAAATCTGTCTAAATGTTTAAAAATGTTATTTCTAGTATCGGTACAATGTAGTCTCTAATTTTCTCTAGACAGTGCTCTAATATTTAAGGTGGGTGCGGGATGGCCCTGGTTGATCAATGGTCTCAACTGGGTTTGTTGACCTGTTAAATGTTCGATTCTGAACCCAGGAACCCCCAAAATGGAGCATCACTAGGAAGGAACGGAAACAATGCTTTTGGAGTTAAGGAGCAAAGCTTATGTGGGACATCCCTAAGCAACTATCACTCAGACACTGACAGTAGCAAGCAGAAAATGTGTTACCGGTATGTACTTTAATTTTGGATAGGAAATGTTAGTAGGATGTGTGAGGCCTAGAATGGATCACCCCAGATCTAGCATGAAAGTACCAGTAGTATTATTTACAGAAAGTAGCATGTCAGTAAGTGGGCTTAGGTCAGTCAGCAGTGATGGTAACATTGGGTGACCCTCTAGATAGGTCTCCCGACACCGAATTCAATATGTTTCATAGTACTATCCAGACTTCATGTCAAGTATGGGAGTGGAGGGGGATAGGGATGGAGCACAACTAGTCAAGACAGACCTGCTTGGGGCAGGAGGTTTACAGAGGTTTTTCTTTGCATTACCAGACTTTTTAGTCAGTCTAGAGTAATCATTTAAGGACTACTTAGAGTCTATGTAGCTTTTTAGTTTTAAATCTTTAAGTTTGTCCTTTTTATAAAAAGAAGCAAGATATAAATGTTTGTAACTATCAAATTAGAATTTGTTTTTTCATGTATGAATTATGTGTCAGTAAGTGTAAATAATTGATCATTTCTTTTTTTCTTAAAGGTTAAGGTTTCCATATTTAAAAAGTGTATGGAAGGATTATGTTCATGTATGTAGTTGTTAAATGTAATGTGAAATGTGTAATGGTTTAAACAACGGAACAAATAAACAAATTCAATTCAGTGTGTGACCCTGCGCAAGTCACTTAACCTTCTTATGCTTAACTTTCTCTCTCTCCGGCTGCTTCATCTTCCTTAGCTTTCTTTGCCCTCCCACTGTCTCTCATTGCTGCTCTGTGTATGCTAATTGGCTGAAACAACTGCCCACGGTTTGTAAAGTATTAAGCAATTCAGTATGTATAAAAGTTACAGTGCAATATATAATACTATTTTCTTGTCTTTCCATATAAGCTTTGCATTCTGGACCTGACTCAGAAGTGACACAAGTTTACTAGTAGATTTTATTATTTCAATTTTGTTCTGTTATTGTTTCTTCCAGGGCACCTTCTTCTTCTACAGCTTTCCACTTTATCGGACTGATATACAGGAAGATCTTTCCAGTATAGGAGACCTTTACTGGGGTGTCAGGTTCCCCACATGCCTCCTTGAGGAGTGCTGGTTTTCTACATTACTCTTTCCATGTTGCTGTCAGCAGCCATGCCATACCATGACCTCATGACTTCCCTACTAACAGACATGCATGTGTCTCTGTGACGCATTGCAGTGCAGCAAACGTTTGCCACAGGGGGTGCTATTATGCAGGTTCCATCATCAGAATTCACCCACAATCCAACGCTGGGCAATCAGGGCGCCAATAGGCAATGTTGCTGATCATGTTTCTTGTGGGGGGCTGCACCCCTGTATCCCCCCAGTGGGCTGTGCCCCCCTCACCCTTCTACTAATAGATTCCTACTCCGGGGGAGGATGGACCTTGGGGAGGGGGGCACATCTCACATTTGGCTCCCTGATTGCCCGGCGTCATAATGGCGGCACTTTGAGTGCCATAAGGATATTATAGAGAAGTTGGGAAAGGGAGCTGTATAAGGAGTAGAGGTGGAGAAAACTAGTGAAGTAGGAAGCACCCTCTATATGTCAGAAATAGGGGAACTGCAAAGTCTGAGGACTGGGATGGAAACTGTGTGGGGTGATTGAAAAAGAAGTGGGCAGCATACCAGAATTATGATGGGTTAGGTTATTCTATTGGTTGGAAGCAAAATATTTTGACTTGCACAGCTTGGTAGCTTACATGCAGGCATTGTAAAGCTATTTCTACTTTGTTAAGTCCTCTGGTGATCCAAGGTCTTCTGAAGGTGTCAAGCAGAGTTGTGAGTTTTGAGATGCATAATAAGCTCAGCTGAGAAGAGCCTTTAACACAGGCTCTCCAAAGAGGGGTATGTTTGTCCTTGGTGGCAAGGAATTTAACTTTAACTTTATTAAGGACATTGTTTATACACGCAGATATAGAGGTGAAGGACCAATCGGTGGCATTGAAGTCAACCAGCAGGGCATATAGATCTAGTGAGCTGAAAGACTGGAGTTGGGTGACCTTGGGGGGACTCTGGGACTCTGAGACTCTGAGGGGATGAACTGCACCCTTAAAATAGACCATATGATAGTCACTAAGTGTGTCAGACAGGATGCCAGCTTCTACAATGTGGTGGAGATGAGAACCCAGTCAATTAGGAAGTGTCTGGAAGTAAAGGGGCTCAAGTGGCTTGGCTCTAAGATATAGATTATGAGGAGAAGGGACTAGATGTTCTGAGCTAATTTTTTTTGGTGTCAGGACAGGACCAGTTGGTGTTGAAGTCAGCCAATGCAAGGAGTTCACCTGAGGCTGTAAGAGTGGAGATAAAGAAGAGAGGGTCTAGAAAGATTTGGATTCAAGGCAGAAATCGATGCCAGCAATAAATGCAGGAAGGGACAGAGTAAGGGGAAATTGTTTACCAGGAACTCATGCTATGAGGGGATGGAGGAGCAATGTATAACCTAACACTGATGACTGAGGGTAACATACACAGCCACAACAGAACCCCTCTTTCCTCAGCCCTGTTTGTATAAGTTAATAGGGCCTTCAGGGGTGTCTCTTACTGTACAAGAGACTCTGAGCATGAGCTTTGGAAGAGAGGGCTACAAACCCTGAAGCTGCGTGGTTCTGGTTGCCCAAACCTTATGAGAAGAGTCTCTTATACCATAAGAGACATCCCATGGAGGTCATAGTAACTAATTATAAAACACTTGAGCTAGCCATAATTATTTTTAATAAGTTTTAAGTATTTTTTTATATATCAAAAGTTAAATCAAGCTGCCCTCTTGCTAGTGTGAGTGTAAGCACCATTCCCAATATTCCTGCTTGAGAGAGCCCTGTTCATAAGAGGTACACTGGCTCTGTGCACTGATTGTCTGAAACCATGTAAGTGATTTATAATATACAGTACAGCCTGGCAGAGAAACTGCCACTTCACAGGTCTGGGTGGGCTGACAGGTCATGGAGGTTATTGAAATGTGAGGCTTCAACGTTCTGGTAGTCCCAAGCATGGTTGAAACTCAGACTGTTGAAACTGAAATGGTCCAGTTCAGTAAAAGCTAGACCAACCTGTCTGGGCAACTTAGCCAGAAGGGAAAACTGTACACAACTTGTGCATGGTCCAGCTGCACCAGCCAGTCCAGCTTTTATCGGTCTGGTCCAGTCATGTTTCATCTGTCTGGTTTTCAACCATTCTCCTTTTAAGTCACACTCACTCTAATTTGATCCAGGAAGCTAACTGGGTGGTGAGTGCAATTCAGAGTCATATTGAGTAATCTTTGTTAATTATTGTCATTTCGTGCTGGCCACAGTTTCATATGGCTGATTTGTTATAGAGCTTTGCCGTTTGAAAATAGTGTAATCCATTTATATGTAATCTATACACTTATACCATTTTCCCACTAGAGTGCATCTACATGTAGAGCAAACCTGAACCACATTAAATCCCACAACAGCAACTTTGGCAGCAGAATGACCTAGTTACAAGGTACTATCATAATGTGACTCAGTCACATGCGCCACCTCATTACTATTAATGTGAAACCAATTTGTATAGAAAGTGAGACTTCCACCTACAATTCATACATTAAAAAAAAACAGAAATACTCCAAGTGAGAAATGTATTACTTTGGCTGGGGGTAGGGGTAGGGACTGGGGAACCTGGGTCATAGGACTCAGCAGAAAATACTTCTTTAGCCGGACTAGCGCAATAGGATTTCCGATTCAAGCCTGATCTTTGCTGCCAGTTCCAACTCATGGTAGAACCCTGTTAGATTGAGACAGTGTGTTAGTGATGTCCCTGAATAGTGCAGTGTGGTTTATTATTATTATTTTTTATTTGTTATTGCTTCCACCTGGAGCCAGATACACAGGCAACCCCTTTTGTAGCAGAGCCTATGGTGAGTAAGGGTTTGGGGCACACGGATGATCACTCAGCTGAGTACAGATGGACACAGAGCACAATGACATGGGTTCTGTGCCAGCATTATATGTCACAGTACATTGATTTTTTTTCTTCCCTGTATCCTGTACATCTGATTGCCTCACTTTTATCTTACTCTTTCTTTTGATGCATCCTGGCTGTGGGGAGGGGGGTGGCAGAGCATGGTTGCCCATGCCACCAATTCTACTACCGCCAAGCCTCCACCAGGAGCTTCTCCAGAGGGGCATGAAGCTCAACTCTCCCCTTGGGTGGGGAGCATTCAAAGGACACATGTGCTTGCTGATAAAAAAGCACTCCTTGGACTCCTTCCTAAGGGGGTCCTTAGCCTTCTGAGTAAATCTCCAAAGACACAGCTCACCCGCTTATGTGCAGCTGAACACCTCCTACTTCCCAAATGTTGGACTACCCAATGTCAACAGACCTTTTTGTACCGGGCTCTGCTCTGGTACAATGGACTACACCATGAATTCACTAACCTTTGGAAACTGAGGCCCTACTAGCAGATGCTTCGACAGCAGCTCACAACTGAAGGCCACTGTGACTGTACACCCTGATTTTGAGGGTACCTGCCTGCACTCCTCCCTCCCCGACCTTTCCTCTCAATCTCCTCCCAATCCCTACCTAAACAACCAGAACCACACCCTGCACTGACAAATCCTGTCTGCTACCTTCCTGCTCTGCAACTTTATACTTCACTTCCACACTCAATTCCCCTTGGACAGTAACATAACTCTCTCTCTGTCTCCCTCCTCTCTCTCTCTCTCTCTGTCTCCCTTGTCTTTCTCTCTCCTCCCTTCCCCCTCTGCCCGCCCCCACCTGTAACTACTGTGCTGCTCAGGATGCTTAAAGCATTCCTGTGTTTGCCTATCAGTTGGTAGCTCCTCCTACCAAACCACTTTTCCATGATTATGCTGTTTTTCTATGTTGATTTGGATACCATTTAGTTGCTAATCTCTACCTACTACTTTTATAATGATTTACGTTTTGTCAATCAATTGCCTGTTTATTACTTAGTTAGCCCCCCTTTGTCTGTTTGTTTCTCCTACCCATTGACATGGAACATTTGTAAATGAGTTATGTTTAGCTCAAAGGTACTTGCAATCCAAGATGAAGTAAATAAAATAAATAAATAAAAACTCCATCCTCTTTTCTGCTCCTGATGCCCTGAGTTCAGGCCTCAAACCCTGGTCACCAATATGACAGAGCAATCCCCCTACCACTTGACACCATGCAGCCTACAGTATAATGGGGTGAGCATAAAGGCTGAAGTCCCCAATGCACACCCCGATACCTGTCACTCTCTGCAGGGTGTGGTGAGCTGGAATGGTGTCAGCATTATAGCCGACCCAAAGCCACACTCCCAATGCCTTTCACTCTCTGCGGGGGGGGGGGGGTTGACGTTCCTTCAGTACTTCACTGCCATTCCTCTTCTGCATTTCTAACTCCTGCACTACCAATGCCAATGCCAGCAAGCCAAAATTCGGCATTGACAAATGCTTGTTTACTTACCTGCTGCACTGAGATTTTCTTTTAAACAACTGCACCATCCACGATGTCTGCAGGAGCCACCCGCCACCATCTTGCACCCTCCACAGTGGAAGCCACGCAGGTTATGCTAATGAGGGGCTACCAACTAATGGCAGAGTTGGTATCCCTCATTAGGATAATCCCGCATAGTGGAAGCATGACTGCTTAGTAGTTCTGGCTGGCCATGGTGCAGTATGCATGGCGCCACTAGAAATGGCAGATAAAGTGCATCAACTCATTCTCATTTCAGTACTGTTCATGCATACTGCAGCCGTCGGCCGCCGTGTGGTGAGGAGTGAGGGCTGAGCCAGTCGCCTGCTCCATACATATGCTGTTTACGGGGTTAATGGGCATCGACTGCCAGGTGGGACACTACCCCACCAGGTTATCCAGTGCTGTGGGTCGGGGTCAGGTGGGGGGGACTCAGATCGCCAGTGAAATTTACATCTTGTAGGGACTACTGGGGTCTGGGATCATGCTGGGGGGGACCACTAGACCACCAGGGATTTCAGTGCTTTCGAGGCTACTGGGGTCTGGGATGGTGCTGGGAGGTGATGGGACCACTAGACCACCAGGGATTTCAGTGCTTTTCAGGGCTACCGGGGTCTGGGATCATGCTGGTGTGGGGGACCACTAGACCACCAGGGAATTTAAGTGATTTTCAGGGCTACCGGGGTCTGGGATTGCAATTGGGGGTGGAGGAACCTAGAATACCAGGGACTGTCTCCACCATATGGGAACAGTGGCCTTGACAGCTGAGACAGACTGCTTGGCCCACCCAGTGTACCCAGTTCCCTGCAGTATGGTGTTGCTGATCGGCCCCTAGTAGGGCCTACAGCCTACATCCTCCCCTTCCCTTGCTAATGCCTGTCCCATGCAGCCTTGTCTCACTCCACTGTTACTGCACCCACAACTGCTGTGGGATGCCATTGCTGGGTGTTGGGGAGCTGTCCTCCAGGGTGTGTTTGGATGCAGGCAGTATGTATATATATATATACATACACACATATATGTATATATCTCTTTTATTGGTCTGTACTGCTGGCGGTGCTGCATGGGTGAGGTGTATGCACTGCTTGTGCCTGCTAGCACCCATATCCTGCAGCATCCAGCCTGTACATCCATTCCGACCAACAGGGGATGCTGTAAGCATACCTTGGCCTGCAGCATCCAGCCTTTACTGTCATTCCAACCAAAAGGTGGAGCTGTGTGCTCCATGCAATAGCACCATGCAAACTGCATGGTAATGTATGCTAAGCAGCACATAATGAGATGCAAATGTGCCTGTTTGCCCACAGATTACCTAAAGTATGAAGTGCCATGCAAACCATTGAGTGAATGTTGTTTGTTGGGGTCCACCTGTCTGCATCTAGCTATAATTAATAAACATTTGTTACATTGTCAAGTACTGTAGACTGTTCTGTTTGCTGAACAGAGCAGGGACCATACTTCATAACTTTTTTGTTTTCTACCATGCTCATGGGTGCCAACTTGTTGACTCAGTAGCATGCGCATCTGCAAAAAGTGTACTAGAAACTGTCAGAGTCCTCCCTCCTACACTACAGTTTCAGCTGCACCACCACCTGCAGCCTCCCAGATGGCAGTAGACACTGGCACCTTCCCACAACAGAGGAATGGAGCAGCCTCTGAAATACCCTATGTTTCTCCTCCTGACCCCCAGTGTCATAGGTTTGCTCCTAAACCTGGGTTGCTTTCAACATGACTGGCAGCACTTGCCACTGCATCAACATTCCTGGCTATGGCAGACTACTTGATGCTAGCACAGGAGCCATCCCTGATGCCATCTAACTTCCCATACCCCTACTTTTTTTCTCTTTATGGCCGCCAAGCCCCCTTGCCCCATGAAAGGGCTCACCCCATCCATGGTACCTGACCCTTACTCCTGGAAGCCCCCTTAAAGTGGGGCCGCCAAAGTGGAACTGTTGTGGCTGAAGGGTCAGGCACCATGCCTGGCTCATATGTGGGGGGCGGCTATTTTGTGGCTAGATTCCCCTTGGAGCTAGGACGTGCAATGACACAAGGGTACATGCGTCTGTCCTAGCTCAACCCCATGTCTTGGTGTGATGAGTTTGTTCCCCAGCCTCTGCTGGAGAGCAGTCAATGCCGACACCCTACAGCCCCCTCACCCCGGAGAAGGAGAGCAGTCTTCCTGATGCTCGATCCTTCTCCTCATCTGCCAACCCCAGAAGACCTGTGCTCATTCCAGAACATGGGTCATCAACTTGGCGCAAGGTGTGGTGTCCAGCACCTCAACCCTCAGTGCCACCGGGCCAGCTCCCCCATACCCTTCTTCAGAAGCCAGCCAACCTACTATCACCTCTGCAGTGAGCAGCTACCATACTTTTATATTTTTTGAAGCTTTCAGGGATACATTTGATTTCCAATCTATGTCCGTGTTTAAATACTATCAACTATGGCATTGTGTATTACAATTTTTATATCACTGTCCCTGGACAATGAAGCTGGTATATTTTTTACTACTCTGAATACTCTTACCTAGCAATCCCATCCTATTTAACAGTTCTACAAAAGTATCAATCAGCTTTTTGGGAGAATACCTCCACTGTGGCTTATTGGAAAAATGTATTTGCACTGAATCATCCGAATTACTTTTGGGCTCAGATCTGGTCATATCTGTACATACATATTAAACAAGATTGATTGCACTTTGTGCAGTTTAATATCCTACATAACTTGTATTACTCTCCCATACATTTGTGGAGAATGGGACGGATTCCTTCGACTGTCTGCCTAGTTGTAACAGAGTAGAAGGTACCCTGTTTCACCTCCTTTGGCAGTGCCTAAAAATCCTCCTGTTTTGGGATTCCATCCAAAATTGTTTAGATCCTTTCTTAGGCTTGTCTGATTGTTTTACTCCAGAGATCTGTATGTTAGGGGGCTATGGACACCACAGAAAGCACATATGGCTTTGATCTCAGTAGTAGCCAAATTGTTAATTCTTCACCACTGGAAAGATGAGTCCCCTCATTCAAGACTGGAATAGATCCAATAAATGCTTCAAAAGCTGAATGGTCTTTTTTTTTTTTTTTTAAAGTTGTTTAACCAGGAGTAGCACACTAAGCTGAAAGCTTTTTTTTTTTTTTATTTTTTTACAGGTGCGACCTGGGAGCACAGAGAAGTTAAGTGACCTTGCTTCAGGGTCACACAGCATGCAAGGGAAGTTGTGGGATTCAAACCCATGTTTGGTCTGCTGGATGTCACCAGATTTGCAGCTTAGAGCCTTAAACCACTGCACTATACTGCTCCATTTCTATTCCCATGTCTAATCCAGGGTCTATTGCTTGTCTCTTTCATACTTTACCTACATTTAAGATACACTAGGAGGCTTTACATGTCTTACTTCTTATGAATCATTAATTCAGCAGGGAGGGTAGGGCTTTGCCTATTTTCTTACTATTTGTTGTGGCTTGGGTTTTTTTTTTGTTTGTTTGTTCGTTTGTTTTTTGTAGGATTGGAATTGCTTTCACCCTTGTCAGTACTTTACACATTTTTGGTTTTGTATGTGGTAATGTGAGATGTAAATTTTGTTCACCTCTGTCCACTAGCTACATACAATGCCATGTTTTGTGTCCACTGGAGGGGAGGTGGTGTGGTTTAGGGGATAATTGTTTGTGTTATCTTTTCGTAATTTTTTGTAGGGGAGGTCTGTTGTACTTGTTATTGTTGATGGTTGTTGTTGTTATGGTATGATTATTTATTTTATATGTTGTGTGTTTTGGATTGTTTATGGTATAACTTTTGTATTTTATAAATGTTAATAAAGTTTATAAAATTGAAAAAAATCACCAGATTATGATTAGATTTTCAGAATTGGACTTTCAGAATTGCAGTCTAAAATTCTAATTCTGAAATTAAAGTTAAAATATGTATTTATTTACATAGGAAATTAGTATTTAGGATTACAATTTTTTTTGAGGTTCAGTTATAACTTATTGGGGAATATATTTTATCTGATATGAACCTTACATCAGAATATCACCCAATTTCATCATTTCATCATTATCTCCTACTCTACTCTATCCTATGGCTATGATCCAGGCACACTTATTCTCACTATTATTCCTATTTTATTCAGGTTTTTATTTAAGTTTTCCTTTTAAATCTTTTTTTTCCTTTTTTGTTTATATGTCCTATTTATTATAAGTAGTTCCTAGCCCTTCCCCCATTCTATCTTTTTACTTCTAAGTTAAATTCTCCCCTTATTCTATAAGTCCTTCAGATATTAAGATATTAAAGGGTTGCCATATCTTCCCAAAAATCTCTCCCTGTGCCTACTTTACATACTGCACCCTTTCAAGATTCATCACATCCACCATATAGTTTATCCACATTTTAAAGTCTGGTGGTTTTTGGTCTTTTCATTTTATTAATATACATTTTTTTGCAGTTCTCAAAGCTCTAGAAACAAATGCTTGTTAAGACTGATTTATCAAATTTCCTTGCTCCAATAATCCAAACATGGAGAACAAGATCTTAAATAGAATTTGTTTATTCAAAACCCTGTAGATAATTTTATATATTTTGGACCAGAAGTTAGTCAGATAAGGACATTCATGGATTAGGTGTATCAATGTGCCTGATGTATTTGTACATCTAGGGAATTTATCATTCAGTTCTGCATTAATTTTATGTAATTTATATGGGGTGAGATATGTCCTGTGTAAAATGTTGTATTGGATTTGCCTTAATTTAGTAGATTTTATATTCATAAAAGCAGTTCCTAAAATCTTGTTCCATAACTCCTCTGATATTTCTTCCGTAAGTTCCTTTCCCATTTTCATTTGCCATTTCTGTTTTAATTTTACCATATCTTTTGTAATATCCACAGATAGTGATGTATAGATTAATAAGACCAATTTTTTATTTTCCTTTTGATCCTCTAGCTTATTCAGGATTGGTGTTGAAAAGAGTTTTAATGCCCCATTAGTCTTTTTTATATACTGTTTGATTTGTATATATTTAAACATGTGTATATGGTATAGAAAATTGTTCTCTTAATTTTTCAAATGACAAGAATTCATTATTGTCCCCAGAGCCCCTCCAATAATGACACAGACAAGACTGTGTGTGGTTGCTCAAGTTTGGCAATCAATTTACTAAATAGTCAAAAATCATTGTTCACAATAACATGATCATACATGATACATATTCCCCATTTCCATTTTATCATCTCTTCCCAATAATATTTATACACAGTACGGTATATACATAAACATTCATGTTCAGTTGATACATTCTGTCACTTTCTTCTTTTTCTTCTGTCCCCGAGATGTACATCATGGGGGAGCTTGGCCTCTTCCTCTTATGTTGTCAAGGGGATGAGCGTACACACCGCACCTCTGCCTCTTGCTTATCCATGCTGTGTCCTTTTATTGTTTTCCATTTTCCCCCTTTCTTTCCTGTCCTCCTCCCCCTTTCCCTGCCTTCCACCTTCAGCAGACACACCTGCAGCCTGCCACTGTGCTCCACCTACCACAGTGGCACCCTGTGCTTCACCTACCACAGAGCCCTCTGATCCTTCCTTCAGGGTGGGTGGGTGGGAAAATTTCTCAGAGCAATTTTGTGAGCTCCCCTTGCTGTGCAGACCCTTATAACTGACCCCTTTTGTCCTGCCTCCTGGCTCACTTGGCCAATCCTCTGTTGCCACCTCACTGTTCCCACCACCCCCTTCGCCCACCCCTTTGTGACCTCATCTGGTCCTCCCCTTCCATGACCTCATGTTCTTCTGGGTCCCCTTCCTCTGCCAACCTCCCTCTCCTTTCCCTGAGCCTCCCACACTTATTGTCAGGGCCTTTTGACAGTGGGGTCTGCCCTTTTAATTTGGTAACCCTCTTTGTCCCCAGAGCCCCTCCAATAATGACACAGACAAGATTGTGTGTGGTTGCTCAGTTTGGCAATCAATTTATTGAACAGTCAAAAATCATTGTTCACAATAACATGATCATACATGATACATATTCCCCATTTCCATTTTATCATCTCTTCCCAATAACATTTATACACAGTATATACATATACATTCATGTTCAATTGATACATTCTCTCACTTTCTTCTTTTTCTTCTGCCCCCAGATGTACATCATGGGTGGGGGCTCGGCCTCTTCCTCTTGTGTTGTCAAGAGGTACGAGTGTACATGCTGTACCCCTGCCCCTTGCTGATCCATACTGTATCCTTTTATTGTTTTCCATTTTTCCCCCTTTCTTTCCTGTCCTCCTCCCCCCTTTTTCCACTAGTCCACCTCCAGCTTGTGATGGCCGATGGATTTACCCCTTCTGTCCCCCTCCCCGCCCCTTTTCTGACCTTCTGTCTTCTCCCTATACCCTCTCTTATCTCTGTTGCAGCCAGCCTCGATGGCATACTCTATCTCCATGTTAGACAGGGTCAGGCCTAGGCCTGAGAGGTGTATCCTATCTCCCCTATAGTATTCATCCACCCATTCCAAAATCTCATGGTGGATGACTATTCCTCCCATGCCCTCAAATAATCTGCCCACCCGTGCATTCATGCACTTCCGGGCCCTGTCCATCCCTTTGTGACTCTCTGCCTGTCACCACACCCTCCAAGGCATGATCTCAGACCAGGCCAACATAACCTCTGGCCACCACACTTTCATTTTCTCCATGTCATGCTTTATTTGATAAAATATGTCCAGCCAGGGTCGTGTCCCCAGGTTGTTGCCCCTCAGATGTATCATGATTAGGTCTGGCTGCCTATGGTCCCTCCTGATCTCCCTGAGTTCTGGCAGCAGCTGTGCCCACTTCATTCCCCGCCATCCTTTCCACACCAGCTGGATTGCGTCACTATCCAAGTACAGCTGCTTTCCCCCTTGCCTCCTGGCTGCCCATTTCTCTGCCCAGTGTATAAATGAATGCCCACAGATCCATGCCTCTAGGCTCTGGGCCATCCCTATATAATCAAAAACAGATTGTTTAGTATCTTGTATCCTCAACAGCCTAACGCCCCCTCCCCTCCCCCCATTCTTCCCCATACTCTTGCACCTGCTATGGGAAAGAAAACAAAGACACCGTTATTGTGGTAATTTGAGTATGTACTTTTTATAACAGTCAGAAGTCCACCTGCCTTTCTCCTTGATCTCCTTGGACCTGTTGCCTTGTGCTGCCATCGTAGAGGCTACCCCAATCCTAAACAAGTGGGAGGAGTATCCCCCCACTGGTTTTCTCAGAAATCTAAGGCCTTTGCACAGCACCACTGTCACCTGGTACCCAGAAACTGGCCTGTCATCCCCATGTATGAACAGTGGTGAACGTCCTACTTTCGGGCAGTCTGCCACATACACGTGCAGAGCCCTCACTGGGCAAATGCTTGTGGTAGGATGCTTTCTTAACCACACCCTACTGCCCTGCCCCTGCTGATCGGTCTTGGGTCTCCTTAATAGTACCACTATTGCATCTCCAGACCATTCTGTGTTATCCCATTGAAGCCCCCCTCCCTCAGTCTTGCCGTGACCCACCACATTGCTCAGTCTAAAAGCCCCGCTATGCATGGTAGTATACAGGGGTGTAAACAGCACTGCTTCATCCCTGGAGCTGCAGATATTGGGTAACATTCCCATCAACCTTACCATCAAGCCCTCTGATACTGGTTTTCTAGTATCCTGCTTCTTATCTACCCCCTGCACCCAGCCCTGCATCATTCTATGGACTAGGTTGCTTTTTGTTGGGTCCTCCCACCCCCTCAGGGTACAGATCTGCCCTATGGCCACCAAATGCACCCCCATGGATGAATGTGCCATGTGCTGGTTCCAACCTGTTACAATGAATTGCGCTACCTGCCCCCGTGTTACTGCCCCACTTACCTGACCACCATATTGTTCCTGGAATTTTTGAAACCCTCTCCACAAGGTTTCATAAGCTCTAAGGGTCCTGGGGTCTCAGGAGTTGTGTAACAGTACTTCAGCTGCCCCAATCCAATCGTCCATATGTACGTCAGGATGGTGGTCTGCCAGAGCTCTGTTCTGGGTGTGATGGTCCGGAATTTGTCCATCTGCAATCAGGAGAGGCAATCAGCAATCACACTGTCCACACCACCGATGTGCTTGGCTCTGAATGACATGTTCAAGGTCAGACCTAGACACACCATCCTGCTTAAAACCCTCATGACCCTGTCTGACTTTGTCCTTTTCTTGTTCAGCACTGCCTGATTATCACTCTAGAAGGTTACTTTCCTGTTCCTGAGATCATTTCCCCACACTAGCATTGCCACCCATATGGGGAACAGTTCCAGGAAAGTGATGTCTTTTGGCACCCTTTTCCATATCCATTTGACCAGCCATGATTCTGTAAACCATTTGCCTTGGAAGTAACCCCCCATGCCAATTCCGCCAGCCGCGTCCGTATACAGCTGCAGATCAGTATTGTATAGCCAATCATCCTGCCAGAAAGTCTGTCCATTGTACGCCTGAAGGAAATGTTCCCAAACGAACATATCCTCCCTGGTCCCCTTATTGATATCCACCCAATGGTGGGGATGTGCCCTGGAGCAATGGCTGTACATGCAAAATTCAGATGCCCCAGCAGCTGTTGAGCCTGCTGTAGCTGCACCCTCCAGTGTTCCCCAATCTTCGCCAATAACTCCCTTAGTCTCTCCACCTTTTTACCCTGTAAACAGTACAGCTCCAGGGTAGTGTCCAGTTCCAGCCCTAAGAACTCTGTCATTCAACTGGGCCCTGTCATCTTATCCTCCACTAGTGGCACCCCCAGTTCTTGGCATAGCTCCTTGAAGCCCTTGCACCAGGCCTAAAACTATGAGAAGCCAGCCATTTCTTAAAATAAAACTGGTGGTCTGCTTTCTCTGTACTGGCCTATTCTTGTTCTGCTGCCCCCCACCCTTTCCACTGCCTGAAGCAATGGAAACATGCCGCCCTTCCTTATTATCCTCAGGGACATGGTAACCACAAAACAGGAGAGAACAGCAAACCTGACAGAAACAACCAGTGAATTTGTCAGTCATAACATTCAATATTCTAACTCTCTTCTTCACCTCCTACCAAAACAGTCCAGTTTGCACATAAATTTCTTACCTTGTCCCTCTGCTTTCCTTTGTTTTACTCACTCGATTGCCTCCAACGTCTTCTCTACCATCACAGACCCACACGTTTACAGGCAATATTTACCTTAGTATTATCTTAAATATTTAAACAGTATTTTTTTTATAACTCCAAATATCTTGCTAGTCAAATGCCCACTGGCTCAAAATCTTTGCCAAACTGATGTGCTTCCAGAGTAAAAATCTCCCAGAGCAATTTTGTGAGTTACCCATGCTGTGCAGTCCCTTATAGCTGCCCCCTTTTGTCCTGCCTTCTGGCTCACTTGGCCAGTCCTCTGTTGCCACCTCACTGTTCCCACCACTCCTCTTTGCCCACCTCTTTTGTGACCTCATCCAGTCCTCCCCTCTGTGACCTCATGGCCTTCTGGGTCCCCTCCCCTCCCTCTGCCAACCCCTTCCCCTTTCCTGAGCTTCCCACACTTATTGGCAGGGCCTTGTGACCATGGCGTCTACCCTTTTAATTGGGCAACCCTCTTTATCAAACAGCTAGCCATATTCAACTAGCCCATAGGATTTCCATACTTTTGTAATCTGATCATTAATTGATGAAGGGCATTTCCAATTATTGTGCAATGGAGCATATTTTGATAACTCCTATATTGTATTTTAAAACTTTATGGAGTTGATTCTAACATTTAAGTGTCGTAAGTAATGATATTGGATACTCATCTTGTTTAATTTTATCCAGTTTCTGCCCTGAGAATAGTAGATTCATTAATGATGGATACTGTGATGTTAACTTTTCCATTTTTATTGAATTTCTCTTTTCTGTTTGATAATGTATCCAACTCCATATGATTATAACCTGTGATACCAAGTAACATTTATAAAAATCTAGCATAGCTAGGCCTCCTTGTTCCACAGGAAGAACCAATTTGTCATATGCTATTCTTGTTTTTTTACTCAACCATACAAAGTTAGTTACTATTTTTTTTAATGACTTAAAGAAAGACATTGGAACTTCTATCGAAAGGACTTGAAAAAGATATAATAATTTAGGTAATGTTTGCATTTTTAACAAATTAATTCTTCCTATTAGAGAAAGAGGTAAGCTCCTCCATCTTTCTAACTCTTCTTTTATTTGTTACAGAGATATTTCATGATTCATTAAGATTAACTTATCCATTTTTTTAGTAAGCATGATCCCTAAGTATTTAAATGAATCTACTTCCGGACAATAACTATCATCTTTAAAAAATGTTCTCCCTGCATCTTGAATTTTAAGTATCGATGTTTTCTCATAATTTATCTTAAAGCTTGATTCTCTTCAAAACTACCCTGAAACCCTAATAAACTCTATGATAGATTCTTGATCATTATTCGAACAGAGGATGGCGTCATCTGCATATAAACTGATTATATGATGTGTTTCACCATATTGAACAACTTTGATTTTGTCATTTTGCCTTATATATTCTGCCCATGGTTCAATGCTTATTGCAAATATCAATGGTAAAATGGGGGCATCCCTGTCTTGTTCCTCTAGACAATTTAAATACCGGGGAGAGCATATTGTTTATTTTTATTTGTACACTGGGAAGCTAATATATAATTTTTAACTATTCCATAAAGTTATCACCGAAGTTCATTTTCTGCATTGTTTGTATAATGAAATCCCATTTGACGTGATCAAACACCTTTTCCGCATCTACCGTTATAAATATAGAATCTTTCTTATCTCTATTATCCAGAATATTTAAGTTGTGTCTAATATTTTCCATTATTTTTCTACCCTTAATAAATCCATTTTGATCTTGATTAATAATATCTGGCAAAGCCTTTTCTAGTCTCTTAGCCTGAACTTTGACGAAAACCTTATAGTCTGCATTTAACAGTGAGACTGGTCTGTATGACTTACATAATTCTGGGTCTTTATCTTGTTTATGAAAAAGAAGTACATAAGCTTCATAAAAGGTATTTAGGATCTTTTTAATTCGATTATTTTATTAAACAGTTTCACAAGCATAGGGTTTATTATTTCTTTAATTTTTTTTATAAAGTTCAACCTGTATACTATCTGGTCCTGGTACTTTCCCTAATTTCAGCTCTTCCATTGCATTACCCACTTCAATATATGTAAATGGTTGGTCAAATTCTTGTTTTACCTTATTAGATAGTTGCCTTAATTTCACTTTTGCCAGGATCTTAACCTGCCCTGCCTGGTTTGTTTCCACCTGAGCTGTATACAGCTCTCTATAGTACTCGACAAAGGTGTTGAATATATCTATTGGATTTGTTTTCGCTATACCCTTATTATCTTTAATTTGCATTATGTTATTATGTTCCTGGTCTCTTTTTGTCTGCCAGGCCAGCAGCTTTAAGGATTTGTCCGCATTTATGTAATAATTTGCTCTCGTTTTCAAAATTTGGTTTTCTGCTTTTTCTGTAATCAGACTGTTTTATGCATTTTTTTTTGTTAACCAGTTAAATATTTCCATATCTTGAGTTGAAGAATGAATTTGCTCCAATGTGCCTGTTTCATTTTCTAATGTTCTATGTTGTTGATTCCACTTTTTTCCTCTTGCCTCCTATTTCTTGTAATAACCCTCTTTCCATGCTTTGAAAGAATCCCATAATACCATTATGTATATATCTTCCACAGTGTTTCTTCTATAGAATTCCTTCATTTCTCTTTCTATATATCTTGAAATTGCTGTGTCCTTAAATACTGTTGGTTCCATTTTCCAACAAAAAACTTTCTTTGATTGGAAGGTTAGTTGTATTTCCAGTATAGAGGAGGAATGGTCAGATACCACTATTCCTGGATAAAGAACATTTTTAACCATGTATAATATGGTTTCTGAAATTAAAAAGAAATTGATTCTAGAATATGAGTAGTGCACCTTAGAATAATAAGAGTATTGTCTATTTTCCTCCTTCAAATATGTCCAAGGGTCCACTAATTTCAAGCCCCCCATGAATGCTTTTGTGACCTTTATTGCTGACTTGAAATTATGCAGGGCCCCTGAAGTTCTATCCAATTTATTTAATACTAAGTTAAAATCTCCCCCCACAATATACGGTGAACTGAAACCAGACAATTGCAAATAAAAATCTGTGAAAAATGTTGGGCTGTTATAATTTGGACCATAGATGTTGCTATAAATGCTGGCATAGATACAAGATCTCCGTCAACAATAAGGACCTCACAGAATACCGGCAGCTAAGAAACTCTTGTAAAAGAGCCATCCATACTGCCAAACAGCCCTGCTATCCTCAGCTAGAGATCCAAGGAGTTTCTGCCAAAACATTAAAAACACAGTCAGAGGGTCTGCCAGAGTTCAGGTCACTGACATGCACATTGGCGGGGTCAGCTGTAACTACCCACTCACTATTGCCAATGCTTTCAACTCCCTGTTCACTGACCTGCCCTCTCCCCCATTCCCAGTCCCCTGACACCATGGTTCATGGCACATCCCCGAGTGAGGGCACCCCTGACACCTCATCTACCTAAAATGGGTCTTTGTCAAGGAGACCCAAAAACTCCTCGCAGGTCTCTCCCCTCACGCTGGGGCAGGGCATGGCTGCCTTGAACCCAGACCGCTCAGCCTGGGGGCACCTCTCCTTTCCCAGCCTGTCACTCAACATCTTTAACACTTCTTTAATCTTGGGAATCATCCCTGATGTCTGGAAAGTGGCCAAGTTCATCCCTGTCTTCAAACAAGGTGATCCAAAAGACCTTAAGAACTACCGCCCCATTACGATCCTCTCCATGATCTGTAAGCTTCTTGAGAAGGTTGTTGCTTCACAGCTCTCTCACTATCTTCAGAACTATGAACTTCTCTCCTCTGCCCAATACAGTTTCAGAAAAAGGTATAGCACTTCTACAGCCCTTGCCATGTTGACCTCCATGATTAGGTCCTCTACCGATCAAGGCAAGCTGATCGGAGCCATCTTTGTGGACCTTTCTAAAGCCTTTGATCAGGTTGACCACTCCCTCCTATGCTCCACTCTTCAGTCACAGTGCCTCTATCCCCCTGATCTTGCCTGGTTCTCTAACTACCTCTCCGGCAGGCAGCAATACACCAACTTCAACCATGCCCTCTCTATCCCTTCTATAGTGAATCATGGGGTCTCCCAGGGATCCATCCTGGGTCCAATACTGTATTCCCTATTCATAAATGAACTGCCCTTCATCACAGTCCATGGGCACTCCACCCTCTATGCAGACGACCTTGTCATCCTGGCCAGCTCCCATGATGTTGCCCTCATTAACTCCAGGCTGAACTCTGATTTACAGATTATTCAAGCCTGGCTTGAGGGCCATAAGCTGACCATCAACCTAAAAAAGACACAGGCAATGCTCTTTGGCTCCACAGCCAAGACTAAAACCTGCCCTGCTCCCCTAAATATCCTTGGAGCTGATGGCTCCCCCCATGCAATCTGCAGCCACTGTCAAGTACCTGGGTGTAACCCTTTACCCACAACTGGACCTCACCCAGCATATTCGGAACGCATGCAATGCCACAAATGCCAAGCTTGGTCTAGCATACAGAGCCAAAAGCAGTCTCACCCCAGCCGCATGCCTCGCACTTGCCAGGGGGGTCCTCCTACCCCCACCCTGCTACTGGCTTGTATCTTTTGCCTCTATCCCAAAGACTAGTCTCATAAAATGGGACACTGCATACAACAACATATGCCACTTTGCACTCTCTGCACCTCACATCATGCACCGCTGTGAGCTATACTCTCGACTTCAGTGGCTCCCTCCTGATAAGCACCTTACCTTTGTCCTCGGCAACTTCATTGACAACATCGTCAGAACTGCTACCCCTTCAGCACTCACCCTACCCCTCAAATCTGGTTATCCTTACCATTACCTAAGATCTAGTGATTCACAGGACCTTCTGGTTCCAAAAACTCGTTCCCTCATGGGAGATCAGGCCTTTGCTGCATTAGCGCCCAGAGTGTGAAACTCCCTTCCCGCAATCACTTGTGCTGCCCCCTTCCATCCCTGCTTCAAAGCCTCCCTATGGGGCTTCCTGAAATTGGCCTCTGCCTGTCTCTGTGCTACTACTCCCATTTCAAATGTTGGGGGCATGACTCCTGCCTATTGAATGCTCTCCCTCAAATTGATGTGGCCTGTAACTGAAAGCTGCATCAAAATGTTATTCAATTTGCCCTGGGCCCATTCCCTACCCTAATATCTGTGGGATTCCCAGGCAACCCCTTTTTCTACATTTTGTTCTCCCCAAGTTACCCACTATCCTTACCCTCCTGAGGGCATGGCTGGCCCTATTCTTGTTTAATCTGTTTTGCCTTGCTTGTACAATGCTGTTACTCCACCATAGTGATTATTGTGATGCCTGTAGTTCATGTATGTTACCTTTTTCTCTACCTGTGGTGCTTGTAACTGAGGGATTGGCAGGCCCTACACCTGTTAACGCTGTTGCCTTTGCTTGTATAATACTGTTAATCTACCATAAGGTTTTGCGTTACCTGTAGCTTTTGTATGTTTAACCTGTTACTCTGCTTGATGTGTTTGCTTGAACCTTGTAACTTCCCGGGACACACCTGAAAATAGGCACTTGGCTGTCTAGTGTGCTTACCTGATTAACAAAAGCAAATAAATAAATAAATAAATTGTCATGACTTGAGTCTCCATTCTTACTTCTGTGATAACATATCTCCCAATTTGGTCCCAAGATTCCTTCAAAATGTTAGGAGGTGGATTTTCTTTATGGAAAAACATGGCAGCCCTGCTTGCTTGTGGGGTGTATGCAGAAAACAAACCCTTTCCCCAATTTTTCTGAAACCAAAGTCTGATTCTAAAAAATGTATTTGTTGCATTAAAACACAATTAATGTTTGTTGTTTAAATAGTTTATAGTAGTCATCATTTTTGTTCTCCATCTTAGACCTTTAACAGTCCATGATAAAATGTTTAATGTGGTCATCTTGAAGGAACAATTTTTATCTTTTTGGTCTGGATCCTTCCTATTAATAAAATTTCTGTTTGAATTCTCCTTACCTTTATATACTTCATTTCCATTTTTTCTTCCCCTATATTTATGTTTATCTTTTCAATTTTAATTTTAAGATGTTTTCCTTTTTTGTGCTCTTTCCTCTCCCCTTCACCTTCACCACATGCTCCTAACTCCCTCTTCCCGAACCCTCATGGGGGACCGACAGATCCCCACCCCTTCCCCACTTGGCAGAGATGCTCTGAAAGGCATTTCGTGCACCTCTGTGACACGGTCAGAGTAATATTTCTCCATTATTTATTTCCATTCTGTTCACCATTCAGATTTCTTCCTACAGCCCAATTTATCCAGTTCCAGTTCCACTTTCTATTGGTAAACCATCCTGTGTGTTATTTTTTTTTCCTGTTTCATTCATTCTTGCTATCTTTTCTTTACCTCTTTGCCTTTTCTAGTCAAAGGAGTTATTTTTTCTTCTCCTTAGTGATGATGAGTAAATCAAAGTTATTCAAAATACTCAAAATGAGTTATTATAATGTGAAATATGAGGAATACATAGGATATAAGGGATATATTATGTGTCTCTTATATAGATCCCCTTTTTCTCTCTTCCCCTTTCTTCTTTTTCACTTCCCTTTCTTCTTGTACTTGTTTCATTTTCTTTTTGTTTTCTTTTTTTTTTTCTTTCTCTGCTTCTTCTTCCTTTTACTCATCTTTAATCGTAAGGATGTGCTCTCCCATTCTTGGGCGGGGATGAATGGCCCTTGGCTCCTGCTGAGCTACTATAGCATTTGTCATAGTCCTCTTCTGCATCTTCATAATCATCAAATGTAAAAATTTTCCCATTTACAACAAAGCGAAGTTTTGCCGGGTATTGCATAGTGAAACGTATTCCCCGCTCATACAATTTTTTTTCACAGGGTTAAAGAGTTTCTGCTTGTTCATTGTGTCAGTTGATAAATCAGGGTATGCATTAAATGTCACCTCTGCATATTTTAAACCTCTTTCTGTTCTTGCTTTCTGAAGAATCATTTCCCTGTCTTGGAATTTATGTGGTTTTATCAAAACAGAGCGGGGGTAATTATAGGTAGCATTATTAAACCTTGATCCTACTCAATGTGCTCTGTCTAAGGCCACTTTTTGTTGTGGGAATTTTTTCCCTACTGTCTCCATTACCATTTTTTTGAAGAATATAAGAGGATCTCCAGTACCTTCTACCCCTTCTGGGACATTTTTCAGCCTTATATTTCCTCTTCTGGACCTATCCTCTAAGTCCGCTATTTTCATTGTTAAGTTTTTAAGTTGAATATCATGCTGGGTTTGTACCTTTAATAATGGTCCCGTTATGTCTTCTACCTGGAAGACTCTTTGTTCTAGTTCTTGTGTTCTTATTGCCAGTGAGGCCAATTTGTCTGTTAAGGAATTCATTGAATCTGAAATCCCTTTTATTGACTGCCCCAGCTCCCCCATAGCATTCAACATGTCCTTTCTTAAAGCATCAACTACCTCCATTACAACAGCATTCCTGTTGCTATTATCTTGGTCAGGGGGGGCTGAAATGGAAACTTGATTCTGTAGCCTTCCTGAACTTTCCAAGGTCATTATTCCCTCCTTGTTCTCCTGAGGTTGTGTTTGGCCCACTGTCTGAGATTGTAGCGAGATTTCTTGTGAAATTCCCTTCCCCTGTGAATCCTCCTCAACTGACACAGCATTTAAATGATGTCCACCTTCTTCTTGCCCATTTTCTCCCCCTCTATTTACAACTGCTCATTTAGATTCTGAAATTCGTCAGTGGGCTTCCCTTCACTAATCGCTGTAGCAGCAGTTATTCTATCTTTACAAAACTGTGTAATTTTACCACTTTCTTTAACATTCATCTTCCTATAGTGCCAGGATGAGGAGGATTACAATTCTGATTACATTTTTGATTTCAATGTCCTTATCAGAACTGGAATTAAATCAGATGCAGAACTGGAAATTCCTAAATTCCTATGAAGTCCAACTGATTGGAATGGGCCAATCCTGAGCACCCATAATGTCTATGAAAATATGTCATAGAAACATAGAAACATAGACTTTGATGGTAGATAAGGACCACTTGGCCCACCCAGTCTGCCCATTTCCCTACCTACTGGATAAGCTGCAGATTCTAGTTAACCAACAGCCTACTTCCTGCCACCCCACACTACAATCGCCTTACGTCTGTCCCATGCATGTTTGAATTCCCCCACTGTTTTAGACCCGAAAACCTCCCCAGGAAGGCGGTTCCATGCATCCACCACTCTCTTTGTGAAAAACAATTTCCTCACATTACCCCTGAGCCATCCCCCCTCTATCTTTAAATTGTGCCCCCTTGTTCTTACACATCTCTTTTTCTGAAAGATGCTACCCTCCTGGACTTTATTGATTCCCTTGAGGTACTTGAAAGTTTCTATCATGTCCCCCATCCCTCCTTTCATCAATGGTATACATATTAAGCTCTCTCAGTCTCTCTTCATATGGTTTGTGATGCAGACCCTGCACCATTTTAGTTGCCCTCCTCTGGACTGCTTTTTCCTGTCTATGTCCTTGCATAGATGAGGTCTCCAAAACTGCACACAGTACTCCAGATGGGGTCTCACCAACTGTCTGTACAGATGGATAACCACTTCCCATTTTCTACCTGTGATACCCCTTCCTATGCATCCCAGTATCCCCCTGGCTCTCCTTACTGACTTCTCACATTGCTTACCCACCTTTAGGTCATCTGATATGACTACACCCAGGTCCATTTTCATTTTTGTTGTTGTTAGTACCCCCTGCTATTGTGTACTCTTATCCTGGTTTTTTGTTTCCCAGGTGCATTACTTTGTACTTCTTTGCATTGGATCTAAGTTGCCATATGTCTGACCATTCCTCCAACCTTGCCAAGTCCCTTCTCATCCTTTCTAACCCACCTTGTGTATCAACTCTGTTACAGATCTTTGTATCATCTGCAAAGAGGCATACCTTTCCCTCCAGACCCTCGGCAATGTCATGTGTAAAGATGTTAAAGAGGACTGGACCCAGTACTGAGCTCTGAGGTACTCCACTAGTAACCCCTTTCTTCGGAATGTGTTCCATTCACTATTACCTTCTGTGTCCTGTTGTGTAGCCAGTTTGCTACCCAGGCTACCACCCTGGGACCCACTCCCAGGCTGGCTAACTTGATTATTAATCTTTTGTGTGGGACTGTTTCAAATGCCTTGTTAAAGTCTAGGTAGGCCATATCCACAGCCCCTCCCTGGTCTATTACTTTGGTCACCCAGTGAAAGAAATCAATTAGATTCATCTGACATGACCTTTCTGCTGTAAATCAATGCTGCTTTGGGTCCTGTGCCCTGCTGGCCTCTAGATACTCAACAATTCTTTCTTTCAGAAGAGATTCCATCATTTTCCCTACCACTGAGGTCAAACTTACAGGTCTTTAATTTCCTGCTTCTGCCTTGCTCCCACTTTTGTGAAGGGAAATCACATCTGCCCTCCTCCAGTATTCAGGTACCAACCCATCCTCCCATGATTTATTAAAAAGTGTGGTCAGTGGTGTCACTAGGTCCTCCCTTAGTTCTTTTAGGATTCTGTGGTGAATCCCATCAGGTCCCATTGCTTTGTCCACCTTGAGTTTTAGGAGTTCTTTCAGGAGTCTTTCTTCTGTAAATGGACTGGTGTCAACCCCCCTACCCAGAGTGCTTCTATTGTCTGGTTTAGGTAACTCCTCCTCATCTTCTTTTGTGAATACTGAGCAAAAGTATTCATTCAGTATCTCTGCCTTTTCACTGTCTCCCTCTGCCCACCTCCCATCTCCTTTATTAATCTTCACTATTCCTCCCTTAACCTTTCTATGCTCCCTAATGTACCTATAAAAGGTTTTATCCCCCTTCTTAACTGAGTTGGCTACTTTTTCCTCGGTTTGGACCTTTGCTATTCTGACTGCCTTCCCCACTTCTTTCTGCTTTAATTGATACAGTTCCCAGTCATGCTCCTTCTGTGATTCCTTATACTTTTTGAATGCAGCCTTTTTCTCCTTAACCTTCCCTGCCACCTCTTTTGAGAACCATAGTGGTTTTTCAGTCAACTTTGTTTTCTTTATTTGTTTCACACAAAGGCTTGTTGCCTCTATGATGGCAGTTTTGACTTTTTTCCATTGTTCTTCCACCCTCCTTTTTGGCCATTTACTAGTGCATTCCTTGGGTATTCACCCATTTTGCCAAAGTCAGCCCTTCTAAAGTCCAGTATCCTTGTTTTTGTATGGCTTGTCTCCATGGTTGTGCTTATTGTGAAGCACACTGTGCAGTGGTCGCTTGTTCCCAGATGTCTACTGACTTCTAAATTTGTGATCCTCTCTCCATTTGAGAGTACCAGGTCTAGTATTGCTCCCTCCCGAGTGGGTTCCAACACTAACTGTCTAAGGCCTGCCCGTGGGCTTAGGAATGACCCTGCTCTTGGATGTGGCTGCAGTACATGTCATCCAGTTAACATCTGGCACATTCAGGTCCCCATCAACAGTATCTCCCTTTTCAGCCATTTTGAGAATGTCCTCTATCATTTTCTTGTCCATTTCCTCCTCTTGAGATGGGGTCTGTATACAACCCTGTGCGGATTGAGATGCGTTCCCTGTCTCCAAGGTGACCCAAGTGCCTCTTGTCCTCCTCCTTTACTTTTTAGTTCTGTAGCTTTGATCCCTTCCCTTATGTATAGAGCTACTCCACCTCCCCTCCCTGTCCCTTCTGTAGACTGTGTACCCCAGTATGTTGACATCCCAGTCATGGTTCTCCATGTACCATGTTTCTGTGACTGCCACAAAATCCAATTGTTCATCTTCCATCAAGGCTACTAGCTCAGGAAGCTTGTTTCCCAGACTACGGGCATTGGTACTCATTGCACTCCATTTAATGTTGGCATAATCCTTTTTTTCCCCATCCCTGCTCTTATTGCCCTTGTCTATTTTTCCATTTACCGCTGTCCTACCCTCTGTTGAGCTGTGTACCTCAGTGTTTACCTTACTACCTGTCATGTTTTATGGGGGGAGGCTTGAAATTTCCTGCCTCTTATCAGCACCTCCCCCCTTGGCTAGTTTAAAAGTTGCCAAGGAAGCATTTAAACTTGTCACTTAGAAGCTTTTTTTCCATTTGTGGGCAGATGCAGACCATCATGCCAGTATAGACCTTCATCTCTCCAGGTGTACCCCCAGTCCCCAATGAAGCCAAAGCCCTGTGCTCTGCACCAGTTTTTCAACCATTCATTTAACTGCATGGTGTGCAGTACCCTTGCTTCACCCCTGCCATGGACTGGCAGCACCTCTGAGAAAGTAACTGTGCTTGCTACCTGTCTGAGGCCCCTCCCCAACTCCACAAATTCATCCTGCACTGCACTGATCCCATACGTAGCTAGACCATTTGTCCCAAAGTGGACAATGATATCTAGTTCCCTCTCCTGTGATGCTGCTTCTGCAATCCTGAGGATTCACTTCTTGTCCCTCCAAGCCATGGCACCAGGAAGGCACCTTACTTCCCTCTTCTCTCCCTTCCCCAGGTCTACCCCCCTAACAACTGAGTCCCCTATCAGAAGCTGTTTCCTTCCCCTGTGGTGTCCCTTGCCACCCTTTTGTGGGTCTCCCTTGTGGATGTCCTCAGCATTCTGCTTGGTCTCCACTGAGGGTGCCATCATAGAGAAACCTTGCTCTTCCAGACTGGTGTATGATTTGTGTAGAGGTATGACTAGGGGGCTTCACCTCTGTTCCACCACCTGCACCCTCCCAGAACCCACTGTTGTCCAACTGCTCTTCATACTTGGCAACCTCTGAGGCAGTGGTTGTGGCAGTGGTGCTCTTTGGGTGGGGGAGGCCTCCTTAGTCCTTTGACCATTGGAGCTGATCTGTTTCAGTTTCATATTCTACTCCTGATATTATATTCTGTATCTTGTGTCATCAGAGTCATTTGCAAGGCAACAGACTGTGATGTCTCAAGCAGGGGATTATGACTTCAAGGGAGGAATAAGCAGTGGGATGAGCCAAACTACAAGGGATAAAGATCCTGTTTAATGCAAATTTTCACAGTAATAAAGAATTTTGAGACATGAACTATAGGCAACATATGAGCTATAAATACAGCTATGTCTAAATAATAAATTTTCATATTTTTTTCTAGAGAAGACATCTGCTGTTCTCTATCAATTTTTGCAATATCATTTTCCTTTTTTCTTGCTCTGACTAGAATTGCACACAACACTCCATATACAGCCCTGTTGTTACCCCATAAAGCAGCAGAATCACATCACTTTTGTGGTTTGTTACAGTATTACCCTATTTTTTCTTATTCTGTTTGCCTGCTCCCTTCTACCTGTCCAGCCCTATGATAGCCACTAGACATCCCCAGGCCCTACCGACTTTACCTCCTTTCTCCATCTCCATGATTTGCCTCATGGCAGGGCTTTAGGGTTGGGCACCTCCCCCTTTTAGCAAGACCTCTGGGAGGGTCAGTTCCAGTCACCCTATGCTGGACCCTCATTATCTTTTATGAAGGTGGCATATGAAGGAGGGTGGTATTGGGTGCCTCAAGCATGGCGGGGTGGTGTTTTACAGTGTCCTAACTGGTCAGGGCTGGGGATGGATGGTGGGATAGGAGGGAAAACTGTGACACGAGAATGGGGAATGGTGTATGTGGATGCTTTTTTCTTCTCATTTACTTCACTTCACTTCACAGGGCTGGAGGAATGAGGGTAGCATTGGGTGCTATGAAGGTGGGGGATGGATGGCTTCCTAATGGGTAGGGCAGAGTGGGGTGGTGAGGAAAGTGATGAGGGTGCTACAATGGTGGGTGGATAGTTTTTATAATTTTTTAAATAAAAAAATGTAAAATTCAACAGGCAAAGCAGGCAATGGGCCCAGAAACTACATGAAATTTCACAAAGTGGCCCACATTACATAAACTTAACTGTCAAAGATTAAATTTGGAACATTTATAACTATGATTTCCTAACTTTGCTCCACAATACACTTTCCTCATAATCTGTTTTATATCTGTCTCTCCTGAAATTCAGCATTCAAATGTCTTGCCCCTTTCTTTGTCTTAATATTGAGAGTATGAATTCGAAATATCATGATCACTGTCACACAGTCCACTATCAAACTTTTCAATCAAACTTTATTTATATAGTGCAATTCTCAATGCAATTCAAAGCACTTTACATGAAATCTATGTACAGTACCTTCACATGTTCCACCTAGTTGTCAAACTAAGATCAAGTAGGCCCTCCCCCTTATAAGCACCTATACTTTCTGAGTTAAGAATAAATGAATGGTAAACACTATTCAATTAACATTTATTTTCTGTAGACTTCACAATGATGGAAAAAAATAAAAGTGCTCAACTATCAAACCATAACACATTTAAACAACCTAGAATAAAATACATAGACAATGACACAATGTTTAAATGTCAACAGTTAGAATTTCTGGAATGCTGCTGTTTGTCAGTTTGTGGAATGCCAATGTTCTGTCACTTGTCTTCTGTATGATTTTGATTGGCTAAGATACCAATGCACATCAGACCACTCCCATACAAAACAGATGACTTACAACTGTAACCACACAACAGCACTGTGCTGTCACTGAATTCGTTTGTTCAAAATGTTCCATCACAGTCTATACCCAGGGCCCTGTGCTTTCTGTGATTCTGCAGTTGCAGCAGTGGCTGCAGAAATCAGAGCTGGCCGCAGAAATCAGTACTGGCAGCAGAAATCAGGAAAATCAGCCATATGGCCGCAGAAATGCTATACAATGACACAAGGCAAGGGCATAGCTATTGAAATGTTAAGTATGCCATGGCTTACAAACTCATTAGAAGGGGCAACAAACTGCTGCCACCTGCTGCAAAGCTGAAAAACTAGTGGCCGCATGGCATCTTGACACATTCTGTCTCTTATTACATAACTCCATCCAGCCAGTATTGTGTGGGGGAGACTTACGCAAGAGTAGCAGAGCTTGATTAGGTCCACAGAAGTTATGATTTGCTTTTGTGTAGCTGTGGTTAGCTCAGCCATGTTAAATTTTCATTGTGAGGCTGCTCACAGTGCATGCTGAATCCCTGGAAGACAAATTTGGAAGGAAGAACTGGTAGGCGAGCAGTAGTCAAGAAGTGAAAAGATTCAGTGGTGTCTGTGGAGGTGAAATCGATCTCGGTGGTGGCAGGTATCAGAGGAGGAGCTCATTGCAGAAATATGTGGCTGGCAGCAGACTGAGCAGAGGACTCAGTCCCCATTGATGGACATCAATCACAGTTTTGATTTGTGGGTTGCAGATCTGTACCTGCAAGTGTGAGAGTAATTTCTTGGTAGATTTAAACCTGCAGCCTAAGTGATGGTATCAAGCTCACTTCGTAAAGAGGGTCAAGTTGCCCAGCTGCAGTTGAGTTGGGGATCAGGGTATACTGGAACTGGAGAGAGCAGATAAGGAAAAAAAATTGGAATGGAGAGTTGTATTGATTGCTGCTTTACATAAGTGAAATGAGGGTCAATGACTGAAGAACACCAACACCCCCTGAGCTGCTAGGAGAAAACATGCTAGCCAAGGTTACTCCAGCTTAATAAGAATGACTTGCCTGCATTTCTTAGTGTGTTCCCCAAAAGAACAAATTCTGGCCAGAGCTGATAGGGCTCCGGAGCGCAACCAAGTGATGAAAGTTACACATGTGTGAAGAAATTATTCAACGCCCAGGTGTAGCTTGGCCATATATTGGAGGTGTTGCAGCAAATTTTCAACATGGCCTTTTTTGGACCCCTCCTCATGAACAGTGCCAGTGTAATTTTGGTCAATTGTCCTGAAAGGTGATTGCGAAGACCAAACATGCTATTCTGTACCACAGGTGTGGAAACATGGTTTGGGCAGGTTATGGAAAATGACAGCTGTACAGTTGTGAATGAGGTGTACAAAAATCGCTATGTTAAAAATGTGAAATGAAAATATTAAAAATTAGCGACTTTAGGAGCATGTGTAGAAACTGCACAGTGCATGCTCATAACACAGTCATTTGTTGAAATTTTTTCACCAAATTTTCAACATGGATTTTTTGGACCCCTCCTCATGAACAGTGCCAGTGTCACTTTGTTTAATTTTCCCTGAAAGGTGAGTGCGCAGAGCAAATGTGCTATTCTGCACCACAGGTGTGAAAACACATTTTGGGCAGGTCATGGAAAATGATAGCTGTACTGTTGTGAAGGAGGTGTGCAAAAATGGCAATGTTAAAAATGTGGAGTGAAAATATTAAAAATTAGTGATGTTAGGAGTATGCGTAGGAACTGCACAATGCACACTCATAACGCAGTCAGTTTTTGGAATTTTTTCACCAAATTTGCAACATGGGCATTTTGGGACCCCACCTCATGAACAGTGGCACTGTGATTTTGTGAATCAGTCCCGAAAGGTGATTCTGTGCAGTGACCATGAAATCCCCTTTCAGGATCAACTAACAAAATGACAGTGACAGTTTTCATGAGGTGGGGTCCCAAGAACCCTATGTTGAAAATTTGGGGTCAAAATTCCAAAAAATGGCTGAGATATTGGCATAAGTTGAAAAACCCATTGAATGGTTGTATAGCAGGCTTACCTTTAATTCTTCAGTTTGCGGTTGGGCTTTGAAGAGTGCAGAGCGTGTCCCAGTCCAGAGATAACAGCCCCGGCTCCAGAAATAAGTATGGGGTGGGGGTGGGGGAAGTGGGTGCACAGTGGGAGGGTGGGGAGGAGATGGAGACCACAGCGATGATGAGGGGCTGTTTTTAGTTTCACAGGGAAACAAAACCGACAATGAGGGACTGTTTTCAGATTTTCAGCAAAACAAAAAAAAAAAACATTTCAGCACACTGGGGTGGGCTCCCAGTGTGCTACAGGAATGCCGATATGGGATTGGGCACCCGATGTCAGCCATGAGGTGGGCAGGGGTACCAGGGAAAAAAGGAATGTGACGAGGGACTGTTTTCTAATTTATAGAAAAAAAGAAATTCTACACACTGGGGTGGGCTCCCAGTCTGTGACATGAGATGGGCATGACTTTGGGGGGGGCACAAAACAGTGAATGGCATAGTGCCATACACACCATGGCGACACCGCAGCACTGTGCATGAAGGTGACTCATGCACATGCGCAATCCACACATTGGAATGCAGAAGTAACAGCTGAAAAAGCACGGCTGTTATTCTGTACGGCAATAGTGGTGGAGGGTTTTCAGCTCTGTTGGGCTTTTAGAAGGATACTTCCAAAAGTCCAATGGAAGAGGTTGTGAGATTGGTCATTTTCAGAGCTACAAAAGCTCTCACAAAATGGCTGTAGGCTCTGCCCACAGCCCTAAAAATCAGGAGTCAACAAATCCTACAGACACTACAAGTTACACCCTCTTTCACTATTATAGGAAGACAGTCCCCATACACACACACACACACACACACACACACACACACACACACACACACACACATATTTGCACACAGCACTCAACGGCCCAGATATTCAAAAGAGTTGAGCCATGCGCAATAGGGTTGCACCTGTGCAAGTCCGAAATGCACCATTCTGCGATATTCAGCAGGAGGAAGTTGTGCCCCCGAAATCATGCTGAGCAACAGTGCAATGATAATGACGGCATGCGCAACCGAAGAGGGAGGAACCATGCATAAACGGGACAGCCTGATATTCAGCCCGGGCTGTGCAGAGTTATGCAGGCTCAACCTACCTGTGCCTGCACAAAGTTGAGCTGAAAAAGAACAAGTCGAGGGCCACCCACAGGTGAGCTGCCACATTGCAGGGCGCAACATAGCAGCTGCCACCTGTGGGTGGCCTCGACCTTCTCCACCGGTCCCCCATGCCCGATCGTGGGCATAACTGTCCCCCAGTAGCCTGATCGCGGGCATAAGTGTAACCCCACCCCGAGTAGCCCGATCGGCGGGCATAACCACCACCCGCCTCCCCGAGTAGCCCGATCTTGGGCATCGCGTAACCCACCCCTCATTAGCCCGATTGCGGGCATCAGATTCCTCCAAGCCCAATATCCCTGGTGGTCCAGTGGACCGAACAGAGCCCGATAAGTGGGTGGCATTCCTCACCCCAAGTGAAATCCCTGGTGATCTAGTGGACCCCACCGCCCACTGAGCCCCACCACCTCCCCCTGTCAGCTGGCAGGCAGCAGCACCACCCGCCTGCCACCCGCCGCCCCGCGACTGACAGCTCGGTATGGCTGCATGCCCATTGGTTGAGCATGAGCCAATGGGTATGCATCTATACCGATACTAGGCAGTCAGATAACATGAATAGATTCATTCACATATCTGGACGACAATGCGGTATAGGTTGCACGTTGGCTCATCGTGCTCTGAACCAATGGGAGTGTAGCTACACCGAGCTGTCAGTTGGCGGAGGCGGGCGGCAGGTGGGGTGCTGCCGCCTGCCGGCTGACAGGGGAGCAGTGGGGAGGCTCAGTGGGCCGGGTGGGGTGGGGGGTCCACCAGATCACCAGGGATTTCATACTTGGGGGTAAGGAATGCCACCCATGATCGGGCTCTGTTCAGTCCACTGGACCACCAGGGATATTGGGCTTTGGGGTGAATCTGATGCCCGCAATTGGGCTAATGGGGGGGTGGGTTACATTATGCCCATGATCGGGCTACTCGGGGGGGGGTTACTGTTATGATTGTGATCAGGCTAATCGCAGTCCACTGGACCACCAGGGATAGGGGACATTCATTGTCCCTTAGGGGATGTCCCGCGATCGGGCTGCAGGGGCATCGGTCCCCAACCGCCACTGCCTGGCAGGGCGCCAGGTGCAAGTCGTCCGGGATCAGCGCACCTGCATGCTAATGGCATGCAAATGGGGCCGTAATCAGATGCAAATGGCCCCCCGTGCACCTTGCATAAATTATGGCCCCATTTGCATGTCACCCTTTGAATATCACAGGTGCTGTGCATGGCGCAATGGAACTTGCGCCACCACATCTCAATGCCCCATTCTGACCACTTGCGCAGTTCCACTGTGCCATGCACAGTGGGAGTGGCTTGGGGGCGATATTCAAAGCAGTTGCGCCATAGCGCAACTCTGTTGAATATCGCCCTGGCCACACCCATGCACAACTTTTTTGAGCGGCGCAGGGGCTTGCGCCACAAACTGGCGCAGTTTGAATATCTGGGCCAACATGTTTGTTGCAAGGCAGTTGGGGTATTTCTAGTTAAAAAAAATAATAATCTAAAAGAATGTTGATCAAAATTTAAAAAATAAAATAAAATGACTTTCAAGTTGGAGTATCTCTTTATTTCTGCTAACTGTAAATATAAACCAGAAGAAATCCAAGCAGGTTTTGCCTTCTGTGTAGTTTTAGCTGAGTGTTTATGTCCTCCCCAAACATAACCTAGGAGAACAGCAAAAGCCACTAATTTCCAGAAGAAGAACAGATCAGCCTTCAAATTCAGGGTGAGGGGGGAGTCATTAAAAGAGAACACAAGGTTTGGGTTATTACAGTTTAATATTTGTGATAAGAAGACTACATACTGTAAAATGGCCTGTTGTTTTACCTTCAGTGAAGTGGAGTGGTTGCACGAAGACAGTCAAAGGGTAAACTAAGCCTTAATCCCCTTGAAAGTATGCTGTTTAAGCACAATTTATCTGCTGCGGAATCAGCAGTTGTTCTGCCGCAGAAAGTATGAGGTCCTGCCGCAGAATGTAGGTCCACTTTGCCGCAGTAAACACAGGGCCCTGTTTATACCTCAGTGCCATTTGCAGTTCTCTCCCTTATGAGGGAAGGACCTATGGCAAGAAGGGGCTCCTTTTATATAAAATAATGACTTGATTAGCAAACTTTAGAAATCATCAGAGAATCATCCATTTAGTTAATTTCCACTATATTTAACTGTAGATAGTGCAGCTGTGCTGAACAGGAGAGAAGACAGTGTACAATGTTAGCTTGTTGCACTGTCAGCCACAGGCCCAGCTTGTTGTATGACCAGGGCATAGCACAGTGCATTAAACGAACACTGTCAACCCTTTTTGCTTCATATTATTTCTAGCTGAAAACCTACATTTTTGGATTGCTTACCTTCTCTGAAATTCATTGATGCTGCTGATTGTTTTATCTACTTCCTTTCTTAGTAGAATTGAAATTCATACTAATGGTGTAATTATGCCAACCTTTGTTTTGTTGCAGATCATTTATCTACTCCTATTTCATACTTCCTGAATGTTAGGAACACTCCCAAACAGAGCAGCCACTCATGATGCATAGTCATCTCTCCTCTCACTACATCTTGAGTGGCTAGTCTGTGTCGGGGGTGTTCCCATGTCCAGTAAAGATGCAGGGAGAGTTGATCAAGGAATGTAAACAAACATGGTTTTGTGTGGTAAATGGGAAATTTGTTTTTCACTTTTAAAAAAATAAATTAAATCAAACTACTAGCCAAATCAACACATTCTTCAGAATGTGATAATAAAATGTTACAAAAACCAAAACATTTCCTGGGCCACAGGAAACAGGGTGCTCTGTACACATATATAGATAGTGCACCTACCTCAGGAGTGTGTGGGGAATAAATTATACAAACAATAGACAGACAGTTACCTGCCAGTGTAGGTGAGGTCAGCACCTAAAAACAACCTTAAACTCAGAGGCAAAACAGACCACAAAAGCAGTCCAAAATAATGCTATGGTTATTTATTAGTGAACTAGTATGTGAACAAAATTGTGAACAGAAAATTAGCTCACCCACAATGAAAACAATTTCAGTCAATGCTACAGGGCGCTCCAAAAAGCTTGCCACTGCCAGTAGACATGGATAAGCAAATGCAGTGATAGCACAACACATCTGGATAAAAACCCGCACAAAAGACTTTAACTAAAGTCTAGAATGTTTACCAAACCTGTTTGTTTGATTTACGAACATCACAGACACACCGTCTAAATGAGTAACCACTGGCTTAGAATGTCCCTTTTGTATCACATCATCAAGGAGTGCGCTTACGTATTGACCTTACTGGTCATCCTCAGAGCACTCCTTGATGATGTCATACAGAAGGGACATTCCAAGCCAGCAGTTACTCATTTGGATAGTGTGTCTGTGGTGTTTGTAAATGAAGCAAACAGATTTGGTAAGCATTCTAGACTTCAGTTGAAGTCTTTTGTGCAGGTTTTTATCCAGATGTGTTGTGCTATCAGAATCACTGCATTTGTTCATCCATGACTACTGGCAGTGGCAAGTTTTTTAGAGCACCCTGTAGCATTGACTGAAATTGTTTTCATTGTGGGTGAGCTAATTTTCTGTTCACAATTTTGTTCACATACTCGTTCACTAATAAATAACCTTAGCATTATTTTGGACTGCTTTTGTGGTCTGTTTTGCCTCTGAGTTTAAGGTTGTTTTTAGGTGCTGACCTCACCTACACTGGCAGGTAACTGTCTGTCTATTGTTTGAATAATAAAGTGTGTTTTTAAAACTAGGGACAATTTGATGCCTAAGGGGGCTGACAGTGTTCCTTTAAACAGACTGGTTAAAGGTGTAGAGGGGGTTTGAAAGATTTATTTATAAATATATTTTACTGACTGCTGGTGGTCCCTCCAAGTGTATTTCCTCTACATCTGATATACAGTAGTTTTTGACTGAGACAGTGACTGCAGGACACTGAGAAGTCCAAGCAGAATAAACCACATGTCTATATTTTGTTATTTTCAGTCTCTGTTGGAATCATGCAAACCTTTTTAAAGGGAAACAGTCAACATTTTTTGCATCATATAATTTCTAACTGAAACCCCACATTTTATGATTGCCTGCTTTCTCTAAAATTCATTGATGTTGCTGGTTGTTTTATTTGCTTCCTTTCTAAGTAGAACAGAAATCCATGCTAATAGTGTAATTAGTGCCAACCTTGTTTTGACTGAAATCCTCAATCTGTGCTTCTTATATACTCCCAGAATATTAGGAACACCCCAAACAGTGCAGCCACTCATGATGCAATAGTTTGCTCTCCTCCCACTGCATCATGAGAGGCTAGACTGTGTTGGGAGTGTTCACAAGTCCAAGAAAGATGCAGTGGGAATTGATCTAGAAATGTAAACAAACACATTTGTGTGTGGTAACACCAGTATGGTGGACAGTCTGTTTTTCACTTTAAAAAAAAGGAAAAAGGCATCAAAATCAAACTACAATCTACAGAATGTGACCATCATCAAATGTAGTTTTTAAACTAAAGACACTTTGAGGCCTAAGGGGGTTGACAGTGTACCTTTATAGGGCAACTTGTGGTCTGGTTTAGCCATTTCAGTCAACCGCCAATCAAGAATTTGCGTACCCTTGATGCCTTGCACTGTGTTTGAACCATTTTTGGTTATTCATGTCAAAAACCAAATGGCGTGGACATTTTTTTCTTCATGCAACCAGTTATCTCTGATCATGCATACTGCACTTCTTCCGAACTTCCCCTCTGGTATATCACCTCCAAGTGAACTAAATGACTGATTTCCTTTAGGTCTGATCTGTATTTTGACTGAGATAGTGACTGCATGATTTTGCATAGTCCCAACAGGATGAAACACATGTCTAGTTTTTATAAGCATGTCTACAATTTATACTGTACATGTTAGTAGGAATGAGGCTTGAGAGTACAGTATGTTCATGATTTGGAGAGATGCACAAAAAAACAACACATTTTGATATTTCTTCTCTTTTAGCATTATTTTATGGATCCCATAGACTGCTGCTGCTCCGACAAATTGCCTCTCTGGTGTGCTCACTCTAAGTATTCTAAATGTATGTTGACTTGTGGTTCTGACATGGTGGCTGGGTGAGATAATGACTGCAGTGCAGTGAGGAGTCCCTAAAGGACAAAACATGTCTGTTCATTGCCAGTCTCAGCCTACACCAGATTAGATGTGCAAGCCTGTTTAAAAGGCAATGTTTGTTTTCAGGAAGCCTTGTCAGCCTAACTGCACAGGATTTGCATACCCACAATATCTTGCAATAAGGGTTGATAATCTATATATTGTTTCAAGAGATGCACAAAAAACAGACATGTCTATAGTTTATATGTTTCTGTTAAATCTGGAACATGTGTATAATTAAGCAATAATGCACAACAGGATGTGTGTTGTGCTGGGATAATGTCATGCCTTGTGTGGTTGGGCATGAGGCCAAAGGCCGAGTGCATCCAACAGCAGGCGTGACATTATCACAGCACAACACTCACACACTGGAGTGTATTAATGCTGTTATAAAATGGCTCAACCACAAAGAAACTCAGGAGACAAGGTTTTTTTTCAGTTTTTAGTATTTTATTGCAAGAAAATGCCATGTAACCTTGTGTTAGAAAAAGTAGTGCATCAATTCTTACTGTTTTAAGTGGAGTTCTTTAATAAATAATTATGTGTTCATTAAGAAATAGTTTTCATTCATAACTGTTTGTAATTTTTTTTGTATAGTTTAACTATGTAATTTATGAAGTAGGTTAACTGTCATGTAATTCATAAATTGTATCTGTAAAATACTACTGCTACAACAGGTAAATTGATTGATTTGCAATCTTAAGCATTTTTTAACTTAAGTTTCAAAGTTTTTACTTGTGTTGCTTTTGAACTGGATCATTTTCAACAATTAGTACTATCTTACTTGAACAGTTCTTGTGGAGCTTGTTCAGTTAATTTATTATAGATGTTGAACACACACATGGAGTTTCCAGTGATGATGGTGTGTGTTGTCACTTGTTGTCTTGATGATGGCTCTGATGTGGTGTCCGTGTTGCTTTCAGTGCTGGTTGGTTGGCTCTGGGGTCAGCAACAGTGCTTCCTGTAGCACTGTCATTTCTTGTCATGAGAGGATTGATGATGTGCACCACTACCTGCTGCAGCATGCCTGGGGCAGAGTTCAGCTAGATTTGAGGCTCAGCAGGGATTTCTGTAGCTTTTAGCATTGAGGACATCTGTTTTTTTTTTCAGTTGCTGAGGTATGTGGCTTTTCTTGCTGGGTTCCTGACAGTAGCTTGCTCCATATGTTCAGATCTTCTAGGGACAATGCCCAGTAACTGCGGAGAGAAGTCTCTGAGGCCTGTCACAACCATTATTTGACATGCCTGCAGTCCTGCATCAGACAGTATTTGTATAGCAGTTGCCTTTAAACTGTGGTTCATGTAGATTGTGGGCAGTGATGTGGCTTTGCAGATCTTTGGGAGCGTTGTTGACAGATGGTTTATGCCCATGTGCTTGAGTGTGTACCAAGTGTGTTCCTTGGCCCAGTGCTTTGATGGTTTTCTCCGTGGGTGTAAATAGAGGCTTAGTGCTCCCGGAGGCAGTTTGGAAAGATATTTTTTAAATGCACTGACTGGGCATAGAGGGTGTCCAGGGAGGGAAAACATACATCCACAGATGTTGTCTCGGCCTCATTCTAGTATGTTGCCATGATATTTAGTCTTTTCATTAAAAGACATGGTGCCTAAGGCTAATTCGTGAACAGACCTGCCATATACCGAGGCCATAAGTGCCCCGTTTTTCTAAATATACTCTGAATACACCTATTTTAAAAGTTTATCTGTTTGTTTGTGTGTTTATGTAACTTGACATCCTTCTGTTGAGTGGAGCCCTTATTCCTATTATTGGAACTTGGAAGATAGACTATAGTGCAAGGTTCAGACCGACGAACTACAGCCTATTGAAATTATATATAAATATTGTTCAGGGCTCACCCACTTGTGACTGCACCTAATAGCAGCCTTTGCGAGGTGCAGAAAACGCAAGTTTTAGTGCTATCTAGTTTTTTAAATTAGAGGTGGGAGTTTGAGGTACTGTCTGACCCTTTTCAGCACTTCTGGGGCAGCTCCTGTATATATTGAAGGAGCTCGACGAGCAGGGCGTGCACGGCGCCACACGCGGAGATGTGCATAGAGATACGCATGTCTGCACATGTCCGCCATGTTCTGCAGGAGGTGCAGGAGTTTATGGCATCAGAAAAGGTGAATTTTCAGGTACAATACACCCAGTGTTGTATGCAGATACATTGCTGAGTTTTTTTCTCCACAAATATTTTAAAAACTGTCTTCTGACGTTGTGTGTATATCCATTAAATGGCCCAATTAAAAACTAAGCCACTTGTTGCTGAGGGGTCATAGTGTGCTCAGTGTTATATGATAGATATATCCAAAACTACAGATGAAACTGTTGAATATATATGTGTCCTAAGTGTGTAGAAAACACCATTTTAAAGCAAGAAGTGGCTCTATTTCACAATAGGCTGTCAGACCTTGAATCCAGCCAAAATTTAATGAAGGCAAGATTTAAAACTTTACATAAAACCCCAGTACAAAATGTTGTGGATGTCCCAGAGCCAAAAAAATACATCTCAAAATAAGTCAAATAACTCCAACTTACAAAATGAGTTAAGTGATACACATTATGTTAGTAATAGCAAAAAACGCTCCAGGGAAAATGAACATACTGATAACCCAGACGAGCAATGGTATGACGTTCAAAGTCAATGTGTTTATAAAAAGGGCCGTAAGGCCTCACATTTCACAATGCCTACTAGCAATAGGTTTGAAGTCTTTAATCAAGCTGAGAGTGCAGATTTAATTGATATGGATAACAGTGTGTCTGTACTAAATGAACCGATTGATGCTACAAATAGAGGTTTTGCTAATATGTTATTATGCCCAGATGCACTCGAGGACACTTGCTCTACTTTATTGGGTATTTCACCTCCACTGGTAACTGAAACCCAATCTAGTGCACATACTGACCCTGAAATAGCACATATGTTGATTGATATTAATGATCATTTACATGGGCCAAATAGGCAGGTTTATGTTATTGGGGATTCCATGTTAAAACACCAGGATTGAGCCATTTGCAATCCTGACAAGGAGCATCATACTTGCTCAAGTTTTTGGGGAGCAAGAATAGCTGACATCACGTATATGGCTCCAAACATTTTGGTAGATGGAGGTTCAAAACCTCTAGTGGTATTACACGTTGGTACAAATGATTTTATGCACTCCTGTCCCTTGGAAATAAAAAAGGATTTGGTGGGTCTTTCAAACATTTTAGTAGAACGAGGATGTGAAATAGCATTTTCTGAAATTTTACCAGTTCCAAGAGCATCAATTGAACATAATAACCAAATACGAATGTTAAATAACTAGCTTCGCGTATGTTGCCTGAGACAGTGGCAGACATGTGTTACACACTGGGAAGATTTCATTGGTAGAACGGATCTTTATTGTAAAGACGGGTTACACCTGAATTATAAAGGTAATTCATTATTAAGTGACCACATTCTCATGTATATAAACAATCATTTAAACTAACTGAGTTAGGGGAGGGACTGGTATCCCCCCCATGTAGACTATCTGTTGTAAAGACCAAGTCAAGTATATTAAAAAGTTCATATCTACCTTTATGTAGGATTCCTGTTACAAAGGCTATTTCAAGTAAATTAAAATGTTTGTATTTTAATGCATGTAGCTTACATAATAAACTTGATGAGTTAAAAGTCACCCTTATGACAGACGAGGCAGATATTGTTTGTATTACAGAGACATGGGGAGAAGAGAAATCAAATTGGGACTTATCCCTTCCTGGATATACCTTACATAAGTGTAACAGAAAGGAAACAAAAGGAGGTGGTGTTGCCATCTTTTTAAAAAGTGACCTACAAGCTGTTAATATTTCCAAGCAAATAAAAAAATCAAGTGCTATTACCGAAACTATATGGATCAAAATACTAGTTGATAATCTACAGTTTATTATCTTGGGGGTTTGTTATCGCCCACCTAATGCTTCTAGTGCTTATCTGGACATTATCATTGAGGAAATAGAAACTGCCTGTTCATTAGGTGAAATTATCTTGACTGCTGATTTTAATCTACCAGATATTGATTGGGACAAAATGATTGCCACATCCATATCAGGGACCAAGATTATTAACATATGTGCACAGTGTGAATTGGCTCAATGAGTTAATTTTCTTTCCCGTGGTTCGAATTTACTGGACCTTGTTTTGCATACTAAATCCCTGACACTAAGTAATAACGCTGGGCTTCCTCAAATTGGAAATAGTGATCATTGTATCATTGGTTTTCTTACAGCACATGTATCTATAGTGGCACCTTGTAATACTAAAATCTATCTATATAACAAAGCTGATATTAATATCATAAAAAGCAAATTAGATGATGTGGACTGGTCTCATATATTTAATACCAAGAAAATAGAAGAATATTATGAAGTCCTACATAACAACATAATTGATTTGGGGAACAAACATGTTCCATCCAGACAAAAAAAATCTTCAGATAATTTAAAACCAAAATGGATGACCAAAGATATAATTAAACTTAAAAAAAAGAAGAAGAAATGTTATGCAATTCATTTAAAATCACGTACACCAGTTAATTGGAATTTATTTCTGGTCATCCCAAAAAAAATGTAAATACAGTATATGCAGGGCAAAAAGAAAGTGCGAGATAAATTTAGCTTTAAATGCATGTAAGGATAACAGTAAATCCTTTTATGCATATATAAATTCCTTAAATAAATCTGTTTGTCAAATTGGTCTCATACAAACAAATGATAAATTAGGTGTAACCCACTCGATATGGCAAATCTATTTAACACCTATTTATGTAGTGTGTTCCAAAAACATCATACTAATGGGACTATTGATCTTCCCTTGGGTCACTGTACAGTAATAGCAAAATCTGATATTCTTACTAAATTAAGAAAGTTAAAAGGTAAAACTAGCACTTCCCCTGATGATATTCCAGGACATTTATTATATATTTTAGCCGATAGTCTGGCCACCCCCTTGAAATTTTTGTTTGAACATTGTTTAAATCTTGGTTTTGTGCTGGATATATGGAAACTGCTTATGTGGTACCCATTCATAAGAAAGGATCAAGAAATGAGTGGGAAAATTATAGACCAATACGCTTAACATCACCAATGGGAAAGATCCTGGAAAGTCTTATTAAGGACCTATTAACTGTTACATTTGAAAATATTGATACTGAACAACATGGTTTTAGGAAAGGTAGAAGCTGTTTAACAAATTTACTGTGCTTCTATGAAGATTTAAGTTTACAGTTAGACGAAAGACACCCATATGATGTAGTCTATATAGACTTTAGTAAAGTATTTGATTATCTTCCCCATTGGGCATTAATAAAAAAATTACAACTTTTGAATATAAATTCAAACTTAATTAAATGGATAGCAAATAGGCTGGATAACCGATCACAACAAGTAATGATTAATGGACAGCTTTCATGTAAAAGATTAGTTACTAGTGGGGTTCCACAGGGATCAGTACTGGGCCCCACTGTATTTCAATTTTTCATATCAGATATAACAAAAGAAAACTATTCAAATACTGTTAAATATGCTGACGATATAAAAATTGAAGGGCCATGTGCAAATCTGGAGCAAATATCTACTATTCAAAAAGACCTGAACTTTGTGTCCAAATGGATTACCTGGGGGATGAAGCTAAATCTATCTAAGTGTAAGGTTATGCATTTTGGGGTTAATAACCCTAGGCATACATATACACTGGACAATTAATTATTGACAAGTACACCTTCTGAAAAGGATTTAGGTATCCAAATATCAGCTGATTTTTGGCCTACCACACACATCAACGAGGTTATTTTAAAAGCAAATCGTATTACTTGGTCTATTAAATGAAATATTGTATCTAGGGACAAAAGAGTACTGATGCCACTGTTCAAGGCTTATGTTATTCCACAACTGGATTATTTGTCCCAATTATGGTGCCCTTATCAGAAGCAGGGTATCTTAGTATTAGAAAAGGTACAGAGGAAATATACCAAAATGGTGAGAGATCTAACAGATGTACCATATGAGAGTGGACTAAACTCTCTACACTTAATGCCTTTATCATTAAGGCGTCTAAGAGGTGATCTCCTCCTTATGTATGACATCATAAATGATCCTTACTTAATAGTTTACTTGGGTTTTCACTTCAGAGAAGTACCTTATAATTTCAGAGGACATCCTTTACAGTTACAACTAAAGAAATTCAATTTTCTCCCAAGGAAATTATTTTCTTCAGTAAGGGTTATTAAGTTATGGAATGCACTGCCTTTAGAAGTAATTACTAGTAAGTCTGAACAGATCTATAAAACACATTTGGATAAATATATCCTTTCTGGGTCAATTTCTAGATATTATTAACATATAGGAGTAAATCATGGGCCTTTTTGGCTCTCTATCTCCTATTAAAACCTAGTATGAAACATACTCTTGTCCTGTGGAGTCTGTTCTAATTTCAAAGGAGTCCAGTTTTAGCAGCTGCTGTCCCTCACAGCCGCACCTAGCAAAGTGAAGCTGTATCTCAAGTCAGACATGGTATACTAGGCCTTCGGGGGTTTTGGTCATGAGTGTTTCAGAGTGCCACAGCTGGTTGTGTTCTACTTGGGAGATGGCTGGATAGTGCTGTGTTCTGTCCTTTCCTTGTCTGCAAAGATTTTTTATATTGGCCATGAAAACGTTGTTGGCAGACTGGAAGTCTGCTTCATTCATAATATTCATATTTCTGCTTGTGGGGGGCTCATTCAGAAATCTGTTTATGCCTGCCCTCAGCCTGATTGATGTAGCTGCTGATGCTATAGGACTCACCTGTCGAGGATCTGACAAACCCACAAAACTGACAGAGGACATTATTTAACTCAGTTGTTGTAATGCTGTGGAAGTCAAGTTCTATATTTTTTCTCTGATCCAGTCAAAAGAAACCTTGACAGCCCATGAGGTTGTTCTTTTTGTGATGGGCTCATTTCATTGTCTCTCAAGATTGTCAAGATCCTGAGATGCCAGTTCAAGGTGTCATTTATTTCTTTTTTTTCCCCTGAGGTGCTGATGTTTTCTGCTGGTTGTCAGTTTGTTGAATTTCTTACGAACATATGAACATATGAAACTTGCCAGCAGAAACAGGCCTCATGGTCTGTCAAGTCTGCTCGATTGTGCAGCTAGCACCCTTATATTGCAGCTGCCCCACCCCATCCCCCCTCTCACCTCTGGAAACTGCTCAGTGTTGTTTACCTATTCCCCCTCTTGCCCTGTCTCATGCTCTTTTGAAACTGCCCACCGTCCTGCATGACACCACTTCCTCTGGTAGAGTGTTCCATTTTGACACCACTCTGTCAGTGAAATAATGCCTCCTCGTCTCCCTCCTGAGTATGCCACCCTTCAATCTTAGCCCATGCCCTCTTGTGTCCCATTACTTCCTCAGCTTAAACAACTCATCTGTGCCAGATTTGTTGATCCTCCTCAAGCATTTGAAAGTTTCAATCATATCCCCCTGATCCCTTCTCTCCTCCAGGGTGCACAAACTCAAGTGTATCAGCCTTTCTTCGTAGATTCTGCCTTCCATCCACTGTATCATTTTTGTCACCCTACGTTGCACTGCCTTCAGCAGCCTGATATCCTTTATCAGATATGGATGCCACTACTGCATGCAGTACTCCAAATGCAGCCTGACCAAGGACCTGTACAGGGGCAGGATCACATCCTTGTGCCTGGACAAGAACCCCCGCATAATGCACCCCAGCATCCTATTGGCCTTAGCCACAGCCTTCCTGCACTGAGCAGAGTTGTTCATGCTCCCCATTCCTATCACCCCTAGATTCTTCTATTCCTCATAGACTCCCAACTGCACCCCATCCAACCAATATTCCCTCCTCGGGGTCTTCACCCTGAAGTGCATAACAGTTCAGTTCTTTACATTAAAACCCAATTGCTACCTTGCCAACCACTCCTTAAGTCTGGTTAGGTCACCCTGTAGCTTCTGCCACCCCTCTATGTCATCCACAACTGCCCCCACCTTGGTGTCATATGCAAACCAACTGATCCTGCTCCCAATCCCATATGCAATATCTGATATGAACAGACCAAAAAAACACTGGCCCCAGCACAGAGCCCTGCTGCACACCACTGTTCACTGGCCTAGGAGATGAGAGTCCCTCCCCCCAAAACCACCCATTGCAGTCTACCTTGCAGCAAGTTCCTGATCCAGTTAGCTATCTTAGCCCCTACCCCTATGTACTTCAGCTTTGCCCCCAGTTGCCTGTGAGGGACTGAATCAAAGGCCTTGCTGAAATCCAAATATAGGACATCCACTGCATGGCCCTTGTCCAACTCCCTTGTAACCCAGTCGTAGTATTCTATTAGGCTGGTCTGGCATGATCTCCCAGAGATGATCCCATGCTGCTGCACATCCTGGAGCTCATTGACCTCCAGGAAGGTTACCAGTCTCTCCTTCAAGATTGCGTCCATAAGTTTGCCCACTATGGAAGTGAGACTGACAGGTCTGTCATTACCTGACTCATCCTTCTCCAAACCACTTTGTGATGTCTGTCATGTTGTAGAGTTGAAAATTTATTTCTGATATTTTTGAATTATCTGGTGGTCACCTTACTGTGTCAGACATGACAGGCATAGTGATATTCTGCTGTCTGTGTTTTCTAATGAAGTTGTGGGGTTGCCAAGAATTCATCCATGAGGTTGTACTGGGATAACCTCACAGGTCCAGTACTGAATCAACCAATTAGCTTTCAGGATTTTTCTTTCCCATTTCATAATCCTATTTAAAGACAATGTTTAACCTGGTTCAGTATCATCAACCTGCCCACACACAATTATTCCTTTACCCACAATGCCTTACTACCACATTTGAGGCTTTAGAGCCTACACACGTTCTTTGGAGAGGTGCAGAAACAGACAACATTTAGGTATTTTTTCTCTCGTTTTGTCCCTTTTAGATTCTGCCTGTCTTCTATATGCTATCTCTGCATGTAGTAAACAACTGACCATAGCTTTTAATTAGACTGCAATACAAAAACTATTTCCTGCCATATAGCAAGTCTTAGTTGCAGTGCAGCTATGGCAATCTTACATTAAAGAGTTAAAAACATCTATATGTGTGACTGAGTCACTGTAGGTGCATGTGTCTGTGAATATGTGTTTTCCTCTGTGCCTATATGTGCCTCCCCCAAGAATAAAACTCACAATACAATCAGCCCCTCTCAGTGCTAGACAACCTTGTAATTTGTTTGCATGTTCTGCTTGTTTGCTATCCTATCATATTAATGAGATAGTAAAGGGACTTCAGGAAGATTTCACAGGGTTAGAAAAATGATTAGTAAATTCAACATTAGTATTCAAAAGTAAAAAAAACGAAAACTCTTCTTTTTTTAATACAGAAGGATAGAATAAATCATAAACAGGATCTGAATATAAAAACATTAAGACAGGAAACATTACAGCAGGTTTCTTTTTATAAATACTTATTAGTTTGGGTTGACCAGGGACTGAAATTTGATATACATATAGAAGAACTGGTGGGTAAAGTAAATAGAAAACTAGGAGCTTTTCGAAAAAATAGGTTTTGTACAGATATTAGTATGCAGAAATCAATAGTAAATCAGTTATTAATTCCTATAATATATTATTGCAGTCATATATATGGAAAGGCCTCAGGCTTTCCTTTAAGAAAGCTTGAGGTTACTTATAATAATTTAGCCAGATTCATTTTACAATGTGATTATAAAACCTACCATTGTAATTTGTATTTGACACTGGATTGGTTAACACTTGAAAATAGGAGAAAAAATGATAAGGGCCCTACAAATGCATAGATTACAAATGACAGGAGAACCAAAATATCTTAGGGATAAAATAGAGGAGAAAAATGTTAAGCATAAATATAAATTAAGAGATAATGGAGCGACTCCCTATAAACCTAGGCTAAAAAATTTGTTTTACTAAAATGACATTTAAAGCTGAATATGCCTCAAACAGTCAACTGTTGAATGATATAAAAAGTAATTCAGGTTATAAACCATCTCTGATTACCAAGTTTCTGACAGAGGAATTGAAAGTTAGATGTATTTGTAATGGATGAATACGAAATCTCTCCTGGATTTTTAATTGGTATTTCATGTTATGAAATGAGTTGTACAAGTCTTGTTGGAATATAAGTATATTTCTTATATGTTTGTAAGGTCTTAGAGATTGAAAGCGATGTTTGTATTGTGTTTGTATTTGAACAATTTTAAAGTCCTATTGTCAGGACCATCTTGAAAAAAGGCTTCGGCCTAAGATGTGAAGAAAGAACTTATCCTGAATAAAAATAAATATTTTACTACTACTATCAAGACCCAACACCTTCTCCAAATCCAGCATGTGGCACACTGCTATAAAAAGTAATGTCCTTATTCACCAATTTAACTCCCCTATGGAATAATGAAGTGTTCCCTAAGTTCATCCAATTCAATTCAATTCAATTTATTTATTGCATGACAAATACAGATTGTCTTTACAAAAATTACAAAATTATAAATACATAAATACATAAACAGTGGTGAAGTCAATTATACAATACAACCTTTCCTATGTTCTTTAAAATACATTTTGGAGCTATTATTTCTCTTCTCGTGCACGTCTCTCATTCATTCCTTTTATTACATTCTCTAATCTTTCCCTTATGTGCAATTTTTTAATTCCTATTTTTCTACAGAATTTTGCTACATCGTTCAATATTTCTCTATTCCTATTTGTTAAGAGAAATATTACCTGATATTTTGGTTCCATTTGCAATTTTGCTATAATATTTCCCAAGTATAATTTCCTATCAGTTTCATATAATGAGCAATAGATCAGCAAATGTATCATATCATCTTCTCCTAGTTCACCCTTACATTTTTTCTCCCTTGTCTTAAAAATAATATTCTTTAATCTTTGAGAATCTTGATACTGAAACCTAAATCTAGAGAAAGCTTTTCTAAGCTTTTCATCTTTAATGATTTGCAAATAGGGTTCCATCCTCAGTTCTCCTCTATTCGTATGTCCCAAACATTAACTAATTTTACAATTGTTCCCCTAACTCCATATCTCTCATATAGAAATGATCTCTTTTTCTTTCTCTTATCCCTATGTCTACCTGTGCTTAAGGCATTAGTCTATATTCATATAGACAATTCCAAAGACCTTGTGGCCTCACAATATTTGCCAGAATAGATATACTAGGAAAGGATGAATCCATTTGTCTGTAATTTATTGCTTCTTCAAGACAAATTCTTGGTAATCTTTGTTCTTTCATGTTATATAATTTCATCCAGTATATAATAATTATTTGTTCAATATTATTTCTAACTGATAATTGATCAACTTCCAATCTGGTAAGTACTGAGCCTAGTTCATCCATGATCCTGGGTATCAAATCTGGGCACAACAAGGTATAGCTCTACTCGGGCATCTGTATGAGGGTGGAGTGCTCATGTCCTTCATAGGTCTACAACACCACTATGGTACCCCTAATGAAAATTTTTTTCCATTACCTTCAGTTGAGACACTTTCTGGGGGTATAACTAGGCCCTTCATACACTCTTAATGAACTGTCTGTCATTGCAGTTGATCTGGCAGAGGCAGAGGACATGAAAGGGCTGGTTTCACTTCTCTGTCAGCCTCTAGTGAATGCACTGCCCAGCTCCATGGAGGCACAGAGAAATAAATGGGAAGAAATATTGGGGAAGGTCATTGCTGAAGATGACTGGCAGGATGTTGTGGAGCGCAACTGGAGGCAATCCATAAAAAGCAACTATAAGTTAATTCAGGTTTATGACCACACAAAGGGCATACTGTGCCAGAGATAGAGAAGCTACGTTTGCTCCCTCAGCTAATGGAAACTGCCATAGATGTGCTCGACAACCCAGTGACATTGCACATATGGGGCTTGATTCTCAAAGAGGGCTTAGATCGGTGCAAGCTGCAGCTGCAAACAGCAGCTTGTACCAAAGCCTGGTGCACCAGGGACTCTGCACCAGATTCTTGTACAGGTGGGGACCTGGCACCTAAGTCCCCACACTTGCCACAACCTCTCCCATGTAGCAAACAAAAGGCACATGAATGGGGTTTGTCACAGGCTCCATGCGGCAAATGCAAGTGGTCCCACAATCCCCAATCCCCTGACAAAATGATTGAAAACACATTCCCGGTGATCTAGTGCCCCCCCATTCCCGATGTCGCCCATTATAAAAATGTTTTATAATCCCCCTTCCCTAGTGGTCTAGTGGCCCCCCTTCCCCAATCCCCAGTGTTGTCCATTATAAATATGTATAAAAATCCCCTTTTCCTAGTGGTCTAGTGGATCCCCCATCCCTGATGTCACCCATTAATGTACTTAAGAAATGACACCTATGCCAGGTGGTCTAGTGGACCCCCACCTCCTCACTTCAACAGGTAGTGCCCACCATCCTGCTCCCCCAATCCTAAACCCTGAGCTGGCAACTAGCACAGCCCTCCTCTCACCACCATGGCTGGTTGCTGACTGATCTGTCATTGAGAACATACTATATAATACAGTATGTGCTCAATGGTTGACAGCCAATGAGCGAGTACTGTATTATACCCATTCTCTACTGGACTAAGAAAGGATTCATCTAATTACATCTCACTTATGGGACCAGCTTAATTTCTTACTAGATCTGTACTATTCGGGGGGTGCTATGCTGATTTCTATCTAGGTACCACAAAATTCTGGTAGTAGTATTGTAACTGTGGCATGGGTACACTTGGATTACCCTATCTGCAGACAGTTTTCAGAAATGACCGAGTACAAGGTTGTTTTCAATTAGTCTAATGTAAAGTCTCTTGGAGATTCTGATACTGTTTTTCTTAATACAGTTCCCCTGTTTTATTTTTATTCAGTTAAGCTAAACAGATTCTAAAAATTATGAGACTTTTGTCTGTTGACAAAAATACAAGTGCTGTTGGATTACAGACACTTTTTTTTAAATTGATAGTAAATAATATTTTTCATTCCTTGGCAGTTACTTTTCATTTATCTTTAATCACAGGGGAGTTCCCTCAACTGTGAAAAAGCACAATGCTTATTAACATAGAAAGATGGAAATTGACAGCAAATAACGACCATAAGGCCCATCCAGTCTGCCCATTTTTTCTACCTTATGAATGTGCCATAGGCCTTTACTCTGTCAATGGTCTATCTATTCATACTCATCTGTATTTCTCCCTTATGCCTATCCCATGCCTGCTTGAAGCCCCGCATGGTATTGATATCCACCACTTCCTGAGGTAGGACGTTCCATGCATCCACCACCCTTTCTGTGAAAAAGAACTTACTCACATTACCCCTTAATTGGCCTCCCTCTAATCTTATGCTGTGTCCTCTTGTCCTGCTATTTTTCTTATATTGAAACATGTTAGACTCTTTCACCTTGTTGATGCCCTTAAGATGTTTGAATGTTTCGATCATATCACCTCTCTCCCTCCTTTGCTCTAGGGTATATATATTGAGCTCTGTTAATCTGTCCTCATATGTTTTCTGATGCGGTCCCTGCACCATTTTGGTTGTCCTTCTCTGGACTGCTTCCATTTTGTTAATGTCCTTGTGCAGTGCAGCCTCCAGTACTGCATGCCGTACTCCAGATGGGGCCTAACCAGTGTCTTGTAAAGAGGGATTATTACCTCCCTCTTATGACTTGTGATACTCCCTACTAATACACCCCAACATCCCTCTAGCCTTGCCTACTGCTTTAGTGGTCTGCTTGGATGATTTCAGGTCATCTGTGATGATGATGCCCAAGTCTCTTTCTTTCCTTGTAATTGCCAGCAACTCCCCTCCCAACCTATAGGTAGCTTCAGAGTTTCTCTTCCCTATATGCAATGTTCTTGCACTTCTTTGTGTTAAACCCCAGTTGCCACTCTTCTGACCATTTTGCCAGTTTTTCCAGATCTTTTCTCATTTTGCCCACCCCATCTGGATCATTTACTCTGTTGCAGATCTTGGTGTCATCTGCAAACAGGGAAACTTTACCCTCCAGTCCATCTGCAATGTCACTGATGAAGATATTGAAGAGGACTGGCCCCAGGACTGATCCCTGAGGTACCCAACTTGTGACTTGCATCTCTTCTGACTGTATGCCATTTATCACCACTCTCTGTTTTCTGCCTGCCAACCAGTTTGCCTCCCAGTTTTATTTTCTTTATTTTATTTAAAATTTTGGTGACTGGGAAAGGCACACTGAGCCGAGGTGCATTTCCAGGTGCAATCTGGGTACAGAGTGTACGCAGAAGTGACAAGAGTTACAAATAGTGTTGATTACAAACGGTATGTACAGAGGTTTTTCATACAGTACAAATATTATTCATATAATAGAAAATATACAAGTACAAGGTAAATGTACAGGAATGAAACAAGATTTCCATTGACAGGCTAGGGTTTATAAGTTGAGACCATATGAGAAAGGTTTGAATGGAGAGACACAAAGCAGTGGCTGGGGAAGAGGGGACAATGGGGCTTGGGGTTGCTGGGTCCTTTGGAGCATTTGGGGCAGAGAGGGGTTGGGAGGAGCCTGAGGAGTTGTTTAATGGATGAAAGAGAGGAGGCCGGGTGCAGATCAGTGGGAAGGTTATTCCAGAGAAGAGGGAACTGGTACAAAAAGGAAGCTTGGCCAGTAACAGTGTGAGTGTGGGGGAGGTGGAAAGTGCATGAGTCCCTGTGGTGAAGAGGGTAATCTAGGGAGTTGGCTGGGGTAAGGCAGAAAGTGAGGTGGGGGGAGGGAACCAAACCAGTATTTTGTTATGAGGGAGGTGCTGTGGATGGTTCTCCTGTGGGACAGCAGGGCCAGGGAGAGTGGTGCATAGAGAAGGCAGTGATGAGTGAGTGGAGGGGAGGCAGTGGTAAAGCAGCAGAAAAAGTTGAGTAGGATGTCTAGCTTGGCTTTTTGTAACATCATTTACTTCCAAATTGTAAAGAATGCTAAGTACGCTTTTGGCTTGAGAACTAAATAAGCTAAAAGTAGTTTGGCACTCAAGATTTTCCACTCCACTGGCATACAATTGGAACAAGTTGCATTTTTTACATATTTGGGAGTTTTTCTTTGTTTCAACTTTACTTTTTTTTACATAAAAACATAAGAATGTGATGGCAGATGGGGATCACTTGATCCATCTAGTCTGCCCATGTGTTTGTTTGTTTGTTTGTTTGACTACCCCCCTAGGATATACTTCTTTGTTTCAGTATCTTACAATGCCTATCCCAAGATAGCTTGAATTCCCTAACCATCTTTGCCTCCACCACCTCCTGTGGCAATCTGTTCCAAGGCTCCATGATCCTTTCTGTGAAGAAGAACTTTCTGACATTGCTCTAGAATTTACCCCCCACCAAATGTCTGTTGTGGCCTCTGGTATGTGCCTCTATTCTCATTGAAGAAGCTCTGCTCTGGTGCTGAGTTGATTCCCTTGAGGTATTTAAAGGTCTCTATCATGTCTCCCCTGTCTCTTCTCCATTCCAAGGAGTACAAGTTTAATTGTCTAAATCTAGTCTCATAGGGTTCATGGTGGCCTTGGACCATCTTTGTAGCTCTTCTTTTGCACAGACTCTAATCGGTGTATGTCTTTTTTAAGGTGCAGTCTCCAGAACTGGATGCAGCACTCCAGGTGAGGCCTCACCAAAGACCTGTAAAAAAAGTTAATCAAAAGCTGGGTATTCTATACAGAATTAAAAGTTATCATAATTTGATACTTAGAAATAAACAGAAACTGGTGTTTTGATACCTACTTAGACTTAATTGTTCTTTGTCTGATACTTGGAAATGAACTCAGCCCAGCAGCAGAGACTGAAATCGGGGATTGCCAGAGCCTGGAAGAGGTAAAGTGTCCTGCACTACAGCCTGACTGTTGTGAGGCACTTCCCACCACTCCTAACCTAGGTCAGGCTCTCCATATATTGCTGCCTACCTACTTTATTACTACTTTCTAAGCCTCTTAATTACTTACCTACCCAATCTGCCAAAATATAAGTTTACCTCTTCTTCCTGCTGCCTTGCAGGATTTGAACCCTGCACCCTTGTTTCCCAAAGTCCACAGTTCCACCACTCACCTACATATTTTTACTGCAGGATTTCATAACTATAAAGAACACACTAACCCTGTGACACAACTAAAGTGTTATCTAAGTGCTTCTACAAACCTGAACCCAACTCCCTGCTGCTACAGCCACTAGTCTAGCTCTCTCCTATTACCCTGATCAAGACTTGAACCTGGTATTCTATGCACTTCAGGCACATACACTACCACCACACCATAGCAGCAACTAGACTCAGAGGTGATCTCTCACTACTATCTCCCCTCTTTCATCCTAGTCCCCCCATTCTTTCCTCACTTCAGCTCCACCAGCCTTCCCAACTATGCACATGCATCCCCTGCTCGCCAGTCTATCTCTTCTCCTCCTCCTCCCTTTGCCTTCCACATACCCTAGTGTCCCTATTAACCCTCAGCCTCACTACTCCAGTGTTTCTACCTACCTCCCTGTCCTCCCTCCTCCTTTACCACTGCTCCTACCCCTCCCTCCTCCTCCACACATCCCATATGCTCCTCTCCACCTCACCCCCCTTCCAGACATCACCTGTCCTCCCCCCACAGCCCCCTTGCACTTCTGATCACTCAGGCCTTCTCTGCCTGTGCTACCCTACCCAACCCTTGTGCAACCAAACCCCATTCCTTATTCTATCGCCCCGCGTAAACTCTCCATCTGCCTCCCTCTGACCAGAGCACTTCTCCTCCTTCTACTCCTAACAGGGAACATACACCCCAACCCAGGCCCTGCCCTCCCATCCACCCACTCAGCCCACTGGTCTTCGAGTAGCCTCCATGAACATATACAGCCTGCTGAAGAAATTTGACACCCTACAGTGCTGGGCCTTGGCTCACCAACCAGACATCATAGCCCCTGGTTGAAACCTGGCTGTCCAAATCAACTCCTGACTCATTTGTCTCCCTCCCAGGCTATACCTTATACCCGGAGGGCCGAGTAGAGGCAAACGAGGGAGGCTGTGCAATCTACACCAGGGACACAATACCTGGACACGCACTCCCCCACCCCTGCCCTCATAAATGGGGCCCAGGCCTCACCCTCAGACTCACCCCAGACCCTCTGGAGCCCTCTATCTCACCACAGCCTCGTTCCCCAAAGAACCAGCACCTAGCCCTGATATCTTTAACCGACTACCTGGCCACCCTCCACCATAAGGCAGAACAAACCTAGTGGGGACCTTAATGTAAATTGGCTCAGCACCTCCTCATCCACCACCAGAGACTCATTTGCCGCCCAAGATCTGACACAACTCGTCACCCAGCCCACGAGACTTAACCTAAGAGTGGTACCAGCACCCTGCTGGATGTTATTGTAACTAACGACCCCTATAAAATCCAAAACATCCAGGTCCTCCCAGACTCCCTGAGTGACCACTCCCATATCCTATTCCACTGGTAGCCCCAATCCCAAACCCAAAGCCCAGACCACCCTCCCATGGCGCCTCCGCCCTGGTGGGCTGAAGAAACTTAAGGCACCCTCACCCAGATAGACTGGTCCCCCATTCAGCAGGCAACCAACGTTGATACTGCCCTCACCTTTTCCTCACACCCTCAACATGGCTGTGATCTCTTTTGCACCCTAACCAAAACCCGGTCCAAAACAGAGCACCTGGGTTGGCCCGGCCCTCCTACAATTACTTAGAAACCGGGATAACTGGCACTCTGCCACTGAAACAGGTCGATCTGTCTGATAGCAAACATACAATGCAGCCCAAAATAAATGCTCATGGGCCATCAGGAAAGCCAAGGCAGACCATTACCAGGCCTCCCTTACCTCCTCCTGGGGCTCAGCCCGGACCTTCTGGGATAATATTAAGCAACTCAATGGTAAAGCTTGCTCCCCTGCCCCATCCCAGCTCACTAGAAATGGCACAACCTCCACCGAGCCTGCCACCATAGCTAACTGGTTCAACACCACTTTCACGACCTTAGCTCAGTCCTCCCTAGTAATTTCTTTGACTCTCCCCCCAGCCAAACTCCCCCTGTCCTCCAGCACCCCAGCTTCCTCCTGTGAAAGATTTCCACCCAGGAAGCCAGACCCATCCTAATCAAAGCTCTCAATGGCAACAATCCCGGCAGTGACTCACTGGACCCCAGCATCCTCAGGCTGGTGCTAGATGAAGTCCTTGCACCTCTCACAAGCCTAATTAACCAGTCACTCTGCCTGGGACAATTCCCCACAGCTTGGAAAACAGCCATTATCACACCTATTCATAAAGGAGGCGACAGGTCATCAGCCAACAACTACCGGCCAATCTCCATCCTCCCTCCCCTCTCTAAAGCCCTGGAGAAAGTGAGGCCATTCAAATCACTGATTATCTGGCTAAGCATAACATCTTATGCCCAGAGCAACATGGCTTCCGTGCGGGTCACAGTACCAGCACTGCCCTTATTAATTCTCCAACTTCCTACACTCCTCCTTGGATACCAGCTCCTAGCTGGTGCAGTGTTCATTGACCTCTCAAAGGCTTTTGACACTGTCTCCCATCCACTGCTGCTGAATGCACTCTGCCTCACTGGTCTCTCGGCTGGCCCCTGGCATGGTGTGCTAGCTATCTTGACACTCGATCCCAGTGTGTCAAGATTAATAACACACTCTCCGATACCCATCCCATTCTCTCTGGGGTCCTCAAGGCTCCATCCTGGGCCCCTTATCTTCTCGCTGTATCTGAACACCCTGCCCAGTGCATGCTCTGGCAAGAATTCTGCTGTATGCAGACACGCTGTCCTTTTGCCACCCACGTAATCCCATCTCCTACAGGACTCCCTACAGCAGTCTTTCAACAGTGCCAGGGCTTGGTTTAGGAGCGCAGACTCGTCATCAATCTTAACAAAACCAAAACTATGCTCTTTTCACACCCCCAAAACAAAGCTAGCAACCACCCACTCTATATCCTTCCAAGCACCAGCCAACCACTGGAACAAGTCTACTCCTACAAATACCTTGGGGTTACCTTCGATTCAGCCCTCACATTTCACAACCACATCGACGCCCTAACATCCGCCACCAACACACGGCTTGGCATCCTATTCCACCATAAAACCTGCCTTCCCCCAAATGCTCTCCGGCTAGCTGTTACATCGTCCGTTCTGTCCCTTGTAGACTATGGTCTACCAGTATACGGTGCTGCCGACACCACTGCACTCAACAAAATTCACCTAACCCGAATAAAGCATACAGATTTATTACTGGTGCCCCCAGGCTCACACACACCTGTCAGCTATATGTCGATGCTAACCTGCTTACCCTGGATGAAGCGGCTTGATACCAGACCTGTCTCCTCACCAAAAACCTACCGGGCTCTTTCCCCTGGGGTAAGCATCCATCCACCAGAGCCCTCCCACCATTGCAACATGGTCTTCCTACAAGACCACTCTAAAGGTCCCCAGAACAAGAACCAGCCGTGGCCAGAGGTCCTTCAGCTATAGAGCCCCAACCTGGTTTACTCTCTCCCTGCCACCATCACCAATGCCATCACCATCTCCACATTCAAAACCGCTCAGAACCACATCTTCAGCACTCGTAACTGCTCCTGTCTCTGAACATAGCCTCCACCTCTTTTTTCTCTTGACAGTGCCCCCCGGGCAGCTCTCCACCCAACCATCCCCTCCACCACTTCCCTGTACATCATGCCTAGGTTTAACCTGGCCAGTGCCAGCTGTTTCAATGTTTACCTACCAGAATGCTCACTTGATATCGACTTGTGTAATACTTGTTATCAATTACATGTACCCTGTACCCAATTGTATTTGTCTGACCACAATGTGACGTGGCACCTCTGGTGAATGCCTATTGATTTTTTGCAAATCTTTGCTATGTAACCGAAACGCAATGTATGTCTTTATGTGACGAAGTACTTTTGGAAATGAGCCTCTGGCTCAAAGGTTGTAAACTGATTCTTAAAATAAATAAATAAATAAGAATTGGTGTGTTGTTACCTACTTTGTCTTACAATTCATTTGTTTTGTTTTGTTTTTTTTCAAAAATTTCACATTTTGATTTATCATATCAAATTGTACTTACAATAATATTTGTCATTTTGTGTTTAATGTCTCCCATAGAACACATCACTGTATCCTTTTATAGTCTACTTGGTTGGATGAGTCCAGAACAGCATAGACTATATCAATATTGTTACCCAGTTGATAAGTCTGTACGACTGCATTCTGAGTCACATTTATTACTTTTACTGAACTTTAAAAGAGTAAAGAACCTGAGATCTGACAAAAACTATGTGCTTACCATACCTAAGGTTAATACTTTATGGGTCAGTATGCAGTCTCATTTTCTGCTTCCAAATATTGGAATGATCTTCCCATTTTTCCATGATACTGATACTCATGTGATTTTCAAAGCTAGACTGAAGTAATGATTACTTGCTATGTATGTAAGTAATTGCTAATTAATGTCTCACAGTATAATGTATGTTTTACATTGCAAAGTGCATTGTAATAGTTGTCTTATATTTGTTACACCTGCATATTGCAAGTGAAATCTTCCATTGTTGTATTCTGCTGTTTATCATCTGTTAGCTGCCTGTTTGCAGCTCTGAGCCACACCTAAAAAAGGGCCTTTGTTCAGTGCACAAAACCAGTTAACAAATAAATAAATAAAAATATATATAAATACTCAACAGAAAAAAAATATATACTACAACTGGGTGGTGCAGTGAGGGTTCGCTATACAGTGTAGTAACTAGGGTAAACCATTTTGGCTTAATGGTACCTACCTGAAAATAGTGGTGTTGAGGATACTGAACCCTATTTAGGGTGCTATAAAACAACTAGCAACTGTCTGGTAACAGTTCTGTGCAGGAGAGTGAAACTATACTTGATCTGGATGACACATTTAGGCCACAAACACACTGTGCCTCTTAAAACATTTTAACTCTATTGAAACATTTTAAGAAGGTTGCATCCAGATTATAGCATGGTAAAAACCGTGCCGCAATCTATGTTCTAAAAACATGCTAAAACCCAGCTCAGAAAAAGGCTTCAGCAAGATTTTAAACAAATATGGTTGCATTTAGTCATATTAACAGTTGTGTGGATGTGATTCCTGCTGTAACAAGAACTAATGCAACATGATGTTATAGAAAACTCCTTTTTTACCCTGCAGAATTCAAACAAAAACACTCCTTGTTCATTGCTGGGCTCACAATGAGCTCCTGATTCTACACGTATTTTTTTTACCCTTATCCGTTACCATGCCCGATTATGAGTATTCCATCATGCATTGCCGCACAAATAATGTTTGCACTGGGGCCACAATCATGCCTGGGAAACCATTCGGGCAATATGGTGTCAGAGCACAGTATGGACTCTCTGACAACTGTGTTAAGAAACGGATTCCAAAATGTTATTCAAAACATTTTTGAAATCACTACTCAATGTGAGCAGGGTCTTATGGTGAAAGGGCTACAAAAGTGAAGTATGATACTGTGCTGTTGTGAATTGTGGGGGTATTCTGAGCTGACCTGATCTTGAGTACCCTGAATATTTTGCAGCTACAAAGTAATGAGTTTGTGGGGATAAGTAGAATTGACCATATCAAGGTAACTCAGAGGTAGGGAGAAATTGCTTGGTAATGGTTCTGTAGGGGTAATTTGAAATAAATCTAAGGGACTAAGGGGTTTTAAATGTGATACAAAATGTAGATCTAACAAGAATTGTCAGTGTAACCAAAGCATAGTAGTTGGGTACAGCATTCCAAGATAAAGCAGCATGGCACTAGGTGATAAACTTGAATATAAATATAGTGCGGTCAAAATCCACGTACGAAATACAGCACTTAAAAACATAGCGCTCCACAAAAATACCAACCGCAATGACAAAGCCAGAGGTAGCAGTCAAGAAACACACTGACCACTACCATGGCTAACAAGAATCAAGTAAATTGAGTTTTTGCATGTGGCTTTGCCCCCTGCACCCCGAACTAAAAATAACAAACTCTATAGGGGTTGCAACTCAGGGATGGGGAGGAACTTTCAGGGGGGGGGGATTGTATCGTGAGAGTGATGGGCAACAGTGCAGGGTGGGGTGAGAACTCACAAAAAACAAAACCTGGGAGGGGGGAGAAGAAAAGCACAACAGACAGGAGATCAAGAACAGAACCCTGGTCTCCAGGATGTTTCATCACCCTAGCTGCTCATGCCCTTAGCCCACTGCACCACAGGAGCAGCTCAGCAAAGCACCACACAGTTCACCAGTTGTCCTCTTCTTCTCATATGATGACAGCTACAGGGATAGCATTGATTAAATTGTGCTATGCTATCCCTGTAGCTGCCATGTTAGATGCTATTTTTCCAGCATGGATTTTCCTGCACTGTAATCCCAGTGATATATTCACCGGGTAGGTAGCAGCACAAATTAAAAAGGGAATAGCCAAGATGCAAGACTAATGGGATTAGGGTGGAAACTTAGTTAGCAGTGTTGGATGTGGGGTGACCATTTTCAGGGGTGCTCTGGAGGTACAGCTGATGCCTTGTGTGTATAAGGTTCACAGTACTTATTTCAGAACTGGCATCAGTGATGACCAAACTACAGTTACTCCAAAGCAGAAAGGAGTGGGAGCTGAGGATGCCTGTTTTACTCTTGTTTGCCTACTCCATAGCAGGGAGTGAAAAGTGGTAGATGAGGGAAGGTAAGAGGCATTTAACGAAGGGGCTGGGATCCCTGAAACTGCAACCAGAAACCATTTTGCACCATTAGGTAAAGCTGTGTATTTGGCTATTCTCAGTGTTGGGATGGAGCTGGTTGTACCCAGTATCCAAAAGGCAGCCACACCAGCAATACTTACAGGGTAGGTGCTTCCCATACTAAAAGACCAAAACAGAAGGTGGCAGTGATAGGAAACTCGCTGAAAGAGGGAGTAAGACCATTGTGTGTGCCATGGGGATGGACAGGGTGGTAATGTGCATTCAGGGTCTGAGGATCTGGCAACCAAATGGATTATCCCAATAGTGGAGCATATTATTGGGGGAGTGGGGGGGCAGAAGTGTTGATCTACCTAGGGATGAATGATCTAGTAAACAGGATGTTAGGGTAAGTTCAGGATCGCATTTGTGTATTAGTTATAAATCTGAGGGAGGGAGGTTCTGGAGTGGCTTTTTCAGAGGTGTTACCAGTGTCATGGAGGAGTGAAGCCAAGGAACTGAAGATCTTTCAGTTCAACAAGAGTATAAAACATTGGTGTAAGAAGGTGGAGGAGAATTTCCACTTTGTGGGGGACTGGGCACTATTTCTGAGAGACTGGAGATTGTTGAAGAGGAACAGCTCTACCGTAGCAAGTAGGAGGTTTGATGCATATCAAAGGGATTTGAACTAATGGAAGAGAAGTGTGTTGGTTCTAGAAGCACAAAATAATTACTTATTTTTGTTAAGCCACAGATTTGTTTGTTTAGCCACCATGTCTTTTGTTTTAGCCATTTCTAAAATAGATGCTTATAAAATGGGCTAGAAGTGTAGGGGTGTGCATGTGTTCTTAGATTCTTAATCCAGTTCATGTGTGGGACTCTGTGGCTGAGACACATGCCCCACAATCCCCCAAGTTGCTGCTAAAGAAAAGGAAATGTGTCCAAGTCAGGCTGACAAGACTTCACCAGAACTGATAGCAACTTGCATACATGCTGTATCCTAAAACACTTCATAAACAGTGCAAGATAGGTTAAAGTGAGGTTTTGAACAAGCAGGTTAAGTAACAGTAATTCATGGCCCAAATGGACTCTAGAAGCAGGTATGAAATAAGTATGTTGTGCACACCAGTACCAATTTATACGGATGCTATCAGGGTCACACAGGGAGTGACAGTGATGAGATTTAAATCAGAGTCTTCAGGTTCAGAGCATTGTGCTCCTGAGCACTAGGCTAACACTCTCTGCTTCTACACCACCCAAAACAATCCCCATCATACAATCTGCCATGCATACTCCCCCCTGTTTTAGCTTCTCTTCAGGGGCAAATATATGTTTGTCTCCCATCCATCCTCTGGTAATGGTCAGGGCTCCTTACCATGACATGGGGATAGGGTTCAAGTGGCCATATGTGCCACCATCTTAAAAAAAAAATAAAACAGACCAATTTGCACCCTCCCCCCCTTTTGACAATGTGGGGAAGAAAAACATTTGTCCAATTTTCAGAGAGCACTGCAATGTGTTATCCCAGTCTACATTCATGCTCTACCTTCCTTTCATCAAAAATAAATAAAACCCACCCCACCCATCCCAGCCCCACCATACTCCAAAGACCAGTCCCACAGTCACCCAATTTAGCCCCCCAAAAAGTGCTCTTAAATCTGTCCAGTGGTACCTGAAGATCCTCATCCTCTGCTTCTCTCTGCTAGGCTGGAATGCTGGGATTTTTATGAAAATCACTGTTGTAGGGAGAATAGCAGCATTCAGATCAGATGGTGAGAAGCAGAGAATGAGGATCTTTGTGTGATACTGGATGAGTATAAAGAAACACTCATTTTGACTAAACTGGGTGACTGGTACTAACAAGGACCATGTGTGGCGGGTGGAGGGGCTGAGATGGGTGAGGATGGGTTTTATTGACAGGAGGATAGCAAAGTGGAAGGAAGTGCTGGCCTGCAAGTAAAAAAAAACAACTTTTGCATGCACCCCCACACCTCCGGTTGTGCCGCTCTCCCCTGTATCTCAATGCCAATAATGACAAATAATGCTCACTTACAGTGGTGAATTACATTTTTTAGCCTGTTGATTTATGTTTAAGCTAAATGGTGCAGTGGTGAATACATAAAGCCAACACTGTGGGAGGCTAGTACTGAGGTGGACCCAAGCACTATCTGTGGTTTGAGAGGCTGATACCAGGGGAATCTTTCCCCATGATTTATTCCTGGTTAGAAGCAAAATCATTCTAGCTAATAAAAAGGAACTTAGAGCAAATAAGGCATAGCAGTAAGTAAAACAAAGCTGACAGTTTGAATGATACTGGGAAAACCACTTCCTAGGGACCTGGACCAATCCAGGCAAAGCCACTGAATAGAGGGATCTTGATAGCCTAAAAAGGCCCAAAAGCATTTTGGAGTTTACTTATGAATACTATGAGTACTACCCAAGCTGAAGTAAGCTTGCTGAAAATCATAAATATTTCTGAAAAATATTATAGTCTTTCAGCTTAGCAGTTTTTTCACGCCGATTGGTACTAATACCTATGGGTAACCACAAACCACAAGGCTTCATAGTATACACGGAAGTAGCTCTCACCGGTACTGACACCGTTTGGCACTACTATGATTGGCTGGAAAATAGCAGTATGTCAGGCAACTGTGATGTGATTCAGTTAGACTATAAAATCCCAGTGTCTTCATTCCTCAGGAGGACACGTCTAGCATGTTCCTAGGGAGAGGCTGTTGAGTGTCCAGCAGGTATATGCCAGACCCACTGACAGAGTCCACAGATGGTAAGGTATTAGTCAAGCTCTTAGCTTCTTACATTGATAGATTCAGATGCAACTTACTAGTAGTCATAGGCCATTTGGCCAAGGGAGACTCCTTATGGGTGCAGTTCGCAACAAATTTGTAGAAGTTTTGCAACAGGTTACTTAAGATATAGTTTTGAATAATTGTCTGTGACAGAAATAGCAACAAGTGTATGTTTGGATTGAGGCAGTTAGTTTCATATCTCAGACTAAAGGTGTTGTTCTATGACATGCAAAGAAAATGCTGAATTGATAGAAAGGAAATATACAGAAACCACTGAGCTTAGCATTAGGGACACTGCACATTGCTTATCTACTGTAGGTCGAGAGGAAGAATTACTTTGTCATAATCATTTCAAAAACTATTTTTACTAAGACATTGTAGACATGTTTTTTTTTTCATACAATTTATGCTTATTTAGGTTAGTTTCATGATAATATTTTATAATAAAAAATCACCTGGGTTTTGCCAATATGATTCAGGTCTGGTTTATAATATAATTATAATAATAATAATAATAATCATCATCTTTATTTCTAAAGTGCAATTCAAAAATTGTCAAAGCGCTGTACAGATAAGAGAATAAAACATGTGAAATAAAACAGTAAAAAAACAGTGTAAGCCAGCTTATACACCAATTTACGATAAACAGTTATATCATATAATATCCCCAAAGGCAAGAAGGAACAAATGAGTCTTTAAGGCCTTCTTAAAGCTCTCCATGGCTTGGCACTCTAGAATACGATGAGGTAGAGATTTCCACAGAGTAGAGGCCGCATAAGTAAAGGCTCGCGCCCCTGAGGTTTTAAGTCGTACCCTGGGAACCTCTAGCAATCTCTTATCGACTGAGCAGAGAGGTCGGAGGGGGCAGTAGGGAACTAGGAGCTCTTGCTTATACACTCATAAGCTGAGTATTCATATTGTTGTTTCATATGAACCCTGGCACTGGCATCCGGTTCTGGTACCAGATCTGGTTCTGGTGCTAGTTCCAGGTGACAAGGCCTTACCGGCACTCCTATAACTAGTGAAGAAATAGAGGAAATGGTAATGTGGGGCAGGAAAGGAGGAGAACAAAAGCATAGTGAGGATATACACATGAGGAGGGGAGGAAGTGGAGTCAGTCGAGTGACAGGTGGTAGAACTAGAACACGAAAGGCAGTTTGTATGACTTCCACAATTCTCGGGAATAAAATAGGGACACCCAGGCAGTGGTGGTGCAAAACAATCTGTGAATCATTAGAATGATAGAAACATGGCAACATAAAACCATGACTGGGCCCTCACTATCTCAGGTTATGACCTATTTAAAAGGGACATGGAAAAAGGCACATGTGAGATGCGTCACATTATGCATTAGGGATGTCATAAAATCAATAGAAGATAACCTGGGGAAAAGCTACAACAGTGTGGGTTCAGCTGGTAGTGGAAGGAGGAAAGAACCTCAGGGGGAGGTTGACTTATAGGCTGCCAAACTAGCCTGAGTAAGGGTACAGGGCACTAGAGGGCCAAATGAGAATAAGCAACCACAATAGGGAATATGATACTGATGGGGGATTTTAATTTACTATTGTAGATGTAGGTTGGGAGATACTGGGTAAAAGAATACTGTCAAATATGGACAACGTGGGAGAAACTGGTAAAATAGCCTTTGGGGACAAGTGATCATAACTTGGTATGGTTCAGTAAAGCCCTGGAAGCTGAGGAAAGCTTAAAGAGCCAGCAAAACCATCTGGAAGCTAAAGGCAAGGACAGAGTTGAGGATAACTGTGAATGTTCATGAAAATGATAAGTCTTTCTTTAGGTATATCAAATAAAAGAAGAAAACCAAGAAAGGTATAGTGAGTTTCAAATTAGGGAGGGACTGGGTAGGGTATGTTAGAAAGAAGGGTTACAACCTCATTGTGTACTTCTGCTCGGTCTTCATTGTGGTAATGGGGGGGTCACTTTGAGACTATGGAGTGAAGTCAATCAGAGATGGACTGCAAAAACAGGAATTGGGTCCACTGTTAGCAGAAAGTGTGCTTAAGTGGCTAAGGGCTGTGAGGGTTAATAAAACACAAGGACTTGATGGACTGTACCCCAGAGTGTGGAAAGAACTGGGACAGGAACTAGCATCACCTCTAGCAGATTTGTTCACCTGTTCACTGGTGACTGGGGTAATCCCAGCTAATGGGAGGGTAGTTGACGTGATTCTTCTTCATCAGAGTGGTAGCAGGAATTACCCAGGGAAGTACAGACTGATTAGCTTGACCTCTGTAGTGGTGAATCTACTTATGACCATCATTAAAGAGCATAGAGGAAAATGGTCTCTAGTGTAAGAGGCCACATGGTTTCATTAAGTGACGTTTATGCCAAATTAACCTAATTTAGTTCTTTGACAGTTAGGGCAATGGATAAATGCCAGGCAGTGGATATCATGAATCTGGATTTCAATGCCACATAGAAGGTTCGAAAAGAAGCTAGGGGACCTACTGGTGAGAAAGTAGGTAAACAAGCGGATAGCAAATTGTTTGGGTTGGAGGACCCAGAGGGTAGTACAAAATGGGGAGGAGTCAGAGATGTGACAAGTTGAGTGCCACAAGGGGTCAGTACTTGGGCCAGTAATGTTCAGTCTGTTCATCTGCAACACTGGAGAAAGGATCAAGGGAAAAATGTGTCTCTTCATAGGTGACACTAAAATAAGTGGGAAGGTAAACACTGAGGATGAAATTGGGGGCATGAGCAGGGTCCTAGAATGACTGAAAATGTTCTAAGATTTGAAAGATAAAGTTCAATGGCCAAAGAGTGCAAGATTACGCAAATAAACAGGCAGTACCTATAAATGAAATATTGAATGAGGGTGTGTGAAAAAAACAGGCAAACCACAGAGGAAAGGTTCCATAACGTTATCAGATGTGAAAGCCTCATGTCAATGGACCAATGTTCCAGAACATTTGGAAAAGCCAACAGGATGCTAGAGTACATAAGGAGGAGCTTCTTTAGTAAGAAGAAAGCTGTACTGTTGCCCCTCTAAGAATCCCTGGTACAGTCGAAACTGGAGTACTTTGTTCAGTTTTGGAGCCCACAAGTGAAAAGGGAAACGGGCCACACAGATACAGTCCAGGGCTGAGGTATAAACATGATACAGGGACAACATGGTAAACATATAAGGAGAATCTGGTTAATCTGAGCATGTACTCAGAGACCAGAAGAGAGAGGAGTGTCATGACTGAAATTCTCAAATTCCTGAAAGGAATAAATAGGATAGATTGTCAGGACCTCTTAAAGTGATCTAAGGATTCAAAAACCAGAGGGCACAATTATTGACTGGTGGGGGGAGATTTAGGAAGGATGTGAGGAAGTACTTCTTCAATGAGAGAGTGGAGGATAGATAGGCCAGCTTGTCTAGGGTGGTAGTTAATGCTGAGACAGTGACACATTTAAAGAGAGGGTTATACAGCCACACAAGGTTGGTGAGGGCAAATACCAAAGAAAGATGGAGGCGAAAGGGGAAATGGGGCCAAACTACCACTAGGGTACTTGGCCTAGACCAGATCAATGGTGAGCAAATGTGGAAATGGACAATTTCAGTTCAGTTTAAATTTAGACATCTGGGTTCAGTTTTCAAAAGGCGAACTATGAGGCAAGGTGCCTGTGCCAAACGGAGATAATGCAAGTGGCATCTTTCATCATAGTTCATGGCAGTTCTGATTTTCAAATGCCGGCTGCAGCAAAATTGGGATGCTGTATGGCAATCCTCCCCCATGCCACCCTTACAGCAAAAGTGCCCATGCGCCAGGTTGCAAGGCGGCTTGTGCCATGGTGGGGTTTCTCCATCACCTTTTTTGCTACTGTACAAGCCTCACTGTGGTTGCAACAGAGGGCTGCCTTTAGACCAGCCAGGAGGTGGTCTAAGGGCCATGTGCCACTGCTGGGAAGGGTGGTGATTGAGGGAGCACAAGGAGGGAACTGGAGGGCAGAAGAAGCATGGGGGTGCCCCTAGAAGGTGACAGGGGCATGGCAGCATGTGCAGGGCATGACATAGCACCCTGTGGTGGTGCCCTGTGCTCCTACATACAGTCGATCAGACCAAGTACAGGGCTGGCAGAAAGGGACTGGGACCCAGCTTCAGGAGGATACAGATCTGGCACCTGCCCCATAGGTACCATTGACCACAAGACCATCAGTGGACAGCAGTGGCTGCAGGTTGCAGGGTGCAGATGGTGTCCAGGAATGGTCCCTGGGCACCCTGACATTCTCCGGGAACCAGGACCACCGTGTGGAGGCAGGCTGCTGCCCACCAATGGTGTTGTGGTCAGTGGCACCTATGGGGCTGGTGCAAGGGCTGTATCCTCCTGAGGCCAGGTCCTGGTAAATTTCTGCCACCCCCTGTACCGTCTGATTGGCTGTATGTAGGAGCAGAGGGCACCCCCGCAGGGTGCCTCCTCATCCCCCACACATTACTGCTGTGTCCTTGTGACCCCCAAGGGCACCCACCGTGCTTCACCTTCCCCCAGGCCCCTCCTGGCATACTTATTTACCCCCCCCACCTTTGCCGCCCCTCGAGTGTTGTGCCAGGTGGGGGGGGGTTGACAAATCAGTACAGGGTCAATATGTCACTTCAAGAACAGCGCAGCAAGAACTGGGCTGTCTGAAGTACAAAAGCATTTAGAGCAACAGGGATATAATAGTGGTAGGAAATTACTGCTAGTAGGGGTGTAGGCGGGGGGTTGTTTAAGGTGTTCGAACACCCCCTGAAATGACCTCAAAAATATATTAAAAATGTATTTTACAGAGCACGCTTTCCCTTTAAATTTGCGCTTCAGCGCCCGTTGCAGTTGTGCTGTCAGAATGAAAGGTACTTTGCATGTAACTAGCCTATTAGGTGGGCAGCGGGGGGGGTCTTTCTTAGTCTGCGACTCACGGTCCTCCTCCTCCTTGGCTCCTCCTCTCAACAGACAGTAGCCAATTAAGCTACACAACATGTATCTGGTGACTTTGCGCACCACCACACGGGCTGCTAATTTCCTGAGAGAGACAAGAAGTGAGTCATTGAACTGAACTAACTGTAAGAGAAACGGGAGTCGGATTGGAGGGACTGTGCTGTCATTCGTCGTTGCCACCAGTAGCTGTCTGTGTGGAGCTGTGGTCAGGCACCTCTTGAGTAAGACTGTCACTTGTTTTCCACAGTGTCTCCAGAGTGTCTATCAGTGTGGGTGTGGGTGTGTGTAGTCGGACTTGTGATCACGAGTAGGAGGCAGGGTACAGGCCTGATGCTGACAGGAGCGAGGAGAGAAAGAGAGAGGATCCATCCTGTGAGCCAGCCGCCTGGCCTGCTGCAGTCTGTCCCTGCCGGTCCCTCTCAGACCGTTGTTCCCCCACCCCATCTGACGTCTTCAGAGTCTGGACTCAGACCGGAGCCTGGAGGTGAATTGAAGCCAGGTAAGGAATTGTCTGACTGTCACTGGGAGGGAGGGAGGGGGCAGACTGGGTACCGCCTGTTAGCACCCACAGCAAATGAAGAGTTTCACAGTCCTGGGGAGTTTTGCTGGTAAGATGGCATATATTCCAATACCAAAAATGGTATCCCAATGTATATAAATGTTCTGTAACAAAAAAACAAAACACGTTGTTCAGGTACGGGGGGATGGGGGTGGAGGGCCAGTCCAGTCCAACCCAACTTTCTGTGAACGTTTGAACGGTGCGTTCCAGTGGGAGTTCATCTGTGAGATCATAGCTGTGTTGTAAAACATTTAACAACTTTACATGTTTTGAACAAAAAGTATATTTTTATGTCATCCGTCACTGGGTACGATGACTGAAATTTAAATTCCTGTTAATTGTAGGTACACAGAGAACAGTTAGCCTAGTGAATTCATAATTCCCGCTGTTGTGACAAAGGAAATTGGTTTCTCCAAAAGTACCTGAGCTTTCTTGAAGCAGTAGGTTTTTTCCTTTATTTATATGTGTCATGCTTCACAACTGCCCCTCATTTTCACTCTTAAAATGGCCCAGCCACTCATGGGAAAGGTACAGCTCACAGAGAATAGGTGCTATAAAGTGTAAACTAAGACTTGTAACATAGAAATGAATAATATTCTAATTTGCTAAATTAAAATAGAAGTTTGCAGAAATTAGGATATTTGTTTATATGGTGTTTGATCTTGTACCCTACATTATGAGGGAGAAACCCAGGGACTTGGTAAAAATAAAATTCAGACCTTTGGATCAGACCCAAAATTGGAAACCTGGATCGACTGCAGCTTGTGCAGTCTAGTTGTACCAGCCAGTTCAGTTTTTTTTTCTGTTCCTCTGACAGGTCTGGATTTCATCCAGGGTGAGGCCATGTGTGAAATCATGACTGCCGAATTTGAATCATACCAAAATGGTAAAAGGTTCAGTCCAGCAGTCTAGATTTCACCCATACCCTCATCCTGGATGATAGTCGGACTTTCCAGAGTAGACCCAGTACCATTGTCATTCATTTTGAGTGTCAGTATCCCACATTTCAATGACACAAAGTTGAAAGGCATGATATGTTTATTTGTGAATTTTAATGGACAAGGAAAAGGAGATAGGCACAACGTGTCAATACCTACTAGGTTTTATAAAATTATTCTGGATTTTTTGTTGGTGTTACTAATTAACAAGAAAAATACCATCTGTGGACTTTGTCCAGATCTACAGGGTGAGCACTTGAGGCTCCTTCTTGAGAAGCAACACAGCTTCTGTATACAAAAAAACTTGTCAAGGTGTTGATAGTTGTGCCACCACTGCACGTCCGGGGGTGTACTACATGTCCTGAGTGCCTACTACCCTTGGAAGTGTGGTGGTCGGGTGGCACAGCTATCAGCATCCTGTCATGTCCGGTTAACATAAGAAGTGACAGCAGATAAAGGCCTAATGGCCCAGTCAGTCAACCCGATCATGTCAGTTTTGGAATGTGCCTTTGTGGGTCCTCCACCCCCACCCGATATGTGAGAGCAAGTTCAATTATAACAGCTCTACTGTATGTGTAGTACAACAAGTGAGGCCAAGAATAACAGCTCTAGGACACCTAACCTTTGGCAAGGTCAAAGACAGAACACAGCTTTCATTGTCACATGTTTGAGTTAATTATTTAGGACAAGATCCATAGCTGGATTTGTTTCTTTTTAATGTAGGACCTGTGTGTATTTGTGTGGTGGGGGGTGGGTGCTAAGTACCATATTATGGTTACTTCCAGCCATGGTGGTACCAGGTGAAATAAAAGGGAACAGCCTAAATCTTTTGTCTGTTTTAGCTATACTGTATATATAGAATAGTGTATGGGTAAGCATACACAACAAGACTGTGTTTCCATCGAGGGTTTGTGATGACATAATATGGACCTTGAGAGCGAATCTCAAGAGGTCCCATGATGTCATTACAAACTTGTGTTTTCTGTGAGAAGTTCTTGTTGGGAGAAACAGAAAAAAACATGAGTGTCAGCGGTTCAGTGTGGCATGCACCCCCCTTCTCCGCCCCCGACGATAGCTGGAAGATTTAATTAAAATCAGTGGAGGCTTATCTATTCAGAGTCACTGGAGTTGGAAATCATGGCTATCCATCTGCACTTCACTGGTTTTGCACTGTGTGAGGTGAAATGTGTGAAAGATTGGTTTCTGTAACTGCTGAAGCGACGGTGACAGCGTGAGCCGGTTCAAATGTCAGAAATTTTGTTGTAGTATCGATGTGATGTCAGAACAATAGCACAACAACATTTCAGACCTTTGAACTGTCCTACAATAACATTTCAGTAGCTACTGAAATCAGTGGAGAATCGTGGCTTCCCATATACTATTATCTTATAGTGTATCGTGGAGTATTGTTTTGTACAGAATTCCATCCCATTCAAAATGCTGTTCTACCACAGTTCCAAGGTCATGGAATGTGATTCTACCCTACTGTGGTAGAACAACATTCTAGATCCTCTAGAGACTGCATAAGTCAGTTTCATTTTGAAAGCAAAATAACTCTCAAAACACATTTCACACAGTACTATACACTATAAAAAATACAGGATGAGCAACTCATGCATAACCAGTGTGTTTTGCCACCTTGGAGTTCTGATTCCCATGGACCTCTCGAGCTTCGCTGTTGAGGTCAGAGGGAATCAGACCCCTCTGTGGCAGAATGCACTGGTTTTGCATAGTTGCCCATCCAGTATTCTCTAGTTCCCATCTCTTTCTCTGTATTTTTGGAAGCAGTAACAGTCATACCCAGGTCCTTGTGTTGCTGAGTACCAGTGGTCTGGGCTGTAGGGGATCTCTGGCAGCTGCTGATGCCAGGGTCTCCTGGGGATCTTCTGCAGGTCAGACTGGCAAGCCTGGATTGATGTGCTAGGGTGCAGGGGGATAGGTTTCACTTTTCGTTTTTCTCCCTCAGGCTTTCCGACCAGAGTTTGTTCTCTATGTCCCCTCTGCAGCTTTTTGCTGCACACTGTTTCTGAGGTCCCCAGCTTGAAAACTTGCAGACTGACATGTAAGTATTTGGAAGTGAAGGAAGGGGATTTCTTTCTGGTAACCTAGTACTGTAGGTTGGCAAGGGCCTATGGGTAAATACAAATAATCTTGCTGCCCTCTCTTCCTGCTGCTTTGGTAGCTGCTTCCTTTAGCCCTATTGTTGAAATAGAGTTAACAATAAGAATTTTATATGTATATTAGGAGTTGTACATACATCTTGAGCATGCACGTATTTCCAGTGGTGTCCCTGCTGAAAAAATGTACAATATTACAGTTGTTCCAAACACAAATTCTAAAATCAGGTTTTCAATTACATAACGCCAAAAGAAATTGGGAACAGGTAAAATACCATAATGAATTTCACAGCATAAGATTAGAACTTCATGTTGCACTTTACCCACCTGTCCTAGGTGAAAATCAATAAAACTTAGTTTGCAGGTATAAGTCTGAAACGACCTCAGTCAGGGCATGTCTACCTGGTTCTAGGCACAGGTGGTTCCATTAGACCTGGAAGGTAAGGAAACTGCCTCATTCTGTTGGACAAATCTAGAAACGATTAATGCGACTGTCGCATTATTTAAATGAAAAAGGAACCTGTGTCTTTGTTCTTACCGAATATGAATTTGTCATACTGTGATTTTTACTGCATTGTCTTGATATGTGTTTGGAATTGTGGGTGGTATGTCTAAACTGCATACAGTATATAGTTTATGGTTAGCCTTTGTTCTGTATAAAAATTAGCCTGCTCAAAATCCTTGTTGTGCACATTCTAAACTGTTGTGTGCATTCCAAAAGGTTGTGCACATTCCAAGCATTTGTTCAGCATAGTTCGAAGTTCCTAAAATAAGCAGTAATACCCAACAGAGTGGGTGTTATTGGGCAATATCGGACCATCCAGGGGTGTAATGAGGCCCGACACCACAGGCAAAGGGCCTTATGGGCCCTGGAAGGTCCCATATTGCCCAATACCACGCACCCTAGCTGGAGGGTATTATTGCACTTAGAAAATGGGCTACCTGTGGCACTTTCATGTGGGATTTAAAAAAGAAAGAAACATTTAAAAAAATAGATGAATAATGAAGTTTAAGTGTTTGTCATGTAAAGTAGTCCCACCATTTGTGTGCTATTCCACCTCCTTTTGCCATTCCCCCACAGTGCCATTCTTTTGTACTTACCCACCCCACCACCATCTCACCACACCACACCCTGCAGACCTGTACAGTTTTTTGTAAATTCCCCCCCCTCCCAGCAGTCTTTAGATATCATTGTTGACTAAAAAAAATAAAAATCTGCTCCACTTGCAAAACTCTCCTGCCCCCTTACTTACAGCTCTTAGGTGCACAACCTTAGGTGGCCCTGCAAGCTAAAAGCAGAAAGTGAAGACCCAGAGGTACAACATAGCACAGTAGTTCTTGGATTTTTTTTTGTTTGTTTGTTTAGCACATTAGAGTCTTGTATTTTAAATTTGTGGCAATTGGAACATGAGAGCTCGTTGTCCATTAGTTGTGTAGCACTTCCATGAGTCTCGAGGTGGATGGTCATCGGGAATATGTCTCACTGAGATGGAGTGGCTGTGTCAGCCAGATGAAGGAACATGTCAGGCAAATGTACTGGTTTTGAACAACAGTAGTTTTTATAATACCTTTTTTTTAATGTGTAAAATATGAAAGTGAGACCGAGTCACAGTGTGGGGTGGGGGGCTTAGCTAGTACACTGCTCACCTGCTCAGAAGCCAATTTCACTGTCTGCTTCTTTTTGGTTTAGTTCCTTCTTTTTTTAATTTGTGCCTTTAAATAAGACAGATTTGAAATGGGGAGCCGGGGGTTGTTTGGCCAACCACCAACTCGTCACTAAGTGAGCAGGAAAAATGGAGGCTAGCTAGTTTCAAGTTTAAAATTATGGCCAGGAGCTGTTCTGGCTGCAATATTGAAAGGGTGACAGAAAGTATAAATGTGGTCTGCAATTTTTGTTGCGATTGGGAAGGATCTTTAATTTCCCACCTTTCTTCTGGGTTGTACATATTTAGGTCCTTAGTCACTCCTCATAGAGCTTTTGATGCAGACCCTGAACCACTTTAATTGCCCTCTTCTGGACCACCTCTACTCTATGTCGTTCCAGAGATGTGGTTTCTAGAACTGGACATAGTACTTTAGGTGGGGTCTTGTCAGTAATCTATATAGAGGCAACACCACCTCCCTTTTTATGCTGTTGATAACCCTTCCTATGCAGCCCAGAATCCCACTAGCCCTCCAAACTGCCTTGTTGCACTGCCTGGCCATATTTAGGTCATCTAATATGATCAACCCCAGGTTTGTTTCCTGCTTGGTGGTCATTGGTATCATCCCACCCATTTTTGTACTCTGCCCCTTGGTTTCTGTGCCCCAAGTTCATTATTTTGTACTTTTTGCATTGAAACCAAGCCGCTATACCCTTGACACTCCGTGAGCTTTCTCAGGTCAGTCCTCAAACTTTCCATCCCCCCCTTGAGTGTCCACCCTATTGCAGAGTTTGATGTCATCTGCAAAAAGGCAGACCTGCCTTACCAGCTCTGCTGGAGCTCCTCTGAGGTGCGCAGTTGTATAACAGGCTGATTGACTCTCACAGGAGTTGCAGTGGGCCCAAAAGCCACCCTCTCCCATCCCTCCTACCCACAGCTTATCTATACATATCGGGGCGGTGCTGCATTGGGATTGGTGGAAAGCACTACCAAGTGCATCCACTTAAGTGTCCTAATGGATGGGCTTGTTCTTTGTAATATTATAGAGTGATATGTAGCTCTGGTTAAAGAGGTAAAAGTTCAACACTTATAGATAGTACTGTGTTTTGTACTTAGGTGTAGCACCTCAAGCTGTATTTTAGTGGGAAACTTATGGATGGCATGGTATCATAGTAGTGTTTTATGCATCTCAGCAAGTAGAGATGGTATTGTATTTTTAAGTTGGGAGTGGACTGGTTAGAAACTTATAGCTAGAACTGTATTTTGTAGTTAGTACTGGTATCATGGGAAGGATAGAGGGCTGTTATGGATGTGGGGTGGCAGTTTGGATGAACATATTGTGGAGGCTGGGGGTGTCCAATCTGTCACAGGCTGAAAAAACCTAAGGAGGAGGTATTGTGGCTTGGTAGAGGGTTGGAGAGGATGGAGGGTGGAGCTGGGGCAGGAGGGCCTACCTCAGGGACTGATATGAGGACACCGCAGGGGAGGAACATCGAATTGATGGAGGAGATGGGGAGTGACATGAGGACACCATATGAGAGGAACATCAAATTGAGGGAGGGGATGGGAAGGATGTGTGGGGGCAAAATGAACAGGAGGCCTGACACTGAAGGGACGGCACCAGTCAGGAGGAAGGAGCTAACGCACAGTATTGCAGAGGGGGCAGGTAATAAGGTTGCAGTGCTGACAACATTGGGGGAGGAGGAGGGAGTGAAGGATCTCAAGAAGGGGGCAGGAGAGGGAAAGGGCAAATCCACAAGGGACAGTATTTGGTCAGAGGAGGGTGGCAGTGGAATGGTGTTGATCTGTGGTGTATGGGTTGGTGGGGCGGAACCTGAAACAATAAAGATCGATACGCAGGGGACAGGCTACACTTGAATGGGGGTAACAAGGCATTGTACCACTATGTACATGGATTGTGGTGGAATGCAATGCCACCAGCACCAGGCAATCCTCCATAACTCATCCATGTTTTCTGTCTTGGTGTCCTAGTTGTCCCCCCCACCCCATGTTACTAATGTTCAGGCGTGTGCCTCTTTTGTATGTTTGTATGTAAAAAATGAGCAGTTATATGTAATCTGAGTTCTGAGAGCAAGCTGCTAGGCTTATGCTGCTAGGTTAGACTTTTGAGGGTGTCCCACCCACGTCAATCCACACTGGAAACACAGATCGAATGTCCACTACTGGAAATGGGATTGTGAAGTATGGCTGTTTCAACCCACAAGATGGTAAACACGTAAAACCAGATAACCCCCCAAACTTTGTCAAGTTACACACTGCTGGTGAGGCAGGCAGCAACTCTCATTTTTCCTCAGAGCACAAAGGCATTGAGTTTTCACTAGACAGAATTCAAACATGCCCATTGCTCTGTTAAAAGATATCAAGGAAATTACATCTTTTCTTTTTGGGAATTTCAGGTGAGGTGCCTCCCACCCTTGCCCCAGCCAGCCTCTGTCATGTCATCCAATTGGGATTACACATAATGACCGGACCATCCACACTCTCTAGGGTGCTAAATGCATCCTCTGTAACTTCAAGTTCACCACGTATTTGTGGTGAGGCTGGGGCCTGGACTGGTGTATTCTAGCCTTATCTCTGTGCACGTACACCAAGAGACAGCAACACAAAAATTGCTAATCTCCCTCTCTGTACTTTCAGTTTTATTTAACTTGCAGTACAGACATCTGACTGAAGAAAACCTTGCACTTTCAAGGGTCACAGGCTTGAAACTGTCTCTTGTCTCCTCACAGGACCACTAACATTCTTTTGCTCTAACAGGGGATTGCCCCTTGCACTCACAGAACTGCTGTCCCCATCTTCTTTCTCTCTGAAATGACAGTCTATTGTCCTGGCATCAACATTTACCACCACTTTTCAGTGGCACTGCTGACATCACATTCACTAGGGTGAGATAAATGACCAAAGGTCCTTCACCCAGTCACTGGACAGATTAGCATGCACCTCTCACTCTGACAGCTCCACTATGTTGGGCTTTCACACTTGGACCACTACAGGCTGACTGCACTTCAATATCAACATTCTAAAACTGTCCTCCTCAGCTGATTTCATTGAGGCTCAAGCTGCTGCAACAGTTCTAAATGAAATAATCATCCTCTGCTCAGGCTGAGTGAACAATGATGTCATGTAAAGAGCTTCTAATAAGCCCTCTACTAGCTACCCCTATCTTCCTATCAGGAAAGTAGGGGACAACTGGTAGATCATGGCTAACACTGATGGGATTATCATTCTAGCAACCCCAGTGGACTGGGCCATTACATACTTTTTAAAGTTCACTTTAAAAAATTGCATTAAACTCCTTGAAATGTCCTAAATTGCTTTCTGTAAAGCGATTTCTGAGGTTTTTTGGTGGGTGGTAAAGCTTCCTATGTGACTAGAAAGCACAGTGCAACAAACACCTGAACTATCCCTTTCCCTACACTTATATCACCACAGTTTCATGCCTTATAATGGCTGGTGGCTGCTGATGGGAAGTGAAAAGCATTGGGTCCCACCTCCCTCTGTTTCTCAGATTAGTGTGGCAGTGTTACCGAATCATCTTTATTGATATTTCACTTGCAATTTAAGTGCATGGAGCCATAGGCACACTCACCATCTATCAGGCACAGCATTAAACACTTCCTCAGCCTTGAGAAAAACTGGAGGATTTTAGCACTGGTGCCCGACAGAAAAATTGTGTTTCTGAGGCCTTTTATGCTCTATTTCACATTCGTCTTGTGCTTTGTTCAAAGTTTACTCTACTTATAAGGTGTACTTCTACTTGGTAAATCGTAACAATGATGATCATTAATCTGCATTTTCTGTTACAGCTTGCTGGAGCTGTAGTCCTGGCTACTACCTGCTTTAAAATCTGATCACTTTGCCTGCAGTGATCACGTTGTGATCCAAATAAATACCAGCACAAGATGGAGATATGAGACAGGAAAAAGAAAAAAATCAAGCAACACGTTGCTAAAAATATTTTTCCAAGAAACCCTGTGTTGAAGATGCACCAGAAAACAATGACTATTCACTCAATGACCCAGATCCTCAGGTTTCACAAGTGAAAACCCAGAGTGAGAGTTCCTCAGAACCACAACCATCGTGTTCTACCAGTGTACCTGATAGTATAGGAAGTGATCATGCTGGCGGTGCTGCTGCTGGTAGCAGTGGCACTTGTAATGCACTTGACATAGGCCAGTATGCAGGGACAACCAATGCAAATTGATGTATCTGAACAGCTGAAACTTGATTTACTCACAAATGTGTGGCATCCTTCAAACAATTATTCTTTACCAAAAAATGTACAGGAATTAGCCTTTCAGGCTTCACTGTTAAGCAGATTTACCAGGCTGTGTTATTCTGCAAAAGACAACGGAGCATTCTGCAACGTTTGTGTCCAGTTTTCTAAAAGTACAGTTGGAAAGGGATCTCATCAGACTTTAGGGGCACTGGTTGATAAGCCTTTCACAAAGTGTAAGAAAGCACTAGAGGTATTTAATCATCATGCAAAAATGGCTTGTCATCAATGTTGCCATGAATTGGCAGAAAATGTTTTGAAAGTGAAAGCAGGATCACTAGTAGACATTGCCACGCAAATAGATTCCCAAAAAAAGAAGACAGTGGAAGAAAATCATAACAAACTGATGTCAGTTGTGGATACAGTAATTGTGTGTGGGAGACAAGGACTTGCTTTGTGGGGCCATAGAGACAGTGGACCAATACAGTCACATGATCCAGTAATAACTAAAGAAAGTGATGGGAATTTCCGTACACTCATAAGGTTCAAAGCTTATAGTGGGGACCAAGTGCTGCAAAATCATCTCCAGACTTCATCTCTTAATGCGACTTACATTAGCCCACAAATTCAAAATGAGATTGTTACTGCATGTGGAGCTGTAATCCAGAGAAAGCTGGTAGACAAAATCTGGAAGGCCAAATACTTTACAGTCCTTGCAGATGAAACAATGGATATTTCTTGAATAGAGCAGCTTTCAGTGTGTGTTTGATATGGTGATCGGCCAAGTTAGTAAAATGGCACCTTTCACAACTTATAGTGTGAGAGAAGACTTCTTAGTTTTTATGCCTGTATATGATCTAATGAGAAGAAATGTGTCAGATAATATTTTGAGGTTTCTTGCCAGTGTTGGGGATCGTGGTCTCAACCTGACTGATATGTGTAGTCAAGGTTATGATGGCGCCAGTAATATGTCTGGCAGAGTACAAGGTGTTCAAGCATTGATTCAGCAGCAATAGCCAACAACTCTTTACCTGCATTGCACTAGTCACTCATTAAATTTAGCTCTAAGCAAATGTTGCTCAGTGGCAGCTATACGTAATTGTTTAGGAACTGTCAGTGATGTTTGCACCTTCTTTTGATCTTCTGCACAGTGTATTGTTATCTTAAAGGAACAAGAAGGCATGCTCCTTCCTCAGTCAAAAAAAGACCGACTTTTATCTCTGTGTAACACTAGATGGGTTGAATGACATGACAGTTTAATAACATTTAGTGAGCTGATTTCTCCAGTTGCAGCAGCATTGAAACACCTCGTAGAGCATGGAAACAATGAGTGTTCTCACAAAGCTACTCAGTTTCACGCTGCAATCGGCCCCAGCAAATTCCTTGTTGCACTGCACTGCTGTGTACATGTCTTCAGTGTCTCACTCCCTCTGTCCAGGTACTTGTAGCAAGAGAACTGTGATAAAAGTTCTGCCCTAGCCCATGTATGCAGTGTCAAAGATGCCATACATGAACTATGATCAGACTGTGATTATTCCTTTCATAAAGTCATTGAGGGTACTCAAAGTACAGCCTATGTCTTGGGTGAAGAGTTATGGATTCCAAAACTAAGTGGCAGGCAGCAACACAGGGCAAACTACCCAGAAGACAATGCAGAGCAATATTTTTGAAGAGCTGTGTACATTCCTTTCCTTGACTTCTTCTTTGTCTGAACTATCGCTTTACCACTTATTCAAAAGAGCTTTCTGGTTTCAAGATCATCTTGCCAGTATACCTAGCTGATGGCTTTGCAAGTCATTTTCAGTCTGGAGCATTAAATCTTGTAAAATTTTATGAGTCCGATCTTGATTCTGAACAAGTTGTATTGTCTGAAATGAAGATATGGGGCCATAAATGGAAAAATACAGCAGAAAAACCTAAATCTGCAATAATGGCACTTACTCAGTGTGATCCACAGTTTAACCCAAATGTGCACAAGCTTCTGCAAATTTTGGTTACACTACCTGTTTCTACTGCATGCTCAGCAAGCTCTTTCTCCTCACTCAGGCAATTAAAGAGTTATCTTCGAAATACCAGCTGTGAAAACAGACTTGTAGGTCTTGCACTTCTAAGCATTCACCAGGATATTCCATTGGATAGTAAGGAAGTGATTGACAGACTAGTGACCACACATAGTCAGCTCTTGAACTTATTACTTTACAGTGTTTGTCCAGCAACAAGACTGATTGCAATCCCACATTTCAAAAGCGAGTCTAATAAAATGCTTCCGGTGACAACTGATATAGGACCACTTTCTCATGATGACTGGTATGGGACTACTTTCCCACAACTGGTCTGGGAACAGGTTCCCAGGAGTAGTAATAATAATAATAATAATAATAATAATAATAATAATAATTTATTTGTACTGCGCCTTTCAAAAACCAAGGAGCATAACAACAAGTTAAAAAAAAACACATTTACCAATAAGTACAGATTCCTAAGAATACACATAAAATCCAGATAAAAACAAATAAAATCATGCAGGATAGGCTTGAAGCCACAACTGGGTTTTTAGGGCCTGTTTAAATCCCTCCACAGTTGTGCACTCCCGTAACTGATGGGGTAGAGAATGCCAAAGGGCTGGGGCTGCATACATAAATGCACGGGCCCAAGAAGACTTTAAGGAAACCCTTAGAATCTCTAGCAACCCTTCGTCAGCCGAGCAGAGTGATTGCCCAGGGCAGTAAGGAATCAGAAGCTCTTTCAGGTAGTCTGGGCCCTGTCCTGTAGGGCTTTATAAGTCAGGAGTCCGACTTTAAAAGTGATCTGCCACTGTACCAGCAGCCAGTGCAGTTCACGCAGCACCAGAGAGATGTGACAAAACCAGGAGGTTCCTGGCAATAACCAGGCTGCAGCATTGTGTACCAGCTGCAGCAGCAGATATCCAACCCAGGTAGCATTAGGTAGAGGGAGTTGCAGTAACCAAGGCACTAGGACACAAAGGCATGGACCAAAGTAGGGTGGTTGCCAGACGGAACAAGGTACTTAACCCTGGAGATGTTCCTCAAATGGTAAAAAGAGGATTTGATGACTGCCAACACCTGCGATCACAGTGTCAGCCCTTCATCAAAAATCACCCCAAGGTTTTGCACCCATTCAGAGGTAAGGAGTGGTAAGCACCCAAGGAAAAGTCCCGAGGGCGAACCTGCCCCCAGCCCCTTTATCCGGTGCACCGGGTCCACAACCAACACCTCAGTCTTTTCCGAGTTAAACCTCAACCAGCTCAAATTCATCCAGTCCTGGATTTCATTGAGGCAGTTGTTAAATACCGAGAGAGCTCTATCCTGGTCAGGTGCAAAAGAAAGGTAGAGCTGGGTATCATCAGCATAGCAGTAAAACCTCAGTCCATACTTTCTTACAATGTCTCCAAGGGAAAGCATGTAGACTGTGAACAACATGGGGGACAAGACTGAACCCTGAAGAACCCCACATGACAGAGAGACTGGGTTTGAGGAATGAATACCCGACAACACCCTCTGAGTTCTTCCAGTGAGGAAAGATGTAAACCACCTGAGGACTGTACCTGACAGGCCACAGATGAACCTCAGGTGATCGAGAAGAACCATATGGTCCACAGTGTTGAATGCTGATGAGAGATCTAGAAGAACCAAGATGGAGCATTTTTTCCTATCCCTTGGCATCAGATCATTGAGCACCCGCACCAGCGCTGTTTCATTATTATGCCTCTTTCGAAAACTGGATTGGAGAGATTCATAGATGTCATGGATGGTCAAATGATTCTCCAGTTGTAGGGCCACTAATTTCTCAATCATCTTCCCTACAAAGGGAAGGTTTGAGATTGGTCTGTACTTAGCAGGGCAGTCTGGGTCAATAGAAGCTTTCTTCAGAAGGGGTGTCACCACCGCCTCCTTCAGGGAGCTAGGAAACCCACCTGTCTCCAAGGAGCATCAGACTGTTCATGCTAGGACCAGGCCAATTATGTCACTACAACCCATAATCAGGGTTGTCAGTCCCAGATCCAAACTACAGCATGTAGGGCACATACCCTGGACAATCCACATGACATCCATGAACTCTGGCTGGTCGAAGGTACTCCAGGAAAATTGAGAGACAGCGACCAAGTGCCGATCCAAACCAGCACCCATAGAGTGTGATGGCTGAAGCCTCGCCCTGATGTCAGCCACCTTAGCTGCAAAGAATCGAGCAAGTCCATCACACTCCACTTGTGAAAAGGCTCTTCGAATCTGCAGGCAGGCTGGATTGCAGTCTGTCTACAGTTCAAAAGAGCTGAGTTGGTCGGTTCTGGGCAGCTGCAATCTTCCCAGACAGGAACTCTGCCTTCTTATGGGTGATTGCAGATTGATAGACTTGGTAATGTTCCATCAATCTAAGGTGGTCAGCATCCAGGGCAGATTTCCACTAGCGGCGATCTAACTTTCGTCCTAATTGCCGCATCTCCCTCAAGGAGTACTGGTCTGTGAACAGTTTCACTGGATGTCTGAGTACTGGTCTGTCTGGGACTCTGGGACCAGTTTCCAAACTGATCTGGGCTCAGTTGCTTTTGGACATGTGTATAACTGCAAGCTTGCTAACCAGCTGCCAGTATGCCACCATAGCATAGTGGTACTGGTTAGTGCTGCAATCAGCTGCAAAAACCTGCAGTCAGGGCAAGAAATACATATTCGTAGCTGACTGTCCAACAAGGCTCAGGCACAGTTATACATTACTCATGTTGACTGTCCCACCAACTCTGTAGCTGTTTCATTCATTCTTGTTTAGAAATGTTACATTTCCACTTCTAGATCAGCGTTAATAAATAGGGCACTCCATGTCTGGTGCGCAGTGCCATGAAAATAAGGGCTTGATAACTGACAATGCCCTAAAACAGGCTTCTAAATATTACTTGCTGGCTGGTATATGGCCCTGAAAATTATTTCACAAGTGTGTCCACAGGCAAGTGCCCAAAACTCCCTTCCGGGACACCATGACATAGAAAAATAGAAACATAGAAGTTGACAGCAAAAGGAGACAGCTAGGTCCATGTAGTGTGCCATTTGTTTTAACCGTATTTTGACACTCTACTTGCCCTTTGTAGTCAGGGCTCCTTTGTGCCTCTCTTATATATTCTTGAATCCCCCCACAGTGTTGACCCCCACAACCTCTTGGGGCAGGCTGTTCCAAGCATCCACCAGAGTTTCTGTGAAGAAAAACTTCCTGGTGTTGGCTGAGAACCTCTCTCCTTACAGCCTGAGGGCATGTCCCCTGGTCCTGCAGCCCTTAATGAACTGAAGACAATTCTGTGCCTGTACCTTGTTAATGCCTTTTATGTACTTGAATGTTTCAATTATGTCCCCTGTCTCTCTTCTCTGTTCCATGGAGTACATATTCAGTTCCCTAAATCTTTCCTTGTGGGACATGTGCTGCAGACCATGAATCATTTTGATAGCCTTTCTCTGCACTGTTTCCACCCAATCAATGTCCTTGCTGAAGTGAGGCCTCCAGAATTTGACACCGTATTCCCGGTGAGGCCTGACCAGCAATCTATGCAGTGGTAGTACCACCTCTGTCCTCCTGCTCGTGACTCCCCTTCTAATGCAGCCCAACATTCTGTTGGCCTTCAATGCTGCTTTCTAACACTGCTTACTAACCTTCTAGACATCTGAGATTATGATTCCTAGATCTCGTTCCTGGTTTGAGGCTACCACTCTTTTGCCTCCTAGGTAATACTAATTTTCTTGGACTTTTCTTTCCTATGTGCATGATGTTGCACTTTTTGGCATTAAATCTCAGCTGCTGCACTCCAGACCATTCTGCTACTTGCTTGAGGTCAGCTTGTATCTTGCTCACTACTTCTGGGGTGTCTACCCTATTACATACAGTATCTTGCTGTCATTTGCGAACATACACACCTTCCCTTCAGCAATGTCTGCTATAGTAGCATAGTCAAAAAACTCTAGCAGATTGGTCAGGCATGACGTTCCTGCTGTGAAGCCGTGCTGTTTAGTGTCTTACTGGCCACTACTTTCTATGAATGCTATGATCCTCTATTTGAGTAGTGTCTCCATTAGTTTCCCTACTATAGATGTGAGGCTCACTGGTCTGTAATTACTAGTCTCTTTGCAACTGCCCGATTTGTGAAGTGGAACCACTGTTGCCTGTTTCCATTTTTTTGGGCACCAAACCATTCTTCAAGGATTTCGTCAATAGAACTGCCAGAGGGGCTGCTAATTCTGCCCCCAGTTCCTTAAAGGAGACAGGAAATGATTTCCTGATATTCTTACTGGTTAAATATATCATGAATATCAAAGGATGGCCTCTGTGTGTGTTTTTCTTATGGAGCAATTCCTAAAAATGTTAATTTGACAGTCTTTTTTTGAATTGGGAGTCAGATCGTGTCAAGATTTGAACCACCCATGTCACAGACTCCCGATTCAGCATGTGGCTGCAGCTTTGGACACACTTCTGATGCTACTGTCTAATCTCTGTAAACACTTCCACCTGAAACAATCACACATTTTTTGCATACCATACCAGATCAGCACCCCCTGTCTCTTACCAGTTGCCTTACACAGTCCAAATACAGTCTCTCTATGTACCACAAAGTAATTTATGTCAGACTATAACACATTATGCACTTTATTCCCTTGAGTTCAACGGGTTCCTACTCCATATTTTAGCTGCTTGCTCAGTCTGTGTGTGATCAAAATTTCTCAAAAGAGAAACTTACTGTCAAATATCATCCCCCCACCTTTGACTGTTGGAGTATTCTAGGATGGTTAAATCACTAGCTACATGGTGCTAAGAGCAAGTTGAGTACTCCTAAGTGACATTGCAATGCAGGCATTTTATGAAAAAAATAAACTGAACTCCTAAACCGAGTGGTCTGCGGCCGCTGCGGTGTCGTTGTGTGGAGAACTTGATGTGTAATATTTGTAACGTTGTATTGTGCACTGCTAACTGTCTGGCTCTGAACTGGGAACTTCCTTTAGTATTTATTTTTAGTATCCTGTGGTTTTCTACGAGTGGGGCTAATCTTATGGTTGCTACCTACCCATTGTGTTTTTTTCCGGATCATCTAGAATTCAGGGGTCTTCTCCAGTTGCTGGTTTTCTCCCTCCCTAGTTTGGTAATGCGGGATGGGCAGATCACGTGGCAAGAGCTGGCATTTTTTTAAACTCACTGGAGCCGCGCTGCCTACGAGTGATCAGCCCCAATCACAGAAAACCACAGATTATAAAAAAAAAACTAAAGGAAGTTCCCAGTTCAGAGTCAGACAGTTAATAGTGTACAATTACAATGTTACAAATATTTCATCAAGTTATCCACACCATGCCGGTACAGCGGCCACGAACCACTCATTTTAGGAGTTCAGTTTATTTTTTTCATAAAATACCTGCACTGCAATGTTACTTAGGAGGACTTTGCTTGCTTTCAGTGCCATGAAGCCAGTGACTTGGTACCGTTCTCCCCTACTCAAATGGTCAACTGTTGGGGGGGCTGATCCCTTATAGTAAGTTTCTCTTTTGAGCAATTTTAATCACACGCAGACTGAGCAAATAGCTAAAATATGGAGTCGGGACCCATTGAACACAGAAATAAGGTGCATAATACATTATAGTCTGACACACATTACTTGTGGTACATAGGGAGACTGTATTTGGACAGTGTGAGGCAACTGGTAGGAGAAGGGGGGTGTTGAGCTGGTATGGTACGCAAAGGATGTGTGATTGTTTCAGGTGGAAGTGTTTATGGAGATTCAGTAGTAGCATCAGAAGTGTGTCCAAAGCTCCAGCCACATGCTTCATGCTGAATCAGGAGTCTGTGACATGGGTGGTTCAAACCTTGACACGTGCTGACTCCAGATTAAAAAAAAGACTGTCAAGCCGGTTTGTGTTTCAATAATTGAAAGTAGCACACAAATGAACATTTTTAGGAATTGCTCCATAAAAAAACACACACACAGAGTCTATCCTTTGATATTCATTATTTATTTAATCAGTAAGAATATCAGGAAATCATTTCCTATCTCCTTTAAGGATTCTGTGGTGCATCTCATCTGGCCCCTGGCTTTTTCTACTTTTACTTTATTTAGCATCTCCCATAGTTCGGCTTCTGTAAAGGAACTTGTGTCTACCCCTGGTCCTGGAGTGTTGTGTTTTTTCAGGGCTGGGCCATCCCCTGGATCTTCTTTGGTAACCGAGCAGAAGTACTTATTGAGGATTTGGGCTTTCTCTGAGTCATGTTTGGTGCATTTCCCTTCCTTAAAGCTTACCATGATGGTCACTGTTGCCCATATGACATCCCACTTCTCTGTCCTTGATCCTTTTCGAGTTTGTGAGGACAAGATCGAGAATGCCATCTCCCAAAGTTGAGGTTTTAACAAGATGGCACAATCCCGCACCTTGAAGTGACAATAATAAGTCCCTGCTTCTTGTTAATGTGATCCAGTTAATGTCTGGTAGGTTGAAGTCCCCCACCAGTATTACTTCACCTTTATCAGACATTTTGTGGATTTCCTCTATTAGGTCTTTGTCTCCTTTATCTCTTTGATTTGGGAGCCTGTACATGATGCCTATTCTGAAAGGTTTTCCCTTGTCCATGTCTACTGTTAGCCACAGTGACTCAAAGCCCCCAGGTTGCCCTTTACTGGCTTCCATCGTATTTAGAAAAAACTCTTCCCAAAAAGTTGTGCCAGTTCCATATGTAGTGGTATCCCTTGTCTTGGCACCAATCACACAGCCATGAGTTGAATTTGCCTACTTCAATCTCTCAGACTCGCTTGGTGCTTTTTCCTTTTCACCACAGTGACAGCACTTCTGAGAAGGCTAATTTGGATGGAAGGGAAGACTGGGTGGGCCAAGCGGTCCTTATCTACCATCAAAGTCTATGTTTCTACATGTGCCGACTGTCTATTGCTACAGAGGATTGATTTTAATTTGTGCTGCTTGACGAAACTGCTGATTGCACAGAAGATACCATTCTAAAACATTTGGTTGAATAGACATCTTTCAACAACTGTCACCATGATGTTGAAGCATCCATAGCACAATCTTACACAGGTAGCAGCATCTCCAGCGATGTGATGCAGATGTTTTTTCACTTGGTATGGGCTGTCCCAAGGACAGACAGAGAAATTAAACCAGCTGTCAGTGAGGAAAACTGGGCATCTCAGACTGTGAGTCAGGTGCTTATTTCAACCTTTGACTGCAATCCAGGTGGTCTGGGTTTCAATCCCCATATCCTCTAAATGTATTTTAACCTCAAATTTCACTTGACCGGTGATCACGGTGACATGATGTTGGAATAGTTATTCTACACTAACTGGTGTAAACAGCAACAAAAGAAATATGTTAGAGAAACTCTTCCCAGACCAGTAAAGTCGTCAGTCTCAGACCAGTTGTCATGGGAAACTTGTCTTAGGCCAGCCATCGGGAGAAGCAGAACCCAGACCAGTAGTCTCAGAAAAAACTTACTGCAGCTCAAAACTGAGTGAATACATAGTAAGAAACGCGTACTGTCATCATCGAATGCATCCCTCTGCACCACATGTGATTGCAGAACTCTCAACTCATGAAACTAAAACCAAATAAAAGAGTGATTTTAGCATTTAAAAAATGTTGGACTGTGAATTACATCGGTTGGTTGGAAGACAAAGGCACTAATTGAAGACTACTGAGCCAACTGGTGACAGCACTGCAGCTTACAGTGCTTTTTGAGAGCAACCTATTTCCTTGTTGAATAAGAACTGCATAACACAATGTTTGCCAAATGAGTTAAGTTTCTCAAAGAAATGGAATGTCCGACCATTCTTCAAAAGATTTCATATTGAAACAGATTGGGCTGCCTTACGACACTTACATGAATGCTACTACACTATCCTCCCAGATGCATGACACCATTGCAGATAGTCAAATACCATGAAGACATGGAGAAGATGAATGCTGCTGTGAATGAAGAGCCAGTAGCACCCTAAATTCAGAATCAAATGCTCGTTCTGTAAATTCAACTCAGTAAACTCAGTAAACTTCCTAACTGCTCTAGCTACGATCAGGTGGCAAGACCTATGTCTTGCCAAATCTGCTGATGCCACCATCTCTGTCCTAGATGACAACCTCACCACCCTAATTAACAAGCATGCTCCTCTTATTAAAATGAGGGTGTGGAAAATCTTGCATCTGTGGTTCACCCAAGAGCTCAAATCTGCACTTACCAATAGAGACAAGCTATGGGCTAGGGCCAGGCACACAAAGGACCTGGCAGACTGGCAGGCATTTAGAACTGCCAGAAATGCCTGTGTTAAAAGTGTATGTGCTACTAAAGCAAACTTCTACATCTCCACTCTGGAGCAGGCCAAAGGGAACTCCCAAAAAATCTGGAAGACACTGAGATCCATTGAAGGCCATCCTGCTGCTTCCTCCCTTCCCACCAAGATTCTTGGCCAAGGACGGGATGGTTGAAAACAAACTGCGAATCCTCGAAAAACTTAACCTTCACTTTGCCACTGCCGGGTTGGCATTTGACTCCTCCCATAAGCTAGCCAAGTGAATAGCAACACTAGCCCAGATACTACACATGCTACTCCACCTCATCCCTTCCAGTTGTGCCTGTTTAGCTACAAAGAAGTCGAAGACATAATTCTTAGCCTTGACACCAAGAAAAGTGCAGGGGGCGATGGCCTTGAATCATTTTTCTTGCGGTTATGCCCAGCTCACAGCCCCCATCCTTCACATCTTCAACCTCTCTATTACCACAGCCACTGTTCCATCCTGCTGGAAATCTGCCCATATTCTTCCTCTCTTCAAATCAGGAGATCGTTGTGACTTAAACAAGTACCGTCCTATCTCTATCTTGCCCGGTCTCTCCAAAGTGCTGGAAAAACTTATATACAACCAACTAAAAAATCACCTCGAAGCACACTCACTCCTAAACCCGGCCCAATCTGGCTTCAGGTCGAAGCACAGTACCATCTCAGCCTTGGCTAAAGTCTCTAATGACTGGATCCATGCTATGGAAACCAAGAAGGTTACTGGTGCAGTCTTTTTAGACCTCAGTAAGGCCTTCAACACTGTAGACCATCACCTCCTAATCACCTGTCTTGCCTACATAGATGCCACTCCACTTACCTTACAGTGGTTTAACAGTTATCTCACAGGAAGGATACAAAAAGTCAAAGCTAATGGCCTAATATATGCCTCCCTTCCAATTGCCAGAGGAGTCCCTCAAGGCTCCATCCTAGGACCAATCCTTTTTTCCCTGTACATCAACAACCTTGACTCCCACATAAAGAACTCTAGCATACATTTCTTTGTGGACGATACGGTTTTGTACGCATCAGGCTCGTCCTTAACTGAAGTCAGGGAAGCACTCCAAGCTGACTTTATCTAGTTAGAAAGCAACCATATCAATGCCAAGCTTCTCTTAAATGCCAAAAAAACCAAGACAATGATTTTCTCGAGACTTGCCTTGTCTGGTGCCCACCTACCCACCTAAAAACTTCATAGTTACCTCCCTAGGTGAACCCTTGGAAGTTGTACCTAAATTTAAATATCTAGGTATGCGGATAGACAACAAGCTTTCCTTCAATGACCACATCGAGGATCTATCAAAGAGGCTTAAAGCGCGCTTGGGTTTCTTCTTTAGAAATAGGACCCTCTTTTCTCTCGCGACCTGCAAAAGACTTGTCCAAGCAACATTATTTCCCTTGCTTGACTACGGAGACATTATCTTTATCTCCTCCCCAACCTTGAGCCTATCTAAACTGGACGTACTCTATCACCGTGCTCTTCACTTCATTACTAACTCTGCATACAGGACCCACCACTCACATCTTTATGCAGCAGTTGGTGGACCTCCTCTGCCACCAGACGCCTCCTGTATGCTGGCATTTGGACCCTCAAATTACTACTCCACAAACTGCCTGTCTATTTAACGTCTCGCATACACATCTCGCATAGCGCCTACTCCCTAAGGAAATCTGGCCTTATCCTACTAGATGTTCCCAGGACACGTACCACAGCTGGCCAAAGAGCTGTCTCATATGCCCTCCCAAACATTTGGAACCAACTATAAGCCATGCTGAAGCTAACCAGCATTGTATCAATTAACTCCTACAAAACACTAGCTATCTCTAAATTAAAAGACATATGTAGGTGCTACTAGGCCCCCAATGCCAAGTCAACTTCCTAGGTACCAACTGGCCCTCTCTTATTAAGCTGAAATGTGTTGCATAATTTAGGGCAAGGTTAAAGCTGGAATGTACTGCATATATAGCATAAGGACTTCTATTGTGTATACCTCTTGTATTATATATTTGTTTTCTTTGTTGTTCTACATTTTGTATCTCCTGTCTGTGTAATTGCGAACTGTATGTGTATGTGCATCAGGACCTCCTTGTGAATGAGCTTGCTCAATGGAGTCTTTCCTGCAATAAACTTGAACTTGAGTCCACACAAGATATCAGCAACCACATGAAGAATCCTCAGCCTGGACCCTAAGAAAACATGATTAAAAATAAAGACAAGAAGACACTAAATTGTAAGTACAATGTTTATTTAACACACATCAACATGTTTAACAATTTTTTTTATAAACAGTATCTTTACCCCAAATGTCTCTCACAGGCTGTACGGGTTGGTGTTGGTGGTGTGGTTGATCATGGCACTGTTGGACAGTCAGTTGACTACCACAGTTACTTGCAGCCTTACAGGTACAGCTGCATATTGTAGTGCATATGGGGTGAGTGGTTGAGGGCACTGTTGGACAGCCAGTTGTCCACAAACATTGGAGGTTCTGTTGATTGTAATGCCAGCAAGAGTCTCCCACACCCCTGACTCTATGGGAATAAAAAAATTCTAATGAAATTAGGGGTGGGGAACATGTAACAAAACTGTGCTTTTACTTCAAAAAAAGCCCTAAAACTTACCACAGAGCATGTAAACCCTCCCAGAGCCTCACACCCAGCAACAGCCTTTATGTACAAATCTTTCAAACATCACAGTATATTACAAAAACTGCATAAGCCTAACAGCTCGCTCTCAGAACTCAGAGTACATATAACTGCTAATTTTTGACATACAAATATACAAAACAGGCACACGCTTGCACATTAGTAACATGGGGGGAGGACAACTAGGACACCAAGGCAGAAAACATGGGTGAGTTATGGATGCTGACCTGGTGCTAGTGGCATGACATTCCACCACAATCCATGTACATAGTGGTACAATGCTTTGTTACCAGGTGGCATTACTAACACAGCAGGTAGAACCACTTGAGTGGTTGATCGCACTGTTAGATAACCAGTTGTCCACAACCATTGGAGGTTCTGTAGACTGTTATGACAGCCAGAGTCTCCCACAACTCTGATTCCATGTAAAAAAAATGTTTCCCATGAAATTAGGGGTGGAGAACATGTAACAAAAGTGTGTGTTTTCTTCAAGAAAACCCCCAAAACTCACCACAGAACATGTATACCCCCCAGGAGCTTCTGCGGGCCTGATGGCCCCCAGACCCCCACCATTGATTTGTCCCTTTTCAAAAATGTCATATTTAACCCCCCAAACAAAATTCTAGCTACACCACTGACTGCTACCCCTGTTGCTGACCACAGAGTGGAGGATGGGCTGAAGAAGCCTCAGGCGCTGTGCCTAGTTGACCTTCTCCCATGGTGAGGTGGCTAATGAACAAACACCTGGAGCAGTGGAAACCTGGAGACCAGGGTTTAGTTCCCTGTTTCCTGATATATATATGTTTTGTAATACATTTTGAAACAAAGTTCCCCCCTTCCAAGTTTCTGCTTATCCCGTTGGTCCACACCCCCCTAGGAGTTGATTATTATAATTCCAGGGGGTGTAGAGGTAAAGCCACCCATGTCTGGGGGTGCAGGCGTAGAGCCCTCCTCAAAAACCAAAAAGCCATTACTTTCAATGGTGAGAGCTGTTTTTGTTAGGGTTGGTGTTTTTAACGATGCTATTTCAGAGAACAACATTATGGTTGTGGCATTGTTTGCTGTGCTGTTTATGTCTTTGACATTATGACCCCATGCAGATGAATCCTTCTGTCAAACCCTGCAGATCACCTCTTCTTCGACGCAACCCTGTGGATGTTGCAAATCTTGGGTCTTGGTCACAGGGACCTTCATTGTTTTAAAATATGGCTCAGGTTCCCTGATGCACCCCAAGATTGCTGCAGCCCTAGACTGCCACAACTTGTGGCAATCTAAGGGCTCTTTGAAAATTGAACCCCCTGTCTTTGGTTTACTTTTGACATTTTAGCCAAAGATACTTTGAGTCTTTGGTGATGGTGTTTAGCAGCCTACTAAATGAATAAGTGGCACCTTTAAACCACCCCTCACCCACCCCAATCAATCCCAACCTCCTTAACCCTGCCCTGGTCCTATTTTAGTAAAATACTCAGCCAGCACTGCGCACAGTGCCAGGCACCACAAATTTTTGATGTAAAAAAACAAAATGTCTGGGAAGAGAAAAAGAGGATGGAAAATGACCAGAAAGGGTAAAGGGGTGGTCATGGGGACTAGCACTGGCCACTAAGAAATGCTCTAGTGGGTTTTTTTTTGCCATTCTGCCCCTGCGCCAGTGGGCTGGCTTGCCTCCTCTACTTAAGCAGGTGCACCTCCAGCTCTTGCTCAGAATCAAATCACCGAAACAGAGAAACATACAAACATAAAAAGATATTAGCAGAAAAAGACTCTTGGTTCTTCATGTCTGCCCAGGGAGCTGCGGCTAATGTGAGACATGGGAGCAGAAGGGTCCGTGACTGGGCAGAGGGATCAGTGGCAATAGCAGCAGCAAAATAAAGTATACTAAATAAATTAAAAAAAAAAGTGGAGAGGGCAAACATGACAGAAACCAGGTTCACTGTTCCTTAGGCTTCATCTACTTGTCTACAACTGGCATCAAAATCCTCTGCTTGTGACATTACAGTCTGTTGCTGTGGAAATGACTGATGTCACAAGCAGAGGGTACCGATGTCAACTGTAGACACAAATTCATAGCAGATCATGTCTTCTGGGCAGAGGTTCTGTTTTCATTTCAATTTCTATAGTTATAAACAAAAGCAGGAATCTAAATACCAAAAATAAATAACATCTTATGTAAAATGTGTTGTGTCTAAAACTTAAAACTGTTTCAAGATTTTTTTTGTTGGAACACATCAGGGGCCTTTAGAAATCTTGATTATATCAACAATAATTCTTAACTTTATTTTCTAAAAAGGAAACTACATAAATTATCCCATCCCGCAACCCTTCATAAGGAAGTAATGTATCCATACCAATAAAATCTAATTATTTCTTGCCTGCCTAGAGTTTCAAAGCTTAACTTTTTTTTTACCTCAGTGGCTTGAGGGTTAAAGTTTGCCCTCGGCCATTATAAATTTATCTCTGAAAGAAAGCTTTATCTGCTGGATTTTCTTTAAACAGTGTTAATGGTTCAACTATTCATGCAATGAAAAAAACAAACACTTGCAACAAACCATATTAACTAGCAACCACTTAGTGACCGGTTATCACATGAGTATAAAATTTTGGCCGTTTGATAAAACAGACTCTTCATGCCATTTCTTTCTTCTGAAAATATCCCAAAACCTTATACAGATGTAAGAATTACACCAATTTCTGCCATTTAAATGCTCAATTTTTAGCACACAGGCACATTCTGATTTTATATTTAGAACAGTCTAGCTGATTAAAGCTTTGTCACTTAGCAGTGAAATATTGTGATTTTGTAAATGAACTGAGATAAATCAGACAGGTCTTATTAATTATTGCTTGCCTGGTAGGTTAGGCATTGGTTTTTCACCTCAGTGGCCGAGAGAACAGTTCTTGCCTTTGGTCATGTCGGAGGGGCTCATTAAAGGACCTCCTGGGAGCTGACAGAAATTGTTAGTGAAATGCGATGGTCAGTGCTAAAGCCAGTACCCAACAGAAAAAGGATTCCCTCATCACTGGGAACTAACAAGGCTGTATGTATTACACCTGTAATCAAACTGCTCAGAATGCGCACAGAGACCATGTGTTCTCTATGTGATTAGTGGAGCTATCTAAAAATGCTGAATCCAATACATAATTGATGTGCACACAATTGCAAGCCTCCAGACATCTCAAAAAATGTTGCAGTTGCATGCCTCAGGAATTGTTACATTTAACATGCATTGCACAAAACTAAGCTTTTGATATATTAAAGGTGATGCCACTTTACGTCCACGCACTGGCAGTAAAATTTAATTAAATTCACTACAGTTCTTATCAGATGCATTTAGAACTATCTCATATGAAATACTATGGTACGCAATGGTTAAGGTAAAAGAAAGTTACTGAATATTTATCGGAAATGAAATACAATGCAATGTATATACCACCCAACATGACTCTTTAGCATGGGTGTAGCCAGGCATACGCCAAGTACCCCATGATGTACAATTTTTTTTAAGAGGATAGCAAATAGGCTCTGAACTGCTTCCTTTTTCCATGAAAACTAACAAAGAAAATGCTGAACCTTTCTGTAATTTTATTCATAGGAGTCAAAACTAGAAGGACTGGTCACTAATACTGTCTTTGCATCCCAAGGACAATACAACTTTACAGGCTTTGGGCTGGTGCGTGGGTGTCTTAGGAAGCAATGCATGGCATTTGTATTTACCCATGCATAGCAGCAACCATTGTCATGAGATACAAAAGTTGTATTTATTGTGCCAAATGAGGCAACAAACACGGTCCTGGTGTACATTTGTATATTGTCTGGCTACACCACTGTTTTTTAGTGGTTAAATTTGAAAAGTTATTAAGTTATTTAGCAGTGAAGAGGTACTCATTGAATATATTTGGTGTGGTGGGGGGGGTCAAAAGGACCCATTTTAGAACTGTCTGCTTCTTTTTCAAACTAAATTTAGACTTCTATCTGGACTTTGTCCAAATGAATACTCCACCTATGAGATGGAGCTACATCTGTCAGAAGTTTGCATCTAATAAAGAATGCAATTGTGGCAAAAGAAAAGGATAAACATTTCATATGTATCCCTGCAAATGATGACTTTTTGTTACAAACACATCTTTTGAAAAAAGCAGGACTACCCAGATGCATTTGGGCAGACATGGGCGTAGGCATTGCATGTACTTGCATCTTCATCTGACCCTTCTAGAAATCCTGCACCCTGAGTTTCTGAAACTACTGCTTTGTTAAACAAATGCATTTCCTTTACTATTTAAACTACTGTAGCTGAACAGTGCTGTGTACTGTTCATGTTTTTTTTAATTATTATTTGTTGACCAGGTAAGGCCCACTATGTACAAGTACCTGTTTTCAGGGGCAACCCAGGAGCTTTGTGGTGGTTAAGTGAGTTGTGAGAGGCCTTTTGGCACCATGCATTTCTGCTTAAAGTTGAACCAGCATAATATTTTGTGGTGATTTGCATATACAGCCCATGATGCTTTGCATTATGGGGGTATGTGTGATTTTGCATTTCTTTGAAACTTGGCTTCATGGCCAATCCCCTTTGGGGTAACCCTAGCCTCAGTGATAGTGGACTAAGGTTCTTTGTCTTTTAGCTTGTTTTTTGTTTTTATTGGGCTCACCACAACCCAATCCAGATAGGCCAACTTAGGATAGCTGGTTCATTCCACTGGGGTGTCATATAGATGAGGCACACTATTGAGTCCTGGTAGGACAAAACACGTGTATGTGTGTTCTGTTGGCACTCTTTGCAGTCTGTGTGAGAGGCCTTTTGGCACCATGCATTTCTGCTTAAAGTTGAACCAGCATAATATGTTGTAGTGATTTGCATATACAGCCCATAATGCTTTGCATTATGGGGGTATGTGTGATTTTGTATTTCTTTGAAACGTGGCTTCCTGGCCAATGCCCTTTGAGGTAACCCTTGCGTCAGTGCTTGTGCACTAAGGTTCTTTGTCTTTGAGTTGCTCAGAGTCACACAGTATGCAAGTGGAGGTTGTAAGACCCAAACCCAGGTCTGCTAGAGGTACCAAGCTGATTGACAGCTCATTACTCTAACCTCTAGGCTATACAGCCCAAAAGCATGAAATCTGTAGGTATTTTCACATGTAAATGTCAGTATCTTTAAGATGATCACTTTATTTGCTTTAACAGTACCAAAATACCTTGAATCTATCTTAAATCAAATGTCAAAGAAGAATTTTCTTTACATGTCTCCTACTGTTATAATGTCTTATAAGGAGAGTCTAGCCTCATTACTTTTCTTCATCTTAAGAATATTATTCACTGATTGCAGTGTTTTAATTGAAAAAGAGACATGAGCTTGGCCCCCCTTTTTGCACTGATAGGGTAAACCCCCTTTTATTTCAGAAGATGTGATCAACTACAGTGTTATTCTAGTAGCTTAACAGTCTTTTAAATGATTACATTGCCTTTGCAGAACTGAGCTCTATGTCAGGTTCCCTTGGTGTTCCAAGCAGGTTGTTAAAAAGTCCAGCTGGTGCCAGACACTATCCCATGATTTTTTTCTATTTATAATTTAACCACTGGATAGCAACACATGTGTCATGTGGTACTAAAAATTAACATTTTGTACTTAGAGGTAGAACATCCAGTGATGTGTACATACAGTATGAATATATTCAAAGGGATGAATACTAATAAATCAGTTCCGTTGCACCTTCTGTTTTAGACCCAGTATGTAGAATGTCTTCATGTATAATTTTTTATGGTAAATTAAACTGCACTATATCAGGTCTCCACTACAGATGATTTGTTTTGGACCTTTTAGAGTAAAATATAGTTGCAATATAGTATCCACTTGACAATACTGCCAGTGATACGAAAAGTTATAACTGGGAGTAGATTCAGACTCCAACGTTCATGATTCAGGACCTGCATAGGTTGGGAATATTACAGAGCATTACAGACTCAGTCACTGAGGGTAGTGGCTACCAGCCAACTAGTACACAATTAACCACAGGCAGCTGACCAAAGAGTGGTACAAGTATCCCTTGCCCACCCTCCCTGACTGGAGAGCAGGTGTAGTCAGGTTGGTGGTGACCTTTATGGAGATGAGACTTGGGAATAATGGACAAAATGAAATGCTATTCAGCAGATGGTGCCTATAGCATGAGGTACAGTAGCTATCATGGAAACAAAACAGGTGAGTAATGGTGCTAAGTGCTTTTGATGCTGCCAGCTCCCATTTTGCCACCCAACTTAGTTCCCCTCCAAAACCTCTTAGGAAACATCAAAGGCCTTTCTCGCACCCAGCCTTAATCCAGTGCACTGAGACCTCTAGTTCAAAGAACTTTCTTTAAATATTCTCCTTAAACTGCAACCCAAACTTTTTCTTTCCTTTCCACAAAGTAGCAATTACAGCTCTGTTGCACGGTGATTGGGCTTGGGCCGATTAGCTCCTGCTATTAATTAATCTCACAAAGGGGGCTCATTTCCTGGCATTCAGACTGACAAGAGACTGGAGAACAGAAAGCTCATTCAAAGTAGTTCGAGCTATCCAAGGGAAGAGGTAACGGAAGAAAGAAACCTAAAGTATTAGGTGGAGGGCATATTTGATACTGCCTACTTGCCAGTGATTGAAAGCTTTGTTAAGAAGAGCACTCTACTAATCTTTACCTGTAAAAGCTTAAGCACGAGTAAATGCAGCAGAAGTGCCGCTAAGTTGAGACAGAGAGGCTTCACAGGACACCCATTCGATTTCTGGCTACAAATGCATCTTCTACTGCATTATACTTTAAACAAAAAGTGTTCATTTTGCTTAAACAGAAAAGCACTTGGAAAAGAAAAGAGATGAAGAGAGGCAAAAAAGTGGAACAGTAGAGAAGAGATTAAAGCTTTCTCATTCAGTATCTCTTTCGTATTCAAATTGTGCTAAGGGCTCTGTGAAAGTTAGAAGCAAGCTTGTTCAGGAGGGCTTCTAGAGTGTGTGTGTGTGTACATGGATTTCATGGGAATAGAACAGAAGCCATAGACTGGGTAATGAAAGGAAGATAAGATGTCCTATGTAAAACAACTCAAGAGTGATTCAATTACTTTAGCAGCCATCAAGGCAAGCTTTGATGATTTGAGAAAATATTGTCAAAATTAAATAGACAGAACATATTTCTAATGTTACACTACTATATTATGCAATAGTAAAGGAGTTTTTTTTATTTTGCAGTCAAGCTTTCTCTCTACTGTTGTTGCTGACCTGCCCCACTGTAGCCAGCTCTTCTTGCCCCCTCACCTACCTTCTCCAGGACTTACCCCTGCCTCCAAGCTACTATGGCCTACCCCCAAGAATGGTACCATCAGGAGTGACCAAGCCCTTCTGGAGTCCTGATCCACTGGAGAAGTGTGCCATGTTAGCACTTGAGGGCAAGTAGGACACTGTCGTCTGCATCTATTGGGTGTTTTTCTTCGATCTCCCATCCCCTGAAACATAACTGGTAAGGGTATCAGGGCAGAGATACATGCAGGCATATAGCTGTGCTGATTTCCAGTGGCATTCCCCTTCTCTTGCATGGTGGCTCCAGTTGCTCCTCTTCCAGACAACTTCCAAGTGATGGTAGCTGTGCGTAACACACTGATCATCCTCCTGGAAGAAGGAGAGCATCCTCTGGGATCTTCCACCCTCCTCCCTCTGGCTAGTTCATATCTGATCTCATCAATAACACTGTGATTAGCACCTCAGCAGCTGCATCAATGGGCCAGCCTAGTGCAAGTGTCTTATGCAAAATGTCACATATAGCAGGATGGTTATAAGGGGCAGTAGACATCGCCTACCTAGATATCAACAAAGCCTTTCATACCATCTGACACAGAAGACTGGTTAACAAGATGAGTAGTCTGGGCATGGGGCATAAGGTGATACACTGGGTTAGAAACTTGTTGATGGACAGAAGACCGATGGTGGTAGTAAATGGGATCCAATCCAGGTAGAGAGAGATGACCAGTAGAGTACCACAGGGATCAGTACTGGGATCAGTCCTGTTCAATGTCTTCATTAGTGACATTGCAGAGGGGTTGGAAGGAAAGGTCTGCCTATGTGCAGATGACACCAAGATCTGTAACAGAGTGGATACTCCAGAAGGGGTGTAGAAAATGAAGAGGGACCTGGAGACGCTTGAAAGATGGTCAGAGTTGAGGTAACTGAGGTTCAATTCAAAAAAGTGCAAGATAATGAACCTAGGTAGGAGGAACCCTGGAGAGAGCTACAGAATGGGGGGAAAGGTGCTGACTGTCACAAAAGAGGAAAGGGATATAGGGGTTATCATATCTGATGACCTTAAGGTATCAAAGCAGTTCACAAAGGCTGCAGGGAGGGCCAGTGGCATGCTGGGGTGCATAGGCAGAGGCATTACAAGCAGGACATAGGAGGTGTTGATGCCATTGTATAAAACACTGGTAAGACCTCACCTGGAGTACTGCATGCAGTACTGGAGACCACACATGCATAAGGACATAGACAAGATGGAGCCTATCCAGAGAAGGGTGACAAACATGGTGCATGGCTTGCATTACAAAACATATGAGGAGAGACTGAAGGACCTCAATATGTACTCACTGAAGGAGAGGAGAGAAAGGGGGGACATGATAGAAACTTTCAAGTACCTCAAGGGCATAAACAATGTGCAGGTGGGGGATATTTTCCATTGTAGAAAAGATATCAGAACAAGGGGACACAATATGAAATTGGAGGGGGTTAGATCAAGAGGTAACGTAAGGAAGTGTTTCTGCACAGAGAGGGTGGTGGATGCTTGAAACAGTCTTCCACAAGAGGTGGTGGGGACAAGCACAGTGGATGGGTTTAAACATGCCAGGGATAGGCACAAGGGAACATTGGGTGGGGAGAGAGTGATGAAAAGCCATTAATCACTTAGGGTCAGTGACTGCATACAAGTTTAGGGCTTATGGGTAGACTAGATGGGCCTAGCGGTCCTTATTTGCCAACAATTTCTATGTATTTATGTTATTAAAGATAATTTACTCTGTATATTGAAGCAGTGAATGCAACTCTAAGCTATACAATACATATACTCAGACAATTTAAGCTGAATTTTAATGTATGTCTCCTGAAGGGAATTTTTGAGAGTACATGATTCTCCAATATATTAACACCTGCTTGTGCTCTGTTGCAAGTGTTACCAATTCCCTGCAGAACTAGAGTGTAAATGGATATTTTCACAATGCACTTCCTTGCCCCAAGCAACCTCTTAATCTGACATATCTGATTCCTCTAGTTTTTTTCACCTGATTTAAAACGGATTGTTTTCAACAACTCTTTAACAACACGAGTTCAGATTTTAATGGTAAATTCACAAAAGAACACCACAGAATGTTAATGTTTTGCAGTTCTTTTGAATTACAAAATCCTATTTTTTTTAGTCCATGGGGGCTTCCTCCAATTTTTCTGCACTCTCAACCCCATTCGCCACATTACCCTTTCACCCCTGAACTACTGTATACCAGACACATACACAAGTTGAAGAGGTCTCACCAAGGTCTATTCATCAACTGACCACTAGGGGAGCTGTATTATGTCAGATGATTAAAACCCTCCACAAGAGAATAAATGCTTTACCTTCATGGAATGTAGTCTGCACTGGCCTAAAAAGCAAGAGTCTTAAAGTTGCCCCAAAACACCTGCTTCCTGTGCTGCAATGCAGTGGGCTGCCACCTCTTCTAGTGTACTGGACCCCCACTTTTCATATTACAGAAGAAAGGGTTTATTTATTTAGTTTTTGTTGACCAGGTAAGTGCACTAGACAAATCCTGCCTATTTTCAGGCACAACCCGGGGGAAGGGGATACAGATGAATGCCAACTGACCTTGAACCAGGTTAAGCTGTTGGTAGTATTTTTAATGAATGAGGGAAATTTGGCCAGGACACCGGGGGAAATTCCCCTACTCTTTTCGATAAGTGCCATGGGATCTTTAACATCCACCTGAACTACCACCAGAACAGGCAGATGGGACCTCGGTTTTTAACATCTCATCCGAAAGACGGCACCTCAGAAGTGCAGCACCCCTCTCATGCTGCACTACAGTGTCAGTACTGGGATATTAACCCAAGTGCCAGATGTGGGAACTGAACCCACAGCCCTCTGATCTCCTGGCCTCAGAGGCGAGCATGCTACCTACTGAGCCACTGACACTGCTAACACTGCTGTTCTGAAAGAACTCTTAAAACTGAAGGTGGACAAAGCAATGGGGCCTGATGGGATTCATCCCAGAATTCTAAAAGAACTAAGGGTAGAAGTAGTGACACCACTGACTACCCTCTTCAACAAATCATGGGAGGATGGGGTGGTACCTGAGGACTGGAGGAGGGCAGATGTGATTCCCCTTCACAAAAGTGGGAGCAAAGCAGAAGTAGGAAACTACAGACCTGTTAGTTTAACCTCAGTGGTAGGGAAAATGATGGAATCACTTCTGAAAGAAAGAATTGTTGAGTATCTAGAGTTAAGGGGCACAGTACCCAAGGCAACATGGATTCACAGTGGGAAGGTCATGCCAGACAAATCTAATAGATTTCTTTGACTGGGTGACCAAAGTAGTAGATCAGGGAGAGGCTGTGGACATGGCCTACCTAGACTTCAGCAAGGCATTTGACACAGTCCCACACAAAAGATTAATATACAAGTTAGCCAGCCTGTAAGTGGGTCCCAAGATGACAATCTGGGTAAGAATTAGCTAGAGAATAGGACACAGAGAGTAATAGTAAATGGAGTCCACTCTGAAGAAAGGGGGGTTACTAGTGGGGTACCGCAGGGTTCAGTATTAGGACCGGTCCTCTTCAATGTCTATAAGCGACATTGCAGAGGGACTGGAAGGAAAAGTATGTCTCTTTGCAGATGACACAAAGATCTGCAACAGAGTTGATGCACAAGGTGGGGTGGAAAGGATGAGAAGGGACTTGGCAAGGTTAGAGGAATGGTCAAATGTATGGCAGCTTAGATTCAATGCTAAGAAGTGCAAGGTAATGCACCTGGGAAACAAAAACCCAGGGGAAGAGTACACAATGGGGTGAGATACTAACAGCAACAAAATGGAAAGGGACCTGGGGTAGTCATATCAGATGACCTAAAGGTGGGCAAGCAATGTGAGAGGGCAGCAAGGAGGGCTGGGGGATACTGGGATGCATAGGGAGAGGCATCACCAGTAGAAAACAGGAAGTTATTATCCCTCTGTACAGACAGCTGGTGAGACCCCATCTGGAGTACTGCGTGCAGTTCTGGAGACCCAGTCTCCACAAAGACATAGACAGGATGGAAGCTGTCCAGAGGAGGGCAACTAAAATGGTGCAGGGTCTGCACCGGAAGACATATGAAGAGAGACTTAAGGAGCTTAATATGTATAGCCTCGGGGAAAGGAGGGAGAGGGGGGACATGATAGAAACTTTCAAGTACCTCAAGGGAATCAACAAAGTCCAAGAGGGTAGCATCTTTCAAAAAAAGAGGTGTGCAAGAACAAGAGGGCACAATTTGAAGATAGGGGGGGGCAGCTCAGAGGTAATTTAAGGAAGTATTTTTTCACAGAGAGGGTTGTGGATTCATGGAACAGCCTTCCAGAGGAGGTTGTGAAGTCAAAAACAGTGGTGGAATTCAGCATGCATGGGACAGTCATAAGGCAATTCTAGGGGTGGGGTGGGAAGAAGTAGGCTGCTGGTTAACTAGGATCTGCAGCTTATCCATTAGGTAGGGAAATGGGCAGACTGGGTTGGCCAAGCGGCCCTTATCTGCCGTCAAATTCTATGTTTCTATGTTTCTTTAATATATATGTATCTCTCCCTCTCCCTCTCCTGGTCTCTCTCTCTCTGTCTCTCTCTCTCTCTCCCTCTCACTCTGTGCTGAACCCCCCAGAATACAGTCCACACTGGCCTAAAAAGCAAAAGTCTTGCAGTTGCCTCAGAGCCCTGGCTCCCTATGCTGCTTGTGGTGGGGTGCCACCAAACCAACTGGTATCTATTCTAGTGTAAGTGACCCCCCACTTTTAATATGACAAGAGACCTTAAATTTCCTCTGCTCTCTCTCTCCACCCTCATCCTGTGATGAACTCCTCAGAGCTTTTCTTAATGACTCTCAATTGCAGCTATTGTCTCCCAGTTTGCACCTCATGGCTGCTATAACTGTTAATTGCTTCTAAAGCACTTTGTAATACAGGTTGCAGTAGAGTAACTACAGTATATAAATTCACATGTAATTCATGCCTTCCTTCCTTTCCTTGCAGTTATGCAAAGAAGCTTTGGTGCCTTTAGATGCCCTCCTGTTTTTCTTGTAGTGTCTATCCTACATTTAGTATGTGTTGACTTTTTTTGTTAAATTGGTAATTACATTTTGCATTGCCTTTGTAACTACCATGGATCTCCCTCATCAGCAGCTTCTGCTTCTCCTTCATACTGCCTGAACATTGTATGACACCTGGTGCACCATTCTAGGCCTTTTGAATGAATACCACAGAACTGTGCAATGCATTTTATAGAATGTCTTGAAAATATAAAAAGAAGAAGAAGATGAGCATTTATATAGTGCTTTTCATACACAGTGTATCCCAAAGCGCTTTACAAGCAATGCTAGACTGGTAGTTTAGAGACTGAATGTGTGGTGACGGCCATATCGCACATCATCACCCACACATAGCCTGGATAATTGCATGACCAGGGAAAAGAAAGGGCAATAGATGCTGAATAGAGTAGAGTACAATGTCTATTTGAGAATACTACTAAGTTAGATCAGTAATTGGTCAAAAAATGGTCAAAGCATTTCAGAAATCTGGCTTACATGGAGCAAAAAACAGGATAGGGCATTTAACAGTGGTGCAATTATTTTCTATCACCTCTAAATGAGTTTCTAAAAAAAATCTAGAACAGCTATCATTTAAGAACCTCTGTGATGATCCACAACCAACAAGTTCAGATGATCAGCAAATGATTGCTGTCATACACACATATAAATATTATGCATTTAGTAGTCACTACTTTGGAGGATTTCATAACAAGGGAATTGTATGCAGCTGGCCCCTGCTATCAGTTTAGTTATTATTAACGAATAGGCAATACTTTAAGAAAAGTAACACCAGACATTTGAGACAATGCAGTCTTTGAAAGTCCTTTCTTGGAAGGAATGAGTAGTTCAATTTTCCAGACTGTCATTCCAGCGCTTGATCATCTAAAGGTACTGTAAATAAAACTATGCATCTAATACATTCTAAGGAATGAGAATAACACTGCACAGAATTCAGACAGATAGTTGCATGAGTACTGTTGCAGGTTGGCCAGAATTGCTGCCAAAATCTTGTATGTTTTTATAAAGTGCAAGTCCAAGGTCTAATGCTAGCATTTAATTTTGTTTTGCAAGAGGATCCTGTCCAACAAAGTGTAGATAGCAAAACAGAGGAAGATTAATGGATATGACTGATTGAGGGGGATTTGAGCTTCCTGTCACATACCTGTAACCAGAGCTTAATCATAAATTCAGTTTTATCAGAATATATGCTGCTACTACTTGCTTCATTTGCCAAATTACATTTCTTTCTAAAACTAACAGACTGATGAAAATGCTTGTATATTGTCCCACAATCACAGGTGTACGCAAGACCATAACGTGGTGATTTGGCTGGTAAGTTGCAATATGATATCACACAGAAAAAAATAAACAGTAATATGTGAAATACTCTGTAGGTTTTCATGCCATTTTGCTAATGGGAAGTGGATGTTTGACTGTTTGAAATAAACCCATGTTATTTAATCCTTCTTTCTAAAGATTTCATATAAATAAAACTGATAATATAGAAAAAAAAGTGTTATCTTGCCAATAATATTTAAAAACATTGTTCCACTGGATTCATTATTAAAACTGTATGTTTTTTATTCTTTGATAATTGGGTAAGGCCTACTGGGCCCACAGCCTATTTTTACGGGCAGCTCAGGAGCACTGGGGAGGTTAAGTGACTTGCTCAGGGTCACAAAGTAAGCAAGTGTAGGTTATGGGAATCAAACCCAGGTCTGTTGGATATACGTTGCTTTTTCACAGTTCCTTACCCTAACCTCTAGGCTATATTGCCAGCCCTCAAAATTAGATTTTACATTATTTGACTTTTATTCATTAATTTAGTTTCTGTTGACCAGGAAAAAAGGGCTAGACAATGCTGCCTATTTGCAGCCTTCTCCGTAGAACAGATGCAAACCAGCTGCAATGGAACCAGATTAAGCTGTACTGTATGTGAGAAGTACCATGGAATTAGTTAGTTGCCGTATTGGTCCTTGTACGAACAGATCCAGAAACAAATAGCTTAATACCTTTTATTGGACCAACACAAATGTAACAAAAGAAAATGGTGTTTCAGCTTTCGGACCAGATAAGTCCTTCCTCGGAAGCTTAAGAAGTACCATTGGATTTTTAGCTTTCACCTGAACAACCACCAAAAAAGACAGACATGTTCTTGATAGGGCTGTGCAAAATGCAGAATCCCACCAACAGAAGTGATGTGGAATGACAAGTCCACCTCTGAAATGCTCGGAATTTCTTTTTAAATTCTGCAGAATTCTGAAAAGCAGTTCTATGTGAAGCATGGAATGCTTTTCTGTAAATCACACAAACCACAGAATCTATTTCCATGGATTGTGGGAATAAATCTACAGTTTATATAAACCATTTTGCATGTGAGATGTCAGATTTTCTACTACCAAAGGAATTCTACAGAACTTGAATGTGCTGCACACAGTCCAAAACCTCAGTTTAATGTCTCATCTAAAATATGGCACACCCCAACAGTACAGCATCACCCTAGTAATACATTCTTGTGCCAACATTTGTGGTATGAATCCAATCCCAGTGCAGGTTGAGAACACATGACCTTCTGGCCCAGAGGCAAATGTGCTACCAACTGTGCCATGCTGAAATTAAATTAATAGCTTCAATTAAACATTACACTGAATTCCTACATGTACTGAGTATCACAGACATATATCTCAACTGCTATGAATTTTGCATAGTGCTATGATTTTTGCACTCACATTTATCCATCCTCTGCAAAGCTTTGCTGATGTTCCTTATACTGGTAGAGCTATGTCTGGACACATACATTATTAAAACATTGAACTAACTTGACAGAAACATTCCTTAATACTGAACATATAGGGCCCGCTACTCCATAATGTATTATTCTCTAAAACAAAAAAAGTTATACACATTCTGACAATTTGCTCTGCATTTTGAAGGCCAGGGCTATGCATTTTAATGCTGAGAGGTTGAGAGGTATGATCATAGGATATGCTTTCTTACTGTATAGATTATCTTTATATTCTATGTTCAGCTTTTAAAAACAGCACCTCATGTTACAGATGAAATGTTGTACTGTACCTATACCTTCTTATTTAATTTTAGATTGACCCATTTCCCATGTCTTATAAGATGCCCCTCTTCTCCCTTTGAGCATCCATTGTCCCATAAGGTCAGGGAGCAGTTTCTGTTCTTCAATGCTAATTCATTTTAGTCACATAAACAGTGATGTTTAGCAATGGGCGTTCAAAAACAGAACAGAATATGGGGTATATCCACATCAAAAGGAACATTATTTTAAGTATTTCAGATCTATAAAAAATGTTTATGTAGCGTCAAACAATGAAGAAAGGGGCAGCTAACAAAAATGGAGAAAAGGGGAAGCTATAATAGAATAAATGGATGTAGGTACCAAATTGTCCCTGTAACAAAAGCCTTTTGTAGCCACAGGGAGCCCAATGCTGGTGTCCAAAAACACCCCCATTCCCACACCAGGCGCAAATTCCTGTGTTTATGACAGTTAAGTAAAGATGTGGCAACCGAAAGCCCACACCTGTGGCGCACTTGTCTCTTCTCCCTCCCATTCTGCCACCAGGTGCCCAATCCCATTGTCAGACACATTATAGTTACAACTGATTCGGATAGTGGCTGACCAAGTTGGTGAGTGGAGGGTTTGTGCCATTTGCCATCTGCTCATATGGGCTCCAGAAGACATGAGGGATACTTGGCCTTGGGACTGGATAAGTGACTGGGTGCAATGGCTTCCATGGATGCTTTGACATAGGGAGGGGTGTGAAAACAGGTGCCACTGTGTGTTAGGAATACTTGGTCATGGGGTAGGTTGAGTGACTGGGTGCCAATGTTTGCCAGGGATTATAGGGTGTGAAGTAGGGTGTGGGAATGGGTGCCACTGGATGCTAAGGATAATTGGATGCAGGGACCAGCACTCTATAGGTGCCACTGGATGTCAGGTATATCCAGACTCAGACAGGGTGTAGTAGGCCCAACACAGTGTGAGGGGACTTGTGCTTGCCATTCACAAAGTACGTTATAGGCCTGAAGCAGTGTGTGAGTCAAAGTAGGCTAGTGGTCTGATCCACTGTGAGTGGTCCTATGTCTTGTGAATGGGCTGCAGGCCCTTTAAAAAAGCATACTATAGGCTGAGGAAGCATGAGGGGTGACGTGCTTTGTGAATAGCACACAGGGACATTCACAAAGCATGTTATTGGCCCATGGTAGTGTGACACAGCCTGTGCATTGAGAATGGCCTGCAGATCCATCCACAAAGCATATTAAGATTGGTGCCACTGTGACCAGTCTTATGTTGTTACATATCTTTTTCAAAAAGTAAGGATATTAATGCCAAAAAAAACCTAATTTAATACGGCAGTGAAGGTTTAAGCACGTGTTAAAAGTAGAGAAATGAAAAGTTCAAGGAACATGGCCCCTCAGTCATGGTAAATCTGTGACATGCCATTTTGTGTGGTTTGAATGATCATGTAATGCAGTGTTGATGTTACCCTAACTTCAACACCCTTTCTTCAAAGTATTGCTGTGTGACTATTTTTGTCTGTACCTGGAAAGGTAGTGCTAAAATGAGGGTAATACAAATGTTGCATTGCTTGATCATTAAAACTCTTAGAGATACCACATCAAAGATTTACTAAAATTGTAGGGAGTTTTTCCTTGACTTTTCATTTCCCTATTTTTTAATTAATTGTTTACTTCCTGTCAGACAGCATCCCCCTTCTGCCAATCAGGCTAGTCCCATCTGCCTGTGTGGACAGCTCTTATAAACTCTTCCTGACCCCACAGCTTATGCCATTTGTGAGGGTTGGCCACAGCCCATCAACATACCCCATCCAATCTAGCTCTTGCTGTGAAGAACACTCTATGCAGGGTTGAAGTGGCTGGTAGCAGAAAGTGAGGCCCAGACTCAATAGCTGTCATGCTGCTCACTTTGAGGATTTTTCTGATAGGCCATGACACCTCAACAGCTTTCTGCCTACGAGAGTCGGTGGCACCAGCCTGTAAGCAGGGGACTTTAAATTGCTGCATGTTCACCCACATCAAGGCAGTTCCACTTCCTACCTGCAGGTGGGGCTCAGATAGCAGGAAGGCTCATCACCCCCTCCCAGAGTAGGCACACAGTATGTCTGCATCTTGTTCTAGACCCCACTGTCCCGGGGAAAGTTGAGACCAAGCATCAATTCAGGGACTCCCACATTGTGGAGATGTGTTCCACCAGCTGATACCATGGGCCTATATTCCTAAAACCCTAAATGATGCAGCCTGCAACCCGGATCTAGTGAGGGTCCACAGGAGGTTGTGAGGGCCACTGAAGTTGCCCTCCCCCAACCCCCGGGAACATGCAAGCACAGCCTGCAGCCCGGATCCAGTGAGGGTCCACAGGAGGTCATGAGGGCTGGTGAAGTTGCCCTCCCCCACCCCGCGGAACAAGCAAGCAGAGCGTGTAGCTCGGATCCGGTGAGGGTCCACAGGAGGTTATGAAGGCCAGTGAAGTTGCCCTCCCTCACCCCCTGGAACAAGCAAGCACAGGTATGCCGATTGAGCCAATGCCAGTCCAAGGAGACCAGCTCCTCTGAATTGCTCCTTTGAGATCTGAATTGGAACTTGGTGCCATTTTGAACTTTTAACTTCCACAGTATTAACTGTTGGCGTGGTAGTGGAGATAGTTTTTTTGTCCTTAAAAATGCTAGCTACCTAATTGTTTACTACAGTTTACTGGGGGTTACTTAATATATTTTTCGCAAGTGCTAGTTTTCTTACAGCATGTTAGGGGTACTTTAATTTATGTCTCTGGCACTCATTTTCTTCTGCAGCATAGAGATGTCCTGTGTGTAGGAATTGTTATTGCTATAATAAGTTACTGCTTTATGGAACAGAGTGCGATTATACCTAGCTCATCTTTAATTGTTCTGAATTAATTGTGCTGCTTAGACTACCCGCTTTCTCAAAAACTGTGACCTGTGGGATTTTACAAACTATTTCCTGACCTGTGGGATTTAAACATCAATTTACCCTGTTCTTTCAACTGCCTGGTAGAAGAATCTCCTATGTAGCTGAGCCCAGTCTCTCCCGACAACTCTTTCCCTAGCCAGTTCAGGCCCCTCAACCCACCTCTATCTTCTACCCCACTTGATATTATTTAAACCCTTATCTGCCTTTCTGTTCTCCACAGCCTGCAGCCCAGATACAGTGAGGGTCCACAGGATGTCGTGAGGGCCAGTGAAGTTGCCCTCCCCACTCCCTCAAACAAGCAAGCACAGTGCCCGATCGAGCCAATGCCAGTCTGAGGAGATCAGCTCCTCCGAATTTCTCCTGTGAGATCTGAATTTTGATCCCCGCCGATGCTCTGCATTGGCTCCCCACTGCCTCTGCCACCACCCTTGGTCAACTCGTGCTTATATAGGTGGCTCGGTTGCTGACTGAACCAATCAGCCCACTTCTCCATCAGCAGCCTATATCCTATCACCACTAGAGGTAGCCCTGATTTTTCTCCCCTATTGCTACTATTCCTTAGCCTCCCACCTCCCTCCTCCACATCATGTTCCTTTTTTCCTTACTCTGTCTTCTACACTGTTCCCTATGCTCATACTCCGCCCCTTAATTTCCCCTATGAATCAAGCTCCTGGAGTCACTGACTCCCCTTGGGCAGCCTGGCAGTCTCCCCCCTCTGTACATCCCATCTGGTATCCAGACACTCCAGTGAAGCTCCTTTGGGAGGACACCATCTACACTGAGACACCCTCCCTCTGGCTGATGGGACCATCCCTCTGCCCTATCCTACTACCTGCTACTATGACCACTGCCACAGATGGACCACTCACTGTATGCCTTTATTCCACCAGGAGCTGCACCCCACGAAACCCTTTTATCCTCCACACCCTCTCCTCCTGTCTGCCCCCCCCACACTATCCCTCCCTATTCTCTCCCTTTCCAACACACCTGGGTCCTCTGTAGGCATCGCTCATCGTCTCAAAAAATTGGCCTGGAATTCCGTCCTTAGGTCCCTCCTCCTCCTCCTCCTTATCTCTGGTAATATCCACCCAAACACTGGCCCTCTTGCAACCTCAATACCAAACACACCCCTGTCAGTGGGCTTCGTATTGCCAGTCTCAATGTCTGTAGCCTACTAAAAAAGTAGGTCTCGAATCAGGGATGGGTCCTCCAGCATCAGCCCGATGTCATTGCTTTGAATGAAACCTGGCTGTCCCCCCCGACTCCTGACTCGATGGTAGCCCTGCCCGGGTTCAACCTCTTCCAAGCTGATCAGCAGGGTAAACGTGGGGGAGGTTGTGCCATCTACTTTAAGGACTCATCACATTGTCAGCTACTCCCCCCCCCCAGCTGGAACCTGGACCACAAGCCCTTACACTCAAATATACCCTGGGTCACTCCCAAATCCCCTTCTTATCACGGCAGTTTACATTCCCCCCAGAGACCAGAAAGTAGCCTTCCACTCGGTCCTGTCCTATCCTATCTCACCACCATCCCACAACAAAACAAAAAAATAGTTATTGGTGACTTCAACATCAACTGGCTGGCTAAGACCGCCACCCTGCTCATAGATGCAGCTACAGCCCAAGACCTCACTCAAGTAGTCCGTTCTCCCACTCATCAGGATCTTTGTACCAGATCCTCCTCCCTACTCGACCTGGTCTTCACCAACTATCCTCACAAAATCACTAGCACCACTGTGCTCCCAAATGTGCTTAGTGACCACTGCCTAGTTCTCTGCACCTGGTCCTGCAAAGTGTCCAAGACCCCTCCTAAAATAATCTTCCTGCACAAGCTTGGCCCTGGTAAACTTAGGGGAGGCAGTATCACGCAGTGGCTTAAGGGTTTGAGCTGCAAATCTGGTGATATCCAGCAGACAAGACCGGGGTTTGAATCTCACAGCTTCCACTTACATACTATGTGACCCTGAGCAAGTCACTTAACTTCCCTGTGCTCCCAGGTCGCTCCTGTAAAAAAGCTTTCAGCTTAGTGTGCTACTCCTGGTTAAACAACTAAATAAAAAAAAAAAATTAAATAAAATTTGCTCTCCTAAAATCTAATTTCAGATCACTGCACTGGTCCTTCTCAACTAATACCCTCGACCCTGACCTAGCACTTGCCCTTTTCATTCACACCTTCAACACTATCTATGACAAGTTTGCCCCACTTACCAAAAGGATGGTCAAAGGCAACACAGTCCCTTGGATCACTGACCACCTCCTGGTCCTGATGCAATCTCGTGACTCACTATGGCACCTCTCCAATGAGACTGGCCTTACAGCTGATAAGCAGAGGTATAGAGGCCCAGAACAAATGCACGTGGGCATTACGCAAAGCCAAAGCTGAGCACTATAAATTCACCCTAACTGCTGCCTGAGGTACAGGGTGCAAATTCTGGAATAATATCAAGAAAATCAGTGGCAAAGACCCTAACCCACCCAATCAGATAGTTGTTGACAGACACCTGACCTCTGATCCCTCTCGCAAAGCCTCGGCTTTCAATTGCGCTTTCACAAACCTTAGCCATGTCCTCCCTCCTAACTTCTTTGACCCACCCTCTGCCCAGTCCCACCCCCAAATTGACCCTCCCTTTCACCTACAATACATCACCCCCAAGTTTGCCGAGCCTTACCTCAAAAATGCTCTAAGCCACTCCCACTACAGTAGTGACTCCTTAGATCTGAGGCTTCTCTGGCTCACCCTCCATGACGTAGTCTACCCCCTCAACCATATTCTCAACTGCTATCTCTCCCAAGGTAAGTTCCCCACCCGTTGGAAATCTGCTTCCATTACCCCCATATTTAAGAGCGGTGACCATACTGCCACCAATAACTACTGGCCCATCTCTATCCCCCCCACCCACCTAAAGCACTCGAATGCATTGTCTATGATCAGCTCACCAACCACCTTAACAAATATGATCTACTCTGTTAACAGCAACATGGCTTCCGCAAAGGGTACAGTACTACTACAGCCCTGCTGGAATTCACCGCACACATCCACTCCGCATTAGACAGAGGCCACATCACTGGCATTATCTTTGTTGACCTTACTAAGGCATTTGACACCGTCAATCACTCCCTCTTGGTAGTCACTCTTTACAACATTGGCTTCTCCCAGGATGCCCTACACAGGTTCACAGACTACTTATCGGACTGGTCTCAACAGGTCAAAATTGACACTACCCTATCCAATAGACTCCCAGTTCACTCAGGGGTTCCTTGGGGGTCCATTTTGGTCCCCATTCTCTTCAGTCTTTACCTTAACTCCCTTCCCGCATCCTGCTCTGGCAACCTACTACTATATGCGGATGATGCTGTACTTTACGCATCCAGCCCCGACCCTATTCAACTCCACCAAACCATCCAGTCCTCCTTCAGCGACGCCAAACAGTGGTTCTCTGCACAATGTCTAATACTGAAGTACAAGAAGACCAAGTTCATGATCTTCTCTCACCCTCAGAACTCCAGGAAGGAACTTTGCCCCCAGGTTCTAACTGTGGATCGAACCCCTCTTGAGCAAGAAGACTCCTTTAAATATCTGGGCATCTCTTGTAAACTGCTCTTAATGTCCATCTTGACTTGCTCAATCGATTTAAACACTGCCTTACTCCAGGTGTCCTCCAGCTTGCTGTCTCATCCTCTGTCCTCTCCCTCCTTGACTATGGTATACTTATTTATAGCGCTGCCACCACCTCGGCCCTTCGTAGGCTCCATCTCTACCTCAACAAAACCTGTCACCTTGTACTGGACTGAGACCATCTCACCCATACCTGCTCACTATATAACTCTACTAACTGGCTTAATTTAGACAATAGGATCAAGTTCCACACCTGCCTTATGGCCAAAAAGATCACCCTTGGTCTCCCACCCCCTGGTCTTACCTCATTAATCTATCTGACTACTGTCCAAAAAGCAACCCGTAGCTCTAGAAAAAAACTCCTCACAGTTCCTCACTGTCAAACCTCCCAGTTTTAAAGATCCTTTAGCTACAAAGTCCCTTCTTGGATGAATGACCTGCCTAGCTCCCTCACAAACAGAAATAGAATTGGCCTCTTCAAAACCCATCTTAGAGGTTATCTTCAATCCTTTAACAGCTGTGACTGCCACTGAACCCGTCACCTACTCCTCCCTCTACCATGGCAATGGCCTCTGGCTGGCTTACCCTCCCTCCCATCTCCTTTTCTACAATTTTGATGATCTCTGTATAAGTGCCTATATGCTTACCTGTTCAAGCAATCACCCTAATTTTTTTTGGAACTGATTGCAAGCCTCTAATTGTATTTTACATGTATCAAGTGTGTCCTGTTCCCTGCATTGTATTTACCTTATTGTTGTAATGTCTTAGCTATGTGTCATGGAACCTTTGTAAATGAATCTTTGACTCAAAGGTATTTTCCAAATCCTGAATAAATAAAAAAAAATTAATAAATAAATAAATAAAATAATTCTAATACCATCAATACAATGTAGAAAGGGTAATCATCATGACCAAAATGTGCAATGGAAGTATTTACATTAAAAATATAACCGAAACCACAGATCAGATAAGAAGGGATGGGGAGGGTCAGTGGAGTGACTGGGAAAGGGTGACTGTTTCTGAATTCAAGGAGGGAGAAGATACAAAAGAGGAAGATCAGGGACTGTGTAAGAGGTGTGGGAATTGATGGATGCAGACACCAGGATCCAAACTCAAAATAGCTTTATTCAGCACAAAAGAAATCAAAACAGTGGACTGTAAATGACCAAAAAAAAAAGGGTTTTAAATCAAACACAAAATAAGTCCATCCAGTACTTGACCACTAGAAGGCGCTAGGGTCAGAGATAGGGTCAGCTCCTTACTGAGCCCTGTTGTCCACTCACAGCTAAGATCTAGCGATCTGAAATCCACTGAGCCCTAATCTGCTTTAATGCTGCAAGGGTTCTTCTTTATATAATGATGGAGTCAGGTGGTGAAGCACAGCTCCGCCCCTTTTCCATACAAAGCATCACTTTTCAGTAAATACAAAACTTTATTACATTCAAAACATAATAGAAGATAGGTCCCTTCATAGGTAATACTATTCTGGCAGTGGCATCACATTTTAAAGTGTTCTAAACAAAATAATTCTGGTTTGGGTGGTTCTCTGCTGCTCTGGTTCCTCCCGCAAGTCCTCGGTCCAATATAACTAGTGTCAAAGGGGCCAGCTGACTGTATAGAAAATTGAGGCAGGAGAGGGCCAAGAAGCAGAAGAAACACACTCACCTAGCAATAGGGATATTCTGTGCACAGCATTAAACAGGCACCTTTTTCTTTCTTTTGATTTTACAACATTTTTCGCCCTGTAACAGTATTACTATACATATGTTTTTGTTATTACACCAACCAAACTGATGTGCAGGACTGCTGCATGGTCAGAGCCTATTTATACAGACTGTAACAGTACAAATGCAGCTAAAAGCTAGGGTTGCAAAATACAAAACTCCACAGGTTTATTCAAAACGCCTAAACCTAAGCCCAAAGAACATTAAACCCCTTAACTGAAGAACACATCTTCCTTGCATGTCCATATTTTATCTGTGCGCATACTTTTTATACATATCTCAACGTATGTACATTCCTCTATTCAACATAATGTTTGTAGTATTCTAAGCGCGCTGCAAAAACCACTTTACAATGGTGCGCAACAGGGTGCAACGAGCCACTGGCTTTTCAGTCCTGCAACTAGTGTGGTGAGCAGATTCTAGAATACACCTTTAGGCTGTTATTATAGCCTGAAATTAAGGATTTGAGGAGATTTTGTTTTCTAATTCGTGAGTACAACTCACTCTCTCTACCTCGCACATTCGAGGAGGAATGTGCGCACGATCTTGTCGCAGCAGAGACAAGAATGTTTGGGGAAGGGGAACAAGTGGCAGATTCCCAGAGATCTATAAATAGACAAGTCAAGGGACAAAGAGAACATGCTACAGGTAGCCTACCTGTAAATGGGGAAAACAAAGTGTTAGCAGAGAGAAGTAAGAAAAAAGAGATTTGTTTTGGATGCTGTTGCAACAGACTTGTAACAGGAAAACATAGAGTACAGATTCTCTTGGGAATTACCACTCTTCCACAGACTGCAACAGTGAAGCAGGTGGAGTAGGACTTCAATGTTTAGGGCTTTGCTTGAACTGAATAGTGCTGTACTTCCCAAGTATCACAAATATAAGTCTTCTTGAATATTTGCATACTTTACCTGCATAGTCCACTATTGGGCCACTATTTGGGAAGGACTGCTTAGAGAAAGTTTCAAGTCTCACAGAGCTTTGTTGTCCAATCAGGATGGCCGGATTTAAGCACAGGCCAACAAGGCCCAGGCCTAGGGCACCTGCCAGCTAGTGGGCCCCCAGCTCTTAGTCGATCACCCTGGCTACAAAAAGCAGATTCAGGCAGTTTAATTTGTCTGTCTGGGACACTTCAGCCTAACCTCTGTAACAAAGCACTGCTGGTCCAGCACCTGTTAACACCTCATTAAGTAAATAATACCTCTGAGTTGCCTACCTGATCTCACCTGGAAAGGAAATTTGATTTGTATTCAGTTGCTGTGGTGCCAGGTTTAACATAATAAACTTCTGAACACTCTTAAAAGAAGAGCCCCATTTCCTAGCTACAGTCACCAGTCTGAGGGAGACAGTAACACTGCTGCAGCTGCTTTATTAATTTCTTTCTGTTTGCGGTTTCCTGCCCAGAGCTGACACTAGGCATTCTCAGTCCCAGCAGCTGCCGGGCCCCAAGCTCAAAGGCTCCTCAGTCTGACCCAGAGAAAGATATAATTCAGCAAGATTTTCTTTTTGTAAATTATTTAGATGTCTTCCTGTGCCCTGCTGAAACAGCACTCAAGGGGAGTCAGTGGGCAGGGCACAACCTTTCAAAATAACATCCAAATCCTGTGAAGATGGTTGCCATAGCAGAGGTTTTGGGGTCCCAGGACTAATCTTGCTGGGGGCCCCCAAATATATAAGACTGCCTTTGTACCAGCCCACTTGAATTTAAACTCCACTGTGCCTATGGTTATCCTCTTGTTACAAGGTCTGCCTGAATTCTCTAAGGATTCTTTATCCTTTTTTTCTATATAGATTTTTCTCTCTATCCAGCAGGGCTGCAGGCAGCTCCATCCCCTCCCTCAGGGGTCATTCTCTGGTTCCCTAACTCTTCCACTCCTGACCCTCCCAGTAGGTCCCCCATGAGTTGCCCCCCCCCATGGTAAGGCAGAGGTGAAGGGCGTCGACATTCCCTCACCCCAGAGATCAACATCTAGACTCCAGAGAGCTGGCACGGGCACTGTGGGGGCCATCATGGAGCCTTCCAGGTCCAGTTTAACTTTTTCTCCCTCCCATGGTTGTTCAGGCACATGTGGAGGCACGTGCATGCAGCAATCTGTGGCAGCCTCCCGACTCTTGCCGCTCTCGTCTGCACTACCCTCAGGTCTCCAGCTGGGGGTAGCCCTGCAGAAATCATGACTGGGTCCTCACCCAGGAGAGGAGAGCTGCCTAGCGGCTGCTCAATCCATCTTCCACCCCACCCCTGCTGACCCCTGGTGACCCAGACTCGTTCCAAAACCTGGGTCGCCAGCATGGTGCAAGATGTGGCATCCAGCACTTCAACCCTCATCACCACCGGGCGGAGGATTCTTTATCCTTTAGTAAGGTGCAATGTGTTATTTAAATATTAACATTTTAGGTTTATATGGGGAATATACATGGCTGGAACTCACCTAGGAAATAAATATTTTTTAAACAAGATATTGAATAAATCATGAATTTCAGACACTATAAAAATCTGGGGGATAAGCAGGTGTCCACTACTGCTATTATCATAAAAAAATACTGGTATGTTTTTATATATTTATGTATGTAATAAGACACTTGGGGTGTGCATTGAACTGCTCTGACCAAACGCCCAGGGGTGAAGTAAGGCATGAGGCTACAGCCTGAGTGTCTTTAGCCCCTTGAAGTGTTGCCAGACCTGTTCAATGCACACCCCCAGAGTGTTTTATTGTGCTTATAAAATGCTAATTAAAAAAAGTGTTGAAATTTAAATAAAGATGTTTAAAGTTGTAGAAATTTAATCTTACATATTGTTTTTTTAATTAATGTCATCCTCCAGCCTAGCAGTTTTTAGTTTGCTTTTGACAGTTTTATCTTATCATTGTATCCATAGTTGTAGTCTTATTTGCTGCTGTAGTTTGTAGCTCCCCCTTTCATATGCTGATAAATGTTGTACTAGATTAGGAGCAATGTAGAGATGCAAATATATACTGTATTACAGATAGGTAGTTTCCCTGGTGGCTTTTTCCTGTGTGTAGAGTACATAGATACATAGACAGTGTCGGCAGATAAGGGCCTATGGCCCACCCAGTCTGCCCATTTGAGCTTGTAAGTTCAGTTTGTTTTCCTAGAAGTCTGTTTCCCCTTACCCTTGACCTCTAGAATTCCTTTATGTCTATCCCATGCATTCTTAAATCCCGTGATTGTTTCAGCTCCACCACTTCCTCTGGCAGGGTGTTCCACTTGTCCACCACCCGTTCTGTGAAGAAATTCTTTCTCATGTTTCCTCTGAATCATCCTCCTCCAACTTCATCCCATGCCCTCTAGTCCTGGAACATCTTTTCGCTTAAAAATAGTGTTTTCCTGCACTCTGTTTCTCCTGAAGATACTTGTATGTCTCTATCATATCCCCTCTCCTCCTCTCCTCCAGGGAGTACATGTTCAGTTCCTTCAACCTGTCTTCATAGGACTTGTGATGCAATCCATGCACCATCTTTGTTGCCCTCCTCTGAACCTTCTCTACCCTGTCTATGTCCTTACGTAGGTATGGTCTCCCAGAACTGTACACTTACTCCAGGTGGGGAACCTCACTAGTGTCTTGTATAGCGGAATTATGACCTCCCTTTTCAGCTGGTGATGCCCTGCCTATACATCCCAACATCTATTTGCTTTACCTGATGCCCTTGTCACTGCTCCCTACCTTGAGGTCATCAGAGATGATAACCCCAAGATCCCTTTCCTGCTTGGTGCATGCTATATCCTCACCCCCAACTGATATATTGTGTCCAGGGTTTTGTGCCCCATATGCATTATCTTGCACTTCTTTGCATTGAATTTCAACTGCCAAACCCTTGACCATTCTTCAAGTTTCTGCAGGTCCCTTCTCATTCTGTCTACACCCTCTGGTGTGTCTACTCTGTTACAGAGCTTTGTGTCATCAGCGAACAAGTGAAATTCTGCCTTCTAGGTCCTGCGCAATGTCACAGATGAAGATGTTGAATAGGACTGGTCCCAGCACTGATCCCTGTGGTACCCCACTGGTCACTCTTCCCTCTGTGGAGTGACAGCCATTTACCACCACCCTCTGTGTCCTGCCACCCAGCCAGTTACCTACCCACCACACTACTGTCCTGCCCACACCCATATCCCCAGTTTGTGTAATAGTCTTCTATGTGGCACAGTGTCAAAGGCCTTGCTGAAGTCCAGATAGGCCATGTCCACTGCCCTCCCTGATCCACCTCCTAGTCACCCAGTCAAAAATTCAATGAGATTGGTCTGACATGACCTCCTCCTGGTGAAACCATGCTGCCTTAGGTCCTGTAGTCCATTGACAACCAGATGTTCCACCAATCTCTCCTTCAGAAGTGCTTCCATGATCTTTCCCACTACCGAGGAGGCTGACTGGTCTGTAGTTCCCTGCTTCCTCTTTGTTCCCGCTTTTGTATAAGGGGACTACATCTGCTGTCCTCCAGTCTTTGGGTACCTCCCCTGTTTCCAGTGATTGGCTAAACAGGATAGCCAGAGGTTCAGCCACCACCTCTCTTAGTTCTTTAAGGACCCTGGGGTGCACCCCATCTGGCCCCATTGCTTTGTCAACTCTTATTACTTCCAGTTCCTTCAGGACCCTTTCTCGTGTAAAGGGACTTGTGTCCATTTCTGCACCATTCTCACCCCTTGTACTCCCTTCAGACCCATTACCCCCTCTTCCTCAGTAAAGACTGAGCAGAAATACCTGTTCAACATGTCAGCTTTACTGTTGTCATCCTCCACACGACTCCCATCCTCCCCCTTCAGTCTCACTATCCCTCCCTTTGTCTTTCTTTTTTCACTTATGTACATGTAAAAGTTTTGTCCCCTTTAACCACTGCTTTTGCAATGTGTTCTTCTGTCTGAGCTTTGGCTTCCCTTACTGACTTCCCTGCCTCCCTTTGTTTCTCCTGGTACTTCTCCCTATCCCCTTCTGCCTGTGTCTTTTTGTATTGCCTGAATGCTATCTTTTTGGCTTTCACTTTCTTTGCTACCTCTTTGGAAAACCATAATGGTCTCCTCTTCCTTTTCCTCTTGCTCTTGAGTGAGAGTGAGAGAGACAGACAGACAGAATGAGACAGCTCCATTAAGAGGTATTGGAACATAAAGAGAGAGACACCGTTGAAGCCCATCACTGAGAGACTAAAACAGCTGTGATTACTCACTTAGTCTGGCAGTGTATTTCTCTTACTTATCAGTAGTTTAAAATTGGCAAAGCAAAAGTGAGACTCACAAAGAGAGTGCTCGACTGAGGCTGAGCATCACAGACTGAGGAGAGTTTCAACACGTCCGCAATCATGTCAGCAATGAGTTCTGAGCACATCCATGATCTAGTGAGCTGTTTTGTTGCAGTTTAAAAAACAGTAACTTTTGGGTAATCTGACACATTTACAAATGCAGTAGAGTCAGAAGAGTTTTGTGTGCTTCATTTCATTAACCTTTTATATTGAATTGAGGTGGGCTGATCAGTTGTTTCATTTTCCTTGCTAAGAGGAAAAAAGAGTCAGTGTTTCAAACTGAATATTCTAAGTGGCACCTTGATTTTTTTTGTACCATGTCCTGATTTTGGGGGTGCTTGTTATTACCTGTGCATCAGACAGATCTGATGCTTAGGTAACAACCAATCAGGATGCAGGATGCAGGATTTTCTCTGCCCATTTTATAAGTTACTATACAGTATGGACTTTTGTTTAGAGAAGACTATCTCCTGTTGCTTAAAAACTCATTTGCTGAATCATTAATAAAATTCATGGCACACAAGGTCTGCCTAAATTTGAATGCCCCCGGTGTCCCTTGTCCTCAGATGGAAACAAATATCCATACTGCAGTAGGACTGAGTTAGGACTGAGGACTGGAATAGACTGACTGTGATTTGGATTTGTGGGGAGGAGGGACTACCACAAGGTAAATTGGATTTTAAGGGATAGACTAGGAAAATTGCTTAACTCATTACCATGAGTATTGTTTAAAAATCAGCGCTGGTTCTTGTTCTGTTTGTTCCAGATTCTTACACCAGATCTGATCTGGACTGTGAGCATGATGCTAAGAACTATGTGATGGGATGAGAGGTGCAGACTGGTAACTTGATAGGAGTTCAAGGGGCAAAGGTCAGAAACTCAGTGGGACAGGGCAGGCCCCTACCGGATCATAATGTCGTATGCTTAATAGTGTATGACATTATAGCTAACTCGAAAGAGTGCTGTCCAGGACAGCGAATGGTGCAATACCGTGTATACTGCTGTGCACAGTATTGCACCATTCACACACTCCCAGACAGAGGATGAGACCTCTGCTGGGAGTAGGTCCTGCCGACCAGCTGCCGTGGCTCACTGGACTGAGCCACAGCAGCAAAAACCCAGGTGCTGCATCTGGGACCAGGTTTGATTCCTGGTCCCAAACATTTTACTTTTATTCACAGTTTTTGGACTCCATGAGTTGGACCCACCTCGAAGTTGAGAATCTTTAGTGGGGGGGGGTCCACTGGATGCAGCACCCCTATAATGGGGTGTGTGCGGTGCGGAGCCTCCCACAGAAAAAAGTATTATGCTGCATGGCAATATTGCGCTGTATTGGCAGTGAGATTTTGCCATGTGGCATGATGTCTTGCAACATTATGACCCTGTGCTGGGCAGGCCTGTTGATGCAGCTGTAGGGGTGCAGCCCATGAAGCTGGTGGCCTGTATTTGGCTACTGTGGCTATCCTTAGCTGTTACCTAGCATACAATCCATTATAAATGATACCACAAACTCAGTAATATTTGACCACCTACAGCGAGGACCACAGACCAGATAGTGTGCAGATTTAAGAGGTACTTTGGTAACAGGCATGACACTGGTTATACTAAAAAGGACCAGATTATAATACTGAATTAGAAACTGTACTTTAAAATTTTTGTATTGATCCCCTGGTTTCAACTCCATACAGTTGCTCTCACATATCCACCACATCATAGTACTGGTATGTGGCTGAAACCAGGGGATAGTTCAATGTGCCTGTGCAACGGGTTTCGTTCTTGTGTAACATAGATAAACTTTGGCTGTTCGCCTCTCTATCCATGGGATATTTCACCCTCTAGGGGTATGAAGGCAAGGAACCCAAAGGGAGGGTTTCACCCCTTGAGGTGCTGTGGGAGTGATTCCCTTGGCCAAAGGTACTTTAGGAAGAAGCCCATGGGACAGAGAGAGAGAGAGGAGTGCTGCTAGAGGAGGAGGGATGGACGGAGGGGCAAGGAAAAATGCTTGTGTGTGGAGTGAGGAGAGCAGCCCTTAAATAGGCCAAAAGGGGTGTGTGGCTAGTTTCACCACCCCCTTGAACTATAGGCTATAACCTTCCAATTCAATGTGCCTGTGCAACTGGCTTCATGCTTGTGTAACGTAGATAAACTTTGGCTGTTCGCTTCTCTATTCATGGGATATACCACCCTGTAGGGGTACGAAGGCAAGGACCCCTAGAGGGAGGTTCCACCCCTCGAGGTGCCATGGGAGTGATTCCCTTGGCTAAAGATACCTTAGGAAGAAGCCTAAAAAGAGTGTCAAGCAAAGCATACAAGGTAGTGAACACATATCGGGGTCAAGGACTTGTATATAGGTCAGTTGGTAGTATGGGTTCAGTTGGTAGCATGGGTCAATGAAGACCTGTACGTAGGTCGGGTGGTAGCATAGATTCAGTTGGTAGAATGGATCGATGAAGACCTGTACATAGGACGGTTGGTAATGGGGTTCAGCAGGTAGCATAGGTCAGTTGGTTGTATTGTTTGAGTAAAGTAGGCAGAAAATGACAGGTGAATAGTGACCCACTCGGAAGTCTGACTATAAGGCCTGGAGGTTTGGCTTCCTAAGGAGAGAGAGAGAGAACGGCCAAAGGGGGAGATGGGATGATTACAGGACATCCACCCGACTCCATCCAACAACAGAAACCTACCTAACTGGGAAACCTAGCTAAATGACCTAGGGACTGCAAGGATGCCTAGCTAGTATTATGACCATTGGCATAAAGGAGAGGAAAAAAACACTTTGAGGAGGAAATCTCTTGGGATCCAAGGCCTGGGTTACCTTCCCTCCAGGCTCTGGGACAGTTTTAGTTAGTGACAGCTCTGCTACTGTAATTTAGTAGACCAATCCAAGTGAATTGCAATTTCAGGGAACGCTCTCACTCTATCCCTCTAAAGAGAACACCATGGAAGGTTGCAAACACACTCTGCAACAAGAGTCAACCAAGGTGAGAGGAGGAGAGTAACGACTACTGAGGTGCTCAGCAGGCCTACCAATCTACAGTGGTAGTTATCAAAAAGTTTCCTAACTCAAGTTACCTCAAGGTACCACCAAGGTACCACTGAGGTAATTTGCATTGACTATAATGTGATCCTGCCTCATTCTGCTTCAGTATATCTAGGTATACCTCAGTACTGCAATTTTTTTTTATGACTACCACTGTATGAACAAACCAGGTGGTCCAGAGGTGGTCATAGGGAGAATAGCATGAAAGGGTGCCTCCAAACCTGCTTGGGCAGCTAAAGGGGCCCTTCCCATGGGAGCCCCACCCCTTCACCTCTGAAATCTTAAATGCTACAAAGAGAGGTGACATTGATATGGCTGATGACTGAAGGTCCAGCTGGAGCGAGGACCTTCCCAACAATGGGCCAGGTGAGAAGGACCCTGCCCCAAGCTTCTCATGCTCAAGGTATGGACTTCAGGGTGGAGAGAGAGACCATCAGCCACAGGGCTATCCCTGAGTCCTGGAGTAATGGACATGGACAGCATGTCTCCAAAATGTGGAAAAGTGAGTTGTAAGGAGCATGAGACCTGTACATGGTAAGGAGCATGGGACCTGTACGTGGGTCATAATGGATGATAGCACAGACCTGTACATAGGTCAGGCTAAGCAATATGGACCCTCTCTTGGGTTTAGGTAAGGCATATAGCAGTTGTCAACTGCAGGAATGCATGCCAACCAAGTCCATTAGGAAGGCAAATTGGGAGTGAATTGGATAGTATATTATGAATAAGAGAACGACAAGTCCAGGCAAAGCCCAAGGCCTATGGCTGAAGAGGAGGAGATTATGAAGCCAGTTCGGTAGAAGGAGGCTGCAAAGCCAGTATGGGAGGAGGTGCAAGTCAATGCAAATAAACATATGCTCTCAGACTTGGAAGGGGATGCCAGTATTAAAAGGGGAGAGGTCCCGGAATAAATGGACTTGTAAGCTGATTGCATTAGTGCCATGATGGCTGGTATATGAGAAATACTGGTAGAGTATGGGACAGGAAGGCTGGGAGGACTGTGCAGAATAGCAGGGAAAGGATAGTAGAAGGCTGGGCATAGCCAGCTGCCCTAAGGTAGAGAGTTGCCTGGAATAGCTGGTTGCAGAATGCCATAAAGGCTGTGTGGAGCAGCAACAGAAGGCTGGGCAAGCCAGTGACCAATAAAACATATAAGTTACAAGCTGCTCCCGCTGCCTGGAGCCACGATGCCTGATGTGACTCCTCAGTCCCCCACTGTAGAAAAAACAAAGAAGCCACAAACATGACACCACAACACCAAGCAGCTAATGAAATTAGTTAAATACATGCCAGCCATGAAAACAGGATTAGGTTATCATCAGAAACAAACTGCTGAGGGTTTGGTATAAGTAAGGTTTGGTAAAGGTGGGAGTAGCAATAAATGAGCCTAAATAACAAAACCATAAAAGTGATGAGTAAAGCAGTAGGGCAGCAAAAGTAATTGAGCAGCATCCAGCAGCAATTAACTATAGCTTGTAGGGGTAGCAATCTGAATGAACATATAATTTAGGGAGAGGTAATGCACTGAAAACAGCAGCAATATTTGCTTGGTATAAGTTCAGGAAGCAGGATTGAGTTCCATGGACAAGGTTCTTTAGGTTATTGTGAAGCAGTAAAACAGGGAGAAGATGTTAGCTAGGCAGCAAAGTCATGAACAGGTGTAATCAATTAAGGGGAGCAAGGCTGCAGTGTGAGCTGAAACAGACAATGACAATAGCAGGGACTGAGCCTTGTTAGGCAGAAAGCAGGGTGAGCTAAAGCACAGAGAACAAACATTTGTCAATGCCGAATGTTGTCTCACTAGCATTGGCATTGGTAGTGCAGGAGTTAGAGATGCATAATAGGAATGGCAGTGAAGTATTGAACTGACGCCAACCCCACCCCTGCCCTGCAGAGACTGACAGGTATTGGGGTGTGCCTTTGGGTCTTCAGCTATAACGCTAATGCCATTTTACCTCACCCTACCCTGTAGACACTGACAAGTGTCATGGTGTGCTTTGGGGTCTTTGGGCCTTATACTTACCCCTTTCCATAAGGAAATATGTTGAGACGGGTGCAGTAAAGGAGAATGGGGTGAACTTTAGGGCCGAACACTCCAAGGCACACCTCGATGCCTGTCACTGGCTGCAGGGTAGGGTTAGGGTGGAATGGCATGAGCATTACAGCCAATGATCCCAAGTCACACCCCTGATGCCTGTCAGTCTCTACAGGGTGGGGTGTTACAGTTGGAAACCCTAACGTCATAGGCGTTTGTTGGTATTTTCACTCCAAATTTTCAACATAGGCTTTTTGTGACCCCACCTCATGAAGACTGGCACAATCAGTTTGTTAGCTGAAAGGTGGTTTTGCACAGCGGCTATGCCATTTGGCGACACAGGGATGAAAACACATTTTGGGCAGGATGTGAAAAATAACTGTATTGTTCATGAGGAGGTGTAAAATGGCAACGTTGAAAATCTGGAGTGAAAATATGAAAAATTGGTGAAGTCATGAGCATGCATAGAAACTGCGCAATACATATCCGTAACCCAATTATTTTGGGGATTTTTTTAGCCACATTTTCAATATAGGCATTTTGGGACCTCCCTTCATGAACAGTGTCACTGTCATTTTCTCAGACTGTCCCGAAAACTGATTTCACACAGCGACTGCGCTATTCTGCACCGGACGTGTGAAAACACATTTCTGCCAGGATTTTAAAATGACAGCTGTACTGTTCATAAGGAGGTGTGGAAAAATGCCAATTTTGAAAATCTGGAGTGAAAATATTATAAATTCATGAAGTTACGAGAATGCGTGGAAACTGCACAATGCACACTCATAAAACAGCCATTTTTGGGATTTTTTCACCAAATTTGCAACATAGGCTTTTTGAGAGCCCCCCTCATGAACAGTGGCACTGTTATTTCATTAATCAGTCCCAAAAGGTGATTCCGCACAGTGACTGCGAAATCACCTTTTGGGACCAAACAATGCCATGACAGTAACTGAATTTGTGAGGAGGGGTCCCAATAACTCTGTGTTGAAAATTTGGTGCCAAAATTCCCAAAAATGCCCAAGATATGCACCAAAGTTGAAAAAACTCTATTTATGCCATTATACAGCTTACCGACATTTCTTCAGTCCCCGGTCGGCTTTGAAGAGTGCAGATGTGTTCCTGGTCCACTGAAGATCTTCGTGCCATGTTCCGGAGGTAAGTATGGGGTGAGGGGGTGTGTGGGGAGGCAGGGTGCACAGAGGGAGGGTGCGGGTTGGGGAGGGCCACCGGACTCGACGAGGGACTGTTTTCTGGTTTGCAGGTTGTAAAAAAAATATATAAAATCACAGGACCATTTTGTTTTATAGAGGCATTTGGCATGCAGCGGTAGGCTCCCAGCATGCCACCTGAGTGTTTTGGGGGTTCTATAGCTGACGGGGATTGGGCACCCCCCTGGCACACAACAAATGGGGAATTATGCCAATGGGAGAGGGCTCCCCCATTGGCAAATTAAACTGGGAAGGGGGACATGATGTCAAGGGGGACAGGGCATCCACTCAATACATACTTTAAATGGGGGGGTTGCATTATGCCAACAGGGAGTGGGTTCCCCTATTGGCAAATGAAGTGGGTTGGGGCATGCTGACAGGGAGATTGGGCACCCCTGAAGTCATCTCTCTGTGTGGTGGCAGTCAGCGCCACCATGTTCAATGAAGGGCTTCACCAGGAAAGGCACGTAGGGAGGGCGTGTTTTGGTGCTGCTGAATGATGAGCTTGGCTCTCATTGCAGCGGACCTTTACTTAGATGTGCTCACCACATTATGTATTTCTGGTGTGGCACCTGCATGCTGGCTTATTGGGGAATGAGGCATGCACCTACTGATGCGTGCCCTGCATTCACCCAACAGTGACTGCACCTCCAAATCTGCTACCAATGCAATATGTTGCCTGGTGCACAAGTGCAAGCCAACATAACAATGCAGTGAACAGAGGGCTGCAATAGCAGGTGAGAAATGGAGCCTGGGGGACAGGCACAAGGTAGCATGAGGCAAGGAAAACAGCATAACCTGAAGCACAAGTAGCAATGTATAAACAGGGCACTAGAAAACTTGAAAACCCAAAAGAAACAAGGCAAACACATGGACAGGAGCAGGATGAGAACCAGCACACACAGAAGCACGGAGCAGCTGGAGACTAGTAATACAAACCAAAAGCAGGAGGACAGAAAAACAGATGTCCAGCACAAACCAAGCAGAGTCCAAGCATGCGGGGAGGGCAAAGCCCCAGTAGGCCCCAGGAGAGAAGACAGACCAACAGAGCCTCCAGCTGCAAGGAAAAATGCTTGTGTGTGGAGTGAGGAGAGCAGCCCTTAAATAGGCCAATAGGAGTGTGTGGCCAGTTGCACCACTCCCTTGAACAACAGGCTATAGCCTTTCAAATATGAGAATGAAAGAAAAATTACCTTACAGTGCAATGTGTGATAACCAAAATGATTCAGTGCCAGCAGGACAGATCTTACCTGGATCCACTTAAGGCCCTGATCCTGTAGTCAATACAGACCAGGAAGGATGGGCAGAATGAAAGAGACTTTCAAGTTCCTGAAGGAAATGAACAAAGTAGATTGTGAAGAAATATGCAGCAGGAATAGTGACTCAAGAACATGGAAGCATGAGTGGAAGCTGGCAAGGGGGATTCAGGAGTGACTGAGATAGTTTTAATTTACTGTACAGAGAGAGTAGCTGAGCCAAAGACAACCTACCAGCAGAGGTGTTGTGTGCAAGAAAGAATTATTAATGATTTTAAACAAAGCTGGGACTGAGTAGAAAGCTTAATACTGTAGTTACACAGGGGTTAACAGTAGGGCAGGGGGAAGAGTGGGAGGTGAGGGCAATAATTCCAACTAGACAATAGGTTCAATGTTTGTGGAATAGCAGTGGGGAGATATGGGGTATATAGTGCTTGTGTAACTTGTAGTACTTTTTGTGGGTTTACTCTATTCCCACCCTTGAGTAGTAGATATGTAGGAAGTAATTTTTAGGGAGTAGAAGGCCCGTGAACAAGGGTGAGAAGAGCACCGGAGAAGGAGGAGGGGATGGTGGTGAACAAAAAACATTCCCTAAGCAAGGGAGGTACAATTAGTGGAGGGCTTAAATAGAGGTTGTGGGAGCAGCTATTCCCCACAATGAACTTTGGGCCAAGCCCTCCCATTCAATGTTTGTGGAATAGCAATGGGGGGAGAGATGGGGTATATAATGCTTGTGTAATTTGTAGTACTTTTTGTGGCTTAACTCTTTTCCCACTCTTGAGTAGCAGGTATGTAGGTAGTAATTTGTAGGGAACATAAGGCCCCAAAAGATTTATTTTTATTTATTTAGCTTTTGTTGACCGGGTAAGTGCACTAGACAAATCCTGCCTATTTTCAGGCACGACCCGGGGGGGGGGGATACAGATGAATGCCAACTGACCTTGAACCAGATTAAGCTGTTGGTGGTATTTTTAGTGAATACCACCTCCAACTCACAAAGAGTATGACCCCCTGGCACTCAAGAGAGGAAAACTCCCTAAGTGGAGGAAACCTCTGAGGACCCATGGCTGGAGGTCTGCCCATCCTCTGGGCATACTAAGAAAAGAAGGACCTAGGTTCTTGTAACCATGGCTAATTTGAGGTTGGTGAGCTGCTTGGAGAGACAATAATTCATCCTCGATCCATGGATGATGCAGATTGAATGATGATCCTGAGGTTGAAGAGTAGGTCTTTTCTAAAGGAGCGATACAATCTGAAGTGTTAAGTAAATTGAGGTGAAGGAGGGTGAAGGAAGTCCAAGTTTCCAAGATGATGAATGATGCTTGTCCCATGGAATTACAAGGGTGTAATGAGCAGAGAGAGAGCAGGACTTGCTTGATAAGTTACTTGATGGGGAATGGCGGAATGCTGTGGTGCAAGAAGTCATTGATGAATGATCCAAGTTGTGAAAGGCTTAGATGTCAAGCTATGGTCTGGAGGCAAGGAATTCAGTAATGAATGAGGAGTCACTAATGAAGCATTCATGAAGTAGAAATGATTAGACAAGAGTCTTTGAGTGCCCCGGAGATGATGGTTCATTCTCTATCGAAGGGTGGTGCAGACTGAATGATGATCCTGGGAATGAAGGATATTTCTTTTCCATAGGGATGGTAGAATTCAATGTGTGGAGCAGATCCAGTTGAAGAAGGGCTAATATTGTCCATATTTTCAAGGTGACAAAAGATGCACGTCCAAAGGGATTGTAGGGGTGTAATGAGTCGGGAGTGCATAATTTGATCAGTATAAAACCAGATGATACACTATGGGATTTGCATTGATTTGTAAACTTATGGGTGACTGATCCAATTCGTATAAGGTTTGATGTGCAAGGTAGTCTGGAGGTAAAGAATCGATTAGTGAGTGATAAGTCGCTAAGTAAGTATCCCAGAGTAAAATGAATAGAGGAGAGTTTGAGTGACTAATGAAAGTAATGCCATAATAGATTAGTAAACATATAGAAGATTTGCGGAGTGGTCCAGATGGTAGCCTAATGTATATGGGAATAATTGGAAATTCAGTATAAGGGATGGCTGGCTTCTTTGGTCATGATATTCATGACTTTATATGTAAATACTCTGCTGGTAAGTTGCCTAAAGTAAGTAAGGGTATTTCTGTGGTGTGATCATCTAGGAGATATACTGTCATGGCATTGGTTGGTTAAGTTTATGGTAATCCTGATACCGAAGTACTTGAGAGAAGCTTGGAGGCAGATATAAGGAAGATTCTGTAGGCTGAATTGGTAGGGGGATCGATTAGTGCAGGTTGCCATAGGATCTTAGTACTACGGCTGATTAAGACCGATTGGGAGGCAAGACTGAGTTGGTGAATTTGTTTTGACTGTTATGGATTGCAGGATAGAATTCAGGAGAGCCAGTTCTTGGTGATGGTCTTTACTGCAGAGATTAACGAAGGCAATTTGAGAAGAAGAGGCTGTAGGGTCCGCTAGAAGAGCGGTTAACCCGGCTGAAGGTACAGTACGAGATGAAAAGGTACAGATGATTGTACAAGGAATGGCGATGTTTGGGAGCGAAAATGATGGTTTGGATGGCCTGGAGTTAGTAATCAGCTAGGCGGTGGAGATCCCATGGCGAATATTCTGGAAGACATCTGTGAAATCCTTAAGCAAGCAATGACTGTTGAGGAGTAGGAATCTAGTAACATGGTCAACAGAGTCTGTGTCAGTAGGAGATGCTGCAGAAGGTAAAACAGATGATGTCCATAGTTGAATGGGTTATCTGTGGAAGTGATACTAATTACAAAGTCAGAGCAAAGGAGAAGGATTTAAGTCCTTTCCGTGTAAGAGGATAGCCAGGGAGACAAAGTAGACAGGGAAGTCACGGTAATTGAATGGACAGGAGTTGGAGTGTATATCCAATAGGGACAGAGATGATCTTCCTATTGTCCAGGTGAATGAGATTCCATGAATGATCATGAGGAGCTGATTGGGCAGTATATAAAACTCTATGATGACGTAAGAGTCTATGAAGCATGTTAGCCAAGGGATGTTTGCTGGCAGTAGTATTTCTCCAGACTAATGAATGAGTGATCCAATGAGTAGTGGAAGGGTACTGTTAGGATGGCCAGAGTAGGAGTATGAGATGGATCATATGAAAGAGCAGATGACCGGTTAGGAATACTGGTCGGAGATAGGGTACGAGGCCCAAAAGGGCCACAGCAAACAGTATGAAACCCCAAGCCTGCAAGGCAGAGATGAAAAGGCAGCCATCCAAATGGGGAGGCAATCCAGAGTGAGTCCTGATGAACTGAAGGAATGATCCAGGGAAGGCAATGGTCTAGGCAAAGCCAGATGACATCCAGAGCAGGAAGATACAAGACCAGGACCTCAGCAAACAGCAGCAAAATGCAGGAAGGCTGAGGCAAGGCATTAGAGAATGCTCCACTGAAAGCCAAGGAGCCAAGCCAAGCACCAAGAGCAACTGAGATGAGATACAGGAGTCCCACAGCAGACGAAAGCTGCAAACAACTAGAGAAAAGGATGGAAGGCACTGGAGCGATGAAGGATGAGGTTCTCAAATCTGCAAAATAAAACAAGCTCATATAGCAGCCGGCCAGGGGACCTGCAGCAAAGAAGTTCATGAGGCAGTTGACCTGGATTGAGAGAGGGACTGAACAAGCTGGCAAGATCCATATCATGAGGGAAATGAGGCCAAAGGGGTTCGAGAATGAAGGTCCATGGAAGTGCGGGATGGAGACTGGAGACGAAGGAGGACATACGGAGCAAAGTGGTCCTTTATCCAGAGAGATGCTAAAGTTGGACAGGTGATAGAAAATGCAGAGGATGAATTTCCAGGTGCTGACATAGGCTCCTAAGTGAGGGAGTTTAGGTGAGAAGACCTAGACACAACACACCAGACAATGCAGGACAGTGGAGGCAAATTTGGTAAATGGTTCAGGTCCAGGAGGGAACAGCAGGCGGTGGTACGATACAGAGCTTCCCAAGTTGAAACAGACAATTGCAGAAACTAGCTTCCAGTTCCGGTAATCAAGGAGATATAACCAGTAACTGATACCAGTTAGCAGAGGTATATGGAGGCAACTAAGAGGATGAAATCTCGCTCCAGACACGAGTGACATCCCGGTGGGAGCCAGAGACAGCATGGAACCAGTGGAGTCACAGAAGCAGGCAACCAAACCAGGTAGTCTGAGCGAGAAGACCAACATACGAAGCCTGCAGGAAAAGTTGGGATGTGGAAGGCAAGTGAGATAGAAAGGCCCTGTTCTTGAAGAGAAGTGGCAACCCACATCAGGCATGGGAAGCAGAAGGTGAGAACAGTCAAAGCAGATGCAGGCTCCCAGACATGCACGTTTGTGAGGTACGACCATGTATCAAGGCTGCAGACCAGGTGAGATGGGGAAGGGAAGTCGGGCAAAGTCAGGTTCCTAAAGGAAGCAGCATCTGGGTAGCAGGCTCAGAATGCATACAGCAGAAGCCATGGAGTGGAGAGTCAGACACGCATCGGTGATGGCCAAGGCGAGATGATCACAACTTGAGGTAGCCAGACATATGTAGGATGATGAGGGCATATGGGTGATGAAGTTCCAATCCCAAAGGGAAGTGGCAACTGGCATAAGGTAGAAAAGCATGTTAAAACTCAGTAGCTTGTAGACATGACTCCCATCCCCGGTAGTCAGCATGAGCTAACCTTCACTTGATGCTGCGAAGCAGAGTTAGGGACAGAGAATATCAAGCTGGCAAGTAGTATGAGGTAGCGAATGTAATGGAATCCCATCCCCGGTAGACAGGGAAGCCTACCTTCACTCAGCACCTCAGAAGGTGTAAGTTAGGGATGGAGACTGGACTACTGCTGGTTTGGGCTGGCTAAGGCGCAAATGCTGCTGAAGAGAGAGTGTACATTTAGGACATGGAAACAGAGAGGATGATGAATCAGGAGGTGACATGGAGAGATATGTAATGTAGTAGGACTGGTAAACACAAGTAGCAGAACAAATAGGGTAAGTGCCATGGAGCAGTCATTGGAGGAAGAAAACCTATAGAAGAAAGCAGGTGTGAGGGAACTAGTAAAGAAGGCATGTGCTCCGAACCCCACGGCAGTGGAAAGATGGTGTGTTGAGTGGAGCAGGTGCAGAACATGGCTGCGACAAGTTCCGTCACCCACAGAGGCTTGATGACATTGGAAAGGTGATTGTAACATTGACAGGCAATGCACTGGTTAGGGAACTGGAGCACTGGGTTACACCTTGCCCATCGTCCTGGGGGGATTGTGCTACCAACTCCATGGTGATGTGCCTCAGGGGCAACTGGGACAGGGACCAGAATAAGTAATGAGTATAGAGGCATAGGGAGCAGGAGAACAGCAATACACTTCCTGAAACGTATGGATGCAGGCCTGAAATACACCCCCACCTTTTAGAACCCTGAGCTAGCCGGGTGGCAGTAGCAGAAAGTGGAACTTTGGCCACCACGTTTGATATGGTGGTGCCAGCAAATAAGAAATGCAGGCATCTCAGAGTATTCAGTCATGCAGTTGATGCATCATGAGCATATGTCCCAACCCCCCCCCCCAATATGTTGTGTGAAGGGATAGTGGGCATCTAGGGTAGTTTGAATGGAATAGTGAAATGACGGGCAATAGGCAGGTGAGAATAGAACTTCTGGGACCACTCAATGCAGCTGCTGAAGTGGGTATAGCAGCTGCCTGCTGATGAGGAACAGAAGGAAACTGAGTAACCAGAAAATGGTTAAAAGCAAAAGTGTGGTTCCTAGTGTGAGCTGGGGCATGAGACCTGGAAAAGGAGGCATAGTAAGTTGAACGGCAGCAGGAGGTAGGCACTATGATCCAGGGGTAAGCAAACAAAAACATGGATGGTATGTGGTCGGAGCACTAAGCTGCAGCCCGTGGTATCAGCTGTGGAAACTAGACAACAATGTTGAGGTACTCACATGGTAGGTGGAGCGGATGTCAGCCAAAATGAGTTGGAATAGCCATGGACACTGTGAGACACTGTGAGACAACAAATGAAGCCAAGGGAGAGAGGAAAGGCTACTAGTATGAATCTGCATGTGGGTGCGGGCTGACTGAGCAGGCAGAGGAGGCAAGCAGAGAGAGGGGATGCCACGGGGATGGACAGGAAGCAGGTGTGCCCTAGTGAGGAAAGAGCCAGAACAATGGAGGGGTAGGAGTGCTCTTAGCAGTAAAAGATAGGGACGTGGGTCCAGCAGCCAGAAGCCCAAAAGAAACATGAACAGTGAAAACCCAGGCACAGTGGGAATGGGAGAACTAAAAATAAAAAAGAAGGCAGGGAGAGGTGGGACAGAGCCACCCCAAAGAGGAGAGAGTGATGAGGAGACAGGACAATGGTAAGAGACAACAGCAAATGGGAGAAAAACAGCAATAGGAGGGAAGGGAAAAAAAAACAAAACAAGAGCAGCAGCAGCACAGGAGAAGCATAGCCACACGAGCCACGCAGGGAGCCCAGGGAAGACAAGAAACACTCCCTAAGCAAGGGAGGTGCGTTTAATGGAGGGCTTAAATAGAGGTTGTGGGAGGAGCTATTTCCCCCACGATGAACCTCAGGCCAAGCCCTCGCATTCTGGAATAGGGTAAATCAGGGCAAACTGGATGGACCAATCGTCTTTTTCTGCCAACATTTTCTATGTTTCTAAATTCAGCCTTGGAACTGTTACTTTTTGATGTCTGCCATTCCTAAGCTGATGATTTATTTTTTTAATAATACATTTTCTTCAATTTGTGTATTTGTCACATGGCTACAGCTCCATATTATCTCTCTCATGTAGCAACCATGCCCCAGTCATGTAGCTGAAACCAAGGAATACATACGAGGATAAAACGAAAAATGCAGCCTTGGAAGCATTTGGATGTGTTTGATAACTACTGTCACTTTATTGTTGATTGTGGTTTATTCGCGTGATGTTTTTATCTTCTTTAGTGGTCCAATAGCTGCAAATGGTGAGTGAGATTGTTTGTGTACTGCCTTCTGTAGGTATTTTTTTATATTGTAGATAATTAAAATAGTAGAAACATGGAGTCAGCAGCAGCACATTAGTCTCTGAATGGATCCCACGAACATACACGAGCCAGGGGTCAACAAGTAAATGAGACAGAGAGATACTTGTGAAAATTCTGATGATGACAGATTTCTTGACAATCACAAAGGGGGCACGATGTCAGTGAAAAATCTCAGTTCACTGATGCTATAAAAAGAATTATGAAATGTGTAGGTTAAATACTGCACCCTGATTGGCTCAGAGTACTGCACCCTGGAAGCACAATGCACAGGTAAAATGAGTCCTACCAGCTAGGGTGCAGTATATTTAGACTATCAAAATGCAGCTTCAAAATTTTGACATTTAAAACAGCAGCCATTCTTTTCACACTCACAAGCTTCTGCTCGAGACAATGGTGGAACTGTTAGTTTCTCAGTTTGAGCCACTGAATGATTCGACTCTGGATGAATTGCTTCAAGAGGATGACAAAGTGATACAAACCTCCTGAAATAAATATTTATTTATTCTGAACAAAAGCTACTGTGCTTCCCTCAACTCACAGCCATGCTAAAACCTGAGGAAAATACTGGTTTATTGCCCCCCACCATTGGGATCACTTTTCCACATTAACTTAAGTACACATTTATAGATGTTTAAAATTCACATCTGCATTATTTGTATATGTTTGACCTCAGTCTTGTAATTTTTAATCCATTTCATAAGCACAATAAGACACTCGAAGGTTTGTGAATTGTGGTGTCACAATGCATACCAAGAGGCAGAAGGCACTCTGCCTGCAGTGTTGTGCCTAGCAACACCTCTGGGTATATGTTGTGACAGCACAATGCACCCCCCCAGTGTCTTATTCCTTACTAAGCACATTTGTTTGTGGTTTTTTTTGGGCTGTCATCTGGCTAGATTTAATGTATGACTGACGAAGGTGTTGGCTGACCCTCCCCACCCGCAGCTCACAGTACATGACTTGCCTGTGTGAGCATAATACTGTTTTGATGCACACAGCTGTATGAAGACTTTTTATTTGGTATTAAACTGTTGTAGTTCTCAATGGGTCAGGCTTAACTCACTGAACTGCTGCTAGTCATCTTGTTTCTGGCTTGTTGCCCTGTATGACTGAGGAGGGTGTCTGCTAATTCCCTCTTGCCATAGTCTACTGTGCATAGCTTATTTTTTTGTGAGGCCACTCCCTGCATGTTCATGGCTCTGTGCAAGCAGTTTTTCAATTAAAATGCTTCCTTCTTCAGTGGGGCAGGCTTGACTCACCAAGTTGTGTGTGTCATCCAGTTCTGGACTCAGTTCCATGTGTGACTTAGAAGGTTGTTGGCTGACTTCCCTTCTGCAGCTCACTGCACACATGTTGCCCATGAAAGCATAATGTGTTTATTTATGTGAGGCTGCTCCCTGTGTATGCACTGCTAAGTGCATGCAGTTCTTAAATGAAACTGCTGTAGTTCTCAGTCAGTCAGGCTTGACTCATTGAGTTGTGTTTATGTTGTTCCCCTCTCATTCTGGACCGGTTCCACATGCAACTGCAGAGGTTGCCCTCTGCTTCCCACTAAGGCCCAGATATTCAAACTGCACCCAAAAAGTGCGCAACAGCAGGAGCAAGCGCAAGGCCACTGCGCCCATGCGCAAGAAGCGCGATATTCAAAAAGTGCGCAGGTCAAGATGCGCCTATGACAAATGACTGAATATTGCACCACCTGCACCACAGCACAACCAGGAATGTCAAGTTGCGCATATCTGATGTGCCATAGTGCAACAAGGGATGCTCAGTGGAGTAGTCCAGATGCACCATAGCGCAACCAGGGACACCCCATGGAGCAGGGCAGCAATGCAACAGCACAACCAGGGATACCATCAACCAAGCCACAGTCGGGCCATGGTGCCCCAGCACACACCCTGGCAAGATGTGACTGGCACACCAGGAGGGCCAACCACCCCGTGCCACACCATCCCATCAATGCAGAGCACACCCTGCACCATGATCACCATACACCCTTCCCAGGAGTAGCGCCCAACAGTGCAGGACACCCCATGCATGCCACCACCCCCACTGTGACAATGCAACCCTGTGCACCATGGAGCCATGCAAGGCAGCCCTACCATGTGCACCCTGCTGCGGGCAGCAGCAGACAGCAATGCAACAATAGCATACACAGTGCCACCCTGCACATCCCCCCTGAGGTACAGCTGAAAGACTGACCATGCGTCGCCACAGGAGGTACCCTACATGTGACAGGGCATGCCCCAGACCCCACCACCAGCAGTACAGCACCCTGCACACCCTCTCAAGGACACATTCCATCCCAGCACTAGCCACAACAGCCAGTACAAACACGCACAGTGTTGCATGGAAGCATGCGCCACATAGGATGCAACACAGTGCATGGACAAACACCCACCCATACCCAAGGGCACACCAACACAGGGATACAGTAGTGGGTCAACCAAGCCACTGGTGTGTGGCCATGGCTGCCACCACCCCCACTGTGACAATGCAACCCTGTGCACCATGGAGCCATGCAAGGCAGCCCCACCATGTGCACCCTGCTGCGGGCAGGCGCATAATCATCACCCCAGGCATGCGCGAGATAGGTGTGTACTGCAAAGATGTTACAGAACTGCACCCTGGGCTAGTATGTTTAACACAATTGCACAAAGCACAACAGTGCAATATTCAGCCGACATATGCAAATCAGCTAATCAGTCATTCAATGGTGCAGTCACTGCATTTGCATCCACTTAAAAATGCGCCTCACCTCATTTGCATGTGTTGCACTATAAAACTGCAACATTGGGCTGCACTTGCCATAGTCAGTTACTGCAGTCTATGGCAGTGTGTTGCATGCTGTTTGGGAGTGTAGACTGTGGTGTTTGGGACATGCATGGGACTGCACAGTCACAGGTAACACCTGTCATTCTCACAGGAGGAATAATGAGCGATTGTGAGGTGGAGGAAGAGGAACAGAGATGTGGAAGGAAGAGGAGGCCGAACTTCAACAAGGCAGAAACAGATACCCTGTTTGAGGCCTACCTCGACCAGGAGCCGCTGCTCAGCGGACACCAGGGAACACCACAGGCCCGTGCTGCTGCATGGGAAGAGGTGGTGCGTGCTGTCAACCTGTATGGCAGCCACCAGCGGCCTGTGCAGGAGTGCAAAAAGAAGATGGGAATGGACAGGTGGAAAATTAAGGAGAAGGTGGCTGCCATCAGGGCAGCATGGTCTGCGACCGGTGGGGGACAGCCGGAGGTGCAATGCCTGACCCCACAAGAACAGCGGGTTGGTGGCAGCATGCAGCGTTGCACCATTGAGGGTGTTCCGGGTGGTGGATTGCAGACGGGTGGTAGCCCATCACTGCATGGTAGGTCCTGGTCTGTCAATGGGGGGGGACAGGGTAGGTTACATACATTAATGCTATTGTTTTTCCCTTACAGCTCCTGAGCATCTACATGGGTCAGTGGTGGTGGGCTTCTCCACTGAGGGCGGTAGCATGGAGATGGAGGAGGGCCCATCCACCTCCACAGGCATACAGGGGTCAGGGTGACAATGGGCCCGCCTGGACATCCGGACTGATGTTGGTGGAGCAGGTGCAGAGGAGGCCCTGCCCGTGCCCCAGTGTGCCAGCGTCCATGGATGCCAGCATGCTGAGACTCGGGCAGGTGCTGGATCATCACCGATGATGATGGAGCTAATGTCATGGGCAGTGAGACGTGTGAGCCACAGGATGACCACACAGCAGGTGACATCACAGGCATGGCTGTGGGTGGTGCCGCCGTGGAGACCTGCCTGACATCGCAGTCCCAGCCTGTGCCTGTCTGCACCAGTTGAGCAGCACTGGTGTGTGTCCAGGACAGTGGGGCTGTTGCAGCCACTGCAGCAGCACCATTGAGCCCTGGAGAGTGGTAGCCAGAGGGGCAGTATCAGCAGTCGGCCAATGGCCATGGGGGTACAGTGTCAGGGGGTGGCATCAGTGCACCACCTATGGACATACCCAGGCCTGGCCCTGGTGTGCAGCTCCCACCCTCAAGGGGTGCTGACCATCAGGGCCGCGAACACCATGAGGGACAGCATGCCGATCAGGCAGATGACCTCTTAGATGAGCACACCCGCATATTCCAAGCATCAGTCAATCAGCAGATGCGGCTTGTGATGGTGGTGGATGAACTCAGTGCAGCTCTGCACCAGGCAGAGGAGCGGCGCAGCAGAGACACTGCTCTGCTCCTGGCAGGGATGGACCGGTTGCAGGAGGATGTGACACTGCCATTGACAGGCAGACACAGTCAATCACAGCTGTCATGGCCACAATGGGCACACAGTTATTTGCCCATGTGTCGCAGATACCACGCAGTGCAATGTCCACCCACTGTTCCCGGCGTCATGCGACACCCTCCTTGTCGACACTGGGTTCAGCTGTGGGCATCCCAAGAATGTCTGGTGCAGGCATGTTTGGTGTGCTGCAGACCCCTGCACAAGCATGGTCGTGTTCAAGCAGTGGAACCCCTGAGGGACCATCAGTGCCACCCCATGAGGCCATTGGTCAGCCTGTCACTGCTGGTGGGTCTTGGCAGGGCCACCCATGCATCCGTGTTGGCCGTGGCACTGTGGCACGTGACTGACCTGTCTCCCAGCATGGCTACTGTCTGATGCTTCCCTGTGCGCATTGTGTTGTTCAGTGTGCAATGCACGGGTGGGGGTACCTGGCCCTGCACGCACACACACGTTCCACACGCACACACACGTTCCATCTGCACACCTCCAGCTGCTGTCTGCTGTGGTGTGTGCATGATGATGCCTCGTTGTGCTTTCCACCACTGTGCAATGGTGCCCAGCATCTGACACAGGCACAATGACAGGCAGTGGGTGTAGTGGTCTATGGACGTGTGTGTGGCTAGGGGTGGTGGTCGGGGTCAGCGTGCCTCCTACCCTTTGTGCATGTCTTGTGAGGTGTGTGTGTGTGTGTGTGCGTGTGTGTGTGTGTGTAAACCGCGTGCCATGTTGGACCTTGCTCATCCCTGGCAGTGTGTGCGGTTCCATGCTCAGCCACTTCCCTTGACAACATGCACTCCTGGTGTTTGTCCATGCATGTTTGTGGGTTGTGCCTTTGCCACTGGTGGTTGCACATGGCCCCATGACTTACCTGGGTTGGCTGAAGTGTTCCTCTGTGATGGTGTCCCAGTGCAGTTGTGCCAGCTGGATCAGTTGGTGGTCCCGTCACCCAAGGGGGGCTGCCCATCACCATCTTCACCAGCATCCTCATCATCTCCATTGCTGTCCCCCTCTTCGACCTGTAAGGGTATCCCACAGTCGCTGGCCATGTTGTGCAGGATGCAACAGGCCAGGAATAGCCCACAGGCATTTGAGGGGCTGTACTGTAGGGCACTGCCAGACGTGTCCAGGCAATGGAAACATGCCTTCAGCATCCCGAACACCTGCTCGATGACATTGTGTGTGGTGGCATGTGCCTCATTGTAGCATTGCTGCAATGGGGTCGTGGGCTGCCAGTATGGTGTGAGCAGCCAGGGACAGAGTGGGTATCCACTGTCACCTGTGTGTAGAGGGTGGAAGTTAGTTTGGTGATCAGCGTCACCCTGCCTTGGGCTATCTAGGCCAATGCCCATGTCACCTCTGACTATGCCCCTCCCAAGCTCTATGTCTTTCCGCATGGTTTGCATACTCACCCACTAAGTGGCCAGTGGGGATGTCCCCACTCTTAAATCTGTGGCACAGTGCTGACTGGTGCCAGATGAAGGCATCATGTGCTCCCCCAAGGTGCGTGGCACAGACATCGATTATGCGCCCCCTGGCATCTCACACCACCTGGCAGTTGATGCTTGGATACCCCTTCCGATTAATGTATGCAGCCCATTCAGGGCCAGGTGGTGTGCGGATGGCCACATGGGTGCAATTTATTGCCCCTAGCACGCCAGGCACACGTGCTACCCTGTGGAACTCCTGTATGTTTGCTGTGCACACTGTCGGTGTGCTGAGGAAATGGATGTACTCCGCATCATGTGGCAGCAGTGTGCTGAGGAATTGGGTGAGGTGGCATGCGCGGCCAACTGGGTTATGCCTGTGATGTCCCCTGTTGGTCTCTGGAAGCTACCCGTGGCTAGCAGGCACATGCAAGCTGTCACTTTTGTCTCCACTGACAGAGCATGGCCTCGTTGTGTGGGTGCCTGCATCACATCACTGCACAACTCACAGAGCCGCCTCAGAAGTGCCCGGTTCAGGCAGTACCGGCCCACAATCTCAGTATCAGTGTACAGCTCGAAGCTGGTGCGAGCTCGGTACTGCCTGTTGGGGGCATACCACCGATGAGCCCTTCCATGGCCGCGCCCCTCTGCTGCCTGCCTTCTCACCCCCCTCATAACTGCCTCCATCTGGATGGTGGCACTTGCCATGTCCCTGGCTTGTGTTCTTCCCCCCTGGCAGCTGTTTCTGTGTTCCCCCCACTGTCCTGACTGCTAGGTGGACTCAGTGCTGTGTGGCACTTCCCCCTTCTGCACTGCACTGCACTGTGGCTGTGGCTCCCCACACCTTCCCTGTTCCTGTGGGTTCCAGGTGCTCTGTCTCTGTCCTGCCCTGTGTGTGTGTGTTGCCTGTGTGACTGGCTATGGTTCAGCAACATGTGCCTTCCCTGTAGTGTTCTTGCGCCTCTATCTTGTTCCTTTTTATTTTGGCTCATTTCCACTATCGCGCAACTTCTGTTTTACTCCACTATTGTGCATGGCTCATGTTGTTGAATATCGCACTGTGCCATTTATGCATGGTTCCTCCCCCTTCAGTTGCACATGCATTCATTATCATTGCGCTCTTGTGCAGTGTGATTTGGGGGGGGCACATCTGCCTCCCGCTGAATATCGCAGAATGGTGCATTTTTGGACTTTCGCTGGTGCAACCCTTTTGAATATCTGGGCCCCAGTGTTTTGCAAAAATTAATTTCTGCTGGTAGAATTACTCAGAAAGTGAGAAATTTAGCTTCAATTAAATTTTGGAATGCAGTTTGGCAACTTTCACAAAATTCCATGGAACAAATGTAAGCATTGTGTACTGATGATTCAATTATGGAATGGAATTCCACAGAGCAGATCTCTCTGTTGTCTATAAATTTGTGGAATCATTGCATGTATCATGGATTGATGAATTAAACTGTAGAATGGAATTCTGCCATATGGTCATTCATTCCACAATTGAGCCAGAACATTTTGCGTAATGGGGCAAGCATTGCCAGACCACATATGGAAGATTCAGATTTTGCTAAAGTCAGAGTTTTGGAAAATTTGGTGAAATTTGCAAACGTTTCACAACATTTTAATGAAATCAGAATTTGCAGCTGTTGCCCAGCACAATTCCCACTTTATGGTAGGAGTGCATGTTTTTTTTTCTTTTTGTTATTGCTTTTTAAGGTACAGTACAGTATAATAGCTTGGATTGGCATGTGTGTTATTATTGTTGTTCCAAATGCACTTGAATAGGCAAGGCAATTTTGTTATCTGTGGCACCCCATCCCATAAGCTAAGGACATCATACAAGGAGCATAGCACATATGCATATGATAGATAATGCAATAATATCATACATACAGCATATATATAAAAGAGAACTGTAAGCCTTCTAAAAAGGTTAGATTTTAATGTTCTCATAAAGGTCTCCACTGGGCAGCATGAACATGAGGGTTGTGGAGAGTTCCAGAGCAGAGGTGTAGCCACTTCAAAGGCCACGTCCAGAAAGGTTTGAGCCTCAAATGGGGGACAGCTAATGCACCAGACTTGTTGGTGTGAAGAGCGTGGACAGAAGCATATGAGGTCAGATCTTTCAGATATCCAGGACCCAATCTGCACAGGGCCTTGTATGTTACGAAGCTAATCTTAAAGCTGATGTGCCACCAAATAGGCAGCCAGTGCAGGCAGTGCAACTGTGTGATGTGCTCATTTGGGGATTTTCCAGCAATCAGTCAGGCAACTGCATTCTGCACTAGCAGCAGGCAGTGCAGTAGACCTTCAGATAACTATAGGTAAAGAACATTGCAGTCATCCAGCCTGGATGTAACAAAGGCATACACTATTGTAATCAGGCCCCGTAGCGCAAGATACGTAAGACACTGTACAAAGTAAAGCATCACACACATAGGCAGCACATAAATAGTTTACCTGGGTTTTATACAGTAAACTCTAGTGATATGTTCCATCATGTCTCAGCAACCCCCGCAAACGTGCTTGGCCCAGCCCAAGTAAAGCACCTGCACTGCTCTCCCCAAGCAGTTGGTGACAGGTTGATAAATGGATGTCTGTGCATATTCAATGGGCTACAATATTTTTCTCTCCAGGTAAGCCTTCTGGTTCTGGTAGCAGTTGTAACAGGAAGTAGGAACACCAGTACTACTACTACTACTAGTGTCATCACCTGTTCCATCCACAGAGCTTACTTGACCAGTGAAGGAAGCAGAGGCTACCATCACTAGTGTTCCCACAGCTACCACTATGGCTGCTTCATCAACAGACAGTGTGCTTTCCAGCACCACCTGTCTCTTTCTTGCAGCAACCTGCCTTTCTACTGTCAGTGCCACTGCAGCCACTGTGACCTCTGTTCCTATGCCACTGGCCACAGCACTTACTGCTCTGTAAGTTTTACAATGTTACCTGTGACAATGACCACTGTGCTGATCCAGTGCAGTATTCAATGCAGTAATATGTGTGTGGTATGGTGGATAGATGGTGCCACAGATCATTTGTGTTGCATTTCTGGCAGCGTGTATCAGCTATTGAGGTCTTGTTGACATGTATATGGTACACTAGATTTGAAGGGGGCCAATGGTGTCTTTTCAGAGTCTTTTGTCAGAGTTTGTTTCATGCTCCCATTTCCCCCTAGACCATGCAGTGCCCTCTCAGCCCCATAACCAATTATCTCCTGGACTTACCAGTTAACCATTACTTGCCCATGATGATACACCATGATGGGTGGCCTGCCACATCAGTTGTGCGGTGCCTGTGGGGGGGGGGTGTGCAAAATTGGGCTGGAGCATTTTCCACAGGGGTTATCCTGCTCAGGGCATTGGTGTGCAATGACATGCATGCATGCCTGTATCGGCATGCTTGCATGCCAGTGTATGCTGAAAGCCCTATCCCATACTGCTGCTCTCACCAGTGCCATCACCTGGCCTCTGCCAGGTGACAGTTATTGGTGAGAAGCAGGATCCCCCACCCCAAGGGAGGAGAGCTATCCTTGGGACCCTCAATCCTCCCTCACCTGGCTGGCACCCAACAACCTGTGCTCATTCCTCTACACTGGTCACCTGTGTAACGAGTGATAGCCCTACCACTGCATCAATGGGTCAGCTGTTTCAGTGTTTTTTTTTTTTAAACAAACCTTTAAGGAAAACACATTTCCTAGCTGAATATGGAATAATGAATATCAGTGGTATTCACACAGTCCTACTTCAAATAGGGGACTAGTTGTGGAAGTAACAGTGGGAGAGGTGCATGCTCTTGAGTGAAGGAATGATGAAGCTGGAAAAGAGGAAAAGGTGGTGAGTATGGGGGGCAGCTTAGGATGAAATGAAATAAAGAGCAAAAGAGGGGGTCCAGTCTAGTCCTGGCCATTTTGGAAGTGCACTACAAACCAAGTCCACATCCAAAACCAAGGAAAAAATATTGAGGACATATTCACAATAAATTGAAGTGTGGAGCAAATTTTGTTAAGGCACAGCACATCAATATTGGGAAGGAACTTTGTATAGATGTCATTAATGTGAAAGAAGAAATCAAGGTTTTGATCCATCCACACAGATAGGTACTCAAACTGGGGGACATCCTGGGGTGGGGCAGTCTGGGTCATGAAGACTAGGGGTTTGAAGCCTTTCAAGTACAGTATCTGCTTGTCATGAAAAGTTAGGGAGATCATTTTCTAGTCATTAAGGGACAGTGTATTTGAGCAGAACCAAAGCAGGATTATCAAAGCCAACTTGAGGTCAAGGGTCTAGGGACAAAAACAGTGGTGTTTTCCATGTACACATGCATGTAACAGGATATCAGCATGACTCAGTTTATAACAAATCTGCCCCTGGTCAGACGGTAATGAGTTCTAGTCCCACATCAGCACTGGGCTCATACCATAAATGCTGGTACCTATGTGTAGTACTAAGAAGATTCTATACTGTCGGGATGTGCCATTCTTTAGATGAGATGTTAAACCAAGGTTCTGTCTGTCTGTTCTGATGGTAGTTCAGGTGGATGTTAATGGTCCCATGGCACTTCTCGAAAAGAACATAAGAACATAGGATCTTTAAAAAAGAGGAGCACATGCCCATCTAGCTTGTCTGCCATATATTTCAATCATTCTATCCATGAATCCCTCCCTCCAAGAGACACTTATCTAATCCATGTTTAAACATCTGTAAGCTGCCACTCATGACTAATGTCTGAGGTAAATTGTCCCACATTTGAGGGAGATCACGTGATGGGTCTGGCTTGCTAGCTGCTATTCCTTGGGCTCCTGCTATCTCCCTTCGGAAATCCTACTTAATCAGCTTTTACTGGGTCAGTTTTTGTGCATTTGTCTACCTGCTACAACTTCTGCCTACCTAGGAGGACCATCCATCCTTTTTTCTTGCATCCCAATTGGTTAATTACACCACGATGGAGGCAGAAATGAAAACGTCCCTGCCCAGGTATACGCCTCCGGTCTCGCCTGACAAGCAGGCCAAGAAAGCTAAATCCAATCAACAGACTTCCGCTAAGCAACTGAGTGCCCTTTCAGCTCCAGTGCCACTGTCAGAAGAATGATTCCTGCAAGAACTACAGCCGTTTAAAGAAACGCTACAAGATATAGCTTCAGACCTTAAAAATATGCGCAATGAGATGACCGACCTTAAAATGCGAACCGCAGATGCTGAAGCACGTACCCACTCTCTTGAAACCTGGTGAGACAAGACAGATCCTGAAATACCCAAACTTAAACAACAAATTGCAAAATTGCAGCTCAAAACAGAAGATTAAGAGGGCCGTAGTAGAAGAAACAACATTTAAATTTTTGGGCTCCCACAAGGGGCTGAGGGCTCCTCAGCTATTGTGTTTACCCAAAAGCTTCTCAATAAGATTGCCGGCCCTTCTTCACATAATCCCACTTACTTAATTGAAAGGGCTCACAGGTCTTTATGCCCAAAACCAGAGGAGTCTGCTCCTCCCCGCCCGATGATTATCCGGCTACTCAATTACCTGGAAAAACAGCACATTCTTTCCAAAACCAGAGATTTACACACCATTCAGTGGGAAGACAAGAGACTGCTTATCACCCAGAACTTGCCTTTAGAAATCTGTCAGAAGAGAGACGCCTTCCACCCCACAGTCAGTAAGCTGATTGAGGCCAGTATCAAATTCTGTATGATCTACCCAGCTCGCCTACAAGTGCTGGTAGATGGATCATGGCTTTCCTTTGAGTCCGCTGCTCAAGCTCAGTTAGATTTGGAGAAGAAACTTCCCTCCCTGTTCAAATCTCCATGATCTGATTATTCTTACTTGCTGCCCTGGGTTTCACTACCCAATGATTTAAGTAGCCTACCTTGGATGTGGTTTGACTGTGCGGGTCCTGCAAGATGGGAAGATGCCTCTGTTTTCAAACTGGTGATGGAGGATCCTAGAAGACATGACCCATGGCCTGTTGGATTTCAGAAAAGAGCCTAGTTTGGGGAACCTGTGTTTGTTATGCTGCCGATCCTGAGAACCATGTTTCCAGCTTGCTGTTTCTCTAGGGACTGTATTTCATGTGGCGTGAGTCCGCTAATGTTATTATTCCCCCACAAAACACTCACCTCCCTGTCTGGACATAGGGGAACATTAATTTGACTCGGGACACCCTAACAATTGTTTTTTTACTCCTGATCTAAAACCCTTAATAAGGGACATAGTGGCTAAAGATGTCTGTGCTGCATTTAAGGAGTGCCCAGTCAGCTCTCTTGATTTCTCTGATCTATGGCTCTATGCTCCTCTTTCCCTCACGGTTTAACTTCCAGACACTCTTGTCTCCTTCTATACTAAATTCTCTTGTTTACACACTTTACCAACTCTCTGGATATACTTTACAATCCTCTATTTCTTTTGCTAATCCGACTTCAAGCCAGAGAAGCTGGCAAGGCATCACCCGAGATAACATGCTGGTAACAGGTCAGTTACTATTATTTTTATATAGATGGCTCTTTCAAAATTATACCCAGTTTTATTCTTTATGTTACTGTTTCTCTTTGTTTATTGGATTTCTGGAGGGAGGGAAGGGTAGGGGGCAGAGGGATTGTATCAGACTAGTGATGACCAGCCTCATGTACTGGTTTGTGGGAGAGGGTATCCTAACTGCCCTCTGACATATATCTCTAGACTTTATTACTACTTTCCTCATACTGTGGGTTTTATGGTGGTATTTTTCTGTTGTAACTTTATGTTTATCACACTGTTACATATGTGGATTATTCAAAGCTCACTATATACGTTTAAGTGCTTTTATGGGAGGTGTTTTCCTTAGGGTACATGGGGGATCTCTACCCATTACTTATATTGTTACATTACTGTGGATAATATCAATTGGTAGAGAAATGTTTGTACATAGTTATAGGAGGAAATGGACTAGTAGGGGGTGGGAGGAAGAGTTTATTTATGTTTACTGTGTTCCACAATCGCTTAAATTAGATGTATCCCTGGTTCTACATGTTTTAACTGTTTACCTGTTTGAAATACTGTTACTTTTTTTGTCTGTTATGGAGGAATGCAATAATTACTTTCTTAGAGGAATATACTTACAGAGGGAAGTTCGTGGTGCACTTTATACATATAGAAAACTGGCTACATACTGTAAGATGGTTCATGGAAACAACGGCTAGAGTTATAAAAAAATTTATAATTTGGAATGTTAGAGGTGCTCATGGACCTAATAAAAATATTCCAAATCCTTAAACATGTATCTATACTGCATGCCAATATTTCTTTCATCCAAGAGACCCACCTCCTTCCTAAGGAAGCTACTGGTTTACGCAGGCAGGAGATTGGGCAAGTCTATGCATCAGGCATATCGATGGCTATTAGGGGAACTGCCGTCCTTGTCCATCGTTAGTATTCTTTCAACAGAAGGTGACAATCACAGATCCACAGGGGAGATATGTACTAGTTCAAGGTCTATTGGATTGTACAGAATTAGTACTAGGGAGTATTTATGGGCCGGTGGAGGGGAATCCTGTATTTTTTCAAGACTTACTGAGTAAACTACAACCATTTTTGTCTCTCCCATTGATACTTGGTGGAGATTGGAACCTACCATCTACCCAAGATTTGACCAGTCTAGCTCTTCCCTTAGGCCCCTCTCCATAGCCCAAAGAGCACTAGCTGAATTCCTTGATTCTACTGGTTTATGTGACCCATGGAGATTGTTGAACCCCACAGCTCATACTTTCTCCTTTCAATCCATGGTGCACTCTTCCTTATCCCATCTGGACTATATCTTAATCAGCCGCTCACTTACACATGGCTTAAATGACTCAGCTATAGAACCAATAGTTATTTCGGACCATGCAGGTATGGCGGCTGAACACATAACTTTTAAAAGAGGATTATGTTATTTCCAGAATTTCTGGCCTGATTCAATCATTCGTTACTAACAACCATGGCTCGATTCCGAGAGTGGACCATGAATGGTGCGCTCTGAAATGCTTCCTGAAAGGAGAATTTATCAGGCTTGCCTCTACATGTAGGTGGAAAAACGAAGCTACTATCGTATCCCTATTGGCCCAAATTTGTTCACTCGAACAATCTCTCTCTTCCTCGTCTTCCCCCAACTTACTGCGAACATTATTACATTTAAGGAACCAATACTCATCCTTATTTCAAGAAAAAGCAGAATTTGCCATATTAAGAACCCAGACAAAATATATAGAACATGGAGAAATAGCAGGCCATCTCTTAGCCTGCACCTAAGGAAACTTGAGGCATCAAAGATTATTTCTGCCATCAGCGTCTCTGACGGGTCTATTAAAACTCATCCTAGAGACATTGTAAATATTTTCAAACAATTCTACTCCTCCCTTTACAACCAGCGCCCCTTCACCCTTCACAAAGTGAGTTACTAGGATATTTGACTAGCACATCATTACCAACTCTCTCGTTATCACAACATTCCTTTTTATCCACCCTTATTTCTCTACAAGAGGTGGAATCAGCTATCAATAACTTAGCAATGGACAAGGCTCCAGACCCTAATGGCCTACCTTCAAACTTTTATAAAGTTTTCACTAAAGACCTTGCACCTTGCTTTTTACACCTCTATCAATGTATAATAACTGGACAAGTTCAGGATCCCTCTCTATTAGAGGCCTCAATCATTCTTCTTAAACCAGACAAACCCCCTCACTCACTTGCGAGCTACCACCCAATCTCCTTGTTAAATTGTGATATTAAAATCTTAGCCAAAATACTTACTAGCAGAATCAAACAAATTTGGTCCCACCTTCTTAGTCCAGAACAAATAGGATTTGTATCCGGCAGAACCCCGGCAGATCATCTTCGTAAACTCTCGTATCTCATTCAGTCGGCAAAAACCTCTCCCATATCAATGGCACTAATTTCATTAGACGCAGAAAAGGCCTTTGATAGGGTAGACTGGGACTTTTTGTGGGCAACGTTACATGTAATGGGCTTCCCCACTTGACTTTATTAAATGGATTCAATCCCTATATTCCTCTCCCCTTGCCAAGATACACTGCAATGGCGTATACTCAGATACTTTCCCTCTTTCTGCAGGTACACATCAAGGATGTCCACTTTCTCCTTTCCTTTTCAACTTATACCTGGAACCTTTTATTAGATCCTTGAAATCCTCTCCTTTGATAACTGGTATACCTGTAGGTAACAGGGCTCCACAGTTTTCGGTTTATGCAGATGACATACTTCTTCATCTTTCTAATCCGGCCTCTTCATTAACAGCTGCAATGGATATTGTTGACACTTTCAGAAAATATTCGAATTATAAACTCAACCTTAGCAAAACTAAAATTCATCCCCTTAATCATTTAACACATAGCTCATCCCTCAATAAATTTGGAATGAAATGGTCCCCCCGGTTTATTAAATATCTGGGCATCTATGTTACCTCTGACCTATCACTATCACAGAAGATTAATCTAGAGGACTTGTGGCACAACATCCAACAAGATCTAACAAGATGGAAAAATCTCCCACTTTGCTATGGGGCAGAATTAACATTATCAAGATGAATGTTCTACCTAGGCTCTTTTATCCATTAAATATGCTAAATATTTGGCTACCTGTATCCTTCTTTCAACGTATTCACTCAGATATCAATTCATTCATCCGGTTGGATAAGGCAGTCAGAAGATCCTACCTTAAACTGTGTCAACTCAAAGAGCTAGGAGGGTTACGATTGCATAATTTTCTACTTTACTACTGGGCCAGTCACCTATATAAATGTGGAAAATGGTTATCTCTACCTCAACGTCTTGTACAACAAGATTATATTCCAGTATGGTTACAAATAAAATCGGATCTGCTCTATTCTCACAAACTATCCCCAATTTCACTCTTCTATAATTCAATGAAGACTATACCAAGGTCCTTACAGTCTTTTCCAATTGGTATTTCATTAAGAGTCATCTCCCAATTGTATAGACATTTCAAAGTATCTCCGACCATTGATTTTTCTCAACCAATCTGTGTTAACTTAAACCTCAAAATAGGAGGAACTCCAATATTTGGAAACTGGATACCAATATCTTCTGAACCTACTGTCTCTGATTTCTACTAACATGACTCTATTCTGTCTTTACAAGAGATCTTAGTAAAGTTCCGATTACCACCATCTTCAGCTTTCAACATTTTTCAGCTTAAGCATCTTCTTGTTAAAACGTTTGGGCTGGAACCCAAATCCTCTTACATTAGTATTTTTCTGCAACAAATCACAGTCCCAACATCCAAACCACATGGTATCTCTATACTCTATAAGTTACTTCTTACATGCCCGCAACCCCCATCTCCAGCTGGCTCCAAGATCTGGCAAGGTTTCTTTCCTGATGAAGATATTAATTGGCAACACCTATGGAAGGACTTATTCATATATCTTACTCAAGATCATTACAGATTAACACAGTATTGTATCCTAAATAACATGTATTATAATCCCATTAAACTAGCTCAAATGAAGCGCCTCCATTCTATTACATGCTCCAGATGTAATAAAGAGGAGGGCTCATTATTGCACATATTCTGGGCATGTGAGAAAGTATCTCTCCTGTGGAAACAAATTGAAACAACCTTGGATCCACTTTTAGGGCTGCAAGATCTTTTTTCCCCCATCATATGTATTCTGGCAGATTATTCTAAAATACTGGTGAAAGAGAGAAGATACCATATGGCTGTCATCTCGCTAGCAGTCAAAAAAATGGTGCTTAGACATTGGATGGATCAAGCTCCTCTTTCTTATACAGAATGGTTGCAGGAAATATCCTTTGCCCTTCATGCTGAACATTTAATTGTGAATGTATGTCACTGTCAATCATCATTCAATAAAAAATAGGGGAATTGTACGCCCTCTACTTATCTTGATATTGTGGTTTTGGTTCTTCACGAGCATCTCAATCTCTTTTCCTTACTTTCTAACTAGCTGTTAATCACTCAGGTTTTCTTATTGAATATGCCATACTAGGAATGTCATAAGTGCACCACGGTATGGGGGGTGGGGGTAAGGAGGGGAGGTAGTTAGGTTTGTTTGGGTAGTTTGTAATCATTATTTTCTCCAACTTATTTTCCTGCCTGTAAATGATTTCTCCCAGCATATTTCACTTATAGATTTTGTTTGTGCTTTGTGCTGTTATGTTGTATCATCATATATAAATAAATAAAGCATGTTTAATTCAAAAAAAATATCCCACACTTGTACTACCCTCTGTGTGAACCATTTTCCTCTCTTTTCTGTGTTATAAATACATCCTATTAATTGGAACTTATGCCCGCTAGTTCTTTTCCCCTGTTCTTTGAACTGAAGATGAAAACATTCCCTTATATCATAATTTATTATTGATTTGTATGCAGATATTACATCACCTCTGAGTCTTCAAATCTCTAAACTAAACAATCCTAATCAATTCAGTCTCATGTCATATGATAGACCTTCCATACCTTTGATTTTCATTTTTTTTTTTTGGATAGCCTTCTCTGTACCCTTTCCAATTTTTTAATGTCTCCTATATTTTGGAGTGACCAATACTGACTACAATATTCCAGAGGTGGTTGCACCAAGGCTTTATACACTGGGAGTATCACATCACCATCCCTATTTCTGATAGTCCAAAAACTACAACCTAAAGTTTTAGGTCTTAGAGGAGGGTAACCAAAATGGTGCAGGGTCTGCACCAGAAGACATATGAGGAGAGACTAAAGCAACTTAATATGTAGACCCTAGAGGAAAGGAGGGAGAGTGGGGACATGATAGAAACTTTCAAGCATCTTAAGGGAATTAAAGTACAAGAGGGTAGCACTTTTCAGAAAAAGTGATGTGCAAGAACAAGGGGCACAATTTGAAGATAGAGAGGGATGGCTCAGAGGTAATATTAGAAAGTATTTTTTCACAGACAGGGTTGTGGATGCATGGAACAGCCTTTCTGAGAAGGTTGTGGAGTCATAAATAGTGGGATAATTCAAAAATGCATGGGACAGACATAAGGCAAGTCTAGTGAGGGGGTAAGAGGAAGTAGGCTGTTGATTAACTAGAATCTGCAGCTTATCCATCAGGTAGGGGAAATGGGCAGACTAGGTGGGCCAAGTGGTCCTTATCTGCCATCAGATTCTATGTTTCTATGTTTATTACATTTGGCTACTGCATTATTACTCTGTCTACTTTGTTTTAAGTCAGTAGAAACATAAATGCCTCAGTTTTTCTTGCATTCAGAAGCTCTCAAGATGGTTCCTCCTAAGTAAAATTGTGTTCTCCTATTTTTGTGTCTATAGTGCATCACAATGCACTTATCCAGATTGAAACTCATTTTATACTGCACTGACCAGTTATATAGTTAATCAATCTCTGATTGAAATTATGTCTTTTCTTCATCACTATTGGCAATGTGCCCTACCTTTGCAACATCAGCAAATTTTGTAATCCATCCCCCTTTTGATGTAGACATACTAGATATTGTTGCAAGCTACCCCACTGCAAGCCCTTATTTGTAGATATTATTCTGTTGTATTTATGTTTTTTAATGTCATTATATGTACATGCCAGTGTCAGCACAATGGTGCAAAAGGAACAGACTAGATTAAAGAAAAAAGGAGTGACTTTCTTTTGACCTGAAGGCAGCTGTTTGCCAGGAACTGAAATAGCATTCCCAGTTTATTTTTACAGAGATATGCCAAAATCCATTTGTATGTCATAAAACCATGCACTCGGGAGCGGAATGCTTTGATCAAAGGAAGCTGTTATAATATGTTACATTTTATGAGGCAGCAGGAGAGGAACATGCTTCCTTGAGAACCTGTGTGAGTTTTATCTTACAGGTGGCAATGGTGTGCAGGAGACTTCAAAGGGCTTAACTCTGAAATATCATATCTGTGCTAATTATAGGTCTCAGAGTCTGATTCTTAATATGCTTGGAAATTTTGGAAACAGTGCAACAGTGCCATCTTCTGGCCTAAAAGAGACATATCCTGGCCAAACAGAGTAGTTGCTCTGAACTGGGAATTGATGACACTGCAAGTTTACAGAAGGGTATTTGAACCCCCAGCTCAGGACATTTGGACACACTTTTTCATCCGTACTCCACCTGACACACAGAAGCCATTCTGTTTGGAGTCTTTCTCCTGACCACAATGCTGCTACTGAAAGACTGCAATATTTTTCAAACCAGCTATTCTCTAGACTTTGAAATCTTCATACCCAAGGTAGACTTAGCTAACCTGTTTAAATGCATTCTTCTGTATATTTTTCCCATTCTGTTTCTCATACTGTAACCTAAATTAGTATATGTTCTCTTATACTTGTAACTGTATTTATTTAAGTATTTTAGTAAAAACATTTGTTTGTCTAAATAAATTCTGCCTGAGTGAGACTTTCTCTATTTGTGTGTGAATTGTGAAAACAGTATTAATAATCTGTGAAAACTGTTATTGCCAAAAAAGGTCACACCATAAGCAACTAAATTGAAAAAGGGTCTGTAAGGGACATCTGGAAGGATAGAGAGAATACCAGAGCCTACAAAGATTTTGAACCAGGCTGTTGCATGTCCTGTAGGGAGAAGGCCAAATCAGGTATTACGCTGCTACCCTGAAGAGAGTGTGATGCCTTGGTCTTCCTCCTTTCTGTAATAACCAAGGAGAGGTTCATATTTGGCCACAAGACTCAAGACTGGTATTGTACCCTTATCCAGAGTTAGAGGGCTGCCCTGGATCCTCATGGTAGAGGTGCAGTCTTGATTGGTGAGCATTCTAAAGGGTGAGGAGGGTATCCCTGTTCCCCCCTCTGTCACGGATTGCACTTAAGGGTGGGCGCTGTGAGCTCAGTGGGCCTGACCCCCAGGAGTGGGTTTGTGACAGATATATAGATGTTAATAGACTAGGTCCCAGGACAGACCTCTGAGGGCACCGCTGTTGACAGGCACTCTCTCCAAATCATCACCATTTATTCTCAGAATTTCTGGCCTGTTACTCAACCAGCACTTGATCCGCGTAATGATTTTACTATTCAGTTTGATATCAATAAGGCTCTGGATATGCTCAGCGTGTGGCAGAGTGTTGAAAGCCTTGCAAAAATCCAAATATACCACATTAGCTGGTTTCCCTGTATACAATGCTAGGCTTACTGTCTCAAAAAAGTCAATAAAATTGGTCAAGCATGATCTACCATTCCTAAAACCATGTTGGCTATTGTCCGATAGATTGTTAACCCTTAAGTACAGCAATCATTAATTGCATCTCTAAGATTTTTTTTCCATTGTCTTACCTACTGTATGACTGATGTAAGGCTTATTGGTCTGTAGTTTCCCTTATCCGTCCTGCTACCTTTTTTATAAACTGGAATCACTATAGCTTTTTTCCATGCTTCAGGTGTTATACCACTCTCTAGGGATTTGTTAAAAAACACTTCAGTGCATCAGGGCAGTGGCATTAAGGTGTCGAGTCACTACAGCACCAAACCCCAAGTTTACTGCCCCTCCCCAAGATCCCCCCCAGAGTTTGTATCTATAGTTGGAGGGGTGGATCATCGGCAACATTTGCATTTGGCACTTTAGTGACTCGGTGCACTAACGCAAGCACATTCCGATAGGTGAAACCTTTAAACAGCAGAGTTACTGGACCTGCTAACAATTTCAATTCCTTTCTAACTCTGAGATGAATCCCATCCTGCCCCTGTGATTTGTTAATATCCTGATTTAAGAGTAACCTACAAACCTCATTCTCAGTTATAATACATGGATTGTCCTGGTCTTGAATTTCAACCTTGTTCAGGTCAGAAGCCTGAAAAACTGAGCTAAAAAATCAATTCAGTAGGTTGACTGTTTTCAACTCTTTAACATTTTTGATACCATTCTCTATTAGATACTATCTTCTAAAAGAGTAGGGAATTTTCCCTAATGTCTTGGCCTAATTTCTCCCATTTACTAAAAATGCCACTGACAGCTGAATCTGGTTCAATTTCACTTGGTTTGTACCTGCATCCCCGACAAGTCTGAAAATAGGTAGTATTGTCCAGCCCTCCTTTCCCAGTCAACAAAAACTATACAAATAAATATGTGAGGAGACCAATGGAGGGGAGATTTTTAAGGAATTTGGAGAGTCAGACTGGGTCCAGGATGGTACCACAGAAGACCCTGAACAAATCAGGAGGTAGGGCATCACCTACAGTACTTGCACTGACTGATGTCTGCTGTTTGACAAGCCAGAGTGGAACCAACTGACAGCAAGGCCTGTCCTGATGAATGTGTTGAGTAGGACAGGGTGGGCCACTATGTCAAAAAACCTAAGCAATGCCAACACAGATGGTGTAGGTAAACAGGCCCTAGTCCATCCCCTTCAGGAAAGAAGCAGTAAAGAGTAGAAGTGATGAGAATAGAATGGTATTTGGTGAAGCCAGACTGGTAAGGACAGAAAAAAGAGGAGGAATTAAAAAATGGTGGAACATTGGAAGAGCACAAGTTTTCCTTCACTTTGGCCAGTGCAGAGATGAGAGAGATGGGATTGTAATTCCTAATGGAGACAGGGTTGCCACCTTTGTGGAAGTAAAGAACAAGACTCAGTGATTTTGCCAAGATGAAAAAAGAGGCTGAAATTGGAGGAGAAAGGGACAGATATTACAAGAGCATATAATTGAAGGAGTTGGAGTTCAGATAAGGTAAGTTTATATTTTTAAAGTGACCTGTCCCAAACACTGATGACACTATTAAGGCCATAAAAGTGCAAAACAAAGTACTTTCAACAGTAACATTGATTAAAACACAGACAGTGAGTGATGGTATGGAAAAGTGTAAATACTCTAAAATTTCAAAACTGACCATCAAGGATGTCATCTTTGAAAGGTATAAGCAATAACAGAGCAGTTAGTATAGCAGAATGGAAGGTAATAGGGAAGAAAATGGGGGAAAAGAGTGTGGGGGGAAGAGGAAGTAACATATTGATGAAGTAATTTATGATCAAAGTAACTCAGATCAGTTCCTGTGCTTCAAAGCAGGGATTAATGGATTATTTTTTAGGAAGTCCCCAGCCACTCAGCTACCCATCAAGATGATGTGCTGAGGAAGAAGATTTCCTTTGACCTATTCTTTGCTCCTCCTAATGCCTCCTAACATTCTGCTTGCTCTCTTGACTGCTGCAGCACATTGCCTGCCTGGCTTCAGTTTACTGTCCAAACTTACCACAAGATCCTTTTCCTTGGCTGTGCTGTCCATTTTTGCTACACACAGGTGTGGATATGACCCAGAATCCTCAACTGTAGGTGCAGTGCCTTGCTCTGCTCCATGTTACAGTAAATAGAATCTTTCAGTTTTACGTGTGATGGCCTGTCTGTAGTGATTCACCCTCATATTCACTCTTCTTGCCAATTCAGTGTTATCTGTAAACTTCAGTAGTAGCTGACCCTCTTCTCCAGATCACGGATAAATATGTTTAAGAGCAAATGACTAAGGAGCTGCCCCCTAGGGTATTCCATTCAGAAGATGCCTCCACTCTGAACGGTGGCCATCTACCATCATTCTCTACTTCCTCCTGCCTGCTAGCAAAGCTGAAATAAACAACTACACACCTTGTGAACTCTGTATTATGATACTTTCTGATATGGATTTCCATGAGGTAGTGTCAAAGACCTTGCAGAAGTCTTAAACTCTTGGCTGAAGAATCAACAATTTTTTTAACCTTTTTGATGCTGCAAGCCAGTTGTTTTGGAAGGAAGCATATCCATTCTGAGTTGTCATGTGACTCAAGCCATTTGAAGGAGGATCAGTGGATGCATGGATCTCAAAAGTAAATAAATTCCCATACATAAGTCTTCTAATGCTGTCACATACAATACTTAGTCTTTGATGTTGTATGACCTGTATGCTGTGTATACTTCCACTGTGGAGGAGCAAGCTGGGAAGCTTAGTAGTCGAATCTGTTACAGGACTTTCATTTATTGATTGATGTATGTATTTATTTATTTTATTTTATTTGAACTTTTTGACCAGGAAAGACACATTAAGCTATTAGGCTTGTTTCCAGAACTGTCCAAAGTGGATGGGTTGTATGGGCCTGTTTTGCTGACTTTTTAACTGTAAGTATTTGTCTATTTTCTAAGGAATTCAGTGACCACAACAAAAAATTGCCATCGTAGGCACATACAGATATCAAGCAATTTGAGCATGATTTGTAGTGGTTAAAGCAGCAGTATTTATTATTTGGCAAACATTTTAATCATATACTTTTCTAGCAATAATATACAGTATTCCTGACATCCTTAGGTTTCTCATCAGTATATTTTTAATTCCCAAGACTTTTTTTCCCATTTGCATTATTTTCCTCTTTTCTCTTGGGAGACATCCTAACCAGCGGCTTCAGCCCTCCTATCAGAGGGACACTCTCTCTGGACCCGCTCGCACCAGCACTTATCATCCCCAGAGGTCCCCTGTGGATTGCCCCCCCATGGTAGAGCCAGGAAGAAGGCCTCCCCTGCAGACCCAATCCAGATTCTGGGGTCGGCCCCCAGGTACAACAGCCATCATTGAGCGCTGGCCAGGGCTCTCCTCCTTTTTCCATTTTCTTCCTCCCCACCAATGCAAACATGTCAGAAATGTGCGCCCCAACCTGTACTGCCCTCTGGCAATTGCCAGGGGGGAGTCAGCGAGTGGGAAGGCACACTACCCTTCCCCCAAGAGAGGAAAGCAGTCCTCCAGATGATCAATCCTCTCTCTCTCCCCACCCACCCCCGGCGGCCCAAGCTCATTCCCGAACCTGGGTCACTGGCATGGTGCGAGGTGTGGCATCCAGCGCCTCAACCCTCAGTGCCACCGAACTGGTCCCCAAGACATTTTTAACACAGTTTATGTAACTTCTTTTATAACGAATAGTTCAAGTCGGTAAATATGCATGCCACCAACAGTTTTAAAAATCTCATCCATTTTGGCTATACCTACTAGAATTATATTGTGGAAGTATCTGGATGGTGCTCTTCATGTTTCTGTTGGTAAGCAGCACAACACAACACTGTGATGTTTAGTTCTTGGTAGTGGATGTGTCAAGAGAACAGTGACTTTTAAAAGTTCCAGATAACTTCTCTCCATTTAGAAATACAGTAAAATGGAAAGAAATGTGGGTATATACAAGTACAAGTGGTGGTGTGCTCCAGGATGGTGGTGCCTTGTTCCACAGAATCTATGCACCACAGTACTTCAGGTCAGCACTCACCCCAGGACCTATGTGACCATAGCACAGCTGCAACAGATTAAGTGCCTCTCTGTATAATTTATTAATCCACAGCCGTGCACAGTGAGTAGATGGTAAACAAGCAAAAAGCTCAGACACACATGCAAGGGTGTCAGCTGACTTAATGTTTTACCCTCTCCACTAGGGGTTTCACCAGAGGTAACAGGACCAATGTTGGAGATGGAATTTATACAAGCTCCCATCAGTCCAAGCAGAACTGAGTGCTCCCATTGGCATAAACAGTGTGTCAAGCATTGTGAACAGTTCAAGTGAAAACTAAATTTATGCAGAACAATTAATCAAGTCCATTTCAAACTAAGAGTGCATCTGTCATACAACAAATTCAAATTATCTTTCTAAACTTATCCATATTATTCACGGAGTTCCCTTAAAGATTAAAACTGGTGTCAGCACATGAAGTACACCAGAATCAAAGATCCATTCCCATGTATTTAGAAGGGACCAACTTTCCATTCAAATGGCAACAGGTATTACAAAAAATATCCAGCAGACGAACTAGCATTGTGACTAAGTTCCATGAGTTTGTACGGAATCAGGTAGTGTGGGAACAATATGAAAGAGTACCACAGTATATGCTGAAAACATTCATGGGCTAAAATAACTGTTGCAGAAAGGAGTGGAGGCCACCTGTGTGAGAGATGTGCCACCATAGGTGGAGAAGTTTGCTCAGCTCCATGTAAAAACTGCGAAGGAAAAATTGACTACAAAAACAGCAAGTCCAAAATAGCTAGTTGGCATCCAGCAACCGCCAATAAAGGCGATTGGTGCACATCACTAAAACACTGCTGCACTGATTTTCTGTGGGGGGCTTCACTCCATGACCACCCCTTTGTGGGGATCTAAGCCCCACAAAACCCCCCAGAAATAAAATAACTATCACCAGCAGGCACATAACTCAGGGATGGGGAGAAACTCGGGAGGGGGGCAGATAATATATTCAGACTGCGGGGAGAATCCAGACCAGGAAGAGGAGAAACTTAGGAGGGGGGAATACTTTATATTCTCACTTGGGGGGGTTGGCATAAAAGCGGGCACAAAACTTTCAAGAAGAAAAGAAAAGAGCAATGCCAAGTTTCAAGCCCAGGCATGGGCAAAGCTACCACACACAATGCCAGTGACTCTAACCTCTAGGCTACAGAGCTAGCATAACTTTTAATCTGACGTTACCAACTACATGAATCTCTACTGCTTCCTCCCTACACTGCTGAAGGACACTACTTTTCACTGACATATCCAGGCACTATTTAGACCATGTCGCCAACATAGCATTCACTATTTTGGACTCGCTCTTATTCCATCGCTGTTTTGATTTTGTTGTCTTCACAGGATACCATTTGCCTCTACAGTCTTATGATTTTTGTGATCAAGATTCCTGATCAGCCCCATTGGACTGTGGTGAAATTTTTTTGAATGCCCTTCTCACCTGGTGACATCAGGAGTAGTATATGGCATTGGAAAAGAATAGTTTCACCGGCCTGGTAGTGGTGGAGATTGAGGCGCTGATCACTACACCTCACACCACACCAGTAACCTGTGTTCAGAAATGAGCCCAGGCTGCTGGGGGTCAACAGGGGGGAGAGAGGAGCAAGCATCCAGGAGGACTACTCACCACTCTCAGGGGGAGGGAGACTTGTCGTCCTGCTTATTGACTGCCCTCTGGGGTGGCTGGAGGGCAGTATGGGTCAGGAGACATGTACCGATGTCCTTACGTCGGTGGGGGGGGGGATGGGAGAAAGGGAGAAAACAGTGGAAAAGTGCCTGGCAGGCTCCGTGATGGTCCGCTGCATCCTGAGGGCTGTTCCTGACTTCTGGATTGGGACTCCAGGGAAGAGGAGAGGCTGATGACCTACTCCCTGGCCCTGCCATGGGGGTAAGCTGTGGGGGAATTTCCATGGACCGTCAGGGGCTGGAGCAGTGGGACCAGAGAGAGAGAGAGAGAGGGAGAGACCCTCCATCAGGAGGGCTGTAGCTGCCTGCCAGTGCTCCAGGAGAAAAAAAAAGGAAAGAAAAAAAAAAAGAAAAGAATTGTTTCATGAACTTACTTTTATGTGGTGCGTGCACTTGTGTAGGACTTTACTTTTTTGTCCCACTCCCCCTTTTTAAAAAAATTATTTCAGTGTGGCATGACTGATGAGAGTTGACTGTGTGAATGAATGAGTTGTTAGGAAATTGTAATTTGTATTGGTGTAAGTGGGTGTGAATGTGTGGTTAAGTTATTGCTTGAGTGAGCATAGTGGATGGAAGGAAGTGGGAGATGGCAGTTGTTGGTTAATGTGTGGTATTGTTGGTGGGCTGTAGTTGGGTTATTTGTATTGGAGTTGAGGTTTTAGTTGTTTAGGGCTTTTTTAGAGTATAATAGTTGCAGTTGTTTCTGGGATGTGTTCAAGACTGCAGACACTGAGGTTCAGCTAAACCTTGTCCCTCTTCCATAACCTGTGCCTCTTTTGCAATCCCCTGCCCAGTTTTGCACATAGATAATGTAGGGAGGTGGGGATACTGAGGAGCAGCAGGAGTTGGAGGTTGGTTTCACGGAGAGCTGATCGGGGAGTGCAGTTAGGGCTGTGAGGACCAGGAGGCATGCTGGCTGAAATGGGTAATGGAGAGAGGACCAATGTGCTTAATACCAATACCCACAGTTCCCACCAGGCTAAGATGGCAGGTGACTGAGAAGCTGGTGCCTCTGCTCATCCTCTTTGGGCAGCACTATGCAGTGCCAGATTGATGAGGCACAAGACTGCTATTAATGTGGACTTTTTGCTGTCAATCTGTCTTGTATCATGGAGACCTAGGTAGGCGATGATGCAAGCCCTGTTCTAGAGAGAGCCATCAAAACCAGATTCTCTGTGGTTCAATACCTGAGGAAGGATCTTGGGGGGAGGGGGGAGACTGGCCATCTGTTTTGGAAGTGAGCTGAACTTAGTGGTGCACCCAGTGGGGGACACCTCATCATTTGAATGCATGGCCATGCATGGGGGTACGGGTGCAGGATGTAGGATCCTGCTTGTGTACTGGCTTCTGGAACATGACGGAGAGATCCTACAGGAAATCAGGGACTTTGTCATTGACAGGGTGTTGTAGTCTACCAGCTGGTTCATTCTGGGTGACTTCATTGCCTGGGTCAATGACAAACTCTAGCATTTTGGTCAAGATTTCTTCCAGTGAAGAAATACCTGGGCCTTGTACAAGTAAGTAACTACCCATTAACATGGTCACACCTTGTACTTCATCTTCTCCCTGGGGTTTGACGTTGCTGGGTTCAAGACTGATCCAGTCAGTTGATTTGACCACTGCACCATCAAGTTCTCCTTCAGGGCCCCACTCGTAGTCCACCCCCTGTGAAGATTGTTTGGTACCACCCTTTAAGAGGAGCTATGGCCAGCAGGACTTCAGGTAGTACTGGACATCTCGGGTGTGGTGGTGGCTTGTATTACAGGGTCATAGGTGGCCATGATGGCTTATAACAGAGCAGTTGCAGCAGCCTTCCATTAGCTGGCACCTTTCTGTGTACACCCTCTTGTATCACATTGTGGATTGATGTGGTATGATGGTGAGCTTTGGAAGATGAAGGCAAGGGGTCAGTGGTTGGAACATTGTTGGAGGGGGTCTAGAGCGCAGGTGAACAAACTGGCTTTGGATATTCATTATGGTGACTACCAAAGGGCATTCTTCCAATGGAAGGCAGAGTTCCTATCAGGGGAGATTGCTGCTGGGAAGATTCAACTAGCTTAGCTCTTTCAAACTGTAGACAGGCTACTTTATCTGGCCTATCTGGAGTCCATAAGTGTTTGTAGGAGTCTTTTCACCCACTAAAAGTGAGGAGTTTGCTTCGTTCTTCTCAGACAGGGTGTCCTCTATTTGGGCCAGGATTTCCCCAAGTGGGATGGGGCAACTCAGCTGTGCTGAGCCAACACTCCACAAATGTAACCAGCTGTCATGGGGGGAGTTTAGACTGGTGGTGGTGAAAGAGGTGACAGGTGATTTTTGTGCTGCAATCGACCTTTAACGAACTGGATCAAGGTCCAAAATGGTTACTGGTGAGCTGTGCTGGATATCTAGGCCCAGTGGTTACTGGGATTGTCCAGTGCTACCTGTTCTAGGGGGTCTTCCCAGTTGTACTGAAAAATGCACTGGTGAGGCCTCTTCTGATGAAGCCGTTGCTGGCCTTGAACAACCTAGTGAATTACCGACCTGTCTCTAACTACCTTTTTTTTATCAAGGTTATTGAGGAGGTGGTTGCGTTGCAGTTTGAGGTGCACCTCATAGCCTATGACATCTATGCATCTCTCTATTCCAGATTTAGGTCTAAGCATGGCACCAAAACTGAACTGGTCATAGTGCAGAATGATCTCTCAGGGTGAGGAACAGAAGAGAATGGTCAGTTCTTGTTCTCCTCGATCTCACCTTAGTTTTTGACAATGTAGACCATGGTCTGTTGTTGGATTGGCTGAGGGAATATGTAGGACTCACTGGCCATGTCTTCTGCTGGTTTGAGTCCTACCACAGGAACAGGGCACAGAGGATGGCATTGTAGAATTTCTTCTCATGCTTGGTGTCACGGACTTGTGGTGGTCTCCAGGGCTCAGTTTTCTCACCCATGTTGTTTGTGGTATATATGTTGCCCCAGGGATGGATCATTACACAATATGGGATTGGATTTCAATACAATGCAGATGATACCCAGCTGTACCTGTCTTTTGCACATTGCACCCAGGATGCCGGGTGCAGTGGATGTGTTTAATTAGTGCTTGGCTGAGATCCAGGACTGGATGTCATAAAGCTGGTTAATGCTAAACACTAACAAGGCTGAGGTATGGGCTGTAGTGGGAGAGTGCAAGCTGCTGAGAAGGAGGCTGGGCTTTGTCTCAGGTAACCAGATCTTTTGGATGTCACAAAAGTGAAAAATCTGGGGCACATTCTGGATGAAGGGATGACACCTGAGCCTGGGGTCAGACCTAGTACGGAGTGACTTTTAACATCTAAGGAACATCTGCCAGATTAAATCCCTTATCCCCCCAGTGACCTGGTGACTCTAGCGCATGAGTTAGTGATGGCTTAGCCTTACTACTGCTATGCACTGTACCTCCAGGTCAGTGGATGTGTGTTACCATGCCTGCAGCTGATGCAGAAGCAGTGCCCAGACTACTGACTGGACTTCTGAGAATGTGCCATGTTTCTCTGGTGCTGCATGAACTGCACTGGCTGTCTGTGAAGTGGCACATCTCCTTCAAAGTAGGGCTACTAACTTATAAGGCCCTACATTGATTGGGTCCTGACTACCATTAGATCTTCTGCACCCGTATGTACCCTCACACTCTTTCTATTCCTCTGAGGGAGGCCTCCTGGTTATACCAAGACCAAAGCACAAAATGTCAGGTGACTGTGCCTTCAAGGTGGCTGGCCCAGTTTTGTGGAATTTCCTCCTAAGAGCCACCAGAGAGGACCCCTCAGTGGAGGCTTATAAGAGGAGTCTGAAAAGGCATCTGTTTTGCCAAGTATTTGGGGAGTGATGGTTCCCTCTTCTAAGGTTGTCCCAGCTGTGTTTTGTGTTTTATTTATTTATTATGTATTTCTTATTATGTAATTTTGTGATATATGTAATCTTTTGTGTACTGTCTTACAAATTTATTTTTTCCTAACTGTAAAACACCCTGGGGCTCCGGGGAATGATGCTGATATAAATAAACTTTTACTTACTTTTACTAGCAAAAACCCAGATCCTGGGTGTAGGAACTGGGAAATGTGGATGTTTTAGAACATTAAAAAGATTCAGAATCTAGATGTGCCTAGCACAGGGGAAAACAGGTTACCAATCAACGTCACGGGCATCCAGGATCAGAAAACCATACAAAAATCCAAGCAAAAATAATTTTGTTTAAATCCAGAGAACTACATACAATGCTTAACTTAAAAAAGCTCGTGATTCCCTGAAGTCAAGCTAGTGTACCTTATTCATATTACCAATATCTGCAACAGTAGTGGTTCTCAGTTTCAACAGATATAACTAGTGGGTAACATTGCTTGATCAAACTTCACATTAAACCTGGACACAAAAACTTTGAACAGCATAGTTAAAAAAATGGACAATTCATCAATCAAAATCAAGGATGACTAGCATTGGGAACTCTTGCAAATGTTAGTTCAAAACAATAATTTTGTTCATATTTAGAGAACTAAAGAATTATGGACTACCAGAATTCTCATGATTCCCAAAGACCGGTTGACCTGAATTTTAATACCAATATTTGAATAAGCAGTGGTTGTTCAGTAGAAACATTTTCATTTAATTAGGCACAGTTCCAGTTCAAGCTTCCCATTAAGACCTGGTGATTTAAGGGCTCCCTCTCTAAAATTCCAATACTGTTCCCTGCAGTTCAGTACATTCTCAAAGTCCCCACTCCTCACATTTCTACTGACAAATTCTATGGTTATGGCTCAAATTTTGTGATATCTCAGGTTGCCACTGTTATTAATGTGGTGTGCCATAGTATATTCTGGGTTCTTCATTAGAATTGCCCATAGGTGTTCACCTAGCCAAGCCTTAAGCTGTCATTTAGTGTGACCTACATAGTAACTGCTGTAACTACAATTCTGTAGGTAAATAAGTTCTTCACTCTCACAGGTCATCTTCCCCATGGCTCTGCTACCACTCAGCCTTTTCCTATAATGTCCCTTCACTCTAGAACCTACGCCCATCCTCGCTTCATCTTGCTTCCTCCTATTTCCCTCAGGCACCAGTTGAATCTCTTCCATTATCTCTGTGCTCCTGTTTTCCCCCAACTGTTTCCTTGCCTTACATTTTCCTCCTACTCCGGTGTAAGTGTGGCTGAAATGCTTCATTTTGGCTGCTTGCTCTTACTGCACTGGTTAAAATCATGTACTCTGTTCTACTTTACTGTGATTGAGAACTGTATCAGTGTTATGTTATTGCATTAACCGTGTAGTGTGTCCATTCTATGTATTTGCCCCTGTTCTCTTTCCATGGGTCACACCTGAAAATAAGCCTTGGCTCAGTGTGCCTTTCCCAGTAACCAATTTTGAAATAAGTAAATAAATAACTTTTTCCATGTTCCCTGTTCTGGGGTTCAGAAATGTGTCACACTTAGTGATGATGGGACATGTTTTGTACCTCCCACAGGGTTGACAGCTCCACCTCACCTGCAGTAAGGTGGGTGTTGGCAGCTTTGAACCAGTGAATATCTTTCAAGTTACTACCTCTCCTGAAGGAAGAATGAAAGGGTTTCTCCCAATAGCTACTATAGTCAGGTGCAGCTCTGAGAAGTCCAAGATTCTTTGGGTATGTTACTATTTTTGCTTCTGTTAAACAGCTGGCTAAATTATCTTTAAAACATGTTCACAGTGCTACAGTTTTAAGCCTTGCCAGCCTACTCCACACAAGCATTTGCATGCCCATGGTGCCTTGCACTGGGTTTGATGAAGTGTATGTACTACATGGGGTTTGTAAATATACAGAGAAACCAAACATTTGGGGAATTTGTTGTCTCTCTGCATCCAATTCAGATCCTGCATACTGCTCTTCTCCTAACCTACATCCCCAAACACCTCTGAGTGTACAACATGGCTGCTTTCCTCTGAGTGTACAACAAGGCTGCTTTCCTCTGAGTATGCAACATGGCTGTTTATCTCTGAGTGTACAACATGGCTGCATACCTCTGAGTGTACAGCATGGTTGCTTTCCTCTGAGTGTACAACATGGCTGTTTATCTCTGAGTGTACAACATGGCTGCTTAACTCTGAGTGTACAACATGGCTACTTTCCTCTGAGTGTACAACATGGCTGCTTTCCTCTGAGTGTGCAACATGGCTGATTACCTCTGAGTGTACAACATGGCTGCTGAGTGTACAACATAGCTGCTTACCTCTGAGTGTACAACATGGCTGCTTTCCTCTGAGTGTACAACATGGCTGCTTACCTCTGAGTGTACAACATGGCTGCTTTCCTCTGAGTGTACAACATGGCTGCTTACCTCTGAGTGTTCAACATGGCTGCTTACCTCTGAGGTGAACTTTGTTCTTGGCTGAGATATTGGCTGCATAAAAATGAGGCATCCCAACAGGCTGAAACACATGCCTGTAGTTTGTCATTCTCAGCCTGGGCTGGAACCATCATAAAACCTGGCATAAAAGGCAACTTTTGTTGTAGCTAAGTCCTGTCAGCCTGCATCCCCACACATAGATTTGCCTTCCCATGATGCCTTGCATGGGCTTGAGACTTTAGAGTGCAAGAATGTAGTTTGGCAAGATATTCAGAAACAGAGGAACACTTTTTTTTTACTTATCTTTTTTTCCCTCCAGTCACGGTCTGCTGGGCCTCTCTCAGGCATCCTACCTGCTCCTGCCCTGCCTGAAGTCCTCCTACCTGTGCCTCCTCTCTCCCTCCTCCTCTGTCCACAATCAGTACCCTCATCTTAACCCCTCTGGGGTGGGGCCACCCCTCCTTGTTGGGCACTCTTATAGTCAGACTCAAATGTGGGAGAGGACCTGGGTGGAGGAACCTGGAAGACCAGGCAGGATGGACCTGGCCATGGGCATGGGGGCAGGTTCTGTCACCTACCCCACAGATGGGGCTTTTCCTTGTTCTGGAGATCACTCCCCCATGTATGTGTGCAAGTCCCAATGCTTGGCGCATGGCAGCCACTGCCTACATCAGGCCATGCTGATTAAGTGCCGCCCAGCATGTTGCAATGCCCCCGGTCTCCACCGGGAGCCACTGGCATGCTGGGTGATCCCCCACCTCCCCCCCGGGGAGGAGAGTAGCCCAACAGACGTGCAATCCTCACCCACCCCTGCCGTCCCCCAGTGGCCCGAGCTTGCTGCCAAACTCGGGTCGCCGGCGTGGTGCGAGGTGTGGTGTCTAGCGCCTCAACCCTCAGAGCCAGCGAGCCGGCTTGTATAGAGGAACACTTTACTTTTTTGTTCATGGATTAGTAGTAGATCCTGCACACTGCTCTTCTCTCAAACTGCGTCTCCAGTATGCTAAATTAGAGTGTTATTAATGACCGAACACAGCATTTAATGAGACTGAGATGGATACATTACTTTGTGCCATATTGCACGTCTAAGCTACTGCACAGGTCTGCTAATGTTGTATTAAAAAATAAACAAATAAAAGCATCCATGTGAGAGTGTGACACTAGGCATGACTGCATGTCTGCCTGCCTGCCTTGAATGGGGCTGCTTCAGCTCCCCCATGGTCGGCCGGCACCCAGCCAGCCACCGACCGATACCAGGATGCCTGCCTGCAGCTCCTTGGAAGCTGCCTGCCCTTGAACAGGGCTGCTTCAGCTCCTCCACGGTCGGCCGGCACCCAGCCAGCCACCGACTGAGACCAGGACGCCCACCTGCAGCTCCTTGGAAGCTGCCTGCCCTTGAACAGGGCTGCTTCAGCTCCCCCACAGTTGGCTGGCACCCAGCCAGCCACTGACAGAGACCAGAATGCCCACCTGTAGCTCCTTGGAAGCTGTCTGCCCTTGAATGGAGCTGCTTCAGCTCCCCCATGGTCGGCTGGCACCCAGCCAGCCACCGACCGAGACCAGGATGCCCGCCTGCAGCTCCTTGGAAGCTGCCTGCCCTTGAATGGGGCTGCTTCAGCTCCCCTGTGGTTGGCCGGCACCCAGCCAGCCACCGACCGAGACCAGGACACCCGCCTGCAGCTCCTTGGAAGGTATGGGACAGTGCAGCCAATCGAACACGGTTGCTTCCAGCAATCCTGCTCAGATTGGCCAGGACTTTTCCCCTGCTTCAGCCACCTGGCACTTTTTAGAAATAGAGTTTCGATAGAACTAAGCACATTTTAACTGTGTAATAGAAGTTTTTCAACTGTATTAGCTGGATTGTAATTTCTACTAGTGTTTTAAAGTGCTTACACCTCTTCTGTCTCAGTGCTCCTCCTGCAGCTCCCCCCCATCCAAGCACTCTGCCTTGGTGCCGAAAAGTCTAACTACCTTTTGTCTTACTAAACTGCTCAGATCTAATCCATCCTAACCTCTATGCTATTTAAGACCTGCTCTTTTCTTCTCTCAGCTGCCTGCCCTTGAGACAGAGGCTGCTTCAGCTCCCCACGGTCGGCGGCACCCAGCCAGCCACCGACTCGAGACCAGGCACCCGCCTGCAGCTCCTGGAAGGTATGGGACAGCGCAGCTAATCGAGAACACGGTGCTTCCAGCAAACCCGCTTGATTGGCCAGGACTTTTCCCCTGCTTCAGCCACCTGGCACTTTTACAAATAGATTTTCGATAGAACTAAGCATATTTCAACTGTGTAATAGAAGTTTTTTTTTTTCCAAGTGGCTAGTTTTTCCATTAGCAGGTTATACAGACCTGCACCTAGAGGATTCTTGGTCTTTCACACAAATCACTGTACTCAATCGGAGCAATATGGCCTGCATTATCATTCTACTCTAATCCTGGCAAAATTATGACTCATAAAGCACTGATCCATGCTAAGTCAGAAGTCATCCCAGCCTGGGAACCCACAATCATAGTTCCTTCTGCATCTTCATATTGCTTCCCTACTCTTAATCTGTCGAGTTTTCATTTTAATTCTCATCCCTCTCCTCTAGCCCTCCTCTCTTCACCAATGTCTTTCCGTGCACTTCCCCTGCTAGCCTTGAACGGCCATGTCAGCATCTCCTATGCCCTGGCTAGACGTACCTCAATGACTGAACACTACACAAGAACCCATACGAAAAGAGACCACTTTTACCTGATAAATGCCCTCAAGAAAATGCTTCTAATTCTCCTTTTCTGTTCAGGCAATGTCGAACTAAATCCAGGTCCGCAAACTCAAATCACTTCTCCGTCGGAGTTTGTAGCTACTCTGGGATGCAACTGATGATGGTCAATATTCTAAGCCTGCTCAAAAACTTGATCATCTTCAAGTTGGGCAGCCCACACTGACCAGATCTGATTATAATTACAGTCATGGCTAAAAGACCAACACTGATCATAAATTACTATACGGACTTCAAGCTCTTCAGGGCTGATAGAGATCTGAGGGGGAGGGTTGTATACGCTAAATCAAAATTTGATGTTAGCAGCATTTCCTCTGAAACTAAGCCCAAGGAATACGAGATTGTCTCGCTTAAACTTCACCTTCCATCCTCAGAGTGCATCACAATCATTGGTGGCTATAGACCCCCGTCAGGAGGCACAGAAATTCTTAACATGTTGAAATCCATAACTTTGGCTGCTAACACAGAAACAATAATCTTAGGGGACTTCAATATGGATTGGCTCACTGCTAAATCCCACTCCCTAAAAGCCATCTGTGATCAGCTGGGTATTACACAGATAGTAACTGAACCCACAAGAATCAATGCTTCTAACTCTGCCAACAGCTCACTCTTAGATGTCATCTTAACTTCACATCCCCATAAAATCTCACATTCTGCAGTTTTCCATAATGACATGAGCGACCACAGTATCATTGTATGCACAAGATTCCAATCTAAAACCCAGCAGCACCCTAAATTCAGAATCAAACGCTCGTTTCGTAAATTCAACTCAGTAAACTTCCTAACTGATCTAGCTACAATCAGGTGGCAAGACCTATATCTTGCCAAATCTGCTGATGCCGCCATCTCTGTCCTAAATGACAACCTCACCACCCTAATTAACAAACATGCTCCTCTTATTAAAATGAGGGTGTGGAAAATCTCACATCCATGGTTCACCCAAGAGCTCAAATCTGCACTTACCAATAGAGACAAACTATGGGCTAGGACCAGGCACACAAAGGACCCGGCAGACTGGCAGGCATTTAGAACTGCCAGAAATGCCTGTGTTAAAAGTGTACACGTTACTAAAGCAAACTTCTACATCTCCACTCTGTAGCAAGGCAAAGGGAACTCCCAAAAAATCTGGAAGACACTGAGATCCATTGAAGGCCATCCTGCTGCTTCCTCCCTTCCAACCAAGATTCTGGCCAAGGATGGGGTGGTTGAAAATAAACTGCGAATCCTCGAAGAACTTAACCTTCTCTTTGCCACTGCCGGGTTGGCATTTGACTCCTCTCCATATGCTAGCCAAGTGAATAGCAACACTAGCCCAGATACTATACATGCTACTCCTCCTCATCCCTTCCAGTTGTGCCTATTTAGCTACAAAGAAGTCAAAGACATAATTCTTAGCCTTGACACCAAGAAAAGTGCAGAGGACGATGGCCTTGAATCATTTTTCTTGTGGTTAGGCTATGCCCAGCTCACAGCCCCCATCCTTCACATCTTCAACCTCTCTATTACCACAGCCACTGTTCCATCCTGCTGGAAATCTGCCCACATTCTTCCTCTCTTCAAATCAGGAGATCCTTGTGACTTAAACAACTACCGTCCTATCTCTATCTTGCCCGTTCTCTCCAAAGTCCTCGAAAAACTTATATACAACCAACTAAAAAAATCACCTCGAAGCGCACTCACTCCTAAATCCGGCCCAATCTGGCTTCAGGTCGAAGCACAGTACCATCTCAGCCTTGGCTAAAGTCTCTAATGACTGGATCCATGCTATGGACACCAAGAAGGTTACTGGTGAGTCTTTCTAGACCTCAAGTAAGGCCCTGACACTGTAGACCATCACCTCTAATCACCTGTCTTGCCTACAGGTGCCACACTCACTTACCTTACAGTGGTTTAACAGTTATCTCACAGGAAGGATACAAAAGTCAAAGCTGATGGCCTACTATCTGCCCCCCTTCCAATTGCCAGAGGAGTCCCTCAAGGCTCCATCCTAGGACCAATCCTTTTTTCCCTGTACATCAACAACCTTGACTCCCACATAAAGAACTCTAGCACACATTTCTTTGCAGATGATACAGTTTTGTACGCATCAGGCTCGTCCTTAACTGAAGTCAGGGAAGCACTCCAAGCTGACTTTATCCAATTAGAAAGCAACCTTATCAATGCCAAGCTTCTCTTAAATGCCAAAAAAACCAAGACAATGATTTTCTCGAGACTTGCCTTGTCTGGTGCCCTACCTACCCCACCTAAAAACTTCATAGTTACCTCCCTAGGTGAACCCTTGGAAGTCATACCTAAATTTAAATTTTTAGGTATGTGGATAGACAACAAGCCTTCCTTCAATGACCACATCGAGGATCTATCAAAGAGGCTTAAAGCACGCTTGAGTATCTTCTTTAGAAATAGGACCCTCTTTTCTCTCTCGACCTGCAAAAGACTTGTCCAAGCAACATTCCTTCCTTGCTTGACTACGGAGACATTATCTTTATCTTCTCCCCAACCTTGAGCCTATCTAAACTGGATGTACTCTATCACCGTGCTCTTCGCTTCATTACTAACTCTGCATACAGGACCCACCACTGTGATCTTTATGCAGCAGTTGGGTGGACCTCTCTTGCCACCAAGCGCCTCCTGCATGCTGGCATTTGGACCCTCAAATTACTACTCCACAAACTGCCTGTCTATTTAACGACTCTCATACACATCTCGCGTAGCACCTATTCCCTAAGGAAATCTGACCTTATCCTAGATGTTCCCAGGACACATACCACAGCTGGCCAAAGAGCTGTCTCATACACCCTCCCAAACATTTGGAACCAACTACAAGCCATGCTGAAGCTAACCAGCATCGTATCAATTAACTCCTACAAAACACTAGCTATCTCTAAATTAAAAGACATATGTAGGTGCTACTAGGCTCCCAATGCTAAGTCAACTTCCTAGGTACCAACTGGCCCTCTACTTATTAAGCTGAAATGTGTTGCATAATTTAGGGCAAGGTTAAAGCTGGAATGTACTGCATATATAGCATAAGAACTTCTATTGTGTATACCTCTTGTAGTATACATTTTTTTTCTTTGTTGTTCTACATTTTATATCTCCTGCCTATGTAATTGTGAACTGTATGTGTATGTGCCTCAGGACCTCCTTGTGAATGAGCTTGCTCAACTGAATCTTTCCTACAATAAACTTGAACTTATGACTGTGTACCTGGATGCACCTCCCCTGGATAACACACATAATTAACATAGTTAACCCTTGTTGTCACTGGTCATTTCTTATTTCCCTTTGGATTTCCCTTGTCGTCCACCTCAGCTCTGGTGCTGTCATTGCTGCCTCTTGCTCTCTTGACTCAGGAGGGCAGGTTGGCTGCTGCTTCTTAGGCTGGTACCAATACTGCTCCTTGGTCAGCTGGTTGTAGGAGAATACTGGGAGACTGTGTCATGTAATTCTATAGATAGCACTCAAAACCCAGTTTCCCTGGTGGCAGCCCAACATGTTGTCATCACTCTGGTGGGCAAGCCAAGAACTGACAATTCCTTGTAACACAGAGGTTTGGGGGTATTTTAAAATGTGACTACAGGCTGGCCTAGGGGTATAGTGACAGCATGTTGTGCCAGCACATGGGAGATCCCATAGCGGAGCATGCTGGGGATTACTGCACCACACCAAAGATGAGCTGAAAGGGACTCCTTTTTATGTCCTATCTACAGAATGACATCTCAGCTCTGCTGCTCACACTAGGGCTGCACTACAGTGTCAGTATTGGGTATTAGCCCATGTTCCTGGTGAGGGACTAGAGCGCATGACCTTCCCAAGTTCTGGACCCAGATTTGAGTATGCAACATACTGAGCCACTGACATAAGCAATTGTTTTGTAACAATGTAATTAAAGAATTTTATCAAATGACAAAGCAAAAATATGGTGCGCTAACTGGTTCAGACAACTGACATGAATGTGAATCAAAATCACATTGATTCATGCTCAAGTGTCCCATCTCCTTTTTGTGGCCCCAAAACTGCTTTACCATACCAAATTCATGAATACACAAATCAAGCTAAAATATCCACTGTCATGAATCCCCTTCCTCCTAAAAAAGAACAATGGCAATTGTTAGTATATTTCACTGGGTGTACATAACCAAAGCATGGAGTTTCTTTTAAACTAAAGGTACCTTAGGAAGGAGACCAAGGAGGGAAGCAAGCCACTGAAGGAAAAGGGGAGGATGGTGGAAGCAAAGAAACAGAGCTTCCAAGTGAGACTGGAGGAGCTCCTTAAACAGCCTAGAAAGGGTGAGTGTGACTGATTGCTCCCACCTATCTAACCACAGGCATAGCCTTTTTAGTTCAATTTGTGTACACAGCCAAAGAGTGGGCAGACTAGGTGGGCCAAGTGGTCCTTATCGGCCGTCAAAGTCTATGTTCTATGTTTCTTATTCTCTATGCATGTGCAATGTTGTTGATAGGTGGCTGAGTTGTTTGACTGTTATATAGGGATGCTTTGGCTATTCTCACTCTCTGTACCCCTATGGGACTACCATCCTGTTAAGGCACTCTGTGAAGGCAAAAGAACCCTCTTGAGCAGGGTTCCTCCTCTCTGGTACCATGAGAACATATTTCCTTTAACCTAATGGTATCACAAGAAAGAGGCCAAAAGAACTGCAAAGCAGGAGCTGCAAGCACAAATTGACATGACTTCCAGAAGGAGAGAGAGAGAATGGCAGGATTGTAGAAGGACAAAGCAAGCCACCATCCAACACTAACTCCCAGCAGAAATCCCACTACTAAAGTAAATGCTATAATAAAATATATAAAGTACATTACGCCCGCTGGTACTCAGGAGTGAATAAAAAATCCTGTGGAGAAAATCTCTGGGAATTCGTGGCCTTGGCCACCACCCCTGCTAGCATGGATAATTGTCAGGACAGCTTAGCTTGTTAATTTAGTATTTAATTCAGGGAATGTTTTGGAGGGATAAATCTTGCTCTATCCCTCTAACTACACTATATGTGTTGCTCTGCAGCTAAAGAAAGTTCCATCATGAAGACGTAGCCCTCATGGCATTTAATGAGGAGAGTAGTGAGTGCTGAAATGCATCACTTAGCCTCAAGACCATGAAGATGCCTTATCTTGCCTGAAAACTAAAGGAAAGGGATACAAAATTAGACTAGGTGGACCTTTGGCAGCCACAGAGAGAATAGGTTTCAGAGATGCTGCTGAGGAACCCATATGGGCTTATTGCTTCACCCTCTGGCAGCTGAAATCTTAAATATTACACCATGAGGTGCTACCAACCATAGGTCTGCACAGCTACAGCTTCCCTTGCAGAACTTGACCTTACCACCAGGTGGGACTACCAGGAGGCATCACAGGAGACAAGCTGCCTATAGAGAAGAAGCCCCACCTGAGATGAAGGACTCAGCCTCATGATGCGGACTTCAAGTGGAGCCGGTGACCATGCCTACCCACAGGGCAAGCCTTGAGGGCAAGATATGGGAATATGATACTTGCCAGTTTGAATGCATTTATAGAGCTTGGTAGCATGTAGGCAGAAATGGACTGACTGAATGATTACTGCTGAAGGAAGGACTGATATGACAGAGACTGACTGAATGATGACTGTTGAAAGGAACTGATGGTGTCTGAGAGTGAAATGACTAACAAGGTACTGAAAATATGAATGCACATAGAAGGCCAGAATCATAGATAAAACTCATCCATAAACAGAAGCCAGAAACTGTAGTAAACTACAACTAAGGTAAAAATGTTGAAACAGACTGACTGAGTAAGCTGACTGAAATGAGTGTGAGTGGGACTGTCTGGCTAGAGCCGGTGAAATTAGTGAGGAATAGGCTGTGAAAGCACAAGTGAAATGCAACAGAATGACATAGGTAGGACATAGTGGTTATAGCACGTACACCAAAACCCACCCTAAATAGGTAAACCCAGAAGTTAAATGAGGACGAGAGTGCAGCATGAGTTCCTGGCCTAGAGAAAAGTAGGAAGCACAATGCTACAACAAGCAGACAGAAAGACAAAATACTATCCTAGACAGCCCCCGATGGAACAAACTTAACAGAATCTGAAGGCACAAATCAAACAGAAAGCCCAACAGGCAACAAGGAAAAGTAGCAGTAAGTGGGGGGTGGGTGGAGTGAGGGAAATCCCAAGCAGAACCTCTGGCTACAGTATAGAAACAGCTTTCACATGAGTCTGGAGGAAGCTGGTTTGAACAAGCATTTGTCACTGCCAGATGCTTGCCACTGGTATCAATGTTGTACCGGGTCAAGGTGCAGATCCCAGGCCTTGCCGCAAGAGTAAGGGTTGGACCCGGGGGCGGGGCTGGGGCAATTATGGTGGGGCAACAACTGACAAACTGAAGGGAATTTAAAAGAATAAAAAATGCTGTTTTCAACATTCTCTGCTTGGAGTGGGGGCTGGGCTCTCAGTGTAGAGGTTCCTCTGCAGCAGTGCTGCTGTAATCTGGTGTCAGTGGGTGACTTCAGAAAGGAATGTGGTGGCCAGCCCGGTGGCGCTGAGGGCTGAGGCACTGGACGGCTCACGTCGTACCATGCCGGCGACCCGGCTCGGAATGAGCACATGCCGCCGGGGCTGAGCTGGGGAGGAGAAGGATTGAGCGCCCTGCGGCTGCTCTCCTTCTCCGGGGGGGGTTTACCTGCATGCTCCCGCTGCAATACCACCACCTAGAGGAGCCCAGGTGGAAGGTGCAGTAGGAGGAAGTAGCAGCACAGGGATAGGGCAGATGTCAGCAGAGGGGCAGAGCAGAAGGCACGTCTCAGCGTGCCTCCTGCTCATTGCCCTCATTGCACACCGGCATTGGGGAACAAACAGGAGAAAATCACCCTCATCTCTCCTAGGTGATGGCTCCTCACTGTGTCCTCAGGTTCATCGGGCAGACTCCACTGTACTGGTCAGGGAGGGTAAAAGAGGAGGAGGAGTAGCTCTTTACATAAGGGAAGGAATAAAAGCAACAGAACAAAAGGGTAAACAGGGAGGAGAAGAAGCACTGTGGGTAAATTTGGAGACAGGCAATGGCACCACAATCCGCACAGGGGTTGTATACAGACCCCCTTCTCAGGGGGAGGAAATGGACAAGGAAATGATAGAAAGTATACTTAGAATGGCAGAAAAAGGGGAGATATTGCTGATGGGTGATCTGAATATGCCAGATGTTAACTGGAGTGCAGTTGCAGCAGCCACTTCAAAGAGTGGGGTTATTCTAGATGCCCTACAGGGGGCCTGCCTTAGACAACTAGTATTGGAGCCCACTCGAGAGGGAGCAATCTTAGACCTGGTTCTCTCAAATGGAGATGGAGAGAGGATCACAGATGTAGAAGTGGGTAGCCATCTGGGAACTAGCAACCATCGAACAGTATGGTTCACAATAAACACAGCAATAGTCAAGACATACCAAGGCAAAAGTATTGGACTTTAGGAGGGCTGACTTTGCCAAAATGGGTGAGTGCCTGAGGAATGCACTAGCAAATGGGCAGGAAGGAGGGGTGGAAGAACAATGGGGAATAATAAAAACTGCCATCACAGAGGTAACGAGCCTTTGTGTGAAGCAAATAAACAAAACAAAACGATGTAAGAAACCACTATGGTTCTCAAAGGAAGTGGCAGTGAAGGTTCAAGAGAAAAAGAAAGCATTCAGGAAGTACAAGGAATCGCAGAAGGAGCAGGACAGGGAACTGTATCAGTTAAAGCAAAAGGAGGCTGGGAAGGCAGTCAGAACAGCAAAGGCCCAAACCGAGGAAAAGATAGCCAACTCAGTTAAGAAGGGGGATAAAACCTTTTATAGGTACATCAGGGAGTGAAGGAAGACCAAGGGAGGGATAGTGAGGCTTAATAAAGGGGAGAGAGGGTGGGCAGAGGGAGACTGTGAAAAGGCCGAGATACTAAACAAATATTTTTGCTCAGTATTTACAAATGAAGAGGGGGAGGTAACTAAAACAAACAGTAGAAACACTCTGGATACAGAAGTTGATATCAGCCCATTTACAGAAGAAAGGGTTCTGAAAGAACTCTTAAAACTGAAGGTGGACAAAGCAATGGGGCCTGATGGGATTCATCCCAGAATTCTAAAGAACTAAGGGTAGAACTAATGACACCACTGACTACCCTTTTTAACAAATCATGGGAGGATGGGGTGGTACCCGAGGACTGGAGGAGGGCAGATGTGAGCCCCTTCACAAAGTGGGAGCAAGGCAGAAGCAGGAAACTACAGACCTGTTAGTTTAACCTCAGTGATAGGGAAATGATGGAATCACTTCTGAAGGAAAGAATTGTCGAGTATCTAGAGGCCAGAGGGGCACAGGACCCTAGGCAGCATGGATTCACAGCGAGAAGGTCATGCCAGACGAATCTGATAGATTTCTTTGACTGGGTGACCAAAGTAGTGGATCAGGGAGTGGCTGTGGACATGGGCTACCTAGACTTAAGCAAGGCATTTGACACAGTCTCACACAAAAGATTAGTATACAAGTTAGCCAGCCTGGGAGTGGGTCCCAAGATGACAGCCTGGGTAAAGAATTGGCTGGAGAATAGGACACAGAGAGTAATAGTAAATGGAGTCCACTCAAAAGAAAGGAGGGTTACTAGTAGGGTACTGCAGGGTTCAGTATTAGATCGTCCTCTTCAATGTCTTTATAAGCGACATTGCAGAGGGACTGGAAGGAAAAGTGTCTCTGTGCAGATGACACAAAGATCTGCAACAGAGTTGATGCACAGGGTGGGTGGAAAGGATGAGAAGGGACTTGGCAAGGTTAGAGGAATGGTCAAATGTATGGCAGCTTAGATTCAATGCTAAGAAGTGCAGGTAATGCACCTGGGAAACAAAAACCCAGGGAAGAGTACACAATGGGGGTGAGATACTAACAACAACAAAAATGGAAGGGACCTGGGGGTAGTCATATCAGATGACCTAAAGGTGGGCAAGCAATGTGAGAGGGCAGCAAGGAGGGTTGGGGGATACTGGGATGCATAGGAGAGGCATCACCAGTAGAAAACAGGAAGTTATTATCCTCTGTACAGACAGCTGGTGAGACACCATCTGAGTACTGTGTGCAGTTCTGGAGACCCAATCTCCAAAAGGCATAGACAGGATGGAAGCTGTCCAGAGGAGGGCAACTAAAATGGTGCAGGGTCTGCACCGGAAGACATATGAAGAGAGACCAAAGGAGCTTAATATGTATAACCTCGAGGAAAGGAGGGAGAGGGGGGACATGATAGAAACGTTCAAGTACCTCAAGGGAATCAACAAAGTCCAAGAGGGTAGCATCTTTCAAAAAAAGAGGTGTGCAAGAACAAGAGGGCACAATTTGAAGATAGAGGGGGGCGGCTCAGAGGTAATTTAAGGAAGTATTTTTTCACAGAGAGGGTTGTGGATGCATGGAACGGCCTTCCGGAGGAGGTTGTGGAGTCAAAATCAGTGGTGGAATTCAAGCATGCATGGGACAGTCATAAGGCCATTCTAGGGGGTGGGGGTAGGAAGAAGTAGGCTGCTGGTTAACTAGGATCTGCAGCTTATCCAGTAGGTAGGGAAATGGGCAGACTGGGTGGGCCAAGCGGTCCTTATCTGCCATCAAATTCTATGTTTCTATGTTTCTATGGTCCACGTTGCAGCAAGCATGGTTTGGAGGAGGTAAGTGGGGAGTGCCTCCTCACCCTACCCGGGGGTTATCCAGGCACCTAGGTTAGTGGACCGCATGTTCTAGGAGCAGACCCAGATGAGGAAGGTAACACAGGTTGAGGTAGTCTGAGACAATGGTGAGAAGAGGGCAGGTGGAGCATAAATACAGGGTAAAAAAAAAAAGAAAGGAATGTGGCTCTATTCCCACCAGTCTGGTGTGAGAACATCATAAAACTGAACTGCAGGCTGTGGTAGAGCTGTGCTCTACATTAGGAATAATTGGAGCACCCAGGGACATATTTTTCTAACCTCTCCCCTTTTCTGTCTTAGTAGTCTGCTGCAGCAGTGCCATTTTCCTATCCTATTTATTTCCCATTTTATGCCTCTCTAGATTGGCCACCTACAGTACCTGGGTAGTCTCCCCTCTCACTATTTTTTCTCTTACATTTTTTTTCTTTTCTGTCCATATGTGCTGCTAAAGTGCCTGCCATGGTGAATAAAATGCTTGATATGCATATGAATAAGAAAAACAAAAACAGGTTAAAGAGCAGCTGACACCGTCAAGTAAACTTTCTCAAATTATAATCTTTAGACACAGTCAAGCTTGTATTTCACATTAGTTCTATATTTCTCCTCCCCATTATTTATAAGTGAAATCATTTGCATGAAAGCAGGATCTTTGCTCCTGAAGAGTTGTATCTATTCATGCTGCTTTCTCCCTAACTGAAATAATAATGCATCCCTTGTGACATCACAGTTACCCCCATGACAACAGATGGTGATGTCACAACAGACGATTATGCCCTGAAGTAGGGAGTAAGTTATAGCGGCAGATGTACTGTAAAGGAACTCTTATGGGCTGAAGAACTTGAATTCATGCAAATTTCCCCAGTAAGAAATTATGTGGAGGAGAAATATGTAGACTATATATGGAATTCAGGCAGAATTGTACCTAATTATTTTGATTTTTTAAGTTTTCTTTGAGGCATCATTAGCTCGTTCAGAAAGTGTTTATAGTGCTTTAGCAATCATAAAGTACCAAGCATGTTTGCTGGCTGTTGATATAAAGTGCAGAAGGTACCTTACATGTTTAAAATCCTGATTCTAAAAAGTCTGCAGTGCTTGAATTCAGGACAGAAGTAGTCTACAGTAGCTAGAAGAAGGCTGTAACTTAATGAAAAGTATGTGCATGGTAAAAGATAAGCCATTGTATGACCCAGACATTAACCTTTCCCTGCTCTGACAGAGAGAGAGAAACATAAGACCAACTGGGCTTGCTGAAAGAGATTTATGAATGTGTCTGTTGGCACAATGGTTTGAAGTCCACACACTTCATGCCTGAACAGTGTCACTGCCTGGCTTGCAGATTATTGGTCAAGCCCATTGTAAACGCTCATGCATTGTATCACTGCGACACACCTCTCAAAGTCCTCTACTATAGCAAAATGCTTTGCCTGTGGCAAGCATAATAACACATGAAAGGGTGTATGGCTGGTTACCCCTGCCCATCAAACCACAAGCACAGCCTTTTATTTATGTTGCTAAAATCAAAAAGTTCAGAAAACAGTTTGACAGGCAATCTATACTTGTGAAAAAATGAGTCTGATGTCAACAAATCTTTTCATCAAGTACACACACAGCAAACATAATGAGATGAACTAGACAATGTGATCTGGGAGTGGCTTAGGAAGGTAGAGCAGAAGTTCAGGACCTAGCAATAGAGGGCAAAAAACATCAGAGAGAAAACAGCAGTGCAAGAACATTCAGTTCTCAGCTGGAACATTGAGAGGGACTGGCAGACAGCAGCAAACATACCTACATAACAGATGTGAGTTAAGGAGTCAGTATAGCACAGTGGTTTAAGGCTCTGAACTGCAAATCTAGAGACCTGGGTTTGAATACCACAGCCCCACTTGCATACTGTGTGACCCTGAATAAGTCATTTAACTTCCTTGTGCTCCCAGGTCACACCTGTAAACAAGCTTTCAGCTTAGTGTGTCTCTCCTGGTAAAAAAAAAAAACATTGGCATAGTAGATTTTCATAATGAGGCTCACCCAAATGCAGATATTTTTGTAATGGCTTTTACTTGCACATCTGAAACCACTATGAGATGTCTCAAGGCATGGGGCCCAATTTTAAAAGGGAATTCTTTGGCACAAGATGCCTGAGCCAAATGGGTGTGTCAGAAGTGGCACCTTGCATCAAAGTTTGTGGAAATCCCAGTTTTCAAATACAGACTGCATCAAAATCGGGATGCCTTGTGCCTAAGCCACCCTGCAATACCCCTGTGGCAAAAGTACCCTGGTGCCAGGTCACAAGGGGGCTTGCGCCAGGGTGGGGCTACACCATCCCATTTTTGTTGGAAGCTCTACCATGGATGCAACAGGAGGCTTATCTTAGACCAGCCAGGAGGTGGTCTAAGGGCCATTCGTCACTGCTGGACAATGTGGTGATTGGGGGGGACCTGGCAGGTGGTGACTGGGGGCAGAATGAGCTAGGGGTGTGCCTGAGAGGGTGTCAATGATACAGTAGAATTAAAGGGTGGGGATTGGCACCCAGTCATGGTGCCTTATGCAATGCCAGGCAGCTGATCGGCTCAAACTGCTTCATGAGGGGTTAATAGGAATGGAAAGTGACCTGGCCCCAGAGAGGCACAGCCCTAACACCTGCCCCATAGGTGCCATAATCCACAACCCTGTAGGTGTAAATCAGTGAGTATAGGGTGAGGGCTGCCAGTGGTGGAGGGAAATGTTCTCCAGGCACTGCAACAATCTCCTGGTACCCAGCACCCCCCTGTTGTGGCAGGTACCACCCCCTTACAGAACTGGGGATCGTGAAACCTATGGCACAGGTGCCAGAGCTGTGCTCACCAGGGGCCAGGTCACTTTCCACCCCTGCCAACCCCCAAAGTGGTCTGAGCTGATCGTCTGCTTGGCATTGCAAAAGGTACTCCCTCTGGCTGCCACATCACTGCCCTGCATTTCTGCCCTATCCTTGATGCCCTCTAGGGCACCCACTGTGCTCCTTCTGCTCCTGGCCCCCCTCCTGGCATGCATATTCACCCCCCATCATCGCGGCCCCTCTAGTGTTGTGGGGGGGGGGGGAAGATTCCTGAGTCAATCCCCACAGGTTCACCAAATGTTTGGCACAAGCCTGCAGCTGCGGCAACTGTTAGGTCTTTGGTGCAGGGATCACCCCTTTTATAAAATTGGGCTCAGGTTCCTCAATGCACCGGGAGTTTGCCACAGCCCTAGAGCTACTCAACTTATGTTGCTCTAAGGGCACTTTTAAAATCCGGCCCCTGGAGTCAAATAACTTGGATTCAGTAATGTATTATGTTCTAAACAGTAATCTCTCACTAACATGACATTATTTAGATAAAACAGTAAATACTCATGGGAAGAACTTGTAAACTTAATGACAAAAACAATTCTTGTTTGATTAATGGCAGATCTTAAAGTAATTCTCTAGGGAACTATACTCATCTCGGGTCAATGGGCACTTCCACAGTTGATCTAGTTTGGTCTAATATGAATGCAATGTCCAAAGTTATAGATCTTAAAAATAATTCCTACATCCAAAATGTAAGATCAGCCTTTAACATTGGGGATAGTAGCTGGTGGTTCACATCATAGTTCAGCATGCAAGTAAAATCAGGTCATGGTAATCATTAATCAAAAAAGAATCACACAGACACAGGGAATGACATCAGATCTTGCCTTAATTTCATCTGTAAGCCCCTCACTCCCGGTGTCTAGGGGTATGCCAGATGGTAAACTTGATGGGAGGGAGCACTGTGCAATTCAAGAAAACACAGTCCATGGAAAATAGAAATATGCTCATTACCTGGTTCTTCCTGTTGTTTTTGAGATGACTTTGCAGTTTGAGGAGCAGGCACACTTCTTTGATTCAGGGGGTCAACTGCAGGGGGCAATGTCCGTTAACAGGCACACATGCACAGTTTAAATCAATTAACTTCAATGTCCACTCCAGAATCAAAAGTTAAAAACTTGATTTAATATAAATGAGAATAGTCAATAATCACTAACTGGAGCATGGGGATAACACATACGGTGGGGCACTTCACAGGGAAAACCCGGACTTTTCTTTTGCAACAATCTCTTTTTCCAACAGATTGATTTATTGCATGCAGATGTTCCCTCAAGCCAAAAAGCCTACATTCAGAGCTGGCCCAGTAGTGCAGAGGGCTGAGGTGCTAGACTCCTTACCATGCGCTACGCTGGAGACCCGTGTTTGGGAATGGACTTGGGTCACTCGTGGGTCGGCTGGGGTGAAGAAGGATTGAGTGTCCAGTGACAGCTCTCCTTCCTTGGGGGTTGGGGGAAGCAGCGCCATGATGTAGACTGAAACCAAGTGGAAGCTGGGTGTCAGCACAGGTGCAATGCTAGAATATGGTGGACCCATGCACAGGGCATAAGACTGCCTCTGCAGAGGTGGAGACAGTCACTCCACCCATTGCACGTGTGTGAGTTCAGGGAAGAAAACTGAAAATGGCTCACAGCTGGCAGGCTGTATGATGGTGGGCTGCGCCCATGGCTCCCCCTGGCAATGTAGATGTTGGCTTCCAGGGTGGGGGGAGGCTGGCACCCCTCATCACCGGCCCTGCCATGGGGGTAACCCATGGGGGATGGCCAGTTGGGGCGGGTGCGGGTGTGGGGGAAGCCTACTGGAGAGATGAGTCCCCTCTGAGGAAAGGGACGGAGCCACCAGCAGGCTCATGAGCAGGAGGAGAGAATAGGAATAAAAAAAAAAATGGTTACATTCCTGTCAGAAACATATGCAGTATGCCGAAACAGGCACTTCCATATGCGAGTCTTCGAGGGAGGAGGGCTGGGGTGGGAAGTGGCCCACCATAGACATAGAAACATAGAAGTTGACAGTGGATAAGGACTGCAAGGCCCATCCAGTCTGCCCATTTCTTTTTCTACCTTATGAATGTGCCATTGGCATTTGCTCTGTCAATGGCCTATCTATTCATACTCATTGCTCCCTTATGCCTATCCCATGCCTGTTTGAAGCCCTGCACTGTATTCATATCCACCACTTCCTGAGGTGGGCCGTTCCATGCATCCACCACCCTTTCTGTGAAAAAGAACTTACTCACATTACCCCTTAATCAGCCTCCCTCTAATCTCATGCTGTGTCCTCTTGTCCTGCTATTTCTCTTATATTGAAACATGTTAGACTCTTTCACCTTGTTAATGCCCTTAAGGTGTTTGAATGTTTCGATCCTATCACCTCTCTCCCTCCTTTGCTCTAGGGTGTACATATTGAGCTTCGTTAATCTGCCTTCATATGTTTTCTGATGCAGTCCCTGTACCATTTTGGTTGCCCTTCTCAGGACTGCCTCAATTTGGTTAATGTCCTTGTGAAGGTGTGGCCTCCTGTACTACATGCAGTACTCCAGATGGGGCCTAACCAGTGTCTTGTAAAGAGGGATTATTACCTCCCTCTTCCAACTTGTGATACCCCTACTAATACACCCCAACATCCCCCTAGCCTTACATACTGCTTTAGTGGTCTGCTTGGATGATTTCAGGTCATCTGTGATGATGATGCCCAAGTCTCTTTCTTCCCTTGTGACTTCCAGCAACTTCCTCCCAACCTATAGGTGGATTCAGGGTTTCTCTTCCCTATGTGCATGATCTTGCACTTCTTTGCATTAAACCCCAGTTGCCACTCTTCCAACCATTTTGCTAGTTCATCCAGATCTCTTCTTATTCTGCCCACCCCATCTGGATCATCTACTCTGTTGCAGATCTTGGTGTCATCTGCAAACAGACAAACCTTACCCTCCAGTCTATCTGCAATGTCACTGATGAAGATATTGAAGAGGACTGGCCCCAGGACTGATCCCTGAGGTACCCCACTTGTGACGTGCATCTCTTCTGACTGTATACCATTTACCACCACTCTCTGTTTTCTGCCCGTCAACCAGTTTGCCACCCAGTTGACCAACTTCTGACCCACCCTACGCCTAACCAGCTTATTAATCAATCTTCTATGTGGAACAGTATCTAACACTTTGCTGAAGTCAAGGTAAACATCAACTGCTCCCTCTTGGTCCACCACTCTTGTTACCCAGTCAAAGAAATCTATGAGATTAGTTCGACAGGACCTTCCTGTTGTAAACCCATGCTGTCTTGGATCCTGTGTTCCTATGGATACCAGGTGTTGCACTATCCTTTCCTTATGGAGTGCCTCCATAATCTTGCCCACTACTGAGGTAAGACTGACTGGTTTGTAGTTCCCTGGCTCCTCCCTGCTACCACTCTTGTGGAGTGGGATCACATGAGCCCTTCTCCAGTCTTCTGGGACCTCTCCTGTGCTCAGAAACTCACTAAACAGTTCTGATAATGCTCTGCTAGTCCCTCCCTTAGCTCCTTTAGTACCCTGGGATGTATGCTATCAGGTCCCATTGCCTTGTCCACCCTGAGCTTATTGAGCTCTTGTAGGACTCTTTCTTTTGTGAAGGGACTAGTGCACACCTCCCCCCGTGTTCATGGTGCTGAGCTGTGGGCCCTAGGATAGATGCTTTTCCATAGTCCTCCCTCCTCACCGTATACTGACTCATGAGGACTCTCCCACAGTGAGGAGCCACCACAGCGACCAGGAATCGGCAAAAATCCGCCTGTCGCTGTGATGGTCTCCGCACAGCCAGGGGAATGCCTCGCAAGGTGTTTTGCGCCCTTCCTGGTTCAACTCCAACTCAGAGTTGGAATCCAAGAGACCGGGGTGTGTGGGGGGTTGGGGGGCACAGCCCTCAGATGAAAACAGGAGGCATTCCCGATGCTGCATTGCCGACAGTCGGCAAGGCTGCTGTCACAGTTGGGGGGTCTCTGAGCCACTGTCACTGCGGCATGGTAAAACCCCTCCTCACATGCCCCCTTATCCCCTTTGATCTTAGCAATATCCCCTCTGGACTTTCTCTTTTCCCTGATGTATCTATAGAAAGTCTTGTCACCTTCTTTTACTGTTTGTGCTAATGTTTCCTCAGTTTGGGCCTTAGCCTACCTTACTGCCTTCCCTGCTTCCTTTAGGGAAGTTTGGGATGCCTCTCTATCTTCTTCCTGCTGCATTCCCTTATATTTCCTGAAGGTCAGCATTTTGGCTCTGACCTCTTCTGCTACTGTTTTTGAGAACCAAAGTGGTTTCCTCCTTTTTTTGCACTTCCTTCTCTCTCTAATACAATGGTATATTGCTTCAAATATTGCATCCTTAATGCTTGCCCACTTTGCCTGTACCCCCTCACCTGTATTTCTTTTTGCCAGGGCTAGCTTAACTCAGTTGGCCATCTTATCAAAGTCAGCTCCTCTGAAGTTCCATATTTTGTGCCTTGGAATGGGTTGATTTAGTTCTAGTGGCCAAATTGAGCCATACCATGTGATGGTCACTGGCTCTTAGGTGACCTTCTACCTGGAGATCTGTGATCCTTTCCCTGTTAGTCAGTACTAGATCTAGGATAGCCCTGTCTATTGTGAGTCATTGTACCAGTTGTTTGAGGCCCTCCCCCTGCAGGGAAACCACCATGTGTCTAGTTCTGGCAGATGTTCCTGCTGGTATTGACCAATATGTATCTGGCATGTTGAAGTCTTCCATTATCAGAACCTCCCCTTTAGCTGTCATGTTTTGTATATCTTCTAACAGTAATGTGTCTATGTCCTCCCCCTAGTCTGGAGGCCTGTACACAACTCCAGTTTGTATGGCTGTCCCATTTCCTGTTTCCAGGGTGATCCACAGTTCTTCTGGCTCCTCATGTGTATTCTGAAGTTCTGTAGCTTTGATATTTTCAGTGACATAAAGGGCCACTCCACTTCCCTCCTTTTTGCACATCGGTCTCTTCTGAACAGTACATAGCCAGGTACTGAAGTCTCCCAAGTGTGGTTACTGGTAAACCATGTCTCGCTAATGCTACTATGCCCAGTTTAGCCTCTGTCGTCATTATTGCCTGCAGGTCTGGGATCTTGTTTCCCAGACCACGTGCATTTGTGTACATGATTTTCCATTGCCCAGATATTGGTGTGTTAGTTGTTGGGCAAGGTCTGGTGTTTCCCCTTTGCGTCATATGGGGAGCCAGACCTTTCTCCTTACCTGGTGATGCAAATGAACTACAAACATGCTGAACTCCTGTTTGACCACTAGCTGGAGGGGGGGGTGTTCTTCCCATTCGACATATTTGGTGCTGTACTCTCTCCCCATTTGCTAGTTTAAATATTCTGCAAAGACGTCAAACTGCGGGCCGAAACCCCTGACTCCTCTCTTCTTCTCTCCTGGATCTCTCTTGCTGGTGCCAAAACCCCTTCTTTTTTTAACCGTAGGGATGGGGCCCCACCTGCCGGCAGCAAGCAGGCCCACATCCCAGTTCTACCAGCACCATTGCTCTTTCTCTGCCTATCTACTCAGATTTTAGCTAGTAAGCGCCCAGAGGGTGCTTACATATCTTTGAAACAGCCCAAGGACCTCAAAATGAGAATCATAAAAAATTCATATTCCACTAGTTATATGGAAGATTATGCTTATTTAACTACATTGTTAAATCTGTTTTTTTTATTTAGAACCCAGCTAAATCTTGTGATTTCAGGGGAAAATGGTATTGCTCTCAATGTACAATTGAAAGTAAATCTAAACAAAATTGTCAGATGGCTAAGGAAAAACAAAACTATAGCTAACATACTGTAAACTCCTGAGTAGACAAAGGAAAAAAATACACAAAAATACTCATACAAGAAAACGCAAAATATTAAGCAGCCCTATGGTCCAAATTTATTGTAATAAAGAAGCCAAACAGTTTGGGGATCATTTTACAACTGCTTTGGAAGCGCATATTGCTCCTGAAGAGTGAGTGAGACATTCTACAGACTATTCTTTGACATAGAGTGGTAGTCACACAAAGGTTTACTGGTACCGAGCACTGCACATCATTGTGCGGTAGCGGTATACATGTTATTCAATGGGTACCGCATTTGCGTAACACTCAGTATACCGTATTACCAGTAAACTCTCTCAAGATCACCACTGTAGGTGAATTATCAAGACTAGATTCAGTTCATGCTCTAACCTGTTCAAGGTATCAAATGATAAAAACCTCTTGCCTTTTTAATTTCAAAGGAAGAAATCATTATCACAGTTCAGGAAATAAAAAAATAACAAGGCTCTAAGACATGACAGAATTGTATCAAACATGAATAAATACTCTCCTGAATGGTGGTTACATGTTTTTCATGTATTGTACAATACAATATTACAGTCAGGGGTATTACCAGTTTCATGGGCTGGAAACTTAATAATGCCCATTGATAAAAACGGCCCCATCAATAGTCCCTTAATGTACCATCCGATCAGCCTGTTAGACACAAGTCAAAAAATATTTTCGAAGCTCACATTAGGAAAACTAAAGGATAAGGTGGACTCTCCCGATATCTTGGATGAATCCCAGAATGTTTTTTGGCCCAAAAGCTCGATGCAACACTGTTTTGCTTTGTCACATGGAATATACACAAATAGTAACATTAAGGAATCCCCATTATTCTGTTGCTTTCTGGAGTTAAAGTCAGCTTTTGATAAAGTAAGTGGAAAGAAACTTTTGCAAATGTTGAATGAATCAGGAATGGACCCCCTGCTTCTGGACATAATCATTCACCCCGTCTAAACATTTGGTATGAAGTTTAATATGACCAATTTGGTAGCATAGCCTCCAAAATCAAAACAAACACAAGTGCTAGGCAAGGGTGTACACTGGCACCCACCCTATTTGATTGATATATTTACAAAATCATAACAAAATTATATTATGAAGAGTTTCCTAATCCTAAAGTAGTAGATCATTCCATTCATTAGCTAGCTCATGCAGTCAACATTGTCCTGATTTCAACATCCTTCCAGGGTCGATAACAGAAAGTGAACAGATTGTGGATCTGTGTGATGACCTTTGTTTATCCATCAACTAGTGGTTAAAGCAAACATTCATAACAGGGGTAACTCTATAGGCAGAGGAGTGCCAACAAGGGCATCATGCAAGTGGAAAATGTGGAGGGATACAAAATTCTAACCTCTCTAGGGGGGTCTGCGGGCATATTCTCCCAGAAACAAATTAAATAGATTGATGCCAAATGGTGCATTTTGGTGGCTTTTAGCAGACTGCGAAGCAGCTTCATAACAGCCTACTAAAATCTGTCTGTTATCTAAGTTTCTGTTTCTTTATTTTTTCCACAAGATCCCTCCAAAGTGCTGCTTTTTTTCCCCTCAATGTTTCTGTTCCCCTCACTCAAAAGACTCACCAAAATCCCCCCTCTGACCTCAGCCTCACCAGCACTTGCTGAGAGCCCAGCCAGCCAACACTGCAACCTTAAAGCAGCCATGTAGTCTGATGTTTTTTTATTTTATTTCATTTTTCCACAAAACATCGCAAAAGGACACCCCAATGTTCACCATTCAGTCCCCCCCACACAGCCCTTACTCTCACCTCCAGCAAGACAGCCCCCCAGCTGCAGCCGTCAAGATCAAGATCTGATCTGATTTTTCTTTTATTTTTTTTCCACACAGACACAGCCCTTTAAGAAACAGGGATATTGCAATCCACCGTTTTTTTTTTTTAACAATTGTTCACTTCTTTGGCTTGCTCTTGGATGAGTTGCAGTGCAGTGCTCTTATTCAGTCCCCCCACTTGGCCCCTACTCTACCCTCCACCTCCAGCAAGAAAGCCCCAGCTGCAGTCCTCAGTGAAGAAGCTCTAGATCTGATGATCTTTGCTTTTTATTTTATATCATTTTTTCCCACACAGCCCTTAACAAAGAGGGCAAATAGCTGTGGCTGTTGCTGTTCACTTTTTTTTTTTTTTTACAATTAGTGGCTTGCTGACTCACTTGCTGCTTGCAGCACTTCTTCCATGGCATCACTCAATGCATAGTGAGAGAGGTGTGAACACATCAACCGCACATGTGCAATCGATCTGCACATATGCAGTTGATGTGTTTGAGATGTTTCAGATATGGATGCAGCCTCTCTTCTCGCTTGCCACCACTATTGATGTGGAGCAGATTGGGTCAGGTGACACAGTCAATGATGGTCGCCTGATGTCATGGTGGTCTCTTTGGCAGCAATGGGCTGGGCAGGGGATGATACAGATGTGCGACTTCATCACATCAGGATTAGTGTCTTCCCTGAGTCCCTGCCTCAGTATTTCACTGGGTTCTAGTGCCAATCTCTGTATCTTCCTGAGGTGCAGGCACACTTAAAAGGCCAGTATACTATATATTAAAAACAGCTGGGGGGGTGCACATGAGTTCCCCCAAGTTCCACCTAAAGTGAAACACAAGGGGGTGAAGGGGGACTAGTTCCTCTGAGTTCCCCTTCCCTTTAATCACTGCCATTAACAAAGAGAAAACTAAGATGATATTCTTCACCTCTAGAAAGAAAAAATGTCCTATTCTTTGCAGAAACCAAAGCAAAATAGAAATAGTCTAGTATTATGATTACCTAGGCCTTCAGTTTTATTTTAGTTTGTCATGGTTGGCTCATATTAATACTATCAAAAGGAATATGGTAAAAACCTTTGGGGAATGCAGAAGATTAAGTAATATTTGTGGTTATGATTCACTGACTGGTGCTCTTACAATTATCAACACAATAAAGTAATCTTCCATTCTTTATGGGGCTGAAATTTGGGGATTTTCTAATACTGACTCTTTGGAAATAATAATGAACAAAGCTTAAAGATATTTAATGGCTTTCCTGTCTCTTGTAAGTTTCCCTTTCCTCAGAACTGAACTTGGACAATTCTCACTTAAGATCTTAATTCATGGTCTTATAACACTTTTTCATATGAATGCCATGGAATTGCAAAATTCCCATATTCCAAAACATTGCATATATGAACAGACATCTTCTTCTGTCAGAGTATTTTTATTTCCCTTGTTTGACTTCATTAAAAAGATAGAGGCCCGATTCTGAAATAAGAGTGCAGGCACAGTGCAAATGTTTGTGCTGTGCATTTGTGTTGTGCTTGTGCCAGAGCCCAACCAAGCAGCTGCTATATTCAGCTGGCTAGCCATCTGGCACTATCTAACTGAACACTGGACCATGTCAGCACAGCATAAACTGTGCTGCCCTGACACAGCCCTGGGCTAGACATAGCCCACAAGGAATAGCGCTTCCTGAAATGGATAAGAGAAAGACCCCCAGGGGCTATATTCAGCCACAATATGTAAATGAGGCCATTGGGCATGCAAGGGGCCATTTGCATGCCCATTGTCAGCTCATTTGCATATGCACAACAGCCCATTAGTGCCCATCCTGCAGAGTATCCTATGAAATTCCTGATGTCTAGTGACACCTCGTATCCCCCAAACACCCATTCTGTATATGTCATTATTATCCTTGGTGCCTAGTGGCACCTGCCCATCCCCCAATTACCAGTTCCATATATGTCAGTGTTATCCCTGGTATCTAGTGACACCCTCCAACCCCTGGTCACCCATTCAGTATATGTCAGTGTTATCCCTGGTGCCTAATGGCACACCCCACCCCCAAACACCCATTCCTTGTATGTGAAGATATCCCAGGTGTCTAGTGGCACCCCCCACCTCTGATCACCCATAGACAAAGATAAAGGTAATTAATCATGGTCCTGTGTCCCCTCACATGCCCCCACCCCTACAGTGACTGGCACAGACCTCCTTGGCTGGCCCGTCATATGACCATCAGTGAGTGGATGTACAGTATTTATACAGTATGTGTGCTCACTGACAGCTCATACAGCAGCCACCAAGGTGGTCAGAGCAGGGCTTTGCTGGTTGCTGTATAGGGCACCACTGAACACTGCTGGTCACACCAGTAAGAGGCGTGTGATGGGTGGTGCTATGTGAGCAGGGTGGGTGGGGAGACACTGGACCACTAACAATTACCTTTACCATTGTCTATAGGTGATCACAGGATGGAAGGGTGCAACTAGATACCAGAGATATCTTTGCATACAGGAAATGGGTGCTCGATGTGAGGGGTGGCACTAGACACCAGGGGTAACACTGACATATATGGAACAGGTGACCCGGGAGGTGGGGGGTGCCACTAGACACCAGTGATAACACTGACATACAATATATGGAATGGTTAGCAGGGAGATGGGATGCCACTAGACAGCAGGGATAACACTGACACATACAGAATGGGCAACTGGGGTTGGGGGTGACACTAGACACCAGGGATAACACTACTATATATGGAGCAGGTGTTTGGGGGCTGGGGGTGCCACTAGACATCAGGGATAAATATACATAGAAACATAGAATCTGCTGGCAGATAAGGACCACTTGGCCCACCTAGACTGCTCATTATTTCCCTGCCTATAGTGCCACCACAAATCCTACTTGATCTCTGGTCCGTTATCCTGCTCCTTCATCCTTTCTCCTAAGATTCTCTTGTGCCTATTTCCCCCTCCCCCCACCATCTCCACTGGGAGGCTGTTCTGGGAATTGACCACTCTTTCAGTGAAGAAGTACTTTCTCACATCTCTCCTCAATTTACCCCCCCTCCCATCTTCATATCATGTCCCCATGTTCTTGAGCACCTCTTTTTTTTTTTTGAAAATATACTTCCTTCCTGTACCTTATTTACCCCCTTTAGGTATTTAAAGGTCTCTATCCTATCCCCTCTACCCTTCTCTCTTCCAGTGCATACATATTTAGGTCCTTAAAGGGACACTGTCAACCCCCTTAGGCCTCAAAGTATCCCTAGTTTAAGAAGCACATGTTATCATTCTTCTGTAGAGACTGCTGATGAAGTTGTGAGTTTGATTCCAATGAATTTTTTTCCTTTAAAAAGCAAAAAGCAGACTGCCCACCACACTGGTGTTAACACAGAAAACATGTTTTATTTATTTTATTTATTTATTTAGTTTTTGTTAACCGGGTAAGTGCGCTAATCAGCAAGTGACTGTTTTCAGGCACGACCCGGGAGGTACAATTACAACACACAAAGAGTACAGCCAGATTATTAAGACAACGAGTACAAAAAATGCAGAGAGAAATACATATGGCAATGTAACATACATTAGTAAACAAAAATATACTTTAGCATTTGATCATGGAACATACTCAAAAATGTGAATAGTAGAAGGCAGAAAATAAGAGAGGATAGGCATCAGTAGAAAAGACACAAGGAAGGGAAAACTGGCAAAAGGATGGGAGGGAGAGATTAAGTGGAAAGGAGGTGCCGTCAGATACGGCAACAGCGGGGCGAGGTACCAACCTGCGGCCGGGCCTATGTTTGTTTACATTCCTTGATCAACTCCCACTGCATCTTTCCTGGACCTGAAAATGCCCCCATCAAAGTCTAGCCACTCATTATGCAATGGGAGGAGGGGATACAGTGCATCACGAGTGGCTGCACTGTTTGGGGTGTTCCTAATGTTCAGGAAGTGTGCAATAAGAATAGAGCAAGAACTTGAAACAAAACAAAGCTTAGTGCAGCTATACCATTTGCATGCATTCCAGTTCTACTTAGAAGAATGGTATCCAAAATTGAGCAGGAACCAGCCACACATTCAGTGTTCTATTAGTCTCTTTTATTGTAGTTTATTCTTAACTCTACGATCCCCTGACCACACCCAACATTTTGCCCTACGTGGACTTCCTCAGGGGCAGGGATCTCTAGTTAAAATGCATGTTAGCCACATACTATCAGTGAGAATCACACAATTACAAGGGTTGAGCCAGGGGGCAGATATCACGCACAGTGTGGAGCCACTATCTCCACCCATATTTGTGACCTCACAGTGTATACTTGAGTTGTTCAGCAACGACCAGCCTGGCTCCCAATGGGGAGGACCTCCATTAACAGAGTGGAAAGCATATAAGAAAATGCATGTTTCTAAGTGAGACAAATGTTTTGAGAAGGTAAGAACTAAAGATTACATTTGGGGCACTAACTATTACTTTTCTTGAAGCAGTCAAAGTCTGAAGTCTTTAGACTTTGTGATAAAAACACTTTATTTCCTTGTCAACAGCCACAGTCAGCAATTTAAAAAAAGAACAGGAAAGAAAAACAGAGGATAACAGAAATGGGCCTACAAACAGAGAAAGAGGAGGGTGGAGCCTGGCAACCAAAATGGGCGCTAGCTAATTTCTAAGGAGAATCTGGGGGAAACCGCTTAATGCCCATCCGACGAACTTAATGGCATTTTTGGACTTCTAACATAACGATACTGTAACTGGAACACTTAAGGTTTCAGCAGAGCCCTTCAGGTCGCAAACTGGTCCAGGCATTACTGAATTACTTCAAGAAGAAGCAACCTGGTATGACATCGTGGTTCCCGCATTGTAGGCCATCCCAGTTCCAGCACTCGGGTTTGGTGTATGCCCAGCAGAAAGCTCCAACAATGCACAGCAGCAGCAAGGGTATAAAAAACAGAAGGATGGCAGAGCAAGAAGAGCCCCTCCAAATGACAGCTGAATTGGAGAAAATGATTGTAATGCTCAGTAAGGTGCTTCAAGATACGGCTGAATTAAAAGCTACCACCACACAAACAAATGCAGACTTGCAAGGTCTTGCAACACAAGTAGCCAGAACAGAGCATCAGCTCGCACAGTAGGGCGCTAAGTTATTCCAACACGAAGGTCGCTTGAATGAACACCAAGGGCAAATACAATATCTTCTGACAAAAGTGGATAATATGGAGAATCGGGCATGCCACAAGAATCTAAGGATTACAGGTGTTCAAGACGGTATGGAGGGGAAGGACATGGTGGCTTTCCTGAAGCATGCTTTGCCCAAAACTAAACAATGAGCAGCCCCAGAACCGAGGAGGGTACAACATTCCCTAGCCCTCAGACCCAAACAAGGAGAATGCCCCAGCCCAGAATATGTAAGTTCTTAAGGTACCCTGTTAAAAAGATGTATCCCAGGGCAGCAAGGGACCAGAAAGGCACCATCCGGCACAGCCACTGGATTCAAATATTTCACGACTACTCCCCTGACTTCTTGAGAAGATGGAAAGCTTATGCAAATGTTAAGAAAGACTGTATCAATTAAATATCCAGGCATCTCTCTGATATCCAGCCAATCTAAGGGTCAATTATAATGGGGAGTTTGTGATGTTTAATGCACCCGGAGGTAGAGCATTTTCTGCAGGATATACAGGCTGAGAAGCAAGTGTCATGTCAGTCCTACAAAATGCATGAGGGACCACATGGCAAGAAATGGAAGTGTTAGAAGCTGAGGAAAAGGTGGCAGATGAAAAGAAATGGACTGGAAGGCTACAGCGAAGAACCCGGCACAAGGTGCAGCAGATAATCAATGAACAGGCACACCAAGGGAAATATCCCCCCAAGCAAAGTCAAATTCTGCAGCAGAAAAAGGTGGCACAACCCGTCAGATGCTAGTACTAGTTCCCCAGGAGACACTCCAATAAAGACTTCCAATAGATATGAAGTCCTGGGGGAGCTGGTACTCACCGCCCTGGATTTGTCCACCAAAGAGGGGTCCGAAAAGATAACATTAACTACCACAGTGAACAGTTAATAGACTGGGCCCCCTCTGACAGGAATGGGCAGATTGCATAGGGGTTTTCAATGATCAAACACAGCCCCAGGAGCCATTGACTTCCCCGAAACCTGCATGGGAATAACAGCATTTGGCAGCCAAACCTGGATTTGTATTCTGACTTGCACCCAGCTTATGGACTGAATTAACACCAGTCCATGCAGCTGGACCATTTTCTCCCACCTGGCCCCCACCCCCACAAACAGTGCCTGAATTGCTGAACACCCAGGAATTTTATCACTAAACCAGAATGGGTGAGATGAACAGTGCAAACTCCTCATGCCTTCTCGCCTAATGTCAATCTCTGGTGACAATTTCGTCATCGAGAGGAGGGGTTATATAATGCTGACTTGTTTAAATTATCACTAACCCCCAGGTTGTCTAAGTCCCCATGGACACTCCAAGACTGGTTCTGTATCTTTTTTAAAGTTATGCCACCAACTGCCCTTTGCGTCTGACGTGTAGTTAAAATATGCAGCAAACTGTGTGGGGGATATAGCTGTTGCCTAGCATTTTAGCCAGGGCCACTATTTTCAGGCTCTATACTACATTAGGTGGCATTTGGGGCAGAAGCCCATATTGTTTCTTGGGGCCACACAATTTAAAACACAAGCACAAGCAAAGGGAGGGAGGGGGAGGGCAAGGGCAGTTATGAGGTGACCCATATGATCACTACAATGCCTCATGGAGATTACAGGTCTTGCCCTGCTAGCGAGTTTGGAACCCCCCTCCCCCTAACCATCGGCCACCTAGCTTAATTTAAATAGAGAGTCTTGGCCCCTACCTGTAGTGGGTACATTGAAGGTAAGCCCAGAATTTGGGAGGGATCTATAACAAGAAGGGACCAGGCTTCGCTGTAGATGTCAGTCCTTCAGAGCCAGCTAAGTTTATTTCCTTTTCATCCCTCCAGCAAAGTTCTGTAGCTGCGGCATTCAGCGAGGAGGGAGGGAGGGAGTGGAGGTGGTTCCTGAAGAAGCGAGGCTGGTGATGGAGCACTTCTCCCAACCACGAGTGACATATGGATGCTGGGATACTGGTAGAATGGAGGAAGGCAGGAAAATAACTGAGAATAGGGAGAAGGGGTTCACAGGACTCTCGCTCTAAAAGGGAGTGAAAGGGAGAGTGAATCAGGAGTTTAATTCAGCATTTAGCAGATAGTAGCAAGCTGATGCTGAGGTAAGCAATCAGTAGGGAGGGTCTAACTTACAAAAGTGATCATTATCAAAGAATGGAAGAAGGGATACTGTTAACCTAAGGGATGCCATATACAGCAGGTACTCCCAGGAACGGATGATCAGGGGGGTAAAAACAATATCGATGGTTAATGTTTGTTATCTTATATTGTTGTTACTGTTGTCATTGCTCCAGAAGGGCTCTCCTGATCCTTGGGTGGCCACTGATATGCTGACCAGGTTAAGAAGGGTTGCACCATCAATAGTTGTGAGAATTTTTACATGTGCTATTTCTGGAAAGGTATTCTGTGGTACACAGTTCTTAGGGTTTGCATATTTGTTAAGTGTTCCCAGTACCACTGAATTGAGTTTCAACGGCCATAGACCATTCTTAAGCCAAAAAGCACTACTTGTAAATGGTGATCAAAGGCTAAACTGAGTGATATTAGGTACAGATGCAGGTAGAGCTACAGGGACAATGCAATGTTGTTACACAGTGGAATATATCTATGCTTTAAGACAATACTCCAAAGAGAGGAGACCTTCAGGGGGAGGGCAAGAGCAGGGGGGATGCTGTTAGTAAGATTCCTGCACAAAAACTATAATTCAAACAAAAAAAATCCATCATTGGAAAAGAGGTGGACAATAGGAAGGTAACTAATAAATGACCAACACAGATATTCTAACTGCCACCTCACGGAATATGAGGGGCATGAATTCCCCTATAAGAAGGAAAAAAGTGTTTTCCAGTCTTAAAAAGCTGAAAACACAATTACCCTTTCTACAGGAAATTACACTAACTAAAACTGAAGCTAAAAAAATGGCTAGGGAATGGGTGGGTTGAGAAGTGCACAGCTCGGCTGGCAAAGCCAAAAGGGGAGTGTTTATTCTCTGCCACAAGCAATTAAAGTGGAACCTAGTGGAGCATAAGGTGGACCCTGAAGGTCGCTGGGTTTTGACGAAAGTGATGACCCCTACGAGTGCACTGCTGCTAATCAACATCTACTCCCTGAAGTTTTTCAACCACATTTCACAAGAAATTTTAAATATGGCAACAGGGGATAAGGACATGCTGCTGGGGAAAGGGAAGATTGCAACCTGCCAATGAACCATTTCATTGACCGCTCCAACTCCAGACCAGAACCACATACCAGGTCTATTAAAGCCCTGATGGAGCTATTATCCTTGTATAGAATGCAGGATGCCTGGCACCTACAGCACCCCTCAGAAAGGGACTATATGTATTTCTCTGACACTAAACAAGTTTTCAGCAGGCTAGACTATTGGTATACATTCTCTGGACTCACTACACAGATACTGGACACAAAGGTAGCCCCTCTATATATATAAGACCATGCCCTGCTGACTCTGGCATTATCTCTAGGCCCCTCAGCTCCAAGATCAGTTAGCTGGAGGATAGACATCCTCCTAATGCAAGACCTGGCTTTTAAGGAGTGGCTGGTAACAGAGGCAAAAAATTACTTTCTAGACTACCCCCTCAGGTTCAGACCCTCCGTCAGTCATCTGGGAAGCCTTCAAGGCTACAATTAGAGGAAGAATAATTGGATACACAGCCCACCGTATGAAGCAAAGGGATAAAGAGGCAGCCAACCTAGAAAAAGAACTAGCATTGAAGGAAAAACAGTACAAAAGGGACTCCAACATGTTGCAACAGAATGAACTGGTGTATGAGATCATAGCCCTTAGATTCCAGCTGAATAAGCTAGCCTCCAGAAAAGCCGAACTTCAAATTCTAAGGATACAACACAAATACTGGGCTTCAGGGGAAAAGGTGGGAAAACTATTGGCTTATAAACTGAGGAAGCAACAGGCCAAAAAGCACATTGCCCAACTCCAAGACAAAGCAGGGAAGCAGCAGGTCTCACCAGAAGAGATCAACAAAACAATGTTCAAATTTTACAACACCCTGTACAGCTCTCACATACAGACAGACATACAAAAATGTTTGGCTTTTCTGGAGGGCCTTAAAATTCTGATGCTGTCTGACAGCCAGAGGGAAATGTTAGAAGCCCCAGTTAGTGAACAAGAATTAAGGGCTGCGACGGAGAACATGGCACCACACAAAGCTGCTGGGGGAGATGTTTTCTCAGCAGACTTTACAGACTAGTGCATGATATTGTAAATGCCCCAATGTTGGAAATGCTAACAGAAGTGCTAGAAAAAAGGAGTTTGCCAAGATCTACTGTATGTGTGAAGCTATAATTACTGTTCTCCTGAAGGAAAGGAAGGATCATTCGCTGCCTGCAAGTTACAGGCCAATCTCACTTATTAATACTGACACTAAAATTTTAGCAAAAGCATTAACAACCCATCTAGAGCAGGTCCTCCCCACCATAATACAACCCTCTCAGGTGGGCTTTGTTAAAGGCCAAGCCAGCGCAGCTCACCTTAGAGCTTTGCTATCGCTCATGCAGAGTGCCTCCACACTACCCACACCAGCGGCAGCCATATCATTTGACTTTGAGAAGGCATTTGATTCCCTAGAATGGGATTTCCTACATGCCATCCTACAAAAATGTAACTTTAGCCCCCAATTCAGAAGGTGGATTGAAACAATGTACAAAAACCCAACAGCCGGGATCCTCACAAACAACACTTTATCAGACCAATTCAGCCTTCACAGAGGAACCAGGCAGGGATGTCCCCTCTCCCCCATGTTATTCATCCTGGCTATTGAGGCCCTGGCAAGCACCTTAAGGGACCACCCCAAGATTCAAGGTCTGTAGGTGGGGGTGCTGTCATATCAGGCCCTATTCTATGTACTGTAGATGATTGTATCATATTGACAAATGATATAAAGACACATGCTCCCCACATACTAGACTTGCTAAACTCCTCTGCAGAAGTCTCAGGGCTCTGTATTGACAGGGGCAAAACAAAAATTCTTCCTCTTAATAACCTTATCACTCTAGGGGTGGCTGCCAAGGTGGAGATGGCATGGGCCAAAGGAGGTATCTGTCTATTGTGCTATAGCACTGACTACTACTGAACAGGAACCAAGATAAAGAAAATGAGATTATAGACTTGAGCTATTTTGAAATCCTCGATGTTGTATTGCTACAGTACAGGGAGGATGGTAATGAGTTGTGGCAGTAAAATGGACCTAGAGTACTGAGATGGTAACAGCAACCTATGCAGGATGGAATAAAAACAGAAATAAGGCTGTGTCATTTCCAAAACTGAGGGCCCACTTTATGAAATATGTATAATACAAGTAGAAAACAACAATTCTGATGGTATGCTAACTATTTAAAGTCTGATTAATTCACAGAGAATTTCATATTTCTCTAGGAAGAAATAACACCATAGAGAATAACAATAAAATTGAAAATGTCAACGACGTCTGATACCCAGGTATGAATATAACAGATATATATTGTTTCACCATTTTAAGTGGAGCAAAATAGATTTTAAGTACTAGTAGTTATGCATCATGAATATATAAATATGCTAGATATGTGGAATAATATAAAATACATATAGCAATACTTGATAAATACACTTTAAACACAAGTGTAAATGATGGGAGCACTAAGTACATAGCAACCAATGATGTAGCAAATATTACATTATGTATTTAAGTGAATGGATTGTAAATATTGTTTATGTATTTTAACTATAGATCCTTGCCCCTAAGGAAGCTCATGTAGGGAGAAATGTTGGGCGTGGTCAGGGGATCGTAGAGCTATGAAAAAAACTACAATAAAAGAGACTAGTCTTTCAGCTTATTCCTGGTAGGTTCACCTTATAAGAGTTCATGTATGCCTAAGTTTCTGAGCAAAATACCATTGATGCAAGGGCTAGTATATGTCTTGGATGCTTAATGTAAGCATTTACTGTGTACAAATTACTGTCTGCTTTAAAGACTGTTTTTATGTTTCAAGTCTAAATATGAAAATCAATAAAAACTTTATAAAAATTAAAAGAGACTAATATGATATTGAATGTGTGGCTGGTTCCTGCTCAATTTTGGATACCATACTTTTTGTCTTTACCAGCCCCAATCAGAAAAGAGCTTTGTAAAATATTCTTATTTATTTATTTATTTATTTCAATTAGGATTAATACCTTTGAGTCAGAGACTCATTTTCAAATGTTCCAAGTCAAGGACAAACAATGCAATACAATACAATACAGTACAGATGGCAGAGATCACAGAGTAAGCATCATGGAAATCAAAACATTGTCACATGAGGTTCAAGACTTGTTAGTTTCAGGTACAGTTTAACATAAATAAAGTGCATGTCATCATTAGGTAGCAGGGTAGGACTAGCTATAGTAGCAAATGACATTTCAGCAACATAGCGAGTTTATGGCAGAAGGATGATAGGAGGGGGGGGAAGGTAAGCAACTAGAGTGGTGTTGTCAAAAGTGGTGACGTGGGTAGGGAAAAGGAGGAGGAGGAGGAGGTGAGTTGGTGAAAAAGGGTGGAAAATCGATGTATGAAAGGTTGGGAAGGGGACCCACAAAGTGTCTTTTTGTGGAACTACTTAGAAAGAAGGCAGAGAAAACAACCAACAGCATCAAGGAATTTTAGAAAAGGTAAGCAATGTAAAATGTTTTTTAACTAGAAATATTGTGATGCAGATAAAAGTTGACAGTGCCCCTTTAAGTCTCTCCTTGTAGGGTTTCTGATGCAGACCCTTCACATTTTAGTTGCCCTCCTCTGGACCACCTCCACTCTGTCTATGTCCTTCTGGAGATGTGTAATAGGGGACTTGGGAAATATGGAATGGGGATTGGGGGCAGCCAACTGCAGTACAGCTGCCCTGCCTTCATGGAGTGGGGGGCATACCAGTAAGAGGCAATTTTCAGCAGTGGTACTGTAAGTAGTGTCACTTTGGGTGTTGTTTAGCACTGCCACAAACTTTTGAAGATGCTGCTGTACCAAAATGCATGGGGAAATCCTTTATTTGCATAGGTGCAGCAGTATTATAAGTACTTCAGCACTGTGGGTTTGTGTTGGTGTTCCCAGGGCTTCTGAATATGGGCCGTCCAGAAGCACCAGTGCAATTCCAGATTAGCGTACACATAAATCCTATTTGTAGGTGCACTAATCCTTGAATATAGGGCTAAATCTCTCTGCCCAGACTTGACTCAATCTTTACAGAAATTTATCTCCAGTCCACATATAAAATTATCCATCAAATTAAGAAAGGATAGCAAGATATAGCAGTTCAGCGCATCCTTAAAGCAATAAATAAAACCAAATTGCATAAGTGGTGTACTACTTTAAAAAAAATCTATGAAAACTTTACCTTTCAATAATTACTAACCCCAAGAAAAGGAAAATAATAACCAAATTCAGCCTAGAGGTGCTGCAAAGTAATAATTTTCTGTTCTTTCAAAAAAGATCAGGAGTCCAATTTCTCAATTGTAAATGTGGTTAGGGTGATACAGATTCTTTAAAACTATCAATGCTCTTGTGCCCTTTGTACAAAACTAGTAGAGACAGATGGGTGGGCCCCCATTTAACTAGTCTATAAAGCAATCCTGATGATGTACTGTTTTAACTTTTTTCAGCCTCTGACAAAGGAATTTTGACCCAAACTGCCAAACATATTGTTAATAAATCCATGGTAGCTCAGGGATTATTACTTTTTCATACTTCCTTCCTGTATACCCAATGATCCTTACTGGTAATTTAATGTTTTGTGTTCATCACTTTGACTAATAATTCTTTTTCAGTTAATGTTGATCCAAGTCTTCACCCCAATCCAAGTTTTTTCATCAAATGGCTTTATTAAAATTGTACAGTATGATCTTTATATGTTGTGATACCTTCTGTATATGGGCCCATATCCATAAGTATACAACTTTTTTATATTTATAACTTCTATTTCATTTTATGAGTACATAACTCCTCAATCTGTATAGGGAGTACCATGTATATCCAGGAATGTAGGTAACCAGACCTAAACCTGAGGCATATGGTGTATGGTTTCATATAGTTTGATATTTGATAATCATCTAGGAATTCTTAACATCAACAATATAGTCATTTTCCCTTCTGAACTGATGACATTTTATGGCATTGATACATACACTGTGATATTACTGATGGTCAGTTGTGATTTTCTGGGCTGCAGTGGGCAGAGCCCTGGAGACCTCTTGCTACAAGCAAAGGATTTCTGCATTCCTTCTGACCATACAACATGTTGGAGTTAATACACAGTCACCTCTGCATCTGTGAAGCCCTCCACTCATTGTCTCTATAAGTAGTTTCTATCCACCTTTTTTAGTCTGTCAGTGGTCACAGTGGAACGAGGCACAATCCAGCATGTCCAAGATGACTGCCAAACTGTATTGTGCATGTGCGACTGATAGCCCATGTGCAGTTCAGCATGGCAGCCATATTGGTCATGGCAGAGTATGCTGTGTTTTGCTGTGACTACCAATTATCTTTTTTTTTTAATTATACAGCCAGCCCAGTGGTGCTGAGGGCTGAGGCACTGGGCGCCTTACCTTGCATCACGCCGGTGACCCATGTTTGGGAACAAGCATGGGCCGCAAGGGGTTGGCAGGGGGGAGAAGGATTGAGCATCCTCAGGACTGCTCTCCTTCTCTGAGGAGGGGGGTTATCAATGCTTGGTGATTGTCTGCCCCCTAGTGGAGGCTGGGAGGTGACATGTCAGCACTAGAGACTGAGGGAGAGTGACTGTGGCAGGCACTTGGTGTGGGTGTGCACAGGAGCGTGTGTGCTACTGCCGCTGGCACCACTGCACACCACAGTCCTCAAGGGAAGCCAAGAAAAGTGGAAAAATGGGAGTCCTCTGCAGGATAATGATGGTCCCCCACCACAACAGCCCAGGAAGGCATCTCCCCAAATACTCATCCGGTCTGGTGGGTCGAGTCGCTCTCCACCCCTGCCATGAAGGGTAAGTAGTGGGGTTCAGGGGAAGGGACCTCATACCTGGTGCCCATGTGTGGGGGACATCAGAGGGGCAGCAGAGGACTCCAAGGGGGAAAATAAGTAACAACAAAAAAAGTATACATATCCCCGCACCCCAACCCTCCCTTTCAGCATCCACCACCACACACCCCCACCCCACCCCACAAACATAACTAATCCCCCAGTGTCACGATCATGTCTGGGTGTCCTTTCTTTACATATTTTTTTTTTAGCCCACCCGACTCTTCTCTCATCAACCACCACCCCAACCCCCCGAAACACAACTGTGACACTGGGGGTGCCAAATCCCCCAGTGTCACAATCGGGAATCCTCAGTCCTGATTTTTTTTATGTTTCACCTGTAAAAAGATAACCATCCATCGATGTCATTTGCACCAGTTCCTTACCCTCACCTGACCTTCCCACTCAGCACACACCACTCTGCACCCTCCCAAGCCCTTACTTACCATAGAGCATCCAACACTGTAATCCTCACTGGACCACAGACACATTTTCACTCTTTAAAGCCAGATTGTGAACAACCAAAGAAACAGGTATACAGTTCAATTTATTTCACTGGGTTTTGAACTTAGTGCCATGACCTGGGCATTTTTGCATATTTTTGGCAAATATTTCAACATGACTTCTTTGCAACCTCACCTCATGAACAGTTGCACTGCCATTAGGCAGATCTGTCCTGAAAGGCGATTTTACGGTCCCTACATAAAATTACCTTTCACTTAGGACTTGAACATTTTTTCTGCCCTTGTTCATGAGGTGGGGTCATAAGAAGACTATCTTAAAAATTTAGTGTAAAAATGTTGAAAAACAACATTATGAACCTGTGTTGAATTTTGCAAATGTAAGCTCATAACTTTGGTAATTTTCAATTTTTTACTCCAAATTTACAACGTAGCCATATCTTTATAACACCTCATGAATGTGACAGCTGTCATTTTTCAAATCCTGCCCAAAATGTTTTTTTTTACAACCCAAAAGATGATTTTGTGGTCCCTGTATGAAATCACCATTCAATCAGGAGTTGAAAATTCCCTCTGCCCTTGCTCATGAGGTGGGGTCATAAGAAGGTTATGTTGAAAATCTGGTGTACAAATATTTAAAAAAGCAAAAAGTTATGAGCCTAAGTTGAATTTTGTGAATACAGGCTCGTAACTTTGGTAATTTTCAATATTTTTACCAAAAATTTACAACATAGCCATATCTTTACAGCATCTCATGAATATGACAACTGTCAGTTTTCAGCTCTGGCCCAAAATACATTTTTGCATCCCAAATGTTGATTTCATAGTTCCTGTGCAAAATCACCTTTTAGGCAGGACTTAATCATTTGCTCTGCCCTTCTTCATGAGGCAGGGTCGTAAGAAGGCTATGTTAAAAATCTGGTATCCAAACATTACAAAACAACAAATTTATGAACCTACATTACATTTTGCTGACACAGGCTCATAACTTTGGTAATTTTTAATATTTTTACCTCAAATTCCTCCCATGCAGCCCTATCTGCCCTGACCAGATTTTGTTTAACACTGTATTGTATTGCTTTGTTTTAATTACATTGTGTAAAAGTTTTCTAAGTTGACCAATAAAAACTTGAACTTGACCTACACAACAAAATAAATTGTATAAAACAACAGACAGGCTTACGCTATACAAATTAAAATATAATTAAAATACAGAATCCCAACAAACCACACAGTTTAAATAAATACCTTACCCTTCCGGGGCATCTCTCAGGCTTGCTCACTCAGCTGAGTCCCTAACCGCCCACCTGAACCACTCCCCTGCCAATCACTTTGGTTCAGCATCCCCACCTCCTCTCTGGCCTCCAGAGAAGGCCAGGGATTCCCAGGGTAGAGTCAGGTTCATGGCCAGCACTGGACAAGTGGAACTGCAGCCCCTGGAGGTCACCATCACCTCACCCAGCAGGCAGGGTTTTTCTTAGCTTGGTGGTTTTCCCCCTGGGGCTGCAGTGTGCAATGACGTCTGTCCATGGCATCCCTGCTGATGTCTGCCACACTCCCCACCCTCTATGATCTTGCTTGGTGAACCTATAATACCTCTGATCTCCATCGAGGGTTGCGAGGACACCATGGAGCCCCAGGATCCCTTCCAGGGAGAAGAGAGCAGTCATCTGGACACTCAATACTCTCCCTCCCCAACCAACTCCAGGCTCCCCTAATCTGTCCCCAAACCCGGGTCACCAGCGTGGCACAAAGTGTCGTGTCCAGTGCCTCAACCCTCAGTGCCACCGGGCTGGCCCCAAAAGACTGTACTGAGCATGCTCAGAACCAAAATTTCACAATTTGATAACTTTGTAATGGATTAATATTTTTTCAACAAATCAGGAAGAGGCACACCTGTGGGCCAAGCCATTTCTATCCTAAAAAGTTCAGCCCAAAACGTCAAACTGTCTGGGCACTAGGTGATGACAAAAACCAGCAAAACACAGTGATTTTTTAAAACTTTTTTCACTATCTGTATCTTGTAATCTGCACATCTGACCATAATAAAACTTACACATAAAGAGATCAACCCCCACCCCAAAGACCACACATGCAAAATTTTGTGCAAATCCATTGAATAGTTGTTAAGATAATAAATGTAAAATTTGAGGTTTAGCACAGAAACCCCTGCTCATCCCTAACTGTAGTGGCACTGCCATGCCACTGTAATTTATTCAGTATGTAAACTCTGATGACAGCTGATAAACACCTTTATCAGACCAACTGTATAAATAAATCAGTAACCACAAGTTTATTAGTGGAGTACTGTCATCATCATTGATTTATTCATATTATACCGTCATCACCTCCTGCTCTCCCACCTACCTGCCTGCACTACTTCTTGCAGTTTCATTTCAGTCTGTGGCTCCTGTAGTGTGTTTAGATGCCACCATATACCTGTTCTGGAGCACTTCATCCTGCCAGTAGCTGCTCTCAGTTGTCACTTGTTTTCTCTTTCACCATTTGCCCATTGTCCATTAAACAAAAAACAAACAAAAAAAGAAAATATCTTGACTTGCCAGCAGCTGCCATGACTGACTACCTCTCATGGGCTGCCAGCATTAAATTTCATTAGAACCACCATTGCTCTGCTCCCACTGACACAAAAACCTGTCCTGTACCACTCAGTACAACTCTGGACTGCATTAAAACAAAGTAGCTATTCTTCTTTTAAAACAAAAATCATGAACCAGTAAATAGCACTCCTGGTTTCACAAGTACTGTACCTGCAATCCAAGCTCACTGAAAACCAGAGTCATCTTGGTTTGATTTTGTTTGAATAGTCATTCAATCTACCAATGAGTACTACAGTGTCAGCATGGACATCATAATGCTGCATCCATGACAATGGCCATGGCAACAAGAGACCCGAATCATGGAAAGGCACTTCACCAAAATGTGCTACAAAATTTTGCCTAAAAAAAGTAAAATAACTAAAAAAAAATGCTGCCTCAAACATTGTCTTCCCTATTGCATAAGTGATGCAATGGTGGACAGATACATGATCTATTCATATTCATGTAGTTTGCCCTCAGCCACTTCAGTTGTGGCTTACTCCACTTGCTAGGTTACTTGAGGTCAAACTGCACTCATATTATATATCTGTCCTCCATTGCATATCCCTGAGATACAGTATATATATATATATATTCTGGAGAGAGAGAGAGAGAGAGAGTATGTAAAAATAATTGGGTCCCCATCCCTTTCTTCTTGTGAGAGGTTGGATAAGTATTGTGCCTCTACTAAATGTATTTCACAAACATATCTTAATGTATTTATTTTCTTCTCTTTTGTAGATATGACCAACCGCAGCTGACCCAGTCAATTTTGGGAGTCTGTGTATCGATGAATAAAATAGACATGCCTCTGCAATGGGATCTCAACCTCCCCCTTACTGCCCAGGCCATGTACTATTATCAAGTTGGACTAATCATATCTGTGATGCTTAACTGTGCCCAAGATCCATTGATTTTGAGCACTAGGTTTTCATCTAACATGATATTAAGTGCACTGGTTTCAGGTTACATCTTTTGTTTTAACCCATGCATTAACATGTATTTTTAAGCTAATGAATTGCATCATCCAATCAAATGGCTTGAAAAGAATGGTTGTAAAGATTTACATTAGGTGAAGTGATCCGAATGTCGGTGAGATCTTATGTTTTTTAATTGAATGCATTTACATGCAGTTTTAAGTTGAATTGTATCATCCAATCAGATTGCTCGAACCAGATGGCTGTAAAGATTTCTCATTTTTTGTGTCTCTGCTCAAATGAATTTTATCTTGCATGTTGCTTGTGTTATTAGGTTCACTTCTTGCACTAGTGTGGCAACTTTTTATTGTGGAGCTGTGTCTTTAAGGATGGCCTGCATAAAAGGTGTTGCCTAGTGCAAGCACTTCAGCCATGTTTTTTTTTACATTGGAGTGACAGACCCCAACCATGGGAGCCATGGGAACCATTTATTTCTTTGTAAACCACTGCTGGCTTTCAATTATTGCTTAATTATATTTTCAAACATGTACAATTACTACCTGATTTGGGAACACTGCAACCACATGGAGTGAGTCTCTTCCCTCCAGCCACACTACAGTTGGGCCACATAAGATTAGTAAACCAGACCCATGCCTCGATAAATGCTCCTTTGTTGACCACTGGTGGCCATACACTATAAAAGACAATGGATGGGCACCAGTTAACAACAACGCTGAGTTCACTTCTCGAGGTTGCACATAGAGGATGATGGACGGGCACCAGTTAACAACAACGCTGTGTTCCCTTCTCAGGGTTGTCATGCCAATGGTAAATCTCATGAGTTTTGCTAATGAGTATTACTAGATTGCCATGACAACCTTTCCAAGGGGAACACAGCAGTGTTATTAACTGGTGCCCATCCATTATCCTCTATGTGCATCACAGAAACCAGCACTGGAGATCATGAACAGTTACAATAAGTCTTTATACAAACACTAGATTTAAAAGCTATGTCTAGCAAACTGATGTTGTATAAACCAAATATGCAATAGTCTAAGTCAAAGCATGCAATTTATCAACACTTGTGAAAGGATAGGACTTTCACAATTCACTCATGGCTTCACCACTTATGGTCTTGTTCCCCAACAAGTGAAGATAAATTGCATATTTTGAATCAGCCTATTACTATTACATATTCCCTATTTTATTCACATGTGGATTTATGGACTTGGACTTGAATTTGAACCACCTTGCTGCTTCTACTTACCCTTTGTTGCTATATGTGAGTTGTTTTAACACTTTGAGTGTATTAAATAAGAGTTTCTGCACTTTAACTCACTGAGTTGGCCCTGGTTGGCTGATGTGTTGGAAGGGAATAAAAGTCTGAACTCCATACCTTTAAGCAGGTGCCGGTTCCATAAACATTGACATTGCGGTTATAAATAATATACTGTATCTGGTGGAATGCTAATACAGTCCATTAGTAAAAAGAACATTTGTCAGATGCCTGAGTACAAACACATGCACGCAAACAATGGATATGGTAATCAGAAGTGGGGCCTATTAAAATGGTATGGTATTTTGAGGTCCTTAGGGAGAAGAGATGTTCTACTTTAAAACTCCTGCCTTTTATTTATTTATTTTACAATTCTTGGCAAGAAAAGTCACACTAGGCTGAGGCTTGTTTCTGAGTGCATCCTGGAAGCACAGGAAAGTTAAGTGACTTGCTCATGGTCACACAGTATGTATGTGGTAGCTGTGGGATTCAGACCCAGTTCTCCAAGTTTGCAGCTCAGTGCTCTTAACCACTATGCAATACTGCCTCCCAGTTCTGTTCTTTTATCTTTTCATTAAGGGAAAAAAAAATAACTACTCAAATTTACCAGCTGATTTGACCAAAAGTTCAGATAATTTTAATATTGCATGCAGCAAAAAACAAATAAAAAAAACCTTTAGATGATCTGTAGTTAACATGCATCACAAAAGTCTGAAAGAAGGCACCAAAACACAAAAGAAGCTCACCCTCAGTTGAATCCAACATGTGTTTGTGTGTGTGTGTGTGTGTGGGGGTCTTTTCTCATTCAGAACTGTGCTTCCCAAGTGTACTTTACCTTAAGTTTTGCTGGTGGTGTACAGAATAAGTTTGTTGTCAATGTCATTCCTGTTGAGTTTGTCCTATGTGTGCTTTCTGCAAGAAAGAACACATGTTTTTTTTGAGCTGCAAAATTTTTGAATCAAGAATAATTTGGTTTCATGTATAGTCCCTTCACACACAATGATACCCATCTCAAAACTGTGTAGTAGCCCATGAGTTTGTTACTAATAATGCAAAGACTGTATACTGACAACATTTCAATCATTATGTACTCAAAAGCACCCACATGCATTTTTTTATATGCAACTTGGTAATCAGGGAAAGGCACACTCCGAAGAAGTTGATTTTAGGGGATTGGTGGTAAAGAGGAGAATGGACAGATGAACCATCACAGGCAAAATGAATCTAATCACTGAAAGGTACAACAATTAACATTACAAAGCAAGTACAGAAACAGAGGTGCATGCTATTAAACAAAATGTAATATATATATATATATATATATATATATATATATATACACACACAGTGGCTGAATATTCAAACTGCACCCAAAAAGTGCGCAATAGCAGAAGCAAGCGCAAGTCTATTGCGCCTATGCACAACAGATGCGATATTCAAAAAAGGAGCAGGCCAAATTGCACCTACAACCAACGTCTGAATATTGCACAACCTGCACCATAGCGCAACTAGGGAGGGGAAGCTGAGCAGATATGATGTGCTATGGTGCAACAAGGGATGTTCAGCTGAGCAGACCAGAGGCGCCATAGCGCAAGCTGGGAGTCCCCCAGCTGCAGAGCAATGTAACAGCACAATCAGGAAGGTAGGGGCCCACCACCCATGCCACAGATGGGCACAGCAACACACAGCGGAACAGACATGGCCCCCACACCCCAAGCACTGCACAACCAGGGAGGGCTGGAATAACCACTGGTCCATGGAGTCAAGCAACCAACCCACAGCCTGCCCATGATGCCCCATCACACCTACCTGCAAGCTGTGACTGGCACACAAGGAGGGCAGACCACCCTGTGCCACACCATCCCCCCAGTGCACAGCACACCCTGCACCATGACCCCCAGACAACCCCCCCTGAGCAGTGACCACCACTGCAGGAATCCCCATGCATGCCACCACCCCCACAGTGGCAATGCAACCCTATGCACCACAGAACCATGCAAGCCAGCCCCACCATGAGCACCCATCAGCAGGTTGCAGCACACGGCAATGCAACAACGGCAGACAAAGTGCCACCACGCACAGTCCACCGAGGTACTGCTGAGAGACCGACCATGCGTTGGCACAAGAGTGACCCCATATTGGATGGTCATGTAAGTGACACCTCCCCCAGTGGTACAGTGCTCTGCACAGTATTCCAGTAACACACCCCGGCCCACCACTGGCCACAACAGCCAGCACAGACACCCACAGTGGTGCGTGGAAGCATGCACCACACCAGATGCCACACAGGGTCTGGACAGACACCCACCCATACCCAAGGGCACAACAACACAGGGATGCAGTGGTGGGGCAACCAAGCCCCCACTGTGGGCCCATGTAAGCCGTGTACACACAACTTGCAGTCCACCATGGCACTGGAGTGCCAACCACCCTGCGCTGGCACCATGGACCAATACCCCACCATGAGTCAACTGGAGCACAAGCCACAGACAGTAGGGCACATCCCCTGCAACACGCACAAGCCACAGCATGGAGGTGGGTCAATGACCGTGTTGCCCACAGTGCCACCTGAGCCAGGCATGCACCACACCAGTGACATGGGCAACCCAGCAAAGTGATGGGTACAGTGTCTGCCATGCAGGGAATGCCACCACTGACATGCCAGTGGATCATGCAGGTCACAGATAGGCATGAATGTCGGGTGCACAGGCCATGGACGGGCAGATGGGTGCACCATGGACACAGAGCACGCGCCATGGACCACTGCACACAGTCATCCAGTGCACGGGGAATAACACACACAACACAGACACTGACTGATATCTACCCCCACACCATAGACACCTCCACATGGACACACACACATACCCATGACTGCACCACCCCTGATGCCATGCACACCACTGCAGCTGAGCACCTATAGCCCACTGCAAATCAGAGACCACCACAGTATTTATAGAAAAGTCAAATGTATTATAAAAATACATAAATCAACTATTTACAATAACAACAACTATATACATGTGGTTGGGGACACAAAAAGAGGGGGGGTGGGCAGGGGAAGGGGTGTACAAATGGGATGGGATAGGAGGGTGGGAGGGTGGGTCCAGGGGATGGGAGGTCAGGGACAGGGACTAATGTTGGCCATGCTGGTCCAGGCTCTGGCTCCCCCTCGCTCTGCACCTCCTCAGGACCCCTGCCTCATCGATCCTCCGAAGGATGGTCACTGTTTCCTGGGCCAGGGCGAGTAGCTCCCTCAGGGTGTCCCTGATCTCCCTCAGATGTCTTGTACCTAGGACAAGAGAGCACAGTCAACACATGTGAATGCACAGCCCCATACAGCCCGCCCACTGTGCATGGTAGACGGCTATGAGACATACCACTGTGATGGTGTGTGACCAGCAGCAGTGATCACGTCCACAGGATATGCCCACCCAGGCACATACAGCCATGCAGAACGCTGCACACACCCACCAGCCAAGTCACACACAGCACCACCGTGGCCATCTAGTGACATGGCTATGTGGTGCAAAGGCAGTGGCATGGCCATGCACCTGGTGCACGCATGCACCACCAGTGACGCACACCCAGGCATGCATTGCCACTGGACAGTGTTGACTGTAACCAGTGGCGTGCATGGTGGTGATGTCAATAAATGGTGGCCATGCACCGCTGCCCACCTTGTCACACAGCATGCAGTATTAATCATGGCTGTCTGTCACTCACCCTCATCGGGATGGTCGGGTGGCCATTGTGGACCCTCAGCCCACCTGTCTGTGGCTTCCTCCACCCTCCGCTCCGCCCGCAAGTGGTGTACCTCTTCTGGGCCTGTGGGGACAAAAAGAAGAGAAGAACATCAGTGCAGTCCCTAAGCAAAGTCTTCCTGCCCCAAGGAGTGTGCCCCCACCCAGCCAGACCCACCCACCCCACACCCTGTGAACACCGCCACAGCCAACCCCATACAGTCCCTCCCCTATGTGCTGGACACAAACAACAATGTGACTTATATGGATGATAACAGTGTGTTGACAGAACCCCTACCTGGTCGTGGTACTGTGCCCCTCCTGGCACATGACCGTAGTCTGGCCAGTAACTCTGGCTCCCTCCTCTGAAGGTCACCATATCAGTGCCTGCACTGCTCTGCCATCCTGCCCCTGCCGGTCACTCCTCTAGGGCTGTGGCCACCTCTTGCCACACCTGGGACCTAGGTCTATCCAGGGAGGCCTCCCCAAAGAGATGCCCATGGTGTGGCTCCACTGTGGCCACCAGATTGGCCAACTCAATGGCAGACCAGGGAGCAGCCCTTCTCCTCATCATTGCATATGCTATAGTAGGCAATATGGCACTATGCAGCACGGTACCCCACGTGCAGATGCTGCGCGGTACAGCACTGCCATTCCCTATCGCGCTGTTACCGAACAGTGCGATAGAGGTGCATCTATGCCTGACGTATGGTGCCAAGGGGGCAAAGGTCGGGCACAGGGTCAAGGACCCCTGGCGCAAGGCCACACACAGTGCCATCGGACGACAATGCATGTAGTACGATTGGCTGCCTGTCTGCCAGTGCCATAGCGGACTATCGGGCAGTTGTGCCATTTCACCTATGAAGGCCCATTGCCACAGCGTCATGTATTGATCTTCGCTATAGTGCCACTGGCACAATGGTGGCCATGCCCTACATTGCCTACCATGCACAGCACGTCATCAGCATGGCAGATGCCTGCGTCAGCAACCTAGGCATGTGCAGTGAGGTGTAATACGCATGCCACAGAACTGCGCCATTGGCTCAGCACGTTCAACACAATTGCGCAAAGCGCAACAGCGCGATATTCTGCAGTCATATGCTAATCATCCAATCAGTCATTCAATGGCGCAGCAACGTGATTTGCATCTAATTAAAGTTGCTCCTCACCTAATTTCCATGGATTGTGCTATAAAGGTGCGACAAAGTGCTGCAGTGGCCATGGTCAGTTGCTGCAGTTTATTGCTGAGTTGCATGCTGTATGGGAGTGTGGACTGTGGATTCAGGAACATGCATGGGACTGCACAGTCACAGATAACAACTGCCATCCTTACAGGCTAAATAATGACCTACGAGCACGTTCTTGGAGAGGAGGACGACAGTGGTGGGAGAAGGAGGAGGCCAAATTTTACTAAGGCTGAAACCGAGGCCCTTTTTGAGGCCTACCTGGATCAGGAGCCACTGCTCAGTGGACGGCAGGCACCCCTCAGGCTGGTGCTGCTGCTTGGGAGGAGGTGGCACGTGCTGTGAACCTGCATGGCAGCCACCAGTGCTCCGTGCAGGAGTGTAAGAAGAAGAAGATGGGTACAGACAGGAGGAGGGTAAAGGAGAAGGTGGCTGCCATCAGGGTGGCACATGCTGCAACAGGTGGGGGACAGCCGGAGGTGGTACAGCTCACCCCAGCAGAGGACAGGCTTGCTGCAAGCATGCCCCGAAGTGCCATAGAGGGAGTTCCGGGTGGTGGCTTCCAGACGGGTGGTGGCCCATCTCTGCATGGTAAGTCATGGTCTGCCTCGGGTTGGGGGCTGGGTAGGTCACACGCAGTAACGCGACTTTGCTTTCCCTTACAGATCCTGAGCATCTGCATGGGTCAGCGGTGGTGGGCCTGTCCACTGCGGACAGTTGGACGGAGTCGGAGGTGGGACCATCCACCTCTACAGGTATCTGTGGGTCTGTACGACATTGGGGCCGCCTGTCTGTTCACACTGATGTCGTTGAGACAGGTGTGGAGGAAGCCCTGCCTGTGTCCCAGTGTGCTGGCATCCATGGATGCCAGCATGCTGTGGCTGTGGCTGGGGCAGAGTCCGGCACCAGTGATGATGACACGACCGTCATGGGCAGTGACACGTGTGTGCCACAGGATGGACACACAGCAGGGCAATTCGCGCCCATGGCTGTGGCTGGTGCCACCATGGGGGCCTGCGTGTCAGCACAGTCCCAGGCTGTGTCTGTCAGCACCAGTGGGGTAGCACTGGTGTCTGTTCAGGACAGTGGGACTGTTGCGGCCACTGCGGCAGCACCATTGAGCCCTGGTGTGTGGCAGCCAGAGTGGCAGCATCAGCAGTCGTCCACGGGGCCTGGGGGTACAGGGTTCAGTGGTGGCGTCTGCACACTGCCTGTGGACATGCCCAGACCTGGTCCTGATGCATAGCGCCCACCCTCAAGGGGTGCTGAACATCAGGCCCTTGCACACCCTGAGGGACAGGATGCTGAGGAGGCTGATGACCTCTTGGACGAGCACAACTGCCTACTGCGAGCATTGGTCCAGCAGCAGATGCGGCTTGCAACGTCCGTGGAAGCACTGTGTGTGGCTCTGGAGAGGGCAGAGGAGCATTGCAGCAGGGACACTGAATGGATCCTGGCACGGATGGACTGTTTGCGGGAGGATGTGACCGCTGCCATTGACAGGCATGCACAGGCATTCATTGCTGTCATGGCCACAATGGGCACACAGTCAGGTGCCCAAGCATCGCTCACACCATGCAGTGCACTCTCCACCCCCCGTTCCCGGCATTGTGCGACTCCCACCCTGTCGATGCTGGGTTCAGCTGTGGGCATCCTGAGCACTCTTGGTGCAGGCATGTTTGGTGTGCTGCAGACCCCTGCATGGGCACGGTCACGTTCATGCAGTGGAACCCCTGGGGGACCATCGGTGCCAGCCAATGAGGCCAGTGGTCAGCCTGCCAGTGCTGGCTGGTCTCAGTGGGGTCACCCATGCATCCGTGGTGGCTGTGGCACTGTGTCACGAGACTGACCTGTCTCCCAGTGCAGCTACTGTCTGGTGCTGCCCTGTGTGCATTGTGTGTTTCAGTGGCCAGTGCACGGGTGGGTACCCGGCCCTGCACAGGACACACAGTCCACCTGCACACCCTCCCGGCTGCTGTCCGCAGTTAAGTGTGCATGATGATGCCTGCATTGCGCTGTACACCAAAGTGCAATGGTGCCCAACATCTGACACACGCACATGGACAGGCAGCGGGCGTGGTAGCCTGTGGACATGTGTGTTGCTAGGGTTGGCATTCTGGGTCGGTGTGCCTCCTGCCCTCTGTGCACATTTGGTGCATTGTGTGTGTGCGTGTGTGTGTGTCCGTCCACATGGTGTTAATCCTCACCCATCCTTGGTTGTGTGTGTGCTCCTGTGCCCTACCACTTCCCTTGACGGCATGCACCACTGGTGTGTGTCCATGCATGTTTGTGGGTTGTGCCTTAGCCACTGGTGGTTGCACATGTCCCCATGACTTACCTGGGTTGGCTGAAGTGCTCCTCCGTGATGGTGTCCTGGTGCAGCTGTGCCAGCCAGATCAGTCGGGGGTCCCATCAGCCAAGGGGGGGCTGCCCATCACCATCGTCACCGTCGTCCTCATCGTCCCCATCGCTGTCCCCCTCTTCAACCTGTATGGCTATCCCACATTCATTGGCCATGTTGTGCAGGATGTAACAGGCCAGGAATATCCCACAGGCCTTTGAGGGGCTGTACTGTAGGGCACCGCCAGAGGTTTCCAGGCAATGGAAACATGCCTTCAGCATCCCGAACACCTGCTCAATGACATTGCATGTGGTGGTGTGTGCCTCATTGTAGTGTTGCTGCGATGGGGTCGTGGGCCTCCGGTAGGGTGTGAGCAGCCAGGGACGGAGTGGGTATCCACTGTCACCTGTGTGTAGAGGGTGGAGGTTAGTTTGGTGATCAGCATCGCCCTGCCCCAAGCCATGTAGGCCACTACCCATGGCACCTCTGGCCATGCCCCCCCAGGCCCTAGATTTGTCCATTTGGTTTGTATACTCACTTACTAGGTGTCCAGTGTGGATGTCCCCACTCTCAAATCTGTGGCACAGTGCTGACTGGTGCCAGATGAATGAATCATGTGCTCCCCCAGGGTGCGTGGCACAGACATTGATGATGTGCCCCCTGACATCGCACACCACCTGGCAGTTGATGCTGGAATAGCCCTTGTGATTCATGTATGTGGCCTCCTCATGGCCAGGTGGTGTGCGTATGGGCCACATGGGAGCAGTCTATTGCCCCTAGCATGCCAGGCATACGTGCTACCCTGTGGAACTCCTGTATGTTTGCTGTGCACTCCACCACTGTGCTGGGGAAATGGATGTACTCCTCAGCATGTGGCAGCAGTGCACTGAGGAATTGGGTGAGGTGGCGTCACATGGCCGACTGGGTTATGCCTGTGGTGTCCCCAGTTGGTCTCTGGAAGGTACCTGTGGTGAGCAAGCACATGCAGGCTGTTACCTTGGTCTCCACTGACAGGGCATGGCTCCATCATGTGGGTGCTTGCATCACATCACTGCACAGCTCACAGAGCCATCTCAGTATTGCTCTGTTCAGGCGGTACCAGCCCACAATCTCAGTATCTGTGTACAGCTCAAAGCTGGTGTGGGCTCAGTACTGCCTGTTGGGGGCATACCACCGACGGGCCCTTCCATGGCCACGTCCCCCTGCCGCCCGCCTTCTCACCCCCCTCATTACGGCCTCCATGTGGAAGGTGGCACTGGCCATGTCCCCGGCTTGTGTTCACCCCCCCAGCAGCTGTTACTTTATTCCCCCGACTGTCCTGGCTGCTACCTCCCCTGCACTGGGTACACCTGCCTGTGCTGGCCTCTGAGCTGTGTGGCTCCCCACACCTTCCCTGTGCCTGTCTGTTGCTGTGGCCTTTCCTTGGCCTGCCCTGTTCCTGCCACTTGCCCTGTCTGTGCCTCTGCCTCTGTCTCATGTGGCTTCCCTGTAGCGTTCTTGAGCCTCTTCCTTGCTCCTTTTTATTTTGGCTCATTTCCGCTATGGCGCAACTTCTGCTTACTCCACTGTTGTGCATTGCGCAGGTCTTTGAATATCACACTGCACCATTCATGCATGGTTCCTCCCCCTTCGGTTGCGCATGCCTTCATTATCATTGCACTGTTGCTCAGCATGATTTCGGGGGCACAACTGCCTCCTGCTCAATATCGCAGAATGGTGCAAATTTGGACTTAGGCGCAACCTTATTGGGCATGGCTCAACTCTTTTGAATATCTGGCCCAGTATATATATATATATATATATATATATATTAATATTCTATGCTGCGTTGCCACTATATTTAGGGTTGAGATGTCACTTCTATGTTAAAGTCAAACTTATGTGTGTTAATAACTTTGGACCCATTCAACGGATATGCCTGAAATTTGGTATGCATGGTGGGGCATGGTAAATCTCTTGATTTGCCAAATTTTATTTCATCGTACTTACTGTCTTTGCACACGAAAACACTGAAAAATGCAAAATTTTCCAGTTTTGAGGCAGTTTTTGGGATATTGTCCATGGTGCTGTGTGGCTGTTGTGTGGCATGCTGGTCTGTGACATGGCTCATTTGAAAGAGCTTCACTGGCTGAACATGCCACTTTTCATTTGGTGAAAAAATATTGAGGCATTCAAAAGTTAGAGCACTTTTAAGTTCCCATTATAAGTCAAAGGGAAAATTTATATGGTTATTTTGCAAACAAGGAATGGGGTTTTGGCCATCTGGTCGCTCCTCACAATCAAAGAATTTGCAGCTCACAATCAAAGATTCTTTGATCCTGCTGGAGGGACTAGATGGCCAGATATGGAGGGACCAGAAAGCCCAATTTTAACAACTTTTAAAATTAAATATCTCAGAAATGGTTTGGTCTTTTAACTTGAAATTTGGAGGGTGTTGAGGGGATGTCCTGTAGATGTGAATTATGATGCTTAGGTGTCAGAAAATACATTCATTGTGGAAATATGGCATGGCACAGTTTACATTTTCAGACAGCGTTTTGCATTGTGGTAGTGGCTTGAAATTTATAGGGTAGCTAGCCTTACTGCCATGGACAGTTGTTAGGTGTGTAAAATGTAAACAGGTGTGGAATTCTGCCACTCTGACAAATGAAAATCTCAAACTTTAAAATGTTATATCTCGGACACGGTTTGGTCTTTTAAATTGAAATTTGCAGGGTGTTGAGGGGATGTCCTGCACATGTGAATTATGGTATTTAAGGGTTGGAAAATTAGGTTGCTGCAGAGATATTGCGTGACACACTTTACATTTTGCATATAGCGGTTTGCATTGTGGTAGGCACTTTTAATGTTAAACCTCACATTTTGCACGTTAATAACTTTGCAACCATTCAATGGATTTGCACAACAGTTGGAATGCATAGTCTGGTGTGGTAGATCTCTTGATTTACTAAATTTAATTTCAGTCAGAGATATGGTTTTAGTGCAGCAAAGTGCCAAAAAATGCACTTTTCACCACTTTTGTGTATTTTTTGTCTGTGGCACTGCGCGGACACCGTGAGGGTATTGGTCCAAATCTTGGGACATAGAAAGAGCTTGGGCCAAGGAACATGTCACTTTTTGTTTGGTGAAAAAATATTAATCTGTTCAAAAGTTATTACAATTTGTGATTCCCATTATATCCTATGGGAAAATGTGTATGTATTTTTGGAATGTTAATGAGAAAGACCAGATGGCCCAAATTGATATGACCATATCTCAATCACAATTTGGTCTTTTTACTTGAAATTTGCAGGGCTTTGAGGGGACGTCTTAGAGATGTGAACTATGCTGTTTAGGTGTTGGGAAAATAATTTGTTGCAGAGATATTCAATGACATAATTGACATTTTTCCCATAGGATTACATTGCAGTCTATGTAATGACTTTCAGCGCCGTTATCTTGGAAACGAAACGAGATACAGACTTTTCGCTACAGGTGGCTTAGCTCATCTTTAAGTGATCTAGCCACTGGAAAAAGATTTGACATTGTAAAGTAAGGCTGCAGTGGAATTTTGTTTGTACATTGCATGGTTCATGAGATATTGTGAAAGTACTATCACAAGGGTTGAAAAAGTGCCTGTCCAGTGCTTTTTGGTGCCCATAGCTCAGAAATGATGTGAGGCATGGATATGGTCAGTGATTGTGCCATGATCTGCTCGCTATCACAGTTACAATGACACTTGAGTTGTTTTTCTAGCTCTTACAGTTCCCAAGTTATGAACAAATTACTGTTACAAGCATTTGGTGGCCAATAGAAATGATGCATGGCTCTGTAGCTATGCGTAAGTGGCAGCGCAGGCCCAGAGGGTCCGCACTCACTCAGATGCATATTGTTATCCAGAAATGAGCAAGTTGGTAGGAGCACAGGGCCCTTTCCCACCAGAGTGGCTATTATTATATTATTAGAGTGGCCTCACAACCCCAGTGACACACCCCATCAGCTGTCAATCTTGGAATGATGGGTGGGTCTACGAGGGGGGGATGGGGCAACCCTAAAGGTCTCATTTCCTGACTTTTGTGTTTTAACCCTAAATGATGCATTAACAAAGTTTTTGCATAGAATGAATATATATATATATGTATATATATATATATATATATATATATATATATATATATATATATATATATATATATATATATATATATAGTACATAATAAGGTGCAAAAGGCAGCAACCATAGAATACAGTCACAAGACATGGTAATAAAGTTAAAATGCAACAGTAATGCAACAATGGAAACAACCCTGTGAAAACTATAGGTTATTAGGGAGGTGCAAGGGGAAGCCCCACAGAGGGCCAAAAAGGGTAAAGGGAGGAAAATATATAAGCAAACAAAGATGGCTAATTAAAGGATGAAAGATAGCTATGGGACAAGAAGAATGGGGAATAATCACAAATGGGGCTAAATGGAGTTTACGGTGTGATTAAAAAGAAACTGGAGAGAAGGAGATGTGAATAGGGAGGATGTGGCTGTTCCAATGTATGGGAAGGCAGACAGGGAAGATATATCACCCAGTAGAGCTTTTGTAATGGGAATAGAAAAGTATCAAACTTCTGATGAGCAGACGGAAAAGATGGTTAAAAGGGAAGAAGCGAGAGAGAAAAAATTCAGAGAATTAGAATTGAGAGTGGAAGGAAAAGCAGTGCGACCATTGTACAACCTTAAGACAAGGAATGCAAGCTGGGGCACTAATAATATTCATTTCTCTTTGCAAAATTTGCCATGCAATCTTTATTTCTACTTCAGAACTCAAGGTAGATTTGTATCACGCATTATTTAAGTGTTTTCTGGTATGAGGAATTAAGACAGGAATGCTTTGCTGGTATGTTAGGGGAAATACACGTAACTAAGGAGCAAATGTTAGGAAATCATCTTTATACAGATGTTATGATATGTTATTTAAATTAGGCTCCATTCTGTTAGGAAGTGAAAGAAAAAAGTGAAAATACGGAAAGCAGTACAGATTTTTTTTTTAGATTGCTTCTCCCCCTGGTGGACCACATTCTGGAGGCACTCCAGCCCCATCCCCCAATGTCCACCAGCACCAGCTGTGACCCCCAGGGCTTACCCCCCGGGCAGGGTTGTGGGGGGGGAGTACTCACCCCTGTTTCAGCATGGATCTGGTCTGCTGGTCTTATTGGCTGGGGCCTGGACCTGTGAATGCTGCCATCATCCAGCCACTGGCATTTTCCCTTTTCTCCCTCCTCTCCCACACAGGGAACACCAGGGCCACTACTGTTGCCTTGGAGGTTACCAAGAAAGAGGAGCAGTTGGACCACAGTGGGCTCAGCGAAGGGTGAGGGTGGTGGAACATAGGCACATCCCTTCAGTTGTACCTCTCCACAATTCATATGCCATTCTGGCAAAGTATGGTTCTTCTATGGAGGCACCCACAGTGGAGACTAAGGAGGATGCTGGGAACCTCCACAATGAAGACCCACAGGAGGGTGGCATGAGACTCCACAGAGGAAGGAAACAACTCCTGGTGGGGGACTCCATTGTTAGGAAAGTAGAACTGGGGGAGGAAGGGGAGAGGGAGGTAAGATGCCTGCCTAGAGCCATGGCTTGGAGGGACAGGGAGCAATTCCTCAGGATTGCCAGAGTAGCTGCACAGGAAAGGGAGCTGGATGTCATTATCCACCTAGGGACAAATGACCTAGCTAAGAAAGGGATCAGAGCAGTCCAGGAAGAGTTTGTGGAGTTGGGGAGGGGCCTTAGACAATTAGCGTGCATGGTAACCTTCTGGGAGGTGCCGCCTGTCTATGGCATGGGTGAGGCTAGGGTGCTCCACACCATCGGATTCAATCAGTGGTTGAAAAACTGGTGCAGAGCTCAGGGACTTGGCTTCATTGAGGACTGGGGGTCCACCTGGAGGGATGCAGACCTATACTGGTGTGATGGTCTGCATCTGTCCAGAAGGGGGACCAGGATCCTAGGAGATAGGTTTAAATGCTTTATTGGCAAGCATTTAAACTATCCAAAGGGGGAGGCACTGGAAAGGAGCAGGGAAATCCTAGCATCCCCCAAAAGATCAGGGTAGTAAGTGAGGTAAACACCAAGATAGAGATGTTGATAGGGAAAAGGGCAGGGGTAAATGGAAAAAATGACAAAAGCAGTAAAGACAGCGATGGGGCAAAAAGGGATAAGGCCATCAAGAAATGGAAGGTAATGAGTACCAATGCCCATAGTCTGGGCAACAAGCTCCCTGAACTGGTGGTCTTGATGGAAGAGGGATGCCTAGATATCATAGCAGTCACAGAAACATGGTACACAAAGAACCATGACTGGGATGTTAGCATACCAGGGTACACAACCTACAGGAGAGACAGAGAGGGGTGAAGAGGGGAAGGAGTAGCTCTCTATGTAAGAGAAGGGATAAAAGCAACTGAACAAAAGAGTAAACAGGGAGGAGAAGAGGCACTGTGGGTCACCTTAGAGTGGAACTGGCACCACAATACGCACAGGGTTTGTATACAGACATCCATGTCAGGGGGAGGAAATGGACAAGGATATGATAGAAGGCATCCTTAGGATGGCAGAGAAAGGGGAGCTACTGTTGGTGGGGACCTGAATATGCCAGATGTTAACTGGAGAACCTTTGCTGCAGCTACATCCAAAAGCAGGGCCATTCTCGATGCCCTTCAAGTGGCATGCCTCAGACAGCTAGTTTTGGAACCCACTTGTGAGGGAGCAATCGTACTCTCAAATGAGGACAGTGAGAGGAATTCAGATCTAGAAGTGGGTAGCCATCTGGGAACAAGTGACCACCAAACAGTGTGGTTCATGATAAACTCAGCTACAGAGTCAAGCCATACAAAAGTGAGGGTTCTGGACTTCAGGAGGGCTGACTTTGGCATGATGGGAGAGTGCCTTAGAAAAGCACTAGCAAACAGGCTGGAAAGGGGGGTGGAACAACAATGGGAAACATCAAAACTGCCATCACAGAGGCAACACACTTTGTGTGAAACAAATAAACAAATCAAAATGAAAGAAAAAGCCACTATGGTTCTCAAAAGGGTGGCGGTGAAGGTTAGGAGAAAAAAGATAGCATTTAGGAAGTATAAGGAAACAGACAGGAACAGGACAGAGAACTGTACCAGTTAAGGCAGAAGAAAGCAGGGAGGGTAGTCAGAATAGCAAAGGCCCAAACTGAGGAAAAGGTAGCCAACTCGGTTAAGAAGGGGATTAAAACCTTTTATAGGTACATCAGGGAGCATAGAAAAACAAAGGGAGGGATAGTGAGGCTGAACAGAATGGACGGTGGGTGGGCAGAGAGGGACAGTGAAAAAGCCAGGATATTGAATGAATACTTCTGCTCAGTATTCACAAAAGAGGGGGAGGGGGAGGTGCCTAATCCAATTAACAGAAGCTCTCTGGTTAGTGGGGTCGATCCCAGTTCTTTCACAGAAGAAAGGGTTATAAAAAAACTCCTAAAACTGAAGGTGGACAAAGCAATGGGGCCTGATGGAATTCAACTCAGAATTCTAAAAGAATTAAGGAGAGAAACAGTGACACCACTGACTACCCTTTTTAACAAATCATGGGAGGATGGTATGGTACCTGAGGACTGGAGGAAGGTGGATGTGATTCCCCTTCACAAAAGTGGGAGCAAGACACAGGCAGGAAACTACAGACCTGTCAGTTTGACCTCTATGGTAGGGAAAGTGATGGAATCACTTCTGAAGGAAAGAATTGTTGAGTACCTAGAGGCCAGTGGGGGACAGGACCTAAGGCAGCATGGGTTCACAGTGGGAAGGTCATGTCAGACAAATTTAATTGATTTCTTTGACTGGGTGACCAAAGTAGTAGACCAGGGAGGGGCTGTGGAGATGGCCTACCTAGACTTTAGTAAGGCATTTGACACAGTCCCACACAAAAGATTAATACTCAAATTAACCAGCCTTGGAGTGGGTTCCAGGGTGGTAGCCTGGGTAAAACATTGGCTGGACAACAGGACACAGAAGGTAATTGTAAATGAAGTCCACTCTGAAGAAAGAGGGGTTACTAGTGGGGTACTGCAGAGTTCAGTACTGGGTTCAGTCCTTTTTAATGTCTTTATAAGTGACATTGCAGAGGGACTGGAAGGAAAAGTATGCCTCTTTGCAGATGACACAAAGATCTGCAATAAGGTTGATACACAAGGAGGTGTGGAAAGGATGAGAAGGGACTTGGCAAGGTTGGAGGAATGGTCAGAAGTTTGGCAGCATGGACTCAATACAAAGAAGTGCAAAATAATGCACCTGGGAAACAAAAACCCTGGGGAAGATTACGCAATGGGGTGGAGGTAGTAACAACAACAAAAAGGAAAGGGACCTGGGGTAATCATATCAGATGACCATAAGATTAGCAAGCAATGTGAGAAGGCAGTAGGGAGGGCTGGGGGGATACTGGGTGTGTATAGAGAGAGAGAGAGAGGCATCACCAGCAGAAAACAGGAAGTTGTTATCCCTCTGTACAGACAGTTGGTGAAACCCCATCTGGAGTACTGCTTCCAGTTCTGGAGACCCCATCTCTGCAAGGACATAGACAGGATGGAGGCAGTCCAGAAGATGGCAACTAAAATGGTGCAGGGTCTGCAAGAGAAGCCATACTAGGAGAGCCTAAAGGAGCTTATTATGTATACCCTTGAGGAAAGAAGGGAGAGGGGGGAAATGATAGAAACTTTTAAGTACCTCAATGGAATCAACAAAGTCCAAAAGGGTAGCATCTTTCAGAAAAAGAGATGTGCAAGAACAAGGGGACACAATTTGAAGATAGGGGGGGATGGCTCAGGGGCAATGTGAGGAAGTATTTTGTCACATAGAGGGTGGTGGATGCATGGAACAGCCTTCCTGAGGAGGTTGTGGGGTCTAAAACCGTGTGAGAATTCAAGAATGCATAGGACAGACATAAGGCAATTTTTGAGGGGGACAGGAAGAAATAGACTGTTGGTTAAATAGGATCTGCAGCTTATCCTGTAGGTAGAGAACTGGGCAGACTAGGTGGGCCAAGTGGTCTTTATCTGCCATCAAAGTCTATGTTTCTATTTTTCTCCCTTGCAGAGGGGGGCATGCAGGGACTCCAATGGCAGTGCCATGCACACTCCCGAATGGTGCATGCCCGGAGTCTGTCCCACCTCTGCCCTTCTTTCTTCAGTGTCAGTGTGCCAGCCCCTAGCCTCCGGTAGGGTCCAGGCTAACACCGACTGTTGCAACCCCCCCAAAGGAGGAGAGCTGTCCTGCAGACACTCAATCTCCTCCTCCTCCTCCCAAGCTGAACCCCAATGACCCACTCACACTGCAAACATGGGTCACCTGAGTGGCACGAGGTATGGCATCCAGTGCCTCAACCCTCGGAGCCACTGGGCCGGCTTGAAGATATTTATTTAATGTGCAGATGTGTGGTACAATAATAATACTGTTTTTATATATGAAATATTGTACTATTTTTATGTTGGCTTGCGCTTTTGCGCCAGCCAACATATTGCATTAGTAACAGATTTGGAGGTGCGGTTAGTGTTGGGCGAATTCAGGGCATGCATTAGTAGGTGCATCCCTCATTCCCCAAAAAACCAGCATGCAGGCACCACACCAGGAATACATAATGTGTGAGCACACCTAAGGAAAGGTCCACTACAATGAGAGCAAAGCTTGTCAAACGCAGCGGCACCTCCCAACGTGCCTTTCCTGGTGAAACATTAAACATGGCTGCACACTGCCTGCCACAATGCCAACTTCGGGATGCCCAATCCTCCTGTCGGCATGCTCTGACCCAGTTTATGTGCCAATAGGGGAGCCCACTCCCCATTGGCATAATGCACCCCCCATTTGTTATGTGCTGAGGGGGTGCCCAATTCCCCATTGGCTAGCTCCCCCAAACACTCAGGTGGCACGCTGGGAGCCCACCCCAGCGTGACAAATGCCCCTGTAAAAAAAAAAAAAGTCCCGCAATTTTTTTTTTAAACCTGTAAAAGAAGAAAATGGTCCCTAGCGGTCTGTCCAGCTCCCTGCCCCAACCTGCACCCACACTCTGTGCATCCTGCTTCCCTACACCTCCCCATCACCCCATATTTACCTCCAGAGTCTGGTGCAATGATCTTTGGTGGACCGGGAACACATTTGCACTCTTCAAAGCTGACCATGAACTGAAGAAATGCCGGTAAACTGTATAGTGACCTAAATAGTGTTTTTTAAACTTTGGTGCATATCTCGGGCATTTTTTTGAATTTTTGCACCAAATTTTCAACATTGGGTTATTGGGGGCCCTCCTCATGAATTCAGTAACTGTCATGGTGTTATTCAGTACTGAAAGATGATTTTGCAGTCACTGCATGGAATCACCTTTTGGGACTGAGTAACGAAATGACAGTGCCACTGTTCATGAGGGGCTCTCAAAAACCTATGTTGCAAATTTGGTGAAAAACATCCCAAAAATGGCTGTTTTACAAGTGTGCATTGCACTGTTTCCACGCATGCTCATAACTTTGTGAATTAGTAATATTTTCAGTCCAAATTTTCAAAATTGGCATTTTTCCACACCTCCTTATGAACAGTACAGCTGTCATTTTACATATCCTGTCCGAAATATGTTTTCACATGTCCGGCACAGAATAGCACAGTCGCTCTGTGAAATCAGTTTTCTGGACAGTTTGAGAAAATGACAGTGACACTGTTCATGAGCAGAGTTCCTAAAATGCCTATGTTGAAAATTTGGTGATGAAAGTCCATAAAATGAATGTGTTACAAGCGTGCATTGCGCAGTTTCCACAAACCCTTGTAACTTCGCAAATTTGCAATATTTTCATGCCAGATTTTCAACACTGGCATTTTTTCACACCTCCTTATGAACAGTACAGCTGTCATTTTTCACAGCCTGCTCAAAATGTGTTTCCTTACCTGTGGCACACAATGGCGTGGTCGCTGTGGGAAACAGATTAACAAAATCACAGCACCACTCTTCATGAGAAGAGGTCCCAAAATGCCTATTTTGAAAATGTGGCTAAAAAAAATCCCAAAATAATTGGGTTACGGACGTGTGTTGAGCAGTTTCTATACATGCCCATGACCACCAATTTTTCATATTTTCACTCCAGATTTTCAACGTTGCCATTTTTATACCTCCTCATGAACAATACAGTTGTCATTTTCCACATCCTGCCCAAAATGTGTTTTTGTCCCTGTGGTGCCAAATGGCATAGCCACTGTGCAAAACCACCTTTCAGCTAACAAACTGATTATGCTGCTCTTCATGAGGTGGGGTCACAAAAAGCCAATGCTGAAAATTTGGAATGAAAATACCAACAAACACCTACAATGTTAGGGTTTCCAACTGTAACACCCCACCCTGTAGAGACTGCCAGGTGTCAGGGGTGTGACTTGGGATCATTGGTTGTAATGCTGACGCCATTCCACCCCCACCCCCACCCTGCAGCCAGTGACAGGCATTGAGGTGTGCCTTGGAGTGTTCTGCTCTAAAGTTCACCCCATTCTCCTATACTGCACCTGTCTCAGCATATTTCCTTATGGAATGGGGTAAGTATAAGGTCCAAAGACCCCAAAGCACACCATGACACTTGTCAGTGTCTACAGGGTAGGGTAAGGTCCATTCTCCTATACTGCCCATCTCAGTGTAATTCCTTATGGAATGGGGTAAGTACAAGGCCCAAAGACCCCAAAGCACACCATCACACTTGCCAGTGTCTATAGGGTAGGGTGAGGTAAAATTGCATGAGCGTTATAGCTGATGCCCCAAAGGCAAAACCCAGCTCCTGTCAGTCTCTGCAGGGTGGGGGTGGGGTTGGCGTCAGTTCCATACTTCACTGCCATTCCTATCATGCATCTCTAACTCCTGCACTACCAATGCCAATGCCAGTGAGACAACATTTGGCATAGACAAATGCTTGTTATTATGTATAGTTATAGTAGTCTAATATGAGAATTATTTAGAATATTTGTTGCACAGTCCTTAAAAGATGATCAATAAGGAAATCTACAACTAGTACATAATTTCTACTTGGGCAGCTACTGCAGTGACTTCTGCTGAACATTTCATTCAATAGAAGGCATCTGCAACATAGAGAATAATGTATGGGCAACCATACACAATAAGGCTATGTTTGCATTGAGAGGTTGAGATGACAGCATATGAACCGCGAGAGAAAGCTCAAGAGGTCCATGCTGTCATCTCAACACCGACATGGAAACACATGCCGAGTTGTGTGTGTTTCCCATATTTTATTTTATATAGTACTGTATATGTTTTTTTTTACATCGGAGTGACAGACCCTGACTAAGTGAAAACCAAAAATCTTGCCATTTCTTTGTTATGTTCGACAATCAAAATCCAATTTACAGACTTTTGAAAGTTAAAAGGTACAGCTTTGGGCTCTGAGTGGTTAGTAAGTAGCTAGGTGTGGAATAAATGAGAAATTTTGAATTATATGACCTTTGAAACTGTGCAGAACAACTGTATGGAAGGCGCACAGCAGCACTTTGAAATGCGCTCAACAGTTTAGAATCTGCACTAGAAGGATTATGAGCAAGCTGATTTTTGTACAGAACAAAGGCTAACTATATACTATAATAGAATTCTCAGCTACTTTGAAGTGGTGCCAGCCCTAGAGTATAAGACAAAATCTCTGGTGTGAGGCTTGATCCCCACTCCCTCTATCTTCGACATGACATGAGGGCTACCATGGAATCACACAAGCACTGTTTTCCCAGCTCTCAAGGTGCATTGCAATGTGAAGGTGTTTGTTTCTTTTTTTGTTTTGTTATTGTTGTTTACTGACACAGAATACTATGTAGTCATCACAGTGCAGAATCCTGTGTTGTGGCTACCAACCATACTTACCAACCATGATGTATAACAATCAGCCACTTCCCTATCAAAAAGTTACAATAAAATAAATTCTATTCAAGAAGATGGAATTTCCTCTCTTGTTATGATCAATTCTTTAAAAGAAAAAATAGTACAGAATGTGCCTTTTTTGACTACTGTACCTCTTACATGTCATAATTAACAGCAACCTCTTACTCTTTTCAAATATTTCAGAAATCATTAAATAATAAAAGCACCTTGCTGGCTTCATTTTACCAGTAAAATACTGCTTATGATTTGCCTGAAATAAACAGCTTCAACTATGTCTGTTATAAACTCCTTGACCTCTAGTCTTAGAGTTCAACAGAGTCATGGGAACCATTTATTTCTTTGTAACCGACTGCTGGCTTTCGATTATTGCTTAATTATATTTAAAACATGTACAATTTTACAATTAGTGCTTGATTTGGGAACACTGCTGGCAAGGTAATAGTTGTTTGAAATGTACCTTGCACAGAGATTTCCTTCTAACTCACTTTTTTCAGATCATTGTTTATTAAGCTGATAGCTCATTATTATTTATTACATACTATTCAAGTATTCCATGTTTAAAGTAGGAAACTACTCTGTTTACAGACATAGCAGGGGAGAAATTACAATTAATACCTAGAATGTCTTAACATTTAATAATTCTGAATTTGAGCTTATGACTTTCTCAGTTGGAGGCCATTATTTAACTCATCATTAATTGAATGATTTGAATTTAAACACTCTTCTAGATTGCTTCCCACTTTACTGGAGGCAATGTCAGGATGTGTCCTTATGGGCAGCAATAGGAACAAGCATTTGTCAATGCTGAATGTTGTCTTGCTGCCATTGGAATTGGTAGTGCAGGAGTTAGAGAGATGTATAATAGGAATGGCAGTGAATTATTGAACTGATGCCAACCCCCTTCCCCACCCTGAAGAGAATGACAGGCATTGGGGTGTGCCTTTGGGTCATCGGCTGTAATGCTCATGCCATTTCACCTCACCCTACCCTGCAGACACTGTCTACTGTCGCGTTGAGCCTTGGGGCCTTCGGGCCTTACATTCACCGCATTCCATAAGAGTATACTCTGAAATGGGTGCATTATAGGAGATTGGGGTGAACTTTGGGGCCAAAGAGTCCAAGGCACACCTCGATGCCTGTCACTAGCTGCAGGGTGGGGGTTGGGGTGGAATGGCATGAGCATTACAGCCAACAATCGAAAGTCACACCCCTGACGCTTGTCAGTCTCTACAGGGTGGGGCATTATGGTTGGAAACCCTAATACCCCAGGCATTTGTTGGTATTTTCACTACACTTTTCAACATTTATTTTTATTTATTTATCAAGTCTAGGATTACAAATACCTTTGAGCCAAGGCTCTTTTACAAAGGTTCCACGTCAGAGAAATACAAATTATGGAGAACATCAAGACAGACATTACAACAATGTGGACATTGCAAACACAGTACAGATTAATACAATTCAAGGGTAGCATTGTAAGCAAGGCAGCCAGTGGCATTTGTCAGAGAAACATGGGCTTTTTGTGACCCCACCTAGTGAACAGTGGCCCTATCAGTTTGTTAGCTGAATGGTGATTTTGCACAGCGACTGTGGGATTTGGCGCCACAGGTGTGAGAACACATTTTGGGCAGGATGTGAAAAATGACAGCTGTACTGTTCATGAGGAGGTGTAAACAAATGGAAATGTTGAAAATCTGGAGTAAAAATATGAAAAATTGGTGAAGTCACGAGCGTGCATAGAAACTGTGCAATACACGCCTGTAACACAATTATTTTGGGGATTTTTTAACTAAATTTTCAACATAGGCATTTTAGGACCTCAGCTCATGAACAGTTTCACTGCGATTTTGGTAATCTGTCCCGAACATTGATTTCCCACAGCGAACACGCCATTGTGCGCCACATGTGCGAAAACACATTTTGGACAGGGTGTGAAAAATGACAGCTGTACTGTTCATAAGGAGGTGTAATAAAATGACAATATTGAAAATTAGGAGTGAAAATATGAAATACCGGTGAAGTGATGAGCTTGCGTAGAAACTGCGCAATGCACGCCCATAACGCAATTATTTTGGGGATTTTTTTAACCAAATTTTCAACACAGGCATTTTGTGTCCTCTGCCAATGAACAGTGTCACTGTGATTTTGTTAACCTGTCCTGAACATTGATTTCCCACAGCAACCGCACCATTGTGTGCCACATGTGCGAAAACACATTTTGGGCAGGATGTGAAAAATGACAGCTGTACTTTTCATAAGGAGGTGTGAAAAAATGGCAATATTGAAAATCTGGAGTGAAAATATTAAAATTTGTCGAAGTTACCAGCGTGTGTGAAAACTGCGCAATGCACGTTCATAACACAGTAATTTTTTTGATTTTTTTCACCAAATTTGCAAAATAGGCTTTTTGGGATGCCACCTCATGATCAGTGGCACTGTCAGTTTGTTAATAAGTCCTGAAAGGTGATTCTGCACAGTGACCACAAAATGACCTTTTGGGACAGAATAACGAGATGACAGTGCATATGTCCATGAGGTGGGGTCCCAAGAACCCCATGTTGAAAATTTGGAGCCAAAATTCAATAAAATGGCTGAGATATCCACTTAAGTTGAACACCCCCCCCATTTATGCCATTATACAGCTTACTGGCATTTCTTCATTTTGCAGTTCAGCTTTGAAGAGTCCAAACATGTTCCCGCTCTATCGAAGATCACAGCGCCGGCCCTTCGGAGGTAAGTATGGGGTGACAGTGGATGTGGGGAGGTGGGGTGCACAGAGGGGGGTATAGGGAGGTGGGGTGCACAGAGGGTGGGTGCAGATTGGGGGAGAAGGTGCCGTGGATGACGGACTGTTTTCTTTTTTTCCAAGTACAAAAAAAAAAAAACAGACACTGCTCCGCGGGATGGTTTTGTTTCTTTACAGGTGAAATGCAACAAATGTTGGGCACACTGGGGTGGGCTCCCAGTGTGCCTCATTACATTGGGGGGTAATGTTCGCCACACTGGGGTGGGTTTCCAGTGTGAAAACACAATGGGGGTGGGGCAGGGGGAGGAAAATGCCAACGCAGTTGACTTTCTGTGAGTGGAGGCACACTGTGGTTGGCTCCCAGTGTGCCACACAATGTAGGGAGGTGGCTGACATGCCGACACAGGGATTGCACCCCAACGTCGGCCTTCTTTGGGGATTGTCCATGTTTATTGAAATGTTTCACCAGGAAAGGCATGTACTGGAGGCATGTCATCTGCGCCGCTGCTTGACAAGCTTGTCTCCAATTGCAGTGGCACATTTATTTCAAGTTGATGGCACTGTACATAATATTTGTGTCAGTGCTAGCATGCTGGCTAATTGGGGAATGAGGGATGCATCTACTAAAGTGTGCCCTGCATTCACCACATAACTGACACACCTCTGAAAGTGCTACTGCCCCAATATGTTGTTTCTCGTGAGCACAAGCCAACATAAAAAGAGTGAAGCAGAAGTCTCTGTGGCTGTCTCAGGAATATCAGAGAAAGTTAAAAGAGAATAAAATGGAACATGATATGCGGGAGAATTCAAAATGCTGAATAAAGATAGAATAGCTGAGTACAGGGCATATAAAATGTTTCCTGAAAATCCTGCTACATCATCGGTCAAAACAGATCACATGACAATTGATAATTTTCTGATAACCATACACCTCACCTGAACTACATTTATTTATTTATTTATTTAAGACTTTGTTTACCGGGTAAGTGCACTGATCCAATGGACTGTTTTCAGGCACAACATGGGCCAATGTGGCAACAAGTGATGTACAATACATTGAACAAGAGGTACATACAGTAAACAGGCAGTAAAAGTAACAAAATAATAATAGTGCAGGTAAACAAAGTAGCCAACAGCAGGAATCACAAATTCCAGAGACATTCGCAAGTAGCAATAAACAATCCAATGAGATGGGAATAACATTGAAACACCACCCCAACCTCCACTCACTGTAAGTATACCTGATCCTGGCAAACCTGAGAGGAAGTGCAGGTCAGAGGCAGAGGACCAGGACATAGCATGTAGGACAGAGCAAGGGCAGGGGTGGAGAAGTTTTCTGGGCAGACAGATGCAGGTGTCATGGTAGAGGAGCCAAGATTTGAGGTTATGCTTGATGGAGTGCAGTGTGATAGAGGATCTGAGGGCAGCTGGGAACCCATTCCAGGGTGCAGGGGCAGCTATGGATAGGGTGTTCCCACACATTTTCGTCGAAGTCCTGGAGGTATCAGGGGGAGGAACAGTCAAGGACCGGAGGCTCCTCGACGTGAGTTGGTCCTCGCAGATGGTGGAGAGGGGGGAAGTAAATATTTTTTAACAAATAAAACCCTTTGTATAAGTGGGGTAACACTCTTCAGGGTATGTAGATACAAGGGAACAAAGAACTTCTTGTGTGGTTGAGCCATTCAGTTATGCCTCATTCCTATCAACCACTTGAGACATGCGTTATTTCCATACTATACAATGGCAAGAAAGAATCCTGGGCTCTGATTGGTCAGTCTGGGGGCTGGACCCATGATGTTATCCCAGCATAACATCATGGATCTAGTCTCAGCACTATGAACTTCCTGACTGATTGCATTGGATTTGTTGGATTTGCATCTTCTTAGTTTGCATCTTCTCTTAAGAAACAAAAATATTTTTCCACACTAACAAAAACATTCTTTAAAATTATTTGTTTTATTCTGTATATAACAACAAGCCATTGTATAATAGGAATAATGCACTCCGGGGTGTGTGTCGTGCTGGGATAATGTCACTTCTGGGGTGATTGGTCGCACTCGGCCTGTGGCATCGTGCCCGATCACCCCAGGCGTGACGTTATCCCAGCACAACACACACCCTGTCATGCATTATTCCTTTGTAATAACTGGCATATCTTTTTTTCCATAGGTAAACTAACACTTAATTTGCCATTATAACCCACGGGTTATAACGGCGAGCACATGACAGTTTCTTTTCTCTCTAGCTCACGCTACAACTACATGCAGTCGCAGAGCAAAAAAAAAAAATGGCGACAAACAAAACAACGATGAATCTCCATATCAACATGCAGCCTACATCGGCGAGCACATCAGAAGAACAGCAAAAACTGGACTATTTCACTAACGTTCCTCTATGTTTTATCTATTTAACGAGTTTCAGACTCACATTAATGTTAAAAAAGTTTCATATTAAATGTTCTACATACCGACTTCGTCTTTTGGTTTTAACTACATCTACAATTACAGCTACAGTTTTAACTCCTAACTTCACCTTCCACCAACAAAACTTAAACAAGGTGAAAAAAAAAGTTTAAAATGTGAAATGCTTTTTTCCCTGCATTGTTACATGCAATATTAAAATGCTACTTCATTAAAAATTGTTGAATGACTACTTTTTTTTCTTTCTCTGTGTGGCAAAAAAAGATGTGTCAGCAATTACACATAACAATGCATGGGTGTGTGTGTGAATAAATGAGAAATTATGTGCACCCTTAGTGTGGGATACTCATATAAACCCTTTGGGCTTAGCCCTCAGGGTTTATGTAGCATCCCACACCTCGAGTGCACATATACTTTCATTATACACACACCCTCATGCATTAATGTATATATAATTACCGACGCGCGCTTTTTCCCATAGGGAAACCCGGTTATAATTTGCCGTTATAACCAGCTCGGCTGGTTATAACAGCAAACACGTGCCAGGTTTCCCTTGGAACAGCTATCCCTCAGTCGCTGTTCTCCGACGTTCACGTTAGTGACGGAATCTCATAGCGCAGCACACTTCCTGGTCCCTCGTATTCGGGAAAACGAACTTTTCATAAAAAAAAAAAAACTATTTTCCTCCAGTAAACAACTTAAAAACAGAAACAAGTGTTTTACCGTCAGCCTGACACCACAGCCGAGTCCATGTCAGACTACCCCTGCCTCTCGAAGCCCGGAATGAAGCTGCAGCCACCGCTCTGCAGTAAGTTTATATTAAATCTAAAATCTGTCGACACATGTTTTTTATTAAATATCCTCTTCCTTTTTTCGACAACAAGTGCAGCCATATAATTAGGAAGACTGCGGACCCGCAAAATCAAGACTGGTCCGCAGCTTCCTGAACACTAATCTGTAAGCTAATTTAATTTTTTATAATTGCTGAGGCGAAAAAGTGCACTCCTGCAATTATAAAAAATAAAATATGGGGTGGTGTGTGTAAAACTCGATTTTACACACACCCTCATTATGGATGTTTTATAACTCGGTCACCGGGTTTATGTAGCATCCTGACAACTCGGGTGTGTGTAAAATCTGTTAAACACACTACCCCATATATTATTCTCTATATTATATATTGCAGGAGTGTCCCTGACTAATCACAACACTTTTTTCAGTTGTATTTGAGCAACTCTTATTACTGAAAGAATATCTCATACGCTGAGCCACTGTAATGGGCTTCTTGCTGACCGCTCATGCCTTCAGCCTTTTAAATAACAAAAAAGGATTTTTTATTTTAAAAAGTTGGTGATCTATAATAATTGTATGGGTCCATTTGGAGGGCCTTTTATTGATCTAAGAGTGTTGCCTCTACTTCTTGCGTGCTCAGGTCCAGACAAGTGCTCACCTTTGATTCACAGTCCTCTGGTCCTAAGAACGTGTGAGGCGACACTCTTATATCCATGAGAGGCCCTCCATCTAGACCCATAAACTTATATAAACACACACTCTTTCATCTTTTGTTACTTACTTATAAAAGAAATGCAGGATAATGACAGAGCAGGTCAGGAAGATGATTGCAGAGGGGATAAAATGGAATAATAAACTTTTATTCCAGTATATAGGGAACAAAGAAGAGGCCCATAGGGAAGCAGTCGCTAATCATTTTAGGGGTGGGGTGAATGACTGAGGGAGGCAGGGACAATGGGGAGAATGTATAACTGATTTGTATTAATATTCATTGAGGACATCAAGGATTAGGCCATCTGGGAAGTTATGGCAGAGTGCAGGCCGAACATGGAACAGAGCTGATCATGCCAGAGGTAGGCAAGTAACTAGAGGGTGTGAATCTGCAAAACTTTTCTAGTCATGAACTCCAAGGATGCAAGTAAACTGAATTCTACATTCACAAATTATTCACTAAAACACAACCAACAGATTAATCTGTTCTTTTCTATTAATTTGCATGTGTATCACTCCCCCAACTCCCAGGATGAGGTTGAACATAGGCTGTATTGTCAAGCTCTCCTTTCCCCATTGACAAGAACTAAATACATAAATAAATATGATTGTACCCATAACAACTGGCCAGGATCAGCTAACCAGCCAAACTGACCCATGATCTGTTTACCAGCTAAACCAATACTGGATAAGTTTATCAGCTGAGCAAACTGATCCAGGATCAGTTTATTAGAGTAGCTGAACTGATGCAAGGTAGGTTTTCCAGTTGAACTGCTCTAGGACCAGTTTGTGTCCGAGCTGTGTCTAACCATAAGTTTGTAAAACAGCATTTAGCATAACCCATCGGTTAAAGCACAGGCCGCACAGAAGGAGATTTGGGTTTGAATCCTGAGTGCTGGTTTTATTTTAATCTCAGATTTCACAAGAGTGGTGATCCAAGGAAGCATGGTGTTACAGTCATGTATTTTGCACTCTCTCTCCCAGGAGAAGCCAGTTTGAATGTGTTTAATAAACGATTCCCATCTATTTGCCTCTCTGCACCCAAACCCCCAAACACTTTTTGAATTTACTTTGTATTTACTGCAGTTTCTCCTCCCTGTCTGGTTGACCTTGGCCACCATCTGTCTCCCAGCCCCATCACCGCTGTCACTGGCAATTACCTTTCCCCCATCAGTGTCCCACAGTTTATGCCCCATGGTGGAAGCTCCCAGTTCCCCAAGCCCAGGAAGAGTTAGATCTGAGTTGTGATTGGCAGCCCAGTGAGCAGTGCAGGGCCTGCAGACAGGGAGGCTGTGTCATGCTGCTTCAGGCTAGGGAGGCTTTTTTCACTCTAAGTCCCCTCCCCAACTGTCTCGTGGGCTGGGACCAGGCAGACATTTGCGTGCAAGTGTGCAGATGTCCTGATCAGGAAGTGTTCCACCCACCCATCACGGCCATGCTGTACTGCACTCCTGAGGTCACCCAAGTGGCAGTGTTGTAGCGCTGCATACAGCCCTCCATCCCCAGAGGAGAAGAGCATCTTCTGGGATGTTTGATCCTCCTCCCTTTACCCAGTCCCCGATGACCTAGGCTTGCTTTTGAACCCACCTCACTGGGATCAGGAGCCGCGGCACTATCACTGCACCCATGGGAAGAATCAATGCCCAGATACTTAAGAAACCCTCGGCAGTTCCCTCCTATCTGGAGGGCCAAAAGTACATGAGGTGAAATTTTCAAAGGTGCCCAAAACCACATTAGCCGTGATCAAAATGTATGAGAGCGTGTCACTTAAGATACACAACATACTTACACCATATTTTCATTCATGCATCATGAATGACATGAGGTGGCACAAGCAGAAACTTGCATCATATCTGTGTCAGAGAAGCTTCAAAATTACAACACAATTTCAGCTATATAGATGGGACACTACTTGAGACCAACTCCTCCTTCAGATACCCTGGGGTATGGCTTGATCAGCACCTCACCTTCTCTGAACATATTGATGCCATTCACAAAAAGCTGCACCCTAAACTGGGTGCTTTATACAGAAATTGTGGTTGTATTCCTCTGCAGGCATGCCACGCCTTGGTCCAGAAAATGAAGCTACCTATTTTTGACTATGGAGATGTCATCTACAGTGCTGCTTCCAAATCTTCCCTTCTTAGACTGGAATCTCTTTTTCATTCTTTCTGCCATTTTGTTCTTCACTGTCCTTATCATACCCATCACAGCACCCTCTACTAATCTCTCTCTTTTCCTTCCCTAGCCAACAGGCGCCATATCCACTGTACTAATTTCTTGCCAAATTCTGGTTTCACTTCATCCCTCCCTATCTTTCTTCTACATCCTTCAAACTGTTTTCTTCTCAGTCACTCAGAAACCATGACAACCGCACTTTAAACACCCCAACCAGGTCTATCTTGGTTGGTCAGACTGCATTCTCATGCCATTTCCTCAGAATCTGAAATGCCCATCCATCAGGGTGCTGCATCTGGGGGTCAGAAACCCAGGTCATGTATACACCGGGGGGATCTCACTGCAAACCACAACGAGTGAAAGGGACCTGGGGGTGGTGATAGACACCAAAATGAATAACACTGAAAACTGCAGAAGATCTGCAGCAAAAGCAAACAGGATTCTGGGCTGCATAGCCAGGGGAATTATGTCCAAGAGGAGGGGGTGATCCTCCCTCTGTATAATGCCTTGGTCAGGCCGCATCTCAAGTACTTCATGCAGTTCTGGAGACCTCACCTCAAGAAGGACATAGCACTGCTGGAGAGGGTCCAGAGGAGGGCAACCAGGATGATTCAGGGCATGAGAGAGAAGACCTATGAGGAAAGGCTGGAAGAACTTGGGCTGTACTCACTGGAGGAGAGGAGAGACTGGGGGAATGATAGGGGTCTTCAAATATGTGAAAGAGATAAACAGAGGCAGAGCCAAATAAATATTCAGGCTAAAGAAAGGGGGCACAATCAGGGGGCATGAGTGGAAGCTGGAGGGGGGAAATTACAGGGGAGAATGTAGAAGACATTACTTCACTAAGAGTGGGGTGGGGCCATGGAATGCACTGCCCGGGAGTCTGGTGGAGGAGGGCACAGTGGAGGGCTTCAAGAGGGGGTGGGACAGGTGGATGGGTAAACTGAAGCCGAAGATTACCCTCTCTGGGGCTGGGTTGGGAGAACGAGCTACCAATAAGGGCTGGCTACTGAGCAGACACCAAAGACCGTAAGGCCTATTCTGCTGGCTTTTAGTATGTTATTATCATATTGCCTCCCTGCATGTTCTCAACCCCTTCCTCAAGGTCAATTTCCCTGCTTCCTGTAGTTGTACTTAATTTATTTAATTTTTATTCTCACCACATTTTGCTTCTGCTGTGATTTGCAGTTTAATTACCTACCCTATGTCAAATTATGTAATCTATTGTTTGTTTTTTCTTAGTATCATAGTACCTCTCCTATTTATTATTGTTTATTGTAATATAGTATTACCTATTTTTGTTCATACTGTGTATGTTTATTCTATTTTTCCATTATGCACTGAGTTTATACTTGATGTATCCCATTTCACCTCTCCCCCAGGACGCATCTGGGAATACAGAAAGATAGGATGCTGGAGAGGCTGTAGGAGATCATGCAATTCTGAAACAATATTTACATGACTTTGAGATTGTTAATTGTCTCTAAGTTTGTCTGGAACCTGGAAGCTATTATTAGTTCTACCACACAAGACGTATCATAAACTGCCCTATTTTTTTTCTTATTATTTATGTTTAACCCCTTTCTTGTATTGTTCTCTGTTTTGTACTGCAAAAAAAATGTTGTGCTAAGGCAACACCGGGATGAAAAACAACCCCAAACATTTGGTTGTCTGATTTAAAATCATGTTTATTTGTTAAAACTGCATGGTGCAGCACGACCACTAACGCCAAATGTTTTTGAGCATATACTCATATTCATCTTCAAGGCGTTCTCTGTTTAGCACTTTTGTTCCGTTGATCCTTTACATTTTGATGTGATTTTGATACTAACCTAATTTCTAATAGCAATGCTTCTTGGGGAGGGGTGGCATTGTTTTGCCCTTCATAGCTTGTGTGTTACTCCTGACTCTTGATGCCCCATACTCCTGTTCCCAATCATCACAATTTGCTGGATCACCTTCTAAGTACTGCATCTTATCCCATGAGTTTTACAGGTCATTTTGTAATTAGAATGTTACAATTCTTGGCCTTAACTACTGCAAATAGGATCTTCCTTTTGATCCCGAAATGTTTTCGAAACTACACAAGTCCAGTTCTAAAACATTGTGACCAGCTGGTACCTGCAACCTGATGGACTTGTTCTCTTTCATGTGCTGCCACTTGATTTACAGTCTGCTATTATCAATGAAATGAAAAGAGTTTATACCTGGTGGTTCTCCAAAAGTGCTTCACTTTATTAATGTTCAAAGCAGTGCAAAATAGGAAAACGATCCAACGAAACAAAGATAAAACCTGTTGGCTGATACAATCCACAATCCCCCTCCATTCACGAAAGGCACATCACCGGAAGCATTTCACTCAATTAGAGCTATTTAAAAGGCTGAAGTGCTAGCACTAGGCAACACCGTTTATCGAGGCCATCCCTAACACAGCTCCACAATAAAAAGTTGCCAGTTATGCTAAATTTCTTTCAGCAGTTTAATACATTAATCCACTATTCCTACATTCATTCTGCAGTTCAGTGACTCACTGAAGTGTAGAATGAATGTATGAGTAATAGTTAATATAGTAAACTACAGAACAATCCCTTGAAACTGACCACGAAACGAGATCAGTTCTGTGGAATTTCTTTCCGTAGTAATCCGCAATTCATTCCACCATTCTAAGTCAGAACTTCCACGAAAGTTGCCAAGGTGCTTTCTAAAATTTTGTGAAAGTGAAATTCAACTTTTGCCAAAATTCTGTCGGTGGCAGTTTAATTTCACACAGTCCCAGGCCCAAGATATATGTCTTTCCCTCCTGTACTTGATTCAGACTTGTTCTGTTGGTGGTTATCATTCTTAGAAGGCAACATTCATGCCCCCACTCAGCTCCTGGCTGGATCTCTCCTCTCTGCTAAATTGTTGCTGCTTGTCCTTGCTCTGCAAAATTCAAACTCCTGCTGTCTCTGCAAATGTGTTTTTCTCTGCAGTGCTCTTGCTGATACTTTTTTTTAGACAAAATTGTTGAAACTAACCAGCAAGGTCTTTGTCCTGGTCAAAAGAAATACAAGAGCTAACCCCGTGTGTCTCTTTCTGGCCAGGGCATAGCTTCTGGCCTGTTCATTTCTGTTTTTAGGAACAGGGTACTAAAGTGAATCTGTAGTATTTTTTTTCTTTTACTAAAGCTGTGCTTTACAAATTAACACCCTAGAGAAACTGAGATAAATGCATAAATGCAAATGAATTATGAGTAAGAATGACAGTGAAAGCTTATTGGTCTAACATGGAGAAGGTTTTCAGTGACAGTGATGACAGGGTTTAAAGACTAAGGGCCAGATATTCAAAACTTTGCCCCGGGGCAAAATTAGCACTGCCCAGCGGGCAAACTTAGCCCGGAACACAGAGCACGCTATATTCAAAAGGAATAGCCCAGGGCAAACAGCTTCCGAATATGGCATGGTAATGAGGCCATGCAAACTGGGCTGGGAGTGCAGGGCAAAATAGCCCTGGAATAAGACAGCACTGAATAAAGCAACCAGGAAGTGCAACCCCACAACAACAACACAGTACACAGCAACATGAGGGCAAGTACAGGCCGAACTTCGTGGCCAATGTGTGTGCCAACAAATGCATGGGCGCGAAGTACACAGCTGCAGGAAGCAACAGATGTGAAAGAACAGTGATCAAAACTGTATAATATTCCCGTACCGTTAGAGCGCGTTAACACGTGTAGCGGCATTAGCGCGGCCAAGCAGTTAGCGCAGAGCAAACCGTTTGCCCAGGGCTAAAATGTGCCATATTCAAAAGTGCCATGCAAATGAGCCTACTTACGTAGTCTCTGGGCAAACAACCGGATTAGTATCTCATTATACCTAATTTGCATGCAGTTTGCCCAGCGTTACTGCAGAGTCCCACAGAGCCACCTGTAGGTCAGTCTGGAAGTACAGGGGCTGACCAGGTCCAACCGCAGCTCCACCTGTAGGTCAGTCTGGCAGTGCACGATGATAGCTGCAGGCTACATGTAAACAGTACAGCATAGCATATTATACCCCAGGGACAGGACACCATAGGCACAGGTGGTGGTGGTGCTGCATGCAACTGTCACATTGTAGGGCATGCTACAGTGCACAGCAGAAACTACAGTAGCAAGGGGGCCAGTAGTGCATGGACACAGCAATGCCTATGGTGTGTAGGGCAGTGATGATGACTGCACTATACACAGTGAGCGGCCCAACCTGCGGATGTTTTCTGACACTGGACATTACTGTTACACTGTTGTGTGACCCACAGATGCTCACAGTGACATGTACATTTCTGGCTTTGTGTGCTATGGCAGTTGTACAGCTGTGAGGTATGTGGCCGGGGGGGCATATATTATCCGAAAGGCACACTGGTGTTGGGGTATTCCCAATACTGACCCATGTACACTGCATGATGTGTCCCAGCCTTGTGGCCACACCTGGTCTGTAGCACAGCCTCGCCACCCATACATGCTCCCCTCAACATCCTCCATGCCCGCAGTGCTGCATGTGTGTGCTGGCATCTGTTGGTGTCCCACGGAGTGTGGTCCACAGGTGTGTGCTGTATGGCCACACTGCCATGCTGTCCACTGGTGGCAGGGTCACCACTACTGCCTGGCATGGCTGGGACTGGTGACAGATTATGGCATCATTGTGATGCCATCAGTTAGCAGCATGCTTCCTCTATGTTTGGCTTTATCTGTGTCATATTTATTTGTTAGAATTCGCGCAAAACCCGCGCTAAACACCATAGCAGCATAAAACCATAATGTCGCGCCGAAGCTGATTGCCAGGATTAAGACCAGCTTTTCCTGGGCGGTAATGCACTGCGCTAAGTGTCGCTTAAGTCGCGCAAAACCACTTAGCGGCGCTTAGTCGCTGAATATAGCATTGCGCCTGTATCTATGCCAGTTTGCCCTTGCATACATTATAATTTTGCCCAGCGCTAATGCAGTTTGCCGCCGCTTATTTGGCCTTTTGAATATGGCAGACCCGCGCTAATCCCGCGCTAAACCTGCGCAAATGGTTTTTGCCCAGCGCAAAGTTTTGAATATCTGGCCCTAAATGTCCACTGCTTTGCACACACATCCAGTTTAGTTGTCCTACACAGCTTCCTCTTGTTTACTGGATGAAAGAAGAGAAAATGTGCCAGTTCCTCATATTAACTGTGCTAGTTTGAAGCATCACTGCTCTTGCTGAGTTGCCTTTGAGTCTTTATCTGGAGAGATTCATTTTGTCAGTGTTATGACTAGTCATATTTCAACAAATTTCAAAAGTTAAATACTTAAATCATATACTGCATATTTTGCAGTATTATTTATATTACAAATATATGAATATTGCAACATATGAATATTCAAAACAGTATACTGTACAAATATGAAAATAAGAAAACTATTTTTTCAAATCTGTTATGCATTTTGCCTCAGGTTGGGGGATGCACACCCTTCTTCAGCGCCCAGACTCCCCCATCCCAATTGTTTAACCAGGAATAACACGCTAAGCTGAAAGCTTGTTTACAGGTGCAACCTGGGAGCACAGGGAAGCTAAGTGACTTGCTCAGGGTCACACAGTATGCAAATTGGGGCTGTGGGATTCAAACCCAGGTCTCCAGATTTGCATCTAAGAGCCTTAGACCACTGTGCTATACTGCTTCCCCTATACCTCATGCCCAGCATCCCCCCAGGCTGGCTGACTGGGAGACCCTCAGCTTGAGCCCTGTGGCAGGGCTCCTTAAGGGGAAGGAGCAAAATCTACCTGAAGCTCCAGCCCAGGCGTACGTCTGGGGCTTCATTCGGGTGGAGGTCCAGGGGTTTCATGGTGCAGCTGGCGCGGGGATTTCCTCTTGTAAGTTCACTGGAGTTGAGGATGTGCAATGATGTCAGCACAGGCTGGTTGTGCTTCCGCACCCAACCTACAGACTTCCACCATCACCTCCCACTTGGAGAATGGCCCTGGCGGTTGCACACCCAGCCTCCACTGGGTGTCACTCATACACTGGGAAGGCACGACCCTCCCCCCACAGAGGAGGGCTGTCTGTGGGACACTCATCTTACCTCCTCCCTGGCCGACCCTTTGACACACCATGTTCATTCCTGAACATGAGTTGTCAGCTCCGCAGGCGGTAGTGCTACCGCATGAAAACTATTTTTGATCAACCCCATCTGTGTGTGGTACCTGTGTGCCATCCTCATCCACCTCATCCTTATGCAGCTGCTAGTGTAGTACATTTGCATTCCAAATATGTGCCATTCATCATCAAACATGGTAGGTTCACATCACCTCAGGTTCTACATATTTGAAACAGTATCAATACACAACTAGGAAGGACAACGCACTTACAGCTCATGTGGGAGATACACATACACCATGGGTACTTTAACCTACATTTTGACTGTGTCCATGGTGTATGGATCCTAATCATCTTGATGCCTAAGTATGCCATTGTTAGGGTGCCACCATTAAGGTGCCATCATGTGGGCATGGAAACAATGCAGTGAGTGACAGGGACATTCTGGATTTTACAGTGTCCCACAGTCAGACCATTTTCAGTATCTGGACTATTCTCCTGTCCTTCATGGCATGCATGACCTGGAGGTGATTATATTTAGTTTTGAGGTGTGTGGCAAAGCCCCCCAACAAAAGGTAATTCTGTTATGGTACAGTCCTTTGGCACTGTAACTTTGTGGCAGTGCAATGTTCACCCATGATAATAACAGGTGACATTTTTCTTGTGCTCTAATTTACGGAGCCCACATTACAGGTGCACTGGCATGGATGAACATGATGCCTGTACCTGATCTACTGTACATGTGTGCATGGTGATCTTGCATACATAGCAATTACAAACAGAACCATAACTCTGTCACAGTCTGTAAATGTACTGTAGATTTCTGTAATTGTTACAGACATGCCAATACACTAGCAACACTGTCCACTGATTCCATCAACATTGCTAGGTCCAGTACATTGTCCACACCTCTCAATAACTCACTTATGCTGTCCATGACTTTGCTCATTCTGTCAGTCATTACTGCCTGTCTCCAGAGCAATATGACACACACAACATGAAACCTCATCTGTGTTTTATACAAGTCCCCTCAATTCCTCTAACAGTAACATACTTACTGTACAAACATGAGGTCACATGCATTGTCTCCCACCAACATGTCTTTTCTCTCCCTCGCTCACTGTCCATTGTTTACCTCTCTTTCCCTCCCACTGCACTTTGAACAATATGCACCTGTGCCATAAGTTTGTATAATTTATTTTATTTAAAAGTTTCACCAGGAAAGACATACTGAGCAGACATGCTCATTTCCTGATGCATCCTGGAGGAGAGGGTAAATGGGATACACACCAAGGGTGGGATATTCAGACTGCGCCAGGCTGTGTCACAAGCCTGGGCGCAGCGCAACGGGGATGTGCCAGGGCATTGACAGGGTGATATTCAACAGTGCTACGACATGGCTCAGCACCATTGAATATCGCTCTGTGGCCACCCACATAGCACATGGTGCAGTGGCACTGCACCAGCGCAAGTGGCCAGAGAGGAACAGGGGGATGCTCTAGTGCAAGTGCCATTGTGCTAGGCACATCAACCGCAATATTCAGTGGTGGACATGCAAAAGGGGCCATAATGCGTACAAGGTGCAAATGGGGCCATTTACTTGTCATTATGGCCCCATTTGCATGCAGGTGTGCCGATCCCCGGCGACCTTGCCTGGCACCCTGCCAGGTGGCAGCCGTCGAGGGACTGGCGCCCCCCGCCCCTCACGGCGAAGCCTGCTTCAATGCCCGATTGCAGGCTGTAATATAAAAAACTTCCTGGTGGTCCAGTGGACCTATCCCCGCCAACTTGCAGGCTGTAATATCTAATAAACTCCCTGGTGGTCCAGTGGCCCTATCTTCCTGCCCGGTCGCGGGCATACACTACTTTAATCATCCCTGGTGGTCCAGCAGTACCCGTACCCCCCTCCCAACCTTTCCACTCATTCCCACCACCCCACTTCCCCTCAGTCAGTGGTGGGCGGCAGCACCCCACCCGCAAGCCACCTGGCCACCCGCCCGACTGACAGCATACAGTACGGCTGTCGCCCATTGGTCACAGCGTGGGCCAATGGGTATCTGAACACGTACCATACTACACAGTCCCGAATGTAAATGGATCCATTCACTATGTCGGCTGTCATACAATGAGTCTGCACCCCATTGTACGCTGGGGACAACAGGCATCTAACCGTGCTATGCGTATCGGCTGGTGGCGTGTGAGTGAAGTGCTGCCCAGCCACCAGCTGACTGGGGGAGCGGCGGGGAATGAGTGACGAACAGGATGGGCTCAGGACCCTAGCCACCAAGAACCACATGCCAATGATTGGGCGGAAGATGCCCTGAAACTGACAAAATATTACAACCTACTTGTCAGTGGGGATAATCACTGGTTCAAGGCAATAATATTAAGCCTACGACCCGAGAAGATAGTCACTGTGGACCACCAGGGAGTTTATTAGATATTACAGCCCACGATCGGGCAGGGATATAGGTCCACTGGACCACCAGGGAGTTTATTAGATATTACAGCCCACAATCAGGCAGGGAGATAGGTCCACTGGACCACCAGGGAGTTTATTAGATTTTATAGCCCGCAATCGGGCAGAGAGATAGGGTCCACTTGACCACCAGGGATTCTATTTTTTAAAACAGCCCGCATTCGGGCATGGGGGGGCACTACACCACCAGACGGTGCCACCAGAGCTCGGGTGGCCACCCACAGCTGGCAGCTGCTGTGTTGCACCCTGCATTACAGCAGTTCACCTGTGGGTGGCCAGCTGTTGCTCCTTTATTTTCTGGCTTAACTGTGTGTGGCGCATGTAGGGGTTGCACCTACATTCTCAGCACATCCCGGGCTGAATATCGGGATGTGCAGAATATGCATGGGCACGGCCCACTTACCTGCACTGCATATATTACTGATGCACCCCGATGCATCAGGATTTGTGCTGCACATGTCCCCCCATTGAATATCACACCGGGACGCATCAGTGGGTTCCGCATGGTGCAACTCTGTTGCGCCATGCACAACCCAATTAAATATCCCGGCCCAAGTATAAATACAGTGCATAATGGAAAAATAGAATAAACATACACAGTATGAACAAAAATAGGTAATAATACATTACAATAGACAACAATGATAAACAAGAGAGGGGCTATGATACTAAGAAAAAAAAACAATAGATTACATAATTTGATATAAAATAGGTAATTAAACTACAAATGAGAGCAGAGGAAACATTTGGTGAGGGTACAAATTAAACAAATTAAGTACAACTACAGGAAAGGGGGAAATGGACCTTGAAGAGGGAGTTGAGGACATGCAGGGAGGCAGCATGATGCATGGGAGATGGGAGGACATTCCAAATTTTTGGAAAACAGTGTGAGAATGCAGCCTGACCAACTTAGACAGACCTCAGCGGGGTGTTTTTAAGTGCGGTGGTCATGGTTTCTGAGTGAGCGAGAAGAAAACAGTTTGAAGGAAATAGAGGAGGAGAGATAGGGAGGGATGAAGTGAAACCAGAATTTGACAAGAAATTAGCACAGTGGATATGGCGCCTGTTGGCTAGGGAAGGAAAAGAGAGAGATTGGTAGAGGGTGCTGTGATGGGTATGATAAGGACAGTCAAGAGCAAAATGGCAGAAAGAGTGAAAACGAGAGAGTCCAGTCTAAGAAGGGAAGATTTGGTATCAGCACTGTAGACGACATCTCAGTAGTCAAAAATAGGTAGGATCATTTTCTGGACAGAGGCGTGGCATGCCTGCAGAGGAATACAACCATGATTTCTGCATAAAGCACCCATTTAGGATGCAGCTTTTTGTGAATGGCATCAATATGTTCAGAGAAGGTGAGGTGCTGATCAAGCCATACCCCAGGGTACCTGAAGGAGTAGTTGATCTCAAGTAGCGTCCCATCTATATAGCTGAAATTGTGTTGTAATTTTGAAGCTGCTCTGACACAGATATGATGCAAGTTTCTGCTTGTGCAACCTCATGTCATTCATGATGCATGTATGAAAATATGGTGAAAGTATGTTGCCGTATCTTCGTGACACGCTCTCATACATTTTGATGCAGCTGTGTCGGTTTTGGGCACCTTTGAAAATTTCACCTCATGTACTTTTGGGCCTCCAGATAGGAGGAACTGCCGAGGGTTTCTTAAGTATCTGGGCGTTGATTCTGCCCATCGGTGCAGTGGTAGTGCCGTGGCTTCTGATCCCAGTGAGCTGGGTTCAAAAGCAAGCCTAGGTCATCAGGGACTGGGCAAAGGGAGGAGGATCAAACATCCCAGAAGATGCTCTTCTCCTCCAGGGAAGGAGGGCTGTATGCTCCGCTACAACACTGTCACTTGGGTGACCTCAGGAGTGCAGTACAGCATGGCCGTGATGGGTGGGTGGAACACTTCCTGATCAGGACATCTGCACACTTGCACACAAATGACTGCCTGGTCCCAGCCCACGAGGCACCTGGGGAGGGGACTTAGAGTGAAAAAAAGCATCCCTAGCCTGAAGCAGCATGACACTGCCTCCCTGTCTGCAGGCCCTGCACTGCTCACTGGGCTGCCAATCACAACTCAGATCTAACTCTTCCTGGGCTTGGGGAACTGGGAGCTTCCACCATGGGGCATAAACTGTGGGACACTGATGGGGGAAAGGTAATTGCCAGTGACAGCGGGTGATGGGGCTGGGAGACAGATGGTGGCCAAGGTCAACCAGACAGGGAGGAGAAACTGCAGTAAATACAAAGTAAATTCAAAAAGTGTTTGGGGGTTTGGGTGCAGAGACTTATTAGAGGCAAATAGATAGGAATCATTTATTAAACACATTCAAACTGGCTTCTTCTGGGAGAGAGAGTGCAAAATACATGACTGTAACACCATGCTTCCTTGGATCACCGCTCTTGTGAAATTTGAGCTTAAAATAAAACCAGCACTCAGGATTCAAACCCAAATCTCTTTCTCTGCAGTCCTGTGCTCTAACCGATGGGCTATGCTGAATGCTGTTTTACAAACTTATGGTTAGACACAGCTCGGACACAAACTGGTCCCAGAGCAGTTCAACTGAAAAACCTACCATGAATCAGTTCAGCTACTCTAATAAACTGATCCTGGATCAGTTTGCTCAGCTGATAAACTTACCCAGCATCGGTTTAGCTGGTAGACATATCCTGGGTCACTTTGGCTGGTTAGCTGATCCTGGCCAGTTGTTATGGGCACAATCATATTTATTTATGTATTTAGTTCTTGTCAATGGGGAAAGGAGAGCTTGACAATACAGCCTATGTTCAGCCTCATCCTGGGAGTTGGGGGAGTGATACACATGCAAATTAATAGAAAAGAACAGATTAATCTGTTGGTTGTGTTTTGATGAATATTTTGTGAATGTAGAATTCAGTTTACTTGCATCCTTGGAGTTCATGACTGGAAAAGTTTTGCAAAATCACACCCTCTAGTTACTTGCCTACCTCTGGCATGATCAGCTCTGCTCCATGTTCGGCCTGCACTCTGCCATACCTTTCCAGATGGCCTAATCCTTGATGTCCTCAATGAATATTAACACAAATCAGTTATACATTCTCCCCATTGTCCCTGCCTCCCTCAGTCATTCACCCCACCCCTAAAATGATTAGTGACTGCTTCCCTATGAGCCTTTTCTTTGTTCCCTATATATTGGGATAAAAGTTTATTATTCCATTTTATCCCCTCTACAATCATCTTCCTGACCTGCTCTGTCATGACACTACATTTCTTTTATAAGTAAGTAACACAAGATGAAAGAGTGTGTGTTTATATACTGTAAGTTTATGGGTCCAGTTGGAGGGCATCTCATGGATATAAGAGTGTCGCCTCGCATGTCCTTAGGACCAGAGGACTGTGAACCAAAGGTGAGCAATTGTCTGGTCCTGAGCATGCAGGAGGCAGAGGCAACACTCTTAGATCAATAAGAGGCCCTCCAAATGGACCCATAAAATTATTATAGATCACTAACTTTTTTAAATACTAACATACTAAGATGCCAGCAGAGTAGGTCTAATGATCTATCGAGTCTGCTCCAGAATCATCACCCGGTAGGGGCACCTTTGCTGCCATCCCCCTCCCCCATAAATCCCCCAGCCTCATCCCCCATTGAGGGTGCACCTCCAGGTCTGGCATTACTCAGTTTTACCTTCCCCCTATACCTGTCCCAGCCCCTCTTGAAGCCCTCCACAGTATTTACATCCATCAGTTCTGCAGGCAGTGCATTCCAAGGCTCCACCACCTTCTTTGTGAAGTAGCGACTCCTAGTCTCCACCCAGAACCTCCCGCCAACCAGTTTCATAGGATGCCCCCTGGTGGCCCCTTCCTCCTTCAGCTGGAAAACCCAATCAAGGCTTGCCCTGTTTACCCCCTTTAGGTATTTAAAGACCTTGATCATATTCCCTCTGTCCCTCCTCTCCTTCAGGGAGTACAAATTGAGCTCCTCAAATCTTTCCTCATAGGACTTTTCCCTCAGTCCCTGTATCATCCTGGTCACCCTCCTCTGAACCTTTTCAAGGAGTGCAATGTCCTTTTTCATGTGTGATCACCAAAACTGCAAACAGTATTCAAGGTGCAGTCTAACAGGCAGTTATACAGAGGGAGAAGCACTTCCTGCTTCCTTAAGGTTATCTCCCTGGCAATGCTCCCCAGCATTTTATTTGCTTTGGCCACAGCCCTCCTACACTGTTCAGAGTTATTCATTTTGGCATCCACAACCACCCCAAGGTCCTTTTCCTCATCTGAAACCTGCAGTTTCTCCCCTCCCAGAAAGTATTCCTGAGCTGTGTTCCTAAGCCCCAGGTGGAGAAACCTACATTTCTTAGTATTAAACGTCAGTTTCCAGGTGCAAGATCACTCCTCAAGAGTCTCCATGTCCCCCTGCAGGGCCCTTCTACCCTCCTCTCCATCCACCACCACCCCCAGCTTTGCGTCATCGGCAAAGAGGCTCATCTCACTCTTGATACCACTTTTGATGTCTGAGATGTAGGCGTTAAACAGGAGTGGACCTAGCACCGACCCTTGTGGTACCCCACTAATGACCCTCCTAGGAGATGAGACCACCCCCCCAATCACCACCCTCTGAAACCACCCAGTTAGCCAGTTTCCTATCCACATAACCATCTGCTCCCCAACTCCCACACCCACTCCAGCAGCCCAGGATGTGGCACTGAATCAAACACCTTGCTAAAGTCTAGAAAGAGGATATCCACCGGCCTGCCCTGGTCCAGTGGTTTTGTCACCCAATCATAGAACTCCACAAGGTTAGTCTGACATGATCTGCGGTGTACAAAGCCATGTTGGTGATCGTCCAAGTGGCCCCTTGCCTCCAGAAACACCTCCAGCCTCTCTTTCTATATGGCCTCCATCATTTTGCCCACCACTGATGTCAGGCCTGTAGTTACCTGGCTCCTTACATGGGCTTCCTTTGTGGATAGGCATGACGTGAGCCATCCTGCACTCCTGAGGCACCTACCCCGTCTGAAGGGAGGAGTTAAAAAGTCTGCCAGGGGTGCAGCCTGGACATCTGCCATTTCCTTTAGCACCTAGGATGAAGGCCGTCTGGACCCAGTGCCTTATCCATTTTCAGGGCCTTGAGGGCTTCCCACACCCTACCAACAGGAATTTCACCATACATGACTCCCCTCTTCAGATCTGACCCCCCCTTCCCCATAAGGTGCTGCCACACCATCGTTCTAGTGCAGACAGAGGTAAAGTAATCATTAAGTACCTCAGACTGCTCCCCGGCCTCCTCAGCCCACCTACTCCCTAACCTCAGTCTGCTAATCTGCCCCTTCACTTTCATCCTTTCCCTGATATACCTAAAGAACCCTTTATCTCCTTTCCTGATCCCCTGTGCCAACTTCTGTTCCGCCCTTGCCTTAGGCGATCTCACCACCTTGGTTACCTTTTTGAATGTCATATCATACTCCCCCAACCACAACCTCATGCATTCACTTGTATCATCTATAAGCAGCCATCTTCACTCTTACCACTTCCTGGACCTCCCTGGTCCACCAGCATGGCTTTTTGATGTACCAAATTGTGTCCAAGTCCAATCTCATCTAAATGTCCCTTGAGGACACCTCCATACCCTTGAAGTCTACACCCCAAAAGTCAATTACCACTGTTTTAGTGAGATTTTCTCCCCCCCATCCACTGAAAACCAGACCATGGCATAATCACTCCCTGCCAGTGGGTCCCTGACCCCTAGGTTCCTAACCAGATCACAGTCCAACAGGACCACATCCAGGATACGACCATCCCTTGTCGGGTCAGCCTCCAGTTGGGACAGGAATGCATCCTAGAAGACATCCAGCAGGCCCTGATCCCTGGATGATGAGGATGCTATAGTTCCCCAATCAGCCACCAGTAAGTTAAGGTCAACCAGCACCACCGTTCTACCCTCCCCCTGACCACAGTGATCCCTGAGATTCTCCACCAGTCCTTCTTCAGATCATCCACCTGCATGGGTGGCCTATAAACCACCCCAACTTCACCCTTGTACCCCAAGTGCCTGCAAGGTAACCCATAATGCCTCTATGTTCCCCTCCACCCCCTCCGCCCTGCATACATCTATGCCATTCCTAATGATAAGTGCTACCCCTCCTCCCCTGCCCACAGCCCTGTCCTTCCTAAATACAGTGTACCCCACCAGGTTTAGGTCCCAGTCATTCCGAGGTACAGCCCAAGTTTCAGTGACTGCCACCACATCCACCTCCCCATCAGTTAGCAATGCCTGAAGCTTGGGCATCTTGTTACCCATGCTTCTGGCATTCATCAGGATGACCCTCCATCCCCGCCCCTTGCCTTGCCCATCTCCTCAACCTGAGAACCTCCAGTTGTCTGCCTACCACATTCACTTGCGCACTGACGGGTGCCCCTGTTGGGCACCCTCTGCCTACCTCTGTAGGAGAAGGCAGGCATCCGCCCCAAGCCCTGACACTTCTACCCTCACAAGTTTAAACCACACCTAGACAAGATGAATTAGGTCAGTTTTAGTTTCAAAACCTCTTCCCCACCCACAAATATAGGTGGAGCATATCCCTAGCATACAGCCTCTTTTCCTCCCAAATTGCACCCCAGCCCCACACCAACCCATACCCGCTGGCCACACACCATGAACTGAGCCAATCATTAACCTCTCTGATTTTCTGTTTGTTACCCACGGTGGCTCTAGGCACCAGTAGGAACTCAGAGAAGGAGACCTAGCAACCCTAAGTGTGACACATTTGGGCTAGCTCCTGGAACCTTGCCTGGATCTCAAGCACACTGTTACCCTCTATGTCATTAGTGCCCAGGCTCACTAAGATGTCAGGGGACCCACCAGAATCCTTCACCTGAGCATAGACCAAGTGCTTGGCCTCAAGCACAGTCAGGACAGGTATAATCTTGACCCTGACAGTGCAGTGTTGCCCCTCACCCCCTTCCTATTTAATACCCTCGATCATGGAGTCCCCGAGCAGGAGCACTCTGACCTCCTCCCTTGCCTTTCGGCCTACCCCCCTTCTTTCGCCACCCACCACCCCTGCTTCCTCTTCTTTTCCTCTGGCCCCATCAACATTTTGCTTTTCCTCAGCTGTCTTACTCCCCCTTTCCAGTTTTGTCTCCTACCTAACCTTTCCACACCTAGGACCCCCCTTCTCCGCTTCCCAGTTTTGGTCTATCCCCTTACCACTCCCATGTACTTGTATTTGTGGCCCCTCCTGACCATCAGGGGCCCCTGCTACTACCCCCTTATTGTCCTTTTTCCTGCTCCTCCCCCCACACTGGATCCCTGCTGGTACTTTTTCTCCTGGGCTCCATGCTCCCTCCTTATCATCCTCTTATCTGCCCTTCCCTGGCACTCCCTACTCTCAGCTCCTCCTCCAGTGCTAATCCCAGTTCCTCCAGTAGTCCCAGGTCCCTTGGTTCCAACCCACCCTCCTTTCATCGTCATTAACCTTCCTCCCACTGCTGACTGCTACCCCCATGGCCTCTCGTCCCTGATGCCCACCAATGGCAAGTACCTAGTTAAGACCGAAATCTCCGGGGGTGTGGCCTAGCATCAGAGCAGAATGGCTGCTTAAACCAGGATCTTTGACCCATCCCTTGCAATCTCCTCACCACTGTGCCATGGGGCGAGACAAAGGCGTGCTGATGTCGTCTGCTCCAAAATCGGGTAGGAAACAAGCTAAAATCTCTTTTAAATCTACCCCATGGGAGTCCCCCATGAAAGGCCAGACAAGGCCTGGGACAACATTGGAAGAGACACCAGAGGCCGATCTAGAAAGTGCCACATCGAGATCAGCCTTGAACACGGAGGGTAAGGTGCTGGAGGGTAGCTCTAACCTGATAATGGCTGAAGGTTACCAGCAGCTGGAATGCTTATTAAAAGATTTAAAATATGAACTAGGAACCAGAATGGAGGCAGGTTTCGATAACGTTACACCTCAGTTACAACATCTTCAGCAAGCTGTAAATGCTACCTCAGAAATGGTTGACACTCACGAGAGGCGTTTAGGAGAAGTGGAGCAACGAGTTACTGACCAAGAAGATAGATCTACCTCTTATGCCTCTGATCTAGCAAAAGCATTAAAAGAATTTGGATTTTTGAAACAGGCTGTTGATGACCATGAAAATCATGAAAGACGCTGCAACATTAGAATTATAGGCCTTCCTGAGGGGCTTGAGGGGAAAGACTGGGTAACTTTCCTTCAAAAATGGCTCATTACCTCCTTACAGCTACCCCAGGATACTGGCCTTGAGATCCAGAGGGCACATCATTCTCCGGGCCCTAGACCTTCTGCTGACCAAGGACCAAGGCACCTGATTGTAAAATTTTTGTGATATCAAGACAGGGTGACAATCCTGGAGGCAGTGAGGAAAGTGGACATGATAATGGAGCAGCAAAGGAGAGTAAGCATTTACCCGGACTATTCCCGACTCCTCCAGACCCAAAGACAAGCCCTTTCGGAAGTCCAACAGCTATTCCATTCCAAGAACTGCCCTTTTACGCTTGCTTATCCAGCGCGAATGATTGTTAGACCACCTGGAGGAAATACCAGAGCTTTCACTGATCCCTCTGTGGCACTGGAATTTGTGCAGGGCCTGGAAGTCTTTAAGGTTAACTGATTTACACTTGGAAAATGTACTGTTGGTTGATGCCTGGGACGGGGAGAGGGGGAAGGTGCTATTATACCGATCCGCAACTCTGGTAGGGGCCTATAAAGACTGGATTGGGGGCCCCCTCTTCCCCTTTCACCTAGTCTCCCTCTTGTGGATCGTAAGATATGTGACAATGGTAATTTAAACTGATCGGTCAGGTTACTTTTCATTTTTGACTTCCAACTGCTGTGCTTCTTTTAAAGTTATGGACTGGCCATTGAGCCTGATTTGATTTTTAATGTGCCTTGTGAAAGACTTTATAAATCAATCCTTTACAGGTCGTTGGCTCACTTTATGTCTTGAAGAGCAGTAGGCTATTCTTTTTTTGCTGCACTATGTGTACTTCTTTTAAACCATTATACATGGGAGAAGCTGTATAAATTTTGTTTGGTAAGATCATTTGTATTAAGGCTGTACCAACCACTCTGCATGGGAAGGTCTGCTCCAGTGGCTGACAGTAGGGGGCAGCAATTCCAGTGCATCTCCTAAAGCTGATATCTTTATTTGATTTTTGTTTTTTATAGTTCATAGATGCAGCTGGGTTATAATCTTCGATTTCACAGAGGGGAGACAAATAGAAAGATCTTTAGTTTTGTTTGGGCATGGATGTTGAGGGGAATTTAATAATTACTATATAATGATGTTACAGTTGGGAGGTAAAATTATTGCAAGGGGTGGATGCTCAATCCACGAAAAGTAGAGGGTTACTTAGGTTAACATTTTAACTCCTTAAGGGAGTTAGGGTGGGTCTAGGGGAATAAGAGATGTTACAAGGGGGTTCAATAAAGGGAAGGGGCTTGGTTATTGTTTTCCAAAACTGGTCGTTGTCAGTTGGATGTTAACAAGTGGGGGGGAAGGGAAAATGTTCTGTTGTGAAGGGGTTTAAAGTTTCTCAAAAATTTTCTATCAGCAGTAGCAGTATGTTAGCACTAATGTTAAGATGGCATATCAAACGGGTTAAGGTTATTAAGGATTATGGCTAATATAACTTTTGTAACATGGAATGTGAATGGCCTTCGCACAGCCATTAAAAGAAAATGGGTCTGGTCTCAAATTACATCTAAAATGAGAGGACATATAGTGTTTTTGCAAGAACTTCATTCAACAAGGGAAGAAATGGAGTGTCTGCACCGTTCTTAGGGTGGGATAATGCTAGCTGCACCTTATACTTCAAAAGCACGTGAATTAGTGATATGGATTAGGTCAGGGTTTCCTCATAGGGTTTTATCTACAACTTCTGAACCTCAGGGCAGATTTGTCATTGGGGTGGTTGACCTGGGTGGCTCCATTATCACATTGGTCTCTCTTTACGGTCCCAATATAGACGCCCCTGATTTTTTTACTCATTTGGAAACAACTTTAGTCCCATTTCCAGATGATATTATAATGGGGGGGATCTGAACACTTATTGGGATCCCCATTTAGACCACTCGGGAGAGTGGAGAGGCCCCCGAGGAGTGTGGGAGCGCTCCACCACTTGACTGAGGGGAGATCCCTTTTGGAGGTGTGGAGGTTCTGCCACCCATCTACCAGGGAGTATTCCTTTTATTCGAATGCGCACAGAATTTGTACAAGATTGGATAATTTATTTTTGACCAAAGATAGAATGGGGGATGTGGTACAGGCTTCCTATGGACCAATTTTAATTTCTGACCATGCCCCCTTAAAAGTGGTAGTGGGGGGGGACTTAAGGGTGCCCCATCATGGCGAATGGACCCTAGCCTCTTGGCAGACACTGCATTTGTTCAGCAATTAAGACAACATTTTCAAGATTTTCTTGTAATTAACCGCCCAGGGGAAACTAACCTGAGAATAATTTGGGATACGCTCAAGGCTTCAATTAGGGGGGAAACTATCTCCTATGCTTCATATAAGAACAAATTATTACAAAAAAGGGAGCAGGAGTCAGAACTTCAAATTCAGCTTCTAGAAAGGGAGTTAATGGTTAAACATGATAATATAAAATTGACGTCTTTAAAATGAATGAAAGGTGAATTGAATCAGTCTTCCTTTCCTGGAGTTGAAAGGGCGCTTATTTTGACTAAATCGTTTTCATACTTCGAAGGTGACAAGGCTGGGAAGTGGTTATCTGGACTGGTTAAGAGACAGAGGGCTGAGAGGTCAATTCTGGGAGTGGTAGCTGAGGGGGAAGGGATCTCATATAATCAGAAGAAAATTAATGAAGTATTTTGTGCTTATTATGCACATTTATATACCTCAGAATACCCCCAAGGGGCTGACCCAGATGATTTTTTGAGGGAAATCAGCTTGCTCCAGCTTACTGACCAGGAAGTGAGACAGCTGGAATCCTCCTTCACTATAGAAGAATTAAAAGAAGTGGTGTGGAAATCTAAAAGGGGTAAACCTCCAGGTCCGGATGGTATTCCAGCTGAGGTTTATAAAATTTTATGGGATGAACTGGGTCAGACTATGCTGGAGATGATAGTTGAGTCATTGACTGAGGGAGAGCGTCCATCTTCGCAGAACTTAGCCACAATTACATTCTTACCCAAGCCAGGAAAGGACTCCCTTCTATGCTCATCTTATCACCCAATTTCGCTGCTAAATGCAGACTATAAGATTATAGCCAAGTTACTGGCAAATAGACTAGAAGGTTTCCTCCCTAAGCTGGTTCACCCTGACCAAGGTAGCTTTATAAAGGGCAGGCAAGTTAAACATAATATCAGGTGTGTTATTAACATAATGCATCGATGGCCCAGGGGAGTGTTGGGAGGTCTCTTAGCGTTAGACGTGGAGAAGGCCTTTGATCGTGTTGAGTGGCATTTTATGATGGCCGTGTTGAGAAAATTTGGTCTTAGGCCCCTTATGATGCAGTGGTTGGGAAACCTATATAAGAACCCTAAAGCCAAAATTCTTACTAACAATAATTTATCATCCCCTTTTATCCTTACTAGAGGCATGAGACAGGGCTGCCCCCCTTTCCCCTCTGCTATATGTACTCACAATTGAAGCCTTGGCGTAGACCATTAGGGACAATCCTAGACTTAGAGGTTTTCAATGGAGAGGTAAGGAACATGTGATTTCTCTCTTCGTGGATGACATATTATTGTTTATAAACTCTCCCGGGAAGGCTATGAAGGAGTTATCACTCATCTTTGGGAGATATGGTCCTCTTTCAGGCCACAAGATTAATTGGAGTAAGTGTGAGTGGATGCCACTGGGGGAAACATATAATTCTATTAGAATAGGCCAGACAGTAGTTCAGCCTGTTAAAATAATTAAATACTTGGGAATATCAATCCACTCCAAGTTGTCGAAGTTAGAAATCTTTAATATGAAAAAATTAATAAAAAAAATTAAAGATGATTGCCTGTCCTGGAAAGCTCTACCCCTAACATTATTGGGTAGAGTTAATTTAGTTAAAATGTCAGTCCTGCCTCAATTTCTTTACTTTTTTCAATCAGTGCCACTTAAAATCCCACTTAAATACTTTAGAAGTATCGAAGGTGCCATCACTCAGCTATTATGGAATAACCGTAGGCCTAGGATAAAAAAATCAATTCTTTGGCTCCCTCAAAGAAGGGGAGGATGGAGTCTCCCAAATGTATATTATTACTGGGTAGCTTCTTAGCTGGCCCACATTCAAGATCTTTTAAGGAAATCTGAGGACCAACCAGCTTGGGTTAAATTAGAGGAGGCTAAGGGTATTTCAATTTACCACGATGCTTTGGCTCCATGCGGCACAATTCTTTCTGCGCAGGTCCGCTATCATCCATGTACAGACACCTTGATAAAGGCTTGGAAACTGGCTCATTAATGGATAAATGAGGAGATTGGGATCTCTCCTAACAGTTCACTTGATAAAATATTACAAGGGAGGGTGGTCCCTCTATATGGGATAAACCAGTGTTGAAACAGTGGTTCAACGGGGGTTATATCTAGTAGAACACATATTGTCGGAGGATAAAATATCTTCCTTTGATGACCTGGTATTGGCAAATAAAGTTAAGACTTTCCACTTCCCTCTATATTCTAAATTAAGCGAGGCCTATAAGAAAATATTAAGTAGAATGGAACAGAAAGAAAGGATCTCTCGCACCCCATTGGAGGAGTTATTTTGGGGACAGTCAGTTGACCCAAAATTCAAACCACTGAGAAGGGTTTATAAAATATTAATTGGAGCTATGCCTGACATGTTAAGGAAGATTAAGGATACGTGGGAAATGGACATATACTCGGATGGCCTAACTGGGGGTGATTGGAATTCTATAGTGAATAACTGCTTGAGTTGTTCTGTAAATAACAGAACCAGAGCTATACAATATAAAGTGCTCCTCAGAACTTACCACACCCCACGTTTAGCCCATATAATTAATCCTAATGATTCCTCTCTTTGTCCTAAATGCTGGATTCATAAGGACACTTTTTTTCACATGGTTTGGAAATGCAATAAGGTGCAGGCTTATTGGTCAGGAATCCAAGAAATACTTTCCAAGATGTTAGGATTTCCCCTCAGATTGGACCCTGTGGAAATTATACTGGGCCTTCCTCCTGGTGACCCCTCATCAGTGCCTTTCTGGAGGAATAAACATGATACCTTGAGGAGACTTGGGAATGTGATGGGATTAAAAGCGTTGGCCTTACACTGGAGGCTTGCTTCAATTCCCACAATAACTGAATGGATAAACCTCTTTCTTGATTGTCTGAAATATGAAAAAATGCAATATAATGTTAGAGGGCAATTAGATAAATTTTTAGATGTGTCGGCCCCCGCAGAAGAGGCCTTACCCCAGGCCTGGTTTCCAACCTTTTAGCTCACTAGTTTGAACTACCATTGAAAGTCAGGGGAGGGCTCACAGTAAACCTCTAGAAGAAGTCTTGTTCCCATATGTCTAGATGAGTATTACCATGGAGTTTTATGATATGTGATCTTTGTAATTCACTTAATACCTGTCTGAAAAGATGCTAGATATGTAACTGTGAAATGACTGATTAATTTACTGCTGAAGTAAATAAAGTACACACAAAAAAAAGACCGAAATCCTCTCAGTCGGCTGCATACCAGTGATCCCCCCCTTTGAGGTGAGCACCCTTGCGGTGGTCCTTGGAAGTCCTGCTGCCTGGCTGCCGGTAGCTCCCACTCTCTACCCTCCTCCACCCTTGTCCCCGCTCCATCCCTTGGACATCACCCCCCCATTTTAGCCCATAGGGCTGGTCAGACCCAGCTTGAGTTCTGTTGGCTGCCAATCCTTTTGCACCCACATATGCCGACACCCTCCCCCCCAAGTGTCCATAGATACTTGCCTCCCCTCCCTTGCATTTATGCTCCTCACCCACCTGTCCAGTTCACACCTGAGCCTGCGTAATTCAGCCTCCAAGCCCTTTAACCTAGCACATGTAGAAGAGTGCCCTAGTCTCCACAGGGTACTCATGGCCATTGCAGCGCCACAACCACTGTGACCCACCAACCTGTTCTCCCCCATACTGTAACCAAAGGTCCCCCCATCTGATAGTGCCCTGCACAGCCCAGCTGACTCTGCCAGGCACCCCATAATGCACCTCCCCCTCCCTATGCCAGTCTCCCCTTGCTGTACCCCAACTGCTTCTAGCCATCTTGTCCTTGTCTCCATTGGGGTACTACCTGTTTCCCAGTGGGTCACCTGCCCCCAGGAAGCAGGTTATACCAAGCCAGAGAATATTAGCCCTAGGTAATGCAACAACACAATGATCTAAGCAATTTTGAGCCTGCAGACAAATTAGCCCCAGAGAGCAGCCCTAAAATCCCCTAATAACCAAAGCTGCACTAATATGCTTTTAAAGCAACCCACGACCGGCCTAGAAAAAGCAATATGCTTCATGACTAGTTACTCAGATGCCCCCTATGGAACCCAAGTGTTGCCCAGCCCCAGGCAAAACCCTTGATCAGACCAAATTTACCCCTACCCCGTGAATTTCAAATCCCAACCCTGCTACAACAGAAAGCAAACAGTATGACATTAGCCTGAGCTGATCCAGTCAGTTAGCAGCAAATTTACCCCTACTCTGTGAATTCCAATTCCCATCCCAGCAACAATAGAAAGCAAACAATATGACATTAACCTGATCAGGTCCAGTCAGTTAGCAGCAAAATGTCAATTTGACCAACCCTGGCAGCTTGCAGACAATTTGACATTAGCCTGAGCAGGTCTGGTCAGTAAGCAGCAAAAATCCAATTTGACCAACCCTGGCAGCTTGCAGCAGATAATTCAAAAAGTTTTGTCATGAAAACACAGGGCCAGTGCAGCACAATCCTCTTGAGCTACAAGTGACTACCCTTTTGTGGGAATTGCAGTGCAGACCTCTTGGGCCAATCCACAATGCTTCCACGCTGCAAGATCCTCCCCCAACCTGCATTTAATAGTGGTCAGGGCCAGGGCGGGCAGGTGGGATGAAAATCCTCTCCTCCTGCTGCTGGAGCTCCCTGGATGCAAGCCCCAATTGGCTGGAGGCTTCCTCTTCGGTTGCCAATGCAGCCAACCACAGTACCTTTTGGCTCCAATGCGACTGAGCTGCTCCATCTCAGGCATCGCTGATTGCGGGCCCCTTTTGCTCCCTGGTGGCTGCCAATGTGGCCACCCGCCTGCTGTTCCTCACAGCTAGTGCCACCGATGCAGCAGGAAAACAGCTCCTCAACACTGCTGTGATAGGGTTACCACCTGTCCTGATTTTCATAGGACAGTCCTGATTTGGGCAGCTGTGTCCTGCAAAAAAACATGAAAAATACTAAATGCCCTGACTTTATAGAAGAAAAAATATTTTCTAACTTTCCAGTAAATGTTGCAGAAAACTGTAATACTTTAACTAAAATACCTTAAAATGATAAGAAACAATAGAAGCAACTAAGATACTCCAATACTTAGCCTTAATTCTGATTATGTAGAGAAAACAAGTCTGTTGCATTGGTTGAGGTTAGGTACTGTCCTGCGAAAAATCATGTTTCAGTAAGAAATGTCCCACTTTGGGCCTCCTGAAAGGTGGTAATCCTATGCTGTGAAATGAAAAAATCCTTTTTGTTATTTAAAAGTCTGAGGGCATGAGCGGTCAGCAAGAAGTCCTTTACAGTGGCTCAGAGTATGATATATTCTTACAGTAATAAGAGTACCTCTAATGCAATTGAAGGAAGTGTTGTGATTAGTCAGGGACACTACTGCAGTCTATAATATATAGAGTAATATATGGGTGGTGTGTAAAATTCTGGTTTTACACACACTCACCCATGTATTATTTTATTTAATTTTTGATCCTCATTTTCTTTTTAGTTTTACACACACACACACACACACACACGAGTACATATTCTGCCTGTGAGACACACACACACACACACACGCGCGCACACACACACACACACACACACACACGTCTTTTATCTCTCACTCACTAGTCAGTTGTTTGCGGTTTGTGAGAGATCCAGTGGTGGTGCTGAGCTCCATTCAACAGGTAGGCACAGCAGGATCAACCAGATATGTTTTTTGGAGTTTGAAAACAGGATCAACCAGATAAATATTGAAAAATATGTGGAAAAAATTTCCTGGAATTACATGGGAAGCAAAGGAGAAGTTCAGGACCAGAGTTTGGGAGCTCGGTTACCGAGTTATGGAGTCGTCATGTTTTTGAGAGATGATCAGCCCACCCAGACGGAGTTGCAGCCAATGAGCTGCATAGCTGTTCTTTGAGTGGCAGAGGGTAATTACAACCTCTTATGTTGTAACCAAATTTATCACATGAGAGGTTGTAACTCAAAATAAAACCATGGTTATCCATGAATGAAAATTGAGGACCATTAATTAAATGGAAATAACGCATGTCTCAAGTGGTTGATAGGAATGAGGCATAGCTGAATGCCTCAACCACCCAAGAAGTGCATTATTCCCTTATATATACACACCGTGGAGTGTGTTACTGCATTTATACCAAGGGCTTTTATTTGTTAAAAAATATGTAGTTCAGGTGAGGTGTGTGGTTATCAGAAAATTATCAATAGTCATGTGATCTGTTTTGACCAATGAGATTACAGGATATTCAGGAACCATTTTATATGTCTGAACTCAGCTATTCTATCTTTATACAGCATTTTGAATCCTGCCACATATCATGTACCATTTTATTCTCTTTTAACTTTCTCTGACTTTCCTGGGACAGCCACAGGGACTTCTACTTCACTCTTTTTCCTTTTGCTGCCCATAAGGACACATCCTAACATTGCCTCCAGTAAAGTAGGAAGCAATCTTGAAGAGTGTTTAAATTCAAATCATTCAATTAATTAGTTAAATAATGGCCTCCAACTGAGAAAGTCATAAGCTCAAATTCAGAATTATTAAAAGTTAAGACATTCAAGGTATTAATTGTAATTTATTCCCTGCTATGTCTGTAAACTGTAGTTTCCTACTTTAAATATGGAATAGTTGAATAGTATTTAATAAATAATAATGAGCTATCAGTTTAATAAACAATGATCTGAAAAAAATGAGTTAGAAGGAAATCTCTGTGCAAGGTACATTTCAAACAACTATTACCTTGCCAGCAGTGTTCTCAAATCAAGCACTAATTGTAAAATTGTACATGTTTAAAATATAATTAAGCAATAATCGAAAGCCAGCAGTGGGTTACAAAGAAATAAATGGTTCCCATGGCTCTGTTGAACTCTAAGGCTGGAGGTCGAGGAGTTTATAACAGACATAGTTGAAGCTGTTTGTTTCAGGCAAATTATAAACAGTATTTTACTGGTAAAACAAAGCCAGCAAGGTGCTTTTATTATTTAATGATTTCTGGAATATCTGATAAGAGTAAGAGGTTGCTGTTAATTATGACATGTAAGAGGTACAGTAGTCAAAAAAGGCACATTCTGTACTATTTTTTCTTTTAAAGAATTGATCATAACAAGAGAAGAAATTCCATTTTCTTGAATAGAATTTATTTTATTGTAACTTTTTGATAGGGAAGTGGCTGATTGTTATACATCATGGTTGTTAAGTATGTTAGTAGCGACACAGGTTTCTGCACTGTGATGACTACATAGTATTCTGAGTCAGTAAACAACAATAACAAAACAAAAAAAGAAACAAATACCTTCACATTACAATGCACCTTGAGAGCTGGGAAAATAGTGATTGTGTGATTCAATGGTAGCCCTCATGTCATGTCGAGATAGAGGGAGTGGGGATCAAGCCTCACACCAGAGATTTTGTCTTATACTCTAGGGCTGGCACCACTTCAAAGTAGCTGAGAATTCTATTATAGTATATGGTTAGCCTTTGTTCTGTACAAAAATCAGCTTGCTCAGAATCCTTCTAGTGCAGATTCTAAACCGTAGTGTGCATTCCAAAGCATTGTTGTGCGCATTCAGAACAGTTGTTCTGCACAGTTTTAAAGGTCATACAATTTTACATTTCTCATCTAGCCACTTACTAACTACCCATTACCCAAAGTTGTACCTTTTAACTTTCAAAAGTCTGTAAATTTGATTTTGATCATTGAACAGAACAAAGAAATGGCAAGATTTTTTGTTTTCACTTGGTCAGGGTCTGTTACTCCGATGTAAAAAACCATATACAGTACTATATAAAATAAAATATGGGCAAACCCACACAACTCGGCCTGTGTTTCCATTTTGGTATTGAGATGACAGCATGGGCCTCTTGAGCTTCGATCTCGCAGTTCATATACTGTCATCTCAACCCCTCAATGCAAACACAGCCTTATTGTGTATGGTTGCCCATACATTATTCTCTATGTTGCAGAGGACTTCTATTGAATGAAATGTTCAGCAGAGGTCACTGCAGTAGCTGCACAAGTAGAAATTAGGTAGTAGTTGTAGATTTCTTTATTGATCATCTTATTGAGGACTGTGAAACAAATATTCAAAATAATTCTCATATTAGACTAATATAACTATACATAATAAAAATAGTACAATATTTCATACATATGAAAACAGTATTAATTATTGTACCTCACATCTGCACATTAAATAAATATCTTCAAGCCAGCCCAGTGGCTCTAAGGGTTGTTGAACTGGATGCCACACCTTGCGCCATACCGGCGACCCATGTTCTCGGTACGAGCGGGTCGCCGGGGGTCAGCTGGGGATGAGGAGGATTGAGCATCCCCAGGACAGCTCTCCTGCTCTGGAGGGGGGGGGGGTTACAGCAGTCGGTGTTAGCCTGGCCTGTAGTGGAGGTTTGGGGCTGGCACACTGATGCTGAAGAAAGACAGGCAGAGGCAGGGCAGACTCCAGGTGTGCAGCATACAGGAGTGTCCATGGCACCACCATTGGAGTCCCTGCACACCCCCCTCAGCAGGGGAGAAAAGGGAAAATGCCTACAGCTGGATGATGGCAGCATTCTCAGGTCCCATCCTCAGCCAGTCGGACCACAGGACTGGATCTATGCTGAAATGTGGGGTGAGCAGTCCCTCCACTGACCCTGCAAGGGGGGTAAGCCCTGGGGGTCACAGCTGGTGCCGGTGGACATTGGGGGACTGGGCTGGAGTGCCGCCAGAATATGGGCCGCTGAGGGGGAGAAATAATCTAAACAAAATATATATATATATATCTCCACTGCTTTCCATATTTTACATATTTCTTTCACTCCCTAATAGAATGGAGCCTATTGTAAATAACATATCATAACATCTGTTATAAAGATGATTTCCTAACATTTGCTCCTTAGTTACATGTATTTTCCTTAACATACCAGCAAGGCATTCCTGTCTTAATTCCTCATAACAGGGAACACTTAAATGATGCATGATACAAATCTACATTGAGTTCAGAAGTAGAAATAAAGATTGCATGGCAAATTTTGCAAAGAGAAATGGATATGATTAGTGCCTCGGCATGCATTCCCTCTCTTAAAATTGTACAATGGTCGCATTGCTTTTCCTTCCACTTCCAATTTTAATTCTATGCTTTTTTTTTTCGCTCTCCTCCCCTTTTATCCCTCCATCTTTTCCCCTCTGCTCTTCTGAAGTTTGATGCTTTTCAATCCCCATTACAAAACCTCTACTGGGTAATGTACCTTCCCTGTCTGCCTTCCCATACATTGGAGCAGCCACATCCTCCCTAGTCACATCTCCTTCTCTCTAGTTTCTTTTTAATCACACCGTAGGTTCCATTTAGCTCCTTGTGTGATTGTCCCTCATTCTTCTTATCCCAAAGCTATCTTCCATCCTTTACTTGACCATCTTTATTTGCTTATGTATTTTCTTCTTCCACCTCCTTTCTCCCTTTGCCCCTCATTGGCCCTCTATGGGGCTTCCCCTTGCACCTCCCTAATAGGCTTTGGTTTTCACAGTGTTGTTTCCATTTTTGCATTACTGTTGCATTTTAACTTTATTACCATGCCTTGTGACTGTATTCTATGGTTGTTGCCTTTTGCACCTTATTTATTCTTGGAAGCTTTCCATGGTTCCCTGCCAGATGACAAAAATGTCATCTATACAGCGTTTCCATAGCTTTAATTGATGTTTAAACTTGTTCACTGCTTCATTATGAATATACTGTTCTTCCCAGTAACCCACAAACAAATTCGCCACAGAGGGGGCACACGTAGCCCCCATGGCTATCCCTTGTACCTGTAAAAATAATTCCTTGTTAAACAAAAAAACATTATGATACACATGGAGGTGGATTGTTTGCTATTAACTATGGACATAGAATCACTTTACACAAATGTCCCCCACAAAGGGCCTTGGATGCCATTGCTTCTTTCCTGAATACAAGAACTGGACATGTGTCTTCCCCTAGTGATTTCCTTTTAAATTTGCTAGAATTTGTCCTTACTCAAAATGTTTTTTTGTTTAACAAGGAATTGCTTTTACAAGTACAAGGGACATTTTAAGGAGACATTGGCATACATTGACAGCAGAATCCAAACTAAGGGAACTATGTAAAAATCCACCTAGGATGTGTTATAGAAAAGCACCTGCCCTTAGAGAATTACTGACATGGAGCGATTTTATGGAACATAATTCAGCCACTTGTCTACAAAAACCAAATGGCAGTTTGCTATGTAGAGGTGCGTAATATGTAGGCATGTCACTCAAACTAAACATTTCTCCTCTGTAAATGTTTCCCGTACTTTTGAAATTAAGCAGTGCATTACGTGTGATACGGAAGGGATAATTTATCTGGCTACTTGTAAATGTGTTTTGTTTTATGTTGGTAAAATGAAGTGGAAATTTAAAGACAGAATAGGTGAACATGTTAGGGCTGTGGCAAGACAAGACAAAACGTATGCCACAGTGCAACACATTATGGAAAACCCAGACTTGGATCAACATGGTTTTAAACATACTGCAATAGATAGAGCCAATAGAAATGCATGGGGCTGGGGGGAAGAGACTTCGATAATCTTGTCTCCAAGAGAGAAAAAATTTGGATTCTGTTTTTGAAAGTCACACAGAAACCAGGTCTTAATACCCAATTAGACATTCGTCCTTATTTAAAATGTAGGAAATAAATATGACTGTTACATAATCCCAGTGGTATGTGACAGAAAAATAAACGTGTTCATGTTTATTTGTAGAATTTAGAACTTGAGTTCCAGACTAGTCCTATGTATCTGTTCAACTATGACATCCCTTGTATCTTTTCCTTTCTCCCCCCCACCCTCATTCCTCTTTGTTCCCTAATCCCATTTATTGATGTTGGTGGATTATAATTTTGTGGTGCTGCTTCAACACTGATTTTCTTTCTTTATGAAACTGAACATGACATTGTAGATATTGGGCTGGATATTCAAACTGTGCCCAAAAAGTGTGCAATAGCAGGAGCAAGCATAAGTCCATTGAGCCCATGCACAACAGACGCGATATTCAAAACAGGAGCAAGCCAAATTGTGCCTACAGCCAATGTCTGAATATCGCTCAACCTGCGCCATAGCACAACTAGGGAGGGGAAGCTGAGCAGATATAATGTGCTATGGCGCAACAAGGGATGTCCAGCTGAGCAGTCCAGAGGTGCCATGGCACAAGCAGGCAGCCCCCCAGCTGCACAGCAATGTAACTGTACAACCAGGGAGGTAGGGGCCCTCCACCCATGCCACAGATGGGCACAGGAACACACAGCAGAACTGACATCATGACCCCACACTCCAAGCACAGCACAACTGGGGGAGGGCTGGAATAACCACCGGCCCACGGAGACAAGCAAACAACCCACAGCTGGGCCATGGTGCCCCATCACACCCACTGGCAAGCTGAGACTGCCACACAAGGAGGGCAGACCACCCTGTGCCACACCATCCCCCCCAGTGCACAGCACACCCTGCACTGTGACCCCCAGACACCCCATCCATGAGCAGTGACTACCACAGCAGGAAACCCCATGCATACCACCACCCCTACTGTGACAGTACAACCTTGTGCACCACAGAACCATACAAGGCAGCCCCACCATGAGCACCCAGCAGTGGGTGGCAGCACACGGCAATGCAACAATGGCAGACACAATGCCACCATGCACAATCACCCCGAGGCACAGCTAAGAGATTGACCATGATCGGCACAAGAGGTACCCCACACAGGACAGGGCGTGCCCCTGACACCACCACCAGTGATACAGCACCCTGCACAGTAGTCCAGTGACACACCCCGACCCACCACTGGCCACAACAGCCAGCACAGACACCCACAGTGGTGCATGAAGCAAGCACCACACGGATGCAACACAGTGCAGGGACAAACACCCACCCATACCCAAGGGGACAATAACACAGGGACGCAGTAGTGTGGCAACCAAGCCCCCAGTGTGGGCCCATGGAAACCGTGTACACACAGCCTGCAGTCCTCCCTGGCACAGGAGTGTCAGCCACCCTGCGCAAGCACTGTGGAACCATACGCCACCATCATATGACTGGAGCACACATCACAGACAGTGGTGCACATCCCCTGCAACACACACAAGCCACAGCATGGAGGTGGGACAACAACCGCGGAGGCCACAGTGTCACCTGAGGCAAACATGCACCACACCAGTGACAGGAGACAACTCAGCATTGTGACGGGTACAGTGGCTACCCTGCATGGACAGCCACCACTGACATGGCAGCAGACCTTGCAGGTCACAGACATGCAAGGGTGTCAGCTGCACAGTCCATGGACGGGTTGACAGGGGCACCATGGACACAGAGCATGCCACCATGGACCACTGCACACAGTCATCCATTGCACAGGGAACAACACACACACCACAGACACCGACTGATAGCTATTCCCACACCATAGTCACTTCCCCACGGACATACACTCAAACCCATGACTGCACCACCCCAGACGCCATGCACACCACTGCAGCTGAGCACCTATAGCCCGCTGCAAATCAGAGACCACCACAGTATTCATATCAAAATATTTCTATTGAAACATATAAACAAAACTATATACAGAACTATGTACATATGGAGGGAGGGACATAAACAAGGTGGGGGTGGGTAAGGGCAGGGGTGAACATATGGGAAAGGGAAGAAGGGGTGTGAGGTGAGTCAAAGGGGGGAAGGTGGTAGTTGGAGCATGGGGACATTAACGGCTGCCCCAGGCCTCCTCCTCCTGGCGCTGATGCCTGCTCCTCCTCCTTCTCCTCCTGACCCCATGGCAGTGGATTTCCTGGAGGAGCTGCAGAGTCTCCCTTGCCACCTGGAGCAGCTCATTGATGGACTGCTGAATCTGCAGGAGCCTCTGGTCACCTAGGATGAGGGAGCAGAGTCAGTAGGTGTGACTGTCCATCCCTCTGCAGCCCACCCATGGTGCATGGCATACAGCCATGTGCCACGCCCCGTGATGGTGTGCGACCACCCACAGTGACTGTGTCCACAAGACCTGCCCACCCAGGCAGCCACAGCCATGTGGACCACTGCACACACCCACCACCCATGTCCTGCACAGCACCACCATGGCCGCACAGTAACGTGGCTATGCAGTGTGATGGCAGTGCCACAGCCATGTGCCCGGTGCCCGCATGGACCACCACTGATGCGCTCCCAGACATGCAGTGCCACTGGACAGTGCTGACTGTCACAAGTCGCGTGCATGGCAGTGGTGTCCATGGGTGGTGGCCATGCCTCGCTGCCCACCCTGTTACACAGCATGCAATAGTAATCATGGAGTTATGGCACTCACCCTCATCGGGCCGGTCAGGTCGGCGGTGATGGTCCCCATCCCACCTGGATGCTCTGTCCTCCTCCCTCCGGTGCTCCTCCCTCATCCGGTGATGTTCGTCCACGCCTGTGGGGGAAAGAAGGAGAGAAGAACATCAGTACAATCCCGAAGCAAAGTCACCCCTGCCCCAATGTGTGTGCCCACCCACCTACCCAGCCAGACCCACCCACCCCACACCCTGTAAACACCGCCACAGCCAACCCTAGACTAGCCCTCCCCTATGTGCTGGACACATACAACACTGTTACCCATATGGACAATACAAGTGCATAGACGGATCCCCCACCTGGACGTGGCACCGTGCCCCTCCTGGCACGCGACCACAGATGTGCTAGTAGGTCCGGCTCCCTCCTCCTGAGGTCCCCATAGCGGTGCCTGCACTGCTCTGAGGTTCTTCTGCGTCCAGTGGCCGCCTCCAGGTCAGTGGCCACCTCCTGCCCAGACCTGGGTCCTGGCCCTGTCCAGTGCATCCTCACCAAACAGAGGCCCATGGTGTGGCTCCACAATAGCCACAAGGTTGGCCAACTCAATGGCAATCCATTGTGGGACTCTCCTGCATGCCATCTCAGCTGCTATAGTAGGCAATATGGCGCTCTGCAGCGCGGTACCCCACATGCAAATGCTGCGCAGTACAGCGCTGCCATTCCCTATCGCACTGTTACTTAACAGCGTGACAGAGGTGCACCCATGCCTGATGCATGGTGCCAAGGGGGCCAAGGCCGGGGACAGGGTCAAGGGTTTCTGGCACAAGGCCACGCACAGTGCCATCGGATGACTATGCATATAGCGCGATTGGTTGCCTGTTTGCCAGCACCACAGCGGACTATTGGGCAGTTGTGCCATTGCACCTATGGAGGCCCATTGTCACAGCGCCATGTAGTGACCTTCGCTATAACGCCACTGGCAGAATGGTGGCCGTGCCCTGCATTGACTATCACGCACAGCACATCATCAGTGCGGCAGACACCAGTGTCAGCAGCCTGGGCATGTGCAGTGAGGTGTACTATGCATGCCATGGAACTGCGCCATTGGCTCAGCACGTTCAACACAATTGCGAAAAGCGCAAAAGCGCAATATTCAGCCATCATATGCTAATCATTCGATCAGCCATGCAATGGCCCAGCATGGTGATTTGCATCTAATTAAAGTTGCTCCTCACTTAATTTGCATGCATTGCGCTATAAAACTGCGGCAATGTTCTGCAGTGGCCATATTCGGTTACTGCAGTTTATTGGTGAGTTGCATGCTGTGTGGGAGTGTGGACTGTGGATTCAGGGACATGCTTTGGACTGCACAGTCACAGGTAACCACTGCCATCCTTACAGGCTGAATACTGATCCAGCAAGGTCTGGGTGAGGAGGACAATGATGATGGGCGGAAGAGGAGGCCCAATTTCACAAAGGCCGAGACCGAGGCACTCTTCGAGGCCTACCTGGATCAGGAGCCACTGCTCAGTGGACGGCGGGGCACCCCTCCGGCCCGTGCTGCTGCATGGAAGGAGGTGGCACATGCCATCAACCTGCATGGCAGCCACCAGTGCTCTGTGCAGAAGTGTAAGAAGAAGATGGGTACTGACAGGAGGAGGGTGAAGGAGAAGGTAGCTGCCATCAGGGCGGCACGTGCTGCAATAGGCGGGGGACAGCCGGAGGTGGTGCAGCTCACACCAGCAGAGGACAGGCTTGCTGCAAGCATGCACTGCAGTACCATAGAGGGAGTTCCAGGAGGTGGCTTCCAGACAGGTGGTGGCCCATCACTGCATGGTAAGTCATGGTCAGTCTATGAGGGGGCAAGGTAGGTCACACGCAGTAACGTGACTTTGCTTTCCCTTACAGATCCTGAGCATCTGCATGGGTCAGCAGTGGTGGGCCTGTCCACTGCGGACAGTCAGCTGGAGTTGGAGGAGGGACCATTCACCTCCACAGGTATACATAGAGCATTGCGACAGTGGGGCCGCCTGGCTGTCCACACTGATGTCGTTGAGACAGGTGTGGGGGAAGCCCTTCCTGTGTCTCAGCATTCTGGCATCCAAGGATGCCAGCACGCTGTGGCTGTGGCTAGGGCAGAGACCTGCACCACTGCTGAAGACACGACCATCATGGGCAGTGACATGTGTGTGCCACGGAATGGACACACAGCAGGTCAGCTCGCGCCCATGGCTCTGGCTGGTGCCGCCATGTGGGCCAGCATGTCAGCACAGTCCCAGGCTGTGCCTGTCAGCACCAGTGGGGCAGCACCGGTCACTGGTCAGGACAGTGGGACTGTTGCGGCCACAGCGGCAGCATTACTGATCCCTTGGGCACAGCGGGCGGAGGGGTGGCAGCAGCAGTTGCCCACCGGGACTGGGGGTTCAGGGTTCAGCGGTGACATCTGTACACTGCCTGTGGACTTGCCCATACCTGGTCCTGGTGTGCAACACCCTTCCTCAATGAGTGCTGAACATCAGGCCCGTGCACACCCTGAGGGACAGGATGCCGAGGAGGCAGACGACCTCTTTGACGAGCACACCCGCCTACTGCAGGCATCAGTCCAGCAGCAGATGTGGCTTGCAACATCCGTGGAGGTACTGTGTGTGGCTCTGGAGTGGGCCGAGGAGCATCGCAGCAGGAACACCGATAGGATCGTGTCATGGATTGACCATTTGTGGGAGGATGTGACTGCTGCCATTGACAGGCTTGCACAGCTGTTAATTGCTGTCATGGCCACAATGGGCACACAGTCAGGTGCCCATGCATCACTCACACCATGCAGTGCACTATCCACTCCCCGTTCCCGGAGTCATGCGACATCCACCCTGTCAATGCCAGGTTCAGCTGTGGGCATCCTGAGCACTCCAGGTGCAGGCATGTTCAGTGTGCTGCAGACCCCTGCGTGGGCACAGTCGCATTCACACAGTGGAACCCCTGGTGGACCATCGGTGCCACCCCATGAGGCCCGTGGTCAGCCTGCCAGTGCTGATGGGTCTCAGCAAGGCCTCCCACATGCATCTGAGGTGGACGTGGCACTGTGCCGCAAGACTGACCTGTCTCCCAGCACAGGCACTGTCTGGTGCTGCCCTGTGATGTGTGTTTCGGTGGGCAGTGCATGGGTGGGTGCTCAGCCCTGCACTTGGACACGGTCCCCTGCACACCTCTGGGCTGCTGTCCACAGGTGCGGTGTGCATAGATGCCTGCATTGTGCTGTACACCAAAATGCGATGGTGCCCAGCATCTGACACCGCATGGACAGTCAGTGGGCGTGGTGGCCTGTGGACATGTGTGTTGCTAGTGTTGGCGTTCTAGATGGGTTTTGCACCTGCCCCCTGTGCACATTTGGTGCATTGTGTGTGTGCATGTGTTGTGTCCGTCCATGTGGCGTGTTACTGTTCACCCCTCCCTGGTTGTATGTGTGTGCTTCTGTGCCCTGCCACATCCCTTGCCAGCATGCACCCCTGGTGTGTTTCCATGCGTGTCTGTGGGTTGTGCCTTAGCCACTGGTGGTTGTGCATGGCACCATGACTTACCTGGGTTTGGCTGAAGTGCTCCTCTGTGATGGTGTCCTGGTGCAGCTGTGCCAGCCAGATCAGTCGGGGGTCCCGTCGGCCAAGGGGGGACTTCCCATCACCATCGTCACCGGCATCACCGTCGTCCCCACCGCTGTCCCCCTCTTTGACCTGTACGGCTATCCCACATTCTTTGGCCATGTTGTGCAGGATGCAACAGGCCAGGAATATCCCACAGGCCTTTGAGGGGCTATACTGTAGGGCACCGCCAGAGGTCTCCAGGCAATGGAAACGTGTCTTCAGCATCCCGAACACCCGCTCAATGACATTGCATGTGGTGGCATGTGCCTCATTGTAGCATTGCTGTGATGGGGTCGTGGGCCACCAGTAGGGTGTGAGCAGCCAAGGACGGAGTGGGTATCCACTGTCACCTATGTGCAGAGAGTGGAGGTTAGTGTCGTGTTCAGCTTCAGACTGCCCCAAGCCCTGTGGGCCACACCCATGGCACCTCTGGCTATACCCCTATGCCCGCGATATGTCAATTTTATTTGCATACTCACCCACTAGATGTCCTGTGGGGATGTCCCCACTCTCAAATCAGTGGCACAGTGCCGACTGGTGCCAGATGTATGAATCATGTGCTCTCCCAGGCTGCGTGGCACAGACATTGATGATGCGCCCACTGGCATCGCACACCACCTGGCAGTTGACACTGGAATAGCCCTTGTGGTTCATGTTGGTGGCCCCCTCCTCGCCAGGTGGTGTGCGTATGGCCACATGGGTGCAGTCTGTTGCCCCTAGCATGCCAGGCATACGTGCTACCCTGCAGAACTCCTGTATGTTTGCTGTGCGCTCTGCTGCAGTGCTGGGGAAATGGATGTACTCCACAGCATGTGGCAGCAGTGTGCTGAGGAATTGGGTGAGGTTGCATGATGTGGCCGACTGTGTTATGCCTGTGGTGTCCTCTGTTGGTCTCTGGAAGGTAACTGTGGTGAGTAAGCACATGCAGGCTGTTACCTTTGTCTCCACTGACAGAGCATGACTCCGTCATGTGGGTGCCTGCATCACATCACTGCACAGCTCACAGAGCTGCCTCAGTATTGCCCTGTTCAGGTGGTACCGGCCCACAATCTCGATATCTGTATACAGCTCAAAGCTGGTGCAGGCTCAGTACTGCCTGTTGGGGGCATACCGCCGACAGACCCTTCCACGGCCACGTCCCCCTGCTGCATGCCTTCTCACCCCTCATTACAGCATCCATGTGGAATGTGGCACTGGCCATGTCCCTGGCTTGCGTTCCCCCAGCAGCTGTTGCTTTGTTACCCCCGCTGTCCTGACTGCTACCTCTCCTGCACTGGGTACACCTATCTGTGCAGGCCTCTGTTTGTCTGTCACCACACACCTTCCCTGTGCCCCTCTTGTGTGGTGTGGTTTCCCTGGCCTGCCCTCTTTCTTGCAGCTTTCCTGTGCCTGTCTCTCCCCCTGCCTCATGTGGCTTCCCTGTAGCGGTCTTGAGCCTCTTCCTTGCTCCTTTTTATATTGGCTCATTTCCGCTATGGCGCAACTTCCGCTTGCTCCACTGTTGCGCATTGTGCAAGTCTTTGAACATCGCTTTCGCCCTTTATGCATGGTTCCTCCCCTTCGGTTGCACATGCCTTCATTATCATTACGCTGTTGCTCAACATGTTTTTGGTGGCACAACTGCCTCATACTGAATATCGCCAGAATGGCGCATTTTCGGACTTGCGCTGGCGCAACCCTAGTGCGCATGGTGCAACCCTTTTGAATATCCAGCCCATTATGTTCAGGGTTTATACTATAAAAAGCTCTTTTTAAATTAATTAGAACACAATAACAAAGACTTTTCTGAAGAAGTTTTTTTTGACTGATATTTATAATGTTTGTGTAATTATGGCGATGGCTTCCAGCTGATCTGAATTTGTAATTAATTGTCTTGAGTAATTATTCAATGTGTGTTCCATCAGTGATTCAGCCTTTAAAAAGGAGGAAACTCCAAAACATGTCAGGCTGCAAATCGGCTGTGTTTTATTAATAAAATATATTTTAGATGAATTGGCATCCTGACTTTTGGCTTGTGTGTGCACGGAACATGGTTTGATATTGGTTTAGTTGGTTCCTGTAGCACCGCAGTTCCGAGTGTGCACTCTTTATGCAATATATCAGTTTTTATCTTGCTGTTTATCAACACATGCATGTTGAATAAATACATTTGTTTTCATGGCATACAGAGCTGAAGTGAAAATAAATTATTTATTTTCACTCCAGCCCACTCAACAATAGATATTTTCACTTGTGCTACATCAGCTTCTTCTTGTGGCTCCGCCACTTGAGGGATCAGTGTAGTCAAAACCTGAAACTAACATGAAGTTATTTATTTTGAGTCATCCCATGACATATCTTGTTTTATTACTGTTTTTTATTAAATGTTCTTCTTAGCCTCTACTATAACCAAGCGGGATAAAGTATAGGAACTGAACAAGTGTTTGGAGGTGTGTATTGTTCAAATGGAAATTTTTGATGGTGCTTGTGAGAGTCTGTTTTGGGTCTCCAGAGTCCTGGCTCTGCACTCCAACTGGTATCCAGTACTGTGGGCGACTCAATATGAGCGACTCAGTTTAACTGCCTGGAATAACAGAAACATAGAAACATAGAAGTTGATGGCAGATAAGGACAGCAAGGCCCATCCAGTCTGCCCATTTCTTATTCTGCCTTATGAATTTTACTCTGTCAATGACCTATCTATTAATACTCATCTGTATTGCTCCCTTATGCCAATCCCATGCCTGTTTGAAGCCCTGCACTGTATTCGTATTCACCACTTCCTGAGGTAGGCCATTCCATGCATCTACCACCCTTTCTGTGAAAAAGAATGTGCTCACATTAACCTTAATCGGCCTCCCTCTAATCTCATGCTGTGTCCTCTTGTCCTTCTATTTTTCTTATATTGAAACATGTTAGACTATTTCACTTTGTTAATGCCCTTAAGGTATTTGAATGTTTCAATCATATCTCCTCTCACCCTCCTTCGCTCTAGGATATACATATTGAGCTCTGTTAATCTGTCCTCATATGTTTCCTGATGCAGTCCCTGCTCCATTTTGGTTGCTCTTCTCTGGACTGCCTCAATTTGGTTAATGTCCTTATGAAGGTGTGGCCTCCAGACCTGCATATAGTACTCCAGATGGGGCATAACCAGTGTCTTGTAAAGAGGGATTGTTACCTCCCTCTTACAGCTTGTGATACCCCTACTAATACACCCCAACATCCCCCTAGCCTTACCTACTTCTTTAGTGGTCTGCTTGGATGATTTCAGGTCATCTGTGATGATGATGCCCAACTCTTTTTCTTCTGTTGAGACTGCCAGAAACTCCTCTCCCAGCATATAGGTGGCTTCAGGGTTTCTCTTCCCTATGTGCATGATCTTGCACTTCTTTGTGTTAAACCCCAGTTGCCACTCTTCCGACCATTTTGCCAGTTTATCCAGATCTCTTCTCATTCGGCCCACCCCATCTGGATCATCTACTCTGTTGCATATCTTGGTGTCATCTGCAAACAGACAAACCTTACCCTCCAGTCCATCTGCAATGTCACTGATGAAGATTTTGAAGAGGACTGGCCCCAGGACTGATCCCTGAGGTATCCCACTTGTGACTTGCATCTCTTCTGACTGTATACCATTTACCACCACTCTCTGTTTTCTGCCCGTCAACCAGTTTGCCACCCAGTTAACCAACTTCTGACCCACCCCCAGCCTACCCAGCTTATTAATCAGTTTTCTATGTGGGACAGTATCGAAAGCTTTGCTGAAGTCAAGGTAGGCGACATCAACTGCTCCCGCTTGGTCCACCACTCTGGTTACCCAGTCAGAGAAATCTATGAGATTAGTTTGACAGGACCTTCCTGTTGTAAACCCATGCTGTCTTGGATCCTGTGCTCCTATGTATTCCAGGTGTTGCACTATCCTTTCCTTAAGGAGTGCCTCCATAATCTTGCCCACTATTGAGGTAAGACTGACTGGTCTGTAGTTCCCTGCCTCCTCCCTGCTACCACTCTTGTGGAGCGGAATCACATGAGCCCTTCTCCAGTCTTCTGGGACCTCTCCTGTGCTCAGAGACTCACTAAACAGTTCTGATAATGACTCTGCTAGTTCCACCCTTAGCTCCTCTAGTACCCTGGGATGTATGCCATCAGGTCCCATTGCCTTGTCCACCCTGAGCTGATCGAGCTCTTGTAGGACCCTTTCTTTTGTGAAGGGACTAGTGCACACACCTCCCTCCCCCACCCGTGTCCATGGTGCTGAGCTGTGGGCCCTGCCCTACCTTCTCTTCAGTAAATACTGAGCAGAAGTATCTATTTAGGATAGATGCTTTTACATGGTCCTCCTCCTCGTCAGACGCCCGCTTATCCCATTTGATCTTAGCAATACCCCCTCTGGACTTTCTCCTTTCACTAATGTATCTACAGAAAGTCTTGTCCCCTTCTTTTACTGTTTGTGCTAATGTTTCCTCGGTTTGGGCCTTTGCCTGCCTTACTGCCTTCCCTGCTTCCCTTAGGGAAGTTTGGTATGCCTCCCTATCTCCATCCTGCTGCGTTCCCTTATATTTCCTGAAGGCCAGACTTTTGGCTCTGACCTTTTCTGCTACTGTTTTTGAGAACCAAAGTGGTTTCCTTCTTCTTTTGCACACTTCCTTTTCACTCTAACACAATGGGATGTTGCTTCAAGTATTGCATCCTTAAAGCCTGCCCACTTTGCCTGTACCCCCTCACCTGTGTTTCTTCTTGCCAGGGCTAGCTTAACTCTGTTAGCCATCTTATTAAATTCAGCTCCTCTGAAGTCCCATATTTTTGCCTTGGAATGGGATGATTTAGTTCTAGTGGCCCAATTGAACCATACCATGTGATGGTCACTGGCCCCCAGGTGACCTTCTACCTGGAGATCTGTGATCCTTTCCCTGTTAGTCCATACTAGATCTAAGATAGCTCTGTCTCTTGTGGATTGTAGTACCAGTTGTTTGAGGCCCTTCCCCTGCAAGGAATCCACTATATGTCTAGTTCTGGCAGATGTTCCTGCTGGTATTGACCAATCTATATCTGGCATGTTGAAGTCTCCCATTATCAGAACCTCCCCATTAGCTGTCATGTTTTGTATATCTTCTAATAGTAATGTGGCTATGTCCTCCTCCTGGTCTGGAGGCCTGTAGACAACCCCAGTTCGCATGGCTGTCCTATTTCCTGTTTCCAGGGTGACCCACAGTTCTTTTGGCTTCTTATGTGTATTCTGAATTTCAATAGCTTTGATATTTTCATTGACATAAAGGGCCACTCCACCCCCCTTTTAGCACCTCAGTCTCTTCTGAACAGTACATAGCTAGGTACAGATGCCTTCCAAGTGTGGTTACTGGTAAACCATGTCTCGCTAATGGCTACTATGTCCAGTTTAGCCTTTGTCATATTTGTCTGCAGGTCTGGGATCTTGTTTTCCAGACTGCGAGCATTTGTGAGTGAGTAGGAAAGGATAACGAGGAGGGGAACAGCGACTCTTATGGACAAGAATCACCAAAGGGAGATACGACGACTGTGGGAAGCAGGTATAGGCGAACAGCATATGGAAGGAATTTTGGACAAGCAGTTCCCAGCTGACCATTTGGTGTAGTGATAGGGGTGTGTGCCTCTGGTGTGAGAGACTGCAGACTTGGAACTAGCTGCATGTGATAAATATTTTTATGCCGCTATGGGACTTAGTGTTTTTGCCTTGTTGATCTGAATTATCCCCTCCTGAAGATTCCCCTGTACCCCAGTATCAGGACCCCTTGGAGCTGGGAATCTTATTTATGGGGTGAGCAGGGGCAAAGCCCTGCTTATTTCCAGTATGGTGCCGATAGGTGCTGTTATTTTTGTCGTAAAGCACATCGCTGTTTGCGTTTTCAGTAATGTGCACTCACTGATATGGGGACCGCTGTAATGCTTTCATGCATATCACATGGAACCACTTCAATTCTGGATATCCAGATTCCTGGCTTTGCACTGTAACTACTAGGCCAAATGATCTCAGTGAAAATTTTAAGTATACTTCCAAATGAATGGTAAAAACACATCTGGACTAATTTTCATAATGTTACAAATTGGTTCTGATCAAACCCACTCTCTCTTAGTCCTAAAATGACTGTTTCTGTGACGTTTGGCATTATCAGAGGCTGGCTAAGCACCAAGCAAACACAACATTCAAGACACATGATGGTGTCCCCCATAAGTCCCTTCTTCATTTACCTCAGTGTATTCCTGGATTGAAACCTTTATTTCTTAACTCACACATACAGTAGATGCCATGGATTATAAACTCTGTCCCAAGTTTAGTTCTCTGTACAGTCACAAGTCCTGCCAGCCTCTCCTGATACTCCATTAACTCAATCTCAAGATGATCCTGACACTGTTAGACTTTGAGGACAAGATGTACAGTACTACTTCCAAATCCATCCTCTACTGGCTGGTCTTCTCTAGCCATTTATCCTGCCAGTAAATGCCCCAGCTCTTACCCATAGTAAGGAAGATCAAGCAGCTAGCCCATAAATGCTGCTATAGAACTTCATTGAGGGTAATAACTAAGTTTTCCTCCTGTTGGAAATGAATATATTGATCAAGTTTGTTTTTGAAACCCTTTTTTATGTTTTCTAGCGTGCATATGCAAGAAACATTATGTGGGAGCTTAGGAGAGAAGCGGGTTGTGGAGGTGCGGCACTCTGGCAGCCAATGGGGACACTGCATTTGGGGGCTTGGCACTGGTCGACCAGTGCAGGCCCAGTGTCTTGATGGCACTGGTTCTGCAGAAGTGCCACCAAGTTAAAATGTTTTCACTGCTGCAATCAGGGACCACCTCATTATTGCAGCGTCAGCCATTTCGCTGCAATGAGAGAGTGACCCATCATTGCAGGGCAGTACCTTGCTGTTCGTATGCTGCCCCAACCCAGTACATTTGCTGACAGGAGAGCTCACTCCCTGTCGGCACACTGTAACCCCCCTGCCCCATGTGTTGTGTGCTGAGGGGGTGTCCAATCCCCCTTGGCTCTCCCCCTGCACTGGTATGTGCCGATGGGGGTGCCCAATCCCCCAATGGCTACAGCCCTCCAAAACACTCAGGTGGCATGCTGGGAACCCTCCCCAGCATGCCAAATGTCCCTGAAAAGAAAAAAAATAGTCCTGCATTTTTTTTTTAATACCTGTAAAACAGAAAACGGCCTCGTAGAGTTTGGTAGCCCCTCCCCAACCTGCACCCACCCTTTGTGCACCCACCCCCTCTTCACTCCCCTCACTCCCATACTTACCTCGGAGCCCGGTGACAATCTTGGTGTACTGGAGAACACGCTCTGCACTCTTCAAAGTCGACCGCAAACTGAAGAAATGCCGGTAAGTGTATAATGGTATAAATAGGGTTTTTTCAACTTTGGTGCATATCTCTGACATTTTGGGGAATTTTGGCACTACATTTTCAACATGGGGTTCTTGGGACCCCTCCTCATGAATTCAGTCACCGTGATTGCATTATTCAGTCCCAAAAGGTGATTTCACGGTCACTGCGCGGAATCACCTTTTGGGACCGATTAATGAAACGACAGTGCCACAGTTTATGAGGTGGGCTCTCAAAAGGCCTATGTTGCGAATTTGGTAAAAAAATAAATGACTGTTTTACGAGAGTGCATTGTGCAGTTTCCGTGCATGCTCTTAACTTTGCAAATTTGTAATACTTTCAGTCCAGATTTTCATCTTTGGCATGTTTCCACACCTTCTTATGAGCAGTACAGCTGTCATTTCACACATCCTGGCCAAAATGTGTTTTCGCACTTCCAGCACAGAATAGCGTGGTCGCTGTGCAAAATCATTTTTTGAGATAGAGTGAGAAAATGACAGTGACACTGTTCATGAGCAGAGGTCATAAAATGCCTATGTTGAAAATTTGGCGACAAAAGCCCATAAAATGACTGTGTTACAAGTGTGCGTTGCGCAGTTTCCACGTACCCATGTAACTTCGCAAATTTGTAATATTTTCAAGCCAGATTTTCAACAATGACATTTTGTCACACCTCCTTATGAACAGTACAGCTGTCATTTTTCACATCCTGGCTGAAATGTGTTTTTGCACTTCTGGAGCAGAATAGTGCGGTCGCTGTGTGAAATCAGTGTTTGGGACAGATTAAGATTGAGCGAGTGCGAGAGAGGGGGAGTGAACGAGCACAACTGATCTCTGTCAGGACTGCTGCAGACTTCTTTGTGGGCAGAAGAAGGTGCCAACGCAGGCAGGAGCCCAGTACAAAAGGGCAGTCTGCAGCGCTGGGAGAAACAGGACGAGAGAGTGAAAGAGGGGGAGTGAGTGAGCTCAATGGAGCTCTGCTGGGACTGCTGCAGATTTCTTTGTGAGCAGAAAAAGGTGCCAATGCAGGCAGAAGTCCAGTACAAAAAGGCAGCTTGAAGCGCAGGGAGAAATAGAAGGAGTGAGTAAGAGAGGGGGGGAGCGAGCTCAACGGAGCTCTGTCGGGACAGCTGTGAACTTCTTTGTGGGCAATAAAAGGTACCAGTGCAAGCAGGAGCCCAGTACAAAAGGGTGGCCTGCAGCACTGGGGGACACAGAATGAGCGAGTGAGAGAGGGGGAGTAAGCAAGCTCAACAGAGCTTTGTGGAACTACTGCGGATTTCTTTGTGAGCAGAAAAAGGCGCCAATGCAGGCAGGAGCCCAGTACAAAAGAGCAGCCTACAGTGCCGGGAGAAACAGAATGAGTGAGTGAGAGAGGGGGAGTGAGCAAGCTCAACAGAGCTTTGTCGGAACTACTGCGGATTTCTTTGTGAGCAGAAAAAGGCACCAATGCAGGCAGGAGCCCAGTACAAAAGGGCAGCCTGCAGTGCCGGGAGAAACAGAAAGAGCGAGTGAGAGATGGGGGAGTGGGCGAGCTCAGTGAAGCTGTGCCTGGACTTTAGAGTTGTCCACCATCCCACCCAGGGTCCTTTGTGGTCCTTTATTAGAGCAAGGTCTCTGGGGTGGAGCAAAGCAATGATTGAATACGTTGAGGAGTGCTGTAATAATAAGATTTAGTTGTTCTGTTTATTTCTGTAACTGAGCTAAGTACTGAGCTATACTGTTATGATTGCTGCAATAATACATATTTATTTGTTCTGTTTGTTTCTCTAACTGAGGTGAGTAATACTTGGAGTGCAATAGGATTTCTAACTGGGCTAAGTGAAACTATATGACAGCTGAGAACAAAAAGTATGGTAGCTGAGGGGTGAAAAATGGACAAGGAGGCTTTAGGATTGCTACATTAATACAGTATCTAATGGATGAGATTTGAGACTGAATCACCTCAGTCGGCAAGGAGCCAGTAGAGGGACTAGTGTGGGGGAGGAATTTGAGTAAATAGGGGACTAACAGTCGTAGTAGGGTATAGAACCTAGGAGTAAGAGCCCGTAACATAAGTTGGGGGCCGAAGTGGGGCAGGTGCCACATGTCAATAGGGCAGGCATCTTTGGAAGGGTGGTGGGGTGTACAGGGTATGGGTCCACCATGATCCTGGACTGGGCTTAGAGAATGGGGGGTGTATGGTCTGTAGACGTCAGGCTAGTTTGATGGAGGAACTGTGGAGTTTAGGGAGGAGTCTAAGTGGCAGGGCAGATGAGTATGGTAGGCATCCTGGCTGGGAGGGGAATGGGGATGGCAAGGAGAATGGGAAAGAACAACTAGGGACTGAAACTGACCCCAGTATCAGCGGCACTAGCAGAAAAGACAGGAGAAGGGAGAGGGTGTCTGAGGCGAGGGCGGCCTCCTGTTGGGGGAGGAAGAGACCACAAGGAGTACCAGGGAGAGAGAGAAGATGGCTGCGGGTAGGGAGGGACCAGGGATGGAACCAGGGGTGGCACAGAGGGGAACAAGTAGGAGTGGGGACCTGATGGGGGAAGAGATGTACGAGGGGTATCGAACTAGGAATAGATTCGAGCCTCTGCTATGGGAGAGAGAGGGAGAGCAGGAACATAGTGAAGAGGAGGACAAGCGGGGCATGAGAGAGATGGCAACAGCTAGGGGAAGAGATAGCAAGGACGAAAGGATAGAAGGGAGGCCTCCTGTTGCAGGAGGAAGAGACCACGAGTAGTACCAGGGGAGAGAGCAGATGGCTACAGGTAGGGAGGGACCAGGGGTGGCATGGAGGGGAGCAAGTAGGATGGGGAACTGATAGGGGGAAGAGATGTAGGAGGGGTATCAACTAGGAATAGATTTGAGCTTCTTCTATAGGAGAGAGAGGGGGAGCAGAAACATACTGAAGGGGGAGGACAAGCCGGGCATGAGAGGGATGGCAACAGCTAAGAGAAGAGATAGCAAGGGCAAAAGGGTAGAAGGTGGGCTAGTAAGGAAGGAGGGGGTGATGACTGGAGGAGAGAAGGCTACGGGAAGGGGGAAGGATGGGAGAGGCATCACTATCATGGTAGAAGAGAATAAGGGCTCTAAATCGACAACAGCTGAGATAGGAGAGTGGTTGGAAATCAGCAGGGGAGGAAGGGATGTTGACATGTGAAGCCCAGTAGGAAGTGGCAAGATTGGAAAGGGGTTCAAGGGGAATGGGAGGAATAAGGCAGAGAAACTGGGTGAAGCGGAAGTAGGGGGTACAGATACAGAAGTCACAGATGGTGCAGCTTCCTGGGGTAAGGGGCAGGGAAGATCAAATACTGGGGTGGTGGAAGGGGCATTAGAAGGGAAAGGGACTAAGGACGGGGTGGTACTCATTCTAGGGGATTGTATACTGATAGGGGTGAGATGGGGTGGAAAGGTAGAAGGCACAGCCGTATTTGGGTTGAAGCTATCCCTAGGTTGACTGCAGGAGGGGCAGAGCAGGCAATGCTCAAGTGTGCAACAAGGGGGGGAACAAACCTCATTTACTGTTGCATGTGGGTACAAACGACTTGGCGGGGGAGACTGTGGAAGTAGTGAGGGGGAGGTTAGAGTAGTTGGGCAAGCAGTGTGAGGGTGTGGAAGAGTCGATGGCATTTTCTGAGTTACTCCCCATACCATGTGCAAGCATGAGGAGGAAGGGTAGGATTGAGGAGTTCAACGAGAGGCAGAGGGATTGGTGCCACACCAAAAATTATGGGTTAGTGACTAACTGGGGTAGGATCTGGGGAAATAGTGACTTGTATTCAGTGGACAGGGTACACTTGAGCAGGAAGGGGAGGGCAGTATTAAAGGCAGTATTAGAGGGGTATATCTCTACTAAGGTGGATTTAAAATAGTGAGGGGCATGGCCAAAAGACTGAGGTTAGTAGAAAGGTCCGGACAGGGGAGCCTAATGAGCTCACCCCCCTAGACATAGGTAAAGGCAGAGGCATAATAACCTTGGGAGGGGGCAGGCAGAGTGGTCTGAGCATAATATAGAAGGCACCACCACCCTGTAAGAATAAGGAGGAGAAAGGGTGCGGACTACCTGGAGGAGGGACATAGGCCAAGGAGGAGATAAGTGAGGAGAAGGAGGGGTACGGGTGGCAGGTGGTCTCTCTCAACACAAGAAGCCTGGGGAACAAAACTGCAGAGCTTCAGACACTTCTTTCAGAGGGGAAGGTGGACACTGCTGCAGTGACAGAGACTTGGGCCATAGAGTACCATGATTGGGGCTTGGCAATCCCGGAATACAGGAGGGACTGGGTGGTTGGAAGGGGGGGTTGCACTCTATGTAAGGGAAGGGATTAAATGCATAAGGGATGAGGGAGAAGAGGAGAGGAGAGGACAGAGGCACTTTGGGTGCAGCTCCTGGACTCCAAGGGCAGGAAGCTGAGGCTGGGAGTGGTGTATAGACCACCAGCCCAATCCGGGACACTGGATGGGGAGTTGGCAGTACAGATAAGGAGGGTGTGTGGAAGGGGGAGTGTTGTGATAGTGGGGGATTTTAACCTACCACGGGTTGACTGGAGCACCCCATCACTAGCAGTACCAGGGAGCAGGTGCTCCTTAGTGCATAACAGGATGGCCTTCTCATGCAATTGGTAAGTGGGCCTACAAGGCTTGGTAGAACTCTGGACCTAGTAGACAAATAGGGATGTGCAAAAAAAATTTCCGCTGGTGGAATTCAAGCGAAAATCTGACTTTCGTTTCTGCGGAAGTTTGGAAATTTACTTCTGAACTTCCGCGGAAATTCCGCCCGCGGTCGCCACCCAATTCAGCTGCCCAGCTTGCCATGAAAAACCCAGTCAGGCCAGTCCTGTCGTGTTGCGATCCCTCCCCCCACTCCATCCCTGCCCAACAATTAATGCCCTGGTGGCTAGTGGTCCCTCTCCTCCCCTCCTCTCCACCTCACATGCCAAAAAAAGTAAAATTGTCCACAGGTATTCCTGTGTAGTAGCAAGAACAGACTGAAACCACATTTAGTGTTTTCCACCACTTCCTATAACATTTATTGTGCTAAAGTGCATAGTGCAGGACACGAACCACCATTCAGGAGAGCAGCCAGTAACACCTACCATTTCACCAGAATCGGCTGTTGTGGATGATCGGATCCCAAGTTGGCGTAGGGCGAGATCTGACCCCATCGTATTCATTGCATCTCTGGTCGAGGGGCATATCTGAAATCAACTAAAATGTGCACTGGGGATTTGGGCTCTTTTGTTTTGCCCTCTGTAGGATATTGTACTGTTCTCTTTCCAATCCTAATACCACTAGGATCATATGTGCCTGAGTTCCGCCCGATGCCAGTTGGGGTCTTGCACCTCGTGGTGTTATGGCATTTAACGAGAGTTAAGCCCCCCCATCCCCATCTCCGTCCGACCCGTACTTTTTAAAACAAATTCCCTGGTGGTCTAGTGGTTTGCCACACCCTCCTCATCCCCAATCCTCAGTCCCATTATTTCCCCGGTGGTCTAGTGCCCCCCACCCCAGCAGGTGTCCCACCACCCAGCGGCCAGATCCTACCCCCATTCCGAACCCAAGAACAAAATGAACTGCCACGCTTCCTTTAGATCAATCCTTGGTAAATATCCACTAAATATCATCTAAATAAACAAACATTTATAATTTCTTTTACTGCTTTTTATATTCACCTTTACTAGTGATTTGTTATTCCCATACTGGACTCTTTTCAATTGTATTCAAAAGAATAAATAGTGAAATGAAAAACTTTATTTGGTTAAAAACCTTTTTGGTTAATATTTATTTGTTGATAATTTATATTGATTTGTGTTTTTTTATGATTATCGGGCCCATATATTTGTTTGACTACCAGAGTCGATTTATGAAAGATATTTTGTTTAAAATTTTTTTTTCCAGGGATATAGAACATACTCACTTTGAAAATGTTTGAAATCTTTTTACTGTTCCCCAGAAGAAGCCTATTATTAGGTGAAAAGTTGGGACTATTTAAATAAAATAAATATTCAACTACTGAACATAGTGTGTAGAAGCGTCATTTCACTGGAACAGGCCAGACTCTCTGTTTGGATTTCTATTTACCAAAAATATGGCAAGCTCCACCATTATATATTTTGAACTCTTTCTGATTTATTGGGTGATTTCCCTGGACATCTGATTTTTTGGATCTGGTGGCATTCCTGGACAGTAATGGCCTCTAAGATCGGCGGCAACATGGGTTCGTCTCAGGGAGGTCTTGTCAAACCAACCTAACAGAGTATTGTGACTGGGTGACAAGGGAGTTGGACAGGGGCCATGTGGTACATGTCCTGTACTTGGACTTCAGTAAGGCCTTTGATACAGTGCCTCATGGGAGACTGGGGGGAAGCTGACGGCAGTGGTGGTGGGGAAAAAGCTGACTAAACGGATAGAGAACTGGTTACAGGGGAGGGTTCAGAGGGTGGTGGTGGTGGTGGGGAGCTCTCGGCACCCAGAGCAGTGACAAGCAGGGTGCCACAGGCCCAGTGCTATTTGGGCCTTTATCTCTGATACAGCACTTGAAGTGGTGAGCAGGGTTAGTCTGTTCGCACATTATACCAACTTGGGGTCGGTGGTGGACAAAGAGGATGGATGGAAAAACTGCAGAGGGACCTAATCAAACTAGAGACATGGTCGGTGGAGTGGCAGCTAGGATTCAATGCAAAGAAGTGTAAGGTGATGCACTTCAGGGCTAAGAACCAGAAGAGGAACTGTTGGTTGGGAATCAGAGAGGAGGAGAAGGACCTAGGGGTCTTGGTAACTGGGAGCATGAACAACTCAGCCCACTGCATGAGAACAGCAGTGAAGGCAAACAGGATGCTGTGGTGCATCGCAAGGGAGTTCTCATCCAGACACAGGGATGTGATCCTTCCTCTCTGCAGATCATTGGTCAGACCGCACCTAGAGTACTTTGTGCAATACGGAGGCTATACCTGAGGAGAGATATAAAGTTACTGGAGGGGGTGCAAAGGAGGGCAACAAAAATGTTAAAGGGGATGGAAGGAAAGGAATATGAAGTTAGGCTGAAGGACCTGAACATGTACACACTGGAGGAGAGGAGGGATAGGGGGGATATGATTGAAGCATTTAAATACCTGAGGGGGTAACTAAACCTATCACTGAGGGGGTGTTTAAACAGAGGAGTGGAAGAGAGATGAGCGGGCATGGACTAAGGTTGAAAGGGGGACGTTTCAAGAGGGAAATGAGGAGGCACTACATCTCTGAGAGGGTGGTGTCTAGTTGGAATGAGCTGCCAGAGGGGGTGGTAATATATATGACAGTCAATAGCTTTAAGGAGGAGTGGGATAAAGCAAGAGGAAGACTCGGGGGCAGGGGCTGGGACAAGCGGTGGAGGAACTGAGGGGAAGGAGCCTGGGGCAGCTGCAATCTAGGGTGCTAGCCGCACACTCGGGCAAACTTACATAGACTGATTGGTGTGTTCTGCTGGCAGATTTGTGTGTTCAAATGTAAAATCACAGTGACTCTATTCATGAGCAGATGTCTTAAAATGCCTATGTTGAAAATTTGGTGACAAATGTCCATAAAATGACTGTTACAAGCGTGCGTGATGCAGTTTCCATGCACCCTCATGACTTCGAAAATTTGTAGTATTTGCACTCCAGATTTTCAACATTGCCATTTTTATGTTTGCTTGTGAGCATATACAAGAAACATGATGTGGCAGCTTAGGAGAGAAGCAGGTTGTGGAGGAAAAGCACTGTGGTAGCCAACAGAGGCACTGCATTTGGGGGCTTGGCACTGGTGCACCAAAGGAGGCACAGTGTACTGATAATACTGGTCTCCAAAAGTGCCACTAAGTTGAAACATTTTTGCTGCAGCAATCAGGGGCTGCATCATCATTGCAGTGTCAGCCGTTCTGCTGCAATGAAGGAGCGACCTGTCATTGCTGGGCAGAACGTTGCCTATTGTAATATTGTTTGTGAACGTGGCAGCAAGTTGCCACCATATTCTCAAACAATATTACCCCCCATGCAAGGGGTTGCCAAACCCCCATTGGCATCATGTGCCCCCAAAACAATTTTTTTTTGCCGACAGGAGGCCCAATCCCCGTCAGCTTCATTTCCCCCCAGTGTAATTTGCCAGCGGGGGAGCCCACTCCCTGTCAGCATAGGTACACCCCTAAACCTTGGGTTAATGATGAGGGGGTGCCCAATTCCCCTCTGCTCTTGCCCACCCATGTGCCGTTGGGGGTGCCCAATCCCCCATCGGCTACAGCCCCCTCAAAAACACAGTCAAGTGGCATGCTGGGAGCCCACCCCAGCATACCAAATGCCCCTGTAAAAAAATAAAAGTCCCACGATGTTGTCTGTCCTGCTCCCTCCATGAACCCTGCCTCCCCACACACTCTCACCATATACTATCCTTCAGAGCACAGCGCAATGATCTTCAGTGGACAGGGAACATGTCTGCACTCTTCAAAGCTGACTGCAAACTGAGGAAATGCCGGTAAACTGTATAATGGCATAAATAGGGTTTTTTCAACTTTGGTGCATATCTCAGGCATTTTGGGGAATTTTGGCACCAAGTTTTCAACATGGAGTTATTGGGCCCCCTACTCATGAATTCAGCATCTGTCATGGCATTATTCGGTCCCAAAAGGTGATTTCACAGTCACTATGTGGAACCACCTTTCAGGACCGATTAACGAAACAACAGTGCCAGTGTTCATGAGGTGGGCTCTCAAAAAGTCTATGTTGCAAATTTGGTGGGAAAAATCCAAAAATGACTGTTTGACGAAAGGCAGCATTGAGCAGTTGCTACACGCCATAACTTCACAATTTGCAATATTGTCACTCCAGATTTTCAACATTGTCATTTTCCACACCTCCTTATAAACAGTACAGCAGTCATTTCACATCTTGGCTATGTGTTTTCATACTTCGGCTCAGAATAGCCGGTCGCTGTGAGAAATCAGTGTTTGGGACACATTAAGAAAATCACAGTGACACTGTTCATGAGCAGAGGTCCTAAAATGTCTATGTTGAAAATTTTGTGACGAAAGTCCATAAAGTTACTGTGTTACGAGCGTGCATTGCACAGTTTCCACGCACGCTCGTAACTTTGCAAATTTGTTATATTTTCACTACAGATTTTTAATATTGCCATTTTTCTACACCTCCTTATGAACAGTACATCTGTCATTTTTCACATCCTGCCCAAAATGTGTTTTTGTACTTCCGTCACAGAATAGCATGCTCGCTGTGGGAAATCAGTGTTCGGTACACATTAAGAAAGTCACAGTGACACTGTTAATGAGCAGAGGTCCTAAAATGCCTGTGTTGAAAATTTGGTGATGAAAGTCCATAAAATGACTGTGTTACGCACATGCACTGCACAGTTTCCACGTATGCTCGGAAGTGCGAGAATTTTTACTAGTCCCACTACAGATTTTCAACATTGCCATCTCTTCACACCTCCGTATGGATGGTACAGCTGTCATTCTGTGCTTATTGGCCTTCCCTACAGACATACGTCTTGCTTAACTCCTGCTGCCCTGAGTATTGCAGTGCAAAGCTCGATTCTCTCCATCATTGACTATGGCCTCATTATTTATGGTACGGCCACAACTACTGCCCTTAGACATATCTCTACCATGCTCAACAAAGCATGTCGTCTAGTCACTGGATCTAACCGCCAAACACGCACATGTGACCTCTACGCACAGTCAGGATGGCTACAACTATCTAATCACATAAAATATCAAACCTGCATAATGGCCAAAAGGATCACAATGGGCCTGGCTCCACCAGCCCCAGTAGTAACTCCCATCACACAAGAGGCTCTGACTCCCAACGCCTGAAGATCCCTCACTGCAGAACCTCCTTGGGTCAACGCTCTTTTGCCTACCAGGCACCTTTTTGGTGGAATAACCTCAACACTGACTTCTCCTCCACCCCAAAACTAGGACCTTTTAAATCAAGTCTCCGACTCCACCTCGCAGCCTCTAGCACCTGCGACTGATGTACCTAGTGGGATCTCCCATCTCTGCTCAGCAGTCCATGCCTCCTTGCCTCTTGCTGTTTCCACTCCCTTCCTGCCTTTATCTTTCACTACCATCAACCCTCTATTCACCCCTCCCTGCTACTCTTCTTTTCCTTTATCCTGAGTGACAACTGCCCTTAGCAAGCTCTACCTATAATTAAGTTTTGCAACTGTATGTTAAATCTGCTGCTTTATTTTGCTTTATCACCTGTCTTGTAGTCCAATGCACTATGCCCAATTATGTACCAATATATTGTATTGTCTCTGACGTGGAACCTTTGCAAAAGAGCCTTGGCTCAAAGGTATTTGTAATCCTAGATGAAATAAATAAATAAATGAATTCTTCATAATCACACTGCCACTCTTCATGAGAAGAGGCCCCAAATGCTTTCATGAGGTGGGGTCACAAAAAGGCCATGTTGAAAATTTGTAGTGCAAATACTAACAAACGCCCAGGGAGTTAGGGTTTCTAACCATAACATCCCACCCTGTACAGACTGACAGGCATTGGGGTGTGCCTTTGGATTGCTGACTTTACTGCTCATGCCATCCCCTTCCACTCCCCCACCCAGTGGCAGGCATCGAGGTGTACCTTGGACTCTTCAGCCCCAGAGTTCACCCCATTCTCTTATGCTGTGCCTATTTCAGCATATGTCCTTATGGAATGGGGTGACTGTAAAGCCAAACACCCCAAGACACACCTCAACACGTATTGGTGTCTGCAGAATAGGGTGAGGTGACATAGCATGAATGTCATGGGTGACAACCCAAACACTTGCCCCAATGCCTGTCTATCTCTACAGGATGGAGGTGGGGTTGGCGTGAAGTTCAATACTTCACTGTCATTTCTATTCTGCATCTGTCTAACTCCTGCTTTTCCAAATGCTAATACCAGCAAACAAACATTCGGCATTGACAAATGCTTATTTAAGACCTCCTTATGAACAGTACAGCTGTCATTTTTCACATCCTGCCCGAAATATGCATTTATACATCTGGCGCAGAATACTACGGTTGCTGTGGGAAATCAATGTTTGGGACAGATTAAGAAAATCATAGTGACAGTGTTCATGAGCAAAGGTCACAAAATGCCTATGTTGAAAATTTGGTGAAATAATTCCACTAAATGACTGTGTTACACACATGCATTGTGCAGTTTCCACGTATGCTCAGAAGTTTGAGCATTTTTAATACTTTCACTACAGATTTTCAACATTGCCATTGTCACACTTGGACAGCTGGTTCTGATCCATGTATCATTTTTTTTGTAAATAAAAAAAATGTGTGATGGACTGTCTGTCAGGAGGAAATGCTGGCTTGCTGAAATTGACACATCACCCCCCTCCCCCTGGGATAAGTTCAAAAGACAGGAGGTAGTTTAAACTGCAGATATTTAAAATGCAATTCCCTTGTCAATTTGCTTTGAAGCCAGGAACCAATATATCCTTTTTATAATGCCCTCAGGGAAATCCTTTGATTTGCACTAGGTGTCATAAGAAAAAGGGACCTAGGCATGTGTTTTGGGTATCTTCCCAGGAAGCCAGCGAATTACATCAAAGAGGCTTTGATGTCTGGGTAAAGCAGGTGCCAGACTAAATTAGGAAAGTCCAATAAGCATTTGCTTGGAGTATACAGTGAATTACATCAAAGAGACTTTTGATGTCTGGGTGAAGCAGATCACAGACCGGTTTTGACCAGTCACATAAACAGAGGCGAGTCATTATGTCACCTAGTATTTTTTTAAATATCTTAGTAGGACATCCTGTGTTATAAAAAATACATTTTAATTCACCAAGGCGGAGTTAGGTAACCTCAGAGAGAAGGCCGGCTCAAGACTGCTTTTAAAAATACTGAGCAGACCTTACAGAGTTGACATTCATTGTCTGACTGAGAGAGAGAGGAACATCGAAGCACTGGAAGATTAAGAAAGTAAGAATACAATTAGCTAAGACCAGTCTGAGTGTATGGATTGTAGGAATTTGCACTTTTAAACCTGTTTTGTTTTTAAGGCTGTATGTGTTGGGATATCTTGTTCTGTATTTACTGTTTTGCTATTTTTTATCTATTTTAAAGTAAAGATATATATTTTAAAAACAGAAACTGCCTGGTTTGCCTTGAAACTTCTTTTTTTGTAAGTGAAGCTTAGATGGTTATAGTTGACACTGTGCATGCGCCTATTGTGGTACCAAACTGGGAAACAGAAAAGAGTTCTCTTGGTCCTACATAGAGTTCTAAGGGTTCATTTTGAAATACCTGGTTAGGTGCCAGTAGGCAAAGATATCTGGCCCCCCAAAGACAGAATTATCTGTGCCTGATAATTGGGCATGCTAACAAGAGGTTATCAGTTTGAATCCCTCCAGAACTTGGGACTAAGGTGACTCGAACCCATAAAACAGACAAGAGGGTCATCTTGTTCTGTTCACTGTTCACAATTCTACACTCAGAGGTTGGCACTTTGGGAGTAGAGGGCTGACCTGCTGAGTGAGTTTGTGACAGCCATCTCTTCACATCTTCCTATGAATGGTACAGCTGTCATTCTTCACATCCTGCCCGATCTGCGTTTCGTACATCTGGCACACAATGGCACGGTCACTGTGGAAACTCAAATTTTGGGACACATTGACAAAATCAGAGTGCCACTGTTCATGAGAAGAGGTCCCAAATGCTTTCATGAGGTGGGGGTCACAAAATGTGTACTACAAATACAAACACATGCCCGGGGCATTACAGTTTCTAACCATAACATCCCACCCTGTACAGACTGACAGGCATCAGGGGTGTGCCTTTGGATTGCCAACTGTAATGCTCATGCCATTCCAACCCCCCCACCCTGCAGCTACTGACAGGCATCAAGCTGTGCCTTGGAATCTTTGGCCCCACAGTTCACCCCATTCTATATTGCACCCATTTCAGCGTATGTCTTTATTGAGTGGGGTGACTGTAAAGCCGAACACACCAAGGCACACCTCAACACTTGTCAGTGTCTGCAGGATAGGATGAGGTGAAATGGCATGAACGTTATAGGCGACAACTCAAATGCATGCTCCAATGCCTGTCCGTCTCTGCAGGGTGGAGGTGGGGTTGGCGTGAAGTTCAATACTTCACTGCCATTCCTATTCTGCATCTGTCTAACTCCTGCATTTCCAATGCTAATACCAGTAAGCAAACATTTGGCATTGACAAGTCCTTGTTACTTTATTGATAATTATATCTGTAGGTATCTAGTTCCATGGATTAGCAATCCTCAGAGTAAAGACATTTTTTTTGTTTTACTGTTTTGAAAGGTTTTCCAGCAGTCTGTAATGGGTGATCTCTGCTTTCTGTGTCTGAACTTCTGAATTCTATTCCTATCTCTGACATGAGATAAGTCATTCATAATATCACACATCAACAGTAAGTCTCATCTTAATCTTCTTGTCTGTAATGACACAAGATTTAAAGATTCTAGACAGTCTTCATATGTTCTATTTTTTTAATCCATACATGTTTTTGGAAACCTTGTCTGTGTTTTTTCAAGATTTTACACTCTTCCTTTTTAAAGGGACACCAGCCATGGGATACATATTCTAGATGAGGTCTAACATAGGCCCTAAACAGGGGCATTAGCACTTTGGCGTCATCAGATATAATATTTTGCCCAATCACTGTTTACTTTACGTTAAAGGAAAACACTGGCAAAGACACAGCTTTCCTCAGACACTACATAAACTCTTAATTAGTGCTTTCAGACAGTAACAACTTTCTTTAATGATTTAAAACAGCTAGCCACAACTTCCACTTTCTGTTGCTGGCAGCCACCATCTCATGAGCAGCAGTGAGATTCCTGAGGTCACTGTATGTTAATATGTCTGTTTGACCTCTGCTATTGGTTGGCAGGACATATTAGCATACAGTGAGCTCAGGAAGCTCTCTACTACTCATGAGATGGTGGCTGCTAGCAATAGAAAGTGAAAGTTGAAGGCCACTGTTTAAAATCACTGAAAAAGCAATTAGCGGTAATTAAAAAAAATATTTACTGTCTGAAAGCACTAATCATGTATTTTTGTAGTGTTTTTGGTAAAGCTATGCCTTTTCCAGTGTTTTCCTTTAACCTCTCTCCTCCTCTTGAGTCTTGGCATCTTCACAACTGCTCTTCATATTGTTCTAAATACAGGTTATCCTCCTTCCCTCCTACCTGTTTGCCTGCCCCCTACCAGCTCGTCCTCCTACTCATACTCAGGTTTTAAATGTATAATTGTTACTGTCCATTGTATATTTTATCAGTGGGTGTACATTTCTATAAGTCCTTGCAAGACACCATAAAAATGAACTTTGGCTCAATGGTTATTTCATGAATAAACTTATTTTACTACTTACTACTACTATTTCCTCCATTACTTTGATCACTACTACTATTCCCTCCACTCCTCCGATGCATTCACTTCTTCATTCCCTCACTGTAAAAAATCTACTGGCCATTTGGTTTATCCTACCACTTTCCTTCTCTGTTGAATAGCATCCCTCTTCCTATCCATATCTCTTTCTCTAATCCCTCTATCAGGCCTCTCCTTTATGATCATTACTCTGCTTCTTGAATCTGCATCTAGCCCCTAGTCACCCTCTGGTTCTCCACTCCTCCATCTACTATCAGCTTAGTTAACTAATAATACTTAAAACAATTGTATATGATTTTGTTATGTATTTGCATTGACATCCCCTGTCCATTGATTTTTGCACTAATATATGTTGATCTTTTTAACGTTGGTTGCATTTGTAACTTTTGAACATCTTTGTTTTTGTGTATTTTTGTCTCCACACATATGATGCTTTGTTTTGCACTCTTTTTTTAATTTTAGCACACTATGTATATTTTCCACTCAATGTACTGTATTCTGTAACATTTCCAGTGCTCCCCCAACAAACTTACTCCAGGTCACCTGATAATGAGCTTCGGATCAGTTAAGTTTAGTAAGGGGTCCATCATAAGGGTCCACAAATATAAGCTGGCAGGATGAAAGTTTAAGATGAACATAAGGAAATACTTCTTCATGGAAAGAGTGGTAGAAAAGTGGAACTAACTGCCAGAGGAGCAGGTCAATGTTAAGATGGTTGTAAGTTTCAAGAGAGAGAGGAATAGACATATGGGACTGGTGAAGATGATGGGGAAGGGTTGGGGCTACACAGGGAATTAGGATAGTCCATGTGGAACTGAGGGAATGTAGATCTACTTAACGGCTTACCAGTGCCAGGCCCATGAGGATACAGGTACCCAACAGACTAGATCGACCATAAGTCTTTGTTTTCTGTCCATAAACATCTATGTTTCTGTGTTTCAGTGTGCCTATCAGTCACAAAGTTTAAAAAATAAACTAAATGAATAAAATTAAAACTTGCCCAAGGTCACACACTGAGGAAGTGGCTCTGGTGAGGTTTGAGCCTGGGTTTTCTGATTCCTAAGGCTGTACTTCAGCCTTAGGGCTAGAGATGTGCAAAATCCACCAACTTTGCCTCGCAAAACATTTCATGGACTACACTTAGTACGCAAAGCACAATCCACGAAATTCATAGATCATGGAGTGCAGGATCAAATGCAAAGTGTGGAGTTTTGCAGACAAAATTCCACACTGCACACACAAACTTTGCCCATAGACATGTAAAAAAACAAATATGAAGCCCTTGCTGGTGTCTTGTGTCCCCGCCCCCCACTGACCGCCAGCCACTCCTCCCATCACTTGCCAGTGGGCCACAATGTAAAAATGTATATATTTTTTTTTTTATTAAATTCCCCCTGGTGTTCCCCCCCACCACCAATCACAGGCCACAGTTGAACTAAAGAATCATAAGAACTCCAAAGCACAGGTCCTGCGCATCAAGTGAAGTGGTGCGCGAAGTGGTGCGCTAAACGGGCAGCCAGCCCAAAATTCATGTTTCCAAACTAAAGCACTCCAAGAACCACAAGGCAATTATTTAGACAACAAATGTTGTGTTTAATTTTCCACCAGTGTGAGCCTCTAGCACCTCGGCTACAAGCCTTCCAGGAGGTTAGAAATAAAGATTCCCAGCCCAGGCCCCCACACACCCCTGCCGATCGCTGGCCAGTTGGCCAAAATGTAAAAATATAACATACATTTTTTTAAATTCAGTCCCTTATGACTACTGAAACCCCCACACCCACCCACTCAAGGAGTGCCCCACCAGTGCCACAACACCACCCCGCTCCTCCCATCCCAATTTCACTCTGACAGGGTCACCGGCACAGCCCTCCACTCACCTCAACGGCCAGCAGCCAGACTGAGCTCTTAATGAATGAGTGCATGCTTGTTTGTACAAGCACATGCTCATTTATTGACAGCTCCAGCTTGTGGTCATTTTTAGTTGCTTTTTCAGGGGGAACAAGAAGGGGCTGCTCTGGTCACCCACGGAGGGGGATGGGGGAGAACAGCGATATGGACCCCTTCCGGGTCCACAACTCCATTATCCCCATTACCCCACCCGTTGGTGACTGGAGCAGTCCCCACCTGTTTTCTAGCCCCCTGAAAAAGCAACTAAAATAACCGTGAGCTGGAGCTGTCAATGAATGAGTGTGTGCTTGTACAAGCACGCACTCATTCATTAGGAGCTCAGTCAGGAGAACTTCCGGTGACATCACGGCTCTAGCAGGTTACTGAATCTGATAGCTCCCAGACCCAATATCCTTTAAATAACCCCCAGAGCTTTGAAAAAACAGAAAAAAAAAGCAAAAATGCCAGGAGGGGGTAAAGGAGATCATGGCGGAGCAAGGGTGGTGACCAGAGGCCAAAATAAAGTGGTGGATGCCAGTAGATTGTGACAAGACTCCTCGGATCAAAGCAGAAGCTGCTCGCCAGCCAGCTCGCATGCTACAGAGTATGGCGCAGATGGGGAGTCAGAACAATTAACCCGATCGAGATTTGAAACCATCTTGAGGGAAATACAAGCCTCACACTCTGAAAACAAATCTAAATTTAAAATTATCCAGCAAAAACTAACTAAACTGGAATCCAGACTAGTCACCATGGAGGAGAGAGTGGGGGAGGTGGAAGATGGTGCTCAGCAACTCACCTGTGTGGTGGAACTGCTCTTGATGCAATCAGCAGAACTTAGAGAGAAATGTATGGACCTTAAAGGAAGATCTCATCGAGAAAATCTAAGGCTCTGTGTTCTCCCAGAAGGTGCAGAGACTTCCCCAACAAATACCTTTATTGAAGATTTACTCCGAGACATCCTGGACCTCCCAGGTATCTACCAGCTCTCAGTAGAAAGGGCGCATCATTCGTTAGTACCTAAACCCACAGACCCCAAAGCTCGACCGCGATCTATAGTATTCAGACTCAGCTCCTACAAAGTGAAGGAGGACATACTTCATAGATTGTGGTCTAAAAAAGATCTCACAAAACTATCTGCTAAGCTGCATTTAGACCACAACTATCCACCAGAGTTCTAACAGCAGCGTCTGGAAATATGACCCACTCCTTAAGATTTTAAAAGACAAGAGCATCCATTTTCATACACCCTACCCAGCCAAATTATGAGTATTCTGGGAGTATTGAGTAAAGGTGTATTCCTCATTCACAAATGCCCGAGATGCCTTTAAGGAGAAAGGCCTTCCTGTGCCCAGCCTAGAGGGGAGAGGGAACCAAAAGTTTGCATCAAGGGAACCACAATGGCAGCAGAAGTTTCCCAAGAAGAGACAGGGAGGAAATGTCCTGACACCAGCAGATGCACAGAAACAATACAAGACCTCCTGAACAAGATGACGACTGCTTCTTAACAGAAAACAACATCATTGCAACAGAATAAGCGTTGAGTGTGAGTAATTTATATGTAAGGGCTACGACTTGTCTCCACAATGCGATTTGAAGGGTTTCAGAGTGGAGGGAGAGTGATAGGCCGAGTGACAGCTGCATATAAGATGTACTGCATTTTTCTACAGAACCGAGAAAAGTACTTGCAGGAAGATATAGATTGACTGTTGCCCTCCCTAGCATTGCTCTACCAGATTTAGAAGCCCAGAAAAACTGTTCTTTCCCTTGGAAGTATTGTTGTTGTGAGTTTACCAGAGGGAGAAGAAAAGGAGATATAGTTTTCAGCAACTAAAAGACAAGAAAAGAAAAATGTTTTTTCTTCTCCTTTTGAGAGACATGTGCTTCCTGCTCATAATGGGTTCACATGTCAGTCTTTTGGACAGTTGAATGTAATCTTTTCTTCACGCTATAGTTTTGGATATAGAATATGCCTCATGGATGCATCAAGCACGGTTTTGTTTTTCAGAGTAGAACCTGTCCTGTTCTTCATTTTTCTTTTTTTTCTTTCTTTCTTTTCTCTTTCTTAGAAAATAATTTTTGCTCTTCAAAGAACATTGCAAAAGTAATTATTTTTCATGCTCTTCTCACCGCTGCCATCTACAGAGCAAGTTGAGTCAATACGACCCTTATACTTTATTTTGGCAAAGGTGCTCTAATTGTTCCTGATTGCTTATGGGACTTGTTTCCCTGTTTACATGGAGTCTATACTGAAAAAATATTTTAGTCCCTCAGAGTTTGTTTTTTTTGATAAGCAGGGCATGCTCGTCCCTCCCCCCATAGTCTCTCTACATAACGAGCTGTATAAACCATTTTAACTGTTGGGTCTGGGGAGATATGAAGAATGAAGGTGAGATGTATAGAAAGCTGTGACGGAGGTGTGAAAGCACCTAATAACATGAGAGCCGATTGTCATTCTGGCTGTAGAAGAGGAATCTCCTTAAAGCGGATGTTCTTTATCCTCTTCTGCCTTACCATGTTAGATGGAAGGGCACAAAGGCCACAAGAATGTGACCTCCTACCTTGGAAGTGGATCTCAAGTGTAAATAAGTTATGTTATTGATTAGATTGTGTTAAAAGTTCTGGGCCATTATATAAAGACAAGGAATTGTTTATTGAAAAAAAATTTGGGCCATCTATGCTTGTTATGCCAGAAAGCAGAAATGAAAACACAGAGTTCAAAAACTAGTAGGAATCATAATCAGAAATATGGTGGATAATGGGTATACAGTGTGTACTTACAATGTCCATGGTTTGGCAAACCCTATTAAAGTAAAATTCTTTCATATATAAGGAGGTCAAGTGCGGACATTATTCTACTCCAAGAAATTCATCTCTCAAACATAGAACATAAAAAATTAAATAAATTTGGTTATTCCCAAATGATTACTTCTTCCTACAAAAATGGAAGGAGGAGAGGGGTAGCGATTCTAATACCAAAGAAGCTACAGTTTGAGTATCTGGATCATTTAACTGATAAGGAAGGGAGGTATGCCTTCTTAAAGGGAAGGTTAAATAGGGTCATCGTAACCATAGCCTCAATATACATCCCTCTGGGCTCCCCTTACGAGGTATACCATTCCATCTTCCTCACTTTGGTGCAGTGGGGAGAGGGACAGGTGATATGTGGGGGGATCTGAACATGACCTTTGACCCAGCACTGTACTACTCCTCCTCCTCCTCCTCCTCCCAAGCCTCCAAAAGGGAGCATAAAACTGCCAGACAAATATTATAACTGCTTAAAGAAATGGGCTATGCAGATAAATGGAGGGCTTTGAATGGAACACAGAAAAAATTGACTTACTATTCCTCAGCTCATGCTATATACTCCAGATTGGATTACTTGTTGGTTTCACAAGAAATAGTAAATAGTGTCCTTAAGACCTGGATGGAAGACATGGGGCCCGATTCTAAAAGCCCTGCATCTGACGCAAGGTGCTTGCACCAAACAGATATGGTGTAAGGAGCATCTTACATCCAGGGCAGCCTCCACGCAATTCACAAAGGTGGCCTGTGTCGAACGCAGGCTGCCTGCCTCAAACAGGTCCTGAACCACCCTTGCACCCAGTAACGGGCTGCAACAAGGTGCAATGGTGCCCTGCACTAGACGCAAGCAATCACAGCCCAGAGGAGTGATTCATAGACAGCGCCCAGAGGAGTAGAAACTAAGTCCCCATAGACCAGCATGGGCTGGCATAAGGGGACTTAGAAACTGCTGCCCTGTGTGCGCCGCTGGGTGCATAGTGGTGCGGGCACCCGCGCCCCACACCCTGATGTGCCCCACAACAGCAATCGCGGTGTGAATCCCCCACCAGCCCCCTGATGATGCCATCAGTGGCATACAGTGCACTCCCCCATTGGTGGTCTTGTGCCCTCCAACCCCTACCGCCTGCCTGTAGTGCCCTCGTCACCCCCAGCATCAGGCAGAGCCAGGGACCGGTGATGCCCTCCACACACTTCCACTGCCATGACTGGACTGCATGTGCAGCAGTCAGTCCCATGTGATGTTTGCCCCCCATGCAGTATGGGTCCCATAGATTTGGGGCACGTCTGTACTGGCATAGGGCACACTGGGTCGCAACGACACAAAGGGCCTGCGGCAACCCCTATCCATGCATCATGCGTTCGCTGCAAGGGCAGGGTTGCCACAGGCATGGGGACTTAGGCGCCAGTACCCCTCCCATATGGGTATCGGGTGCAGGGTCTCTGGCGCACAGGGCATTGGTGCAAGCTGCTGTTTACCGCAGCTTGTGCCGGACGGAGGCCCCTTTGAGAATCAAGCCCATGGTGTTATCTGACCATGCTGTTTTTTCAAAGTTAAAGGGTTTTTTTTTTCCAAAAAGAATATGATCTAGAGAATGAACCTCTATATATTAAGAGACCAGGAGGTAGTGGAAGAGACAAAAGATTTTATCAAACAGGCAATATTAGAAAATGATAATGCGGATACTAACCCCTTGATGTTATGGAACACTTTGAAGGCCCTACTTAGAGGCAAATTTATAGAAATTTCAGTCCGGAAAAAGAGAGACCGAGAAGCTAAAAGAGTAGCATTGACATAACAAATACAGCAACTAGAAGAATTACAACAACTGAAAATAGTGAGGCAAAGGACAAAAGAATTAAAACTACTGAAGTGGGAACTAAATAATTTACTTGATTATTATGTGGAGCAAAAACTAACCTATCTCTGCCAAACAAACTGTGATGGCAGCCCCAAATCCCTAAAAATATTGGCAGGGAGACTCAGGATGCAAAGAGCCAGGGCAACCATTATCTCTATAAGGCAGCATTCCCAACAAACGACCCTCAGTACTATTTCAGACATAATCAATGCATTTAAAACTTATTATAGAGACCTATATACTGCCATCGACCAGGTTGATAGAGAAAAAAATAGATAATTTCTTAGAAACTTTAAATCTACCAATCCTAACACACCAACAGAAAGAGAGGTTGACTGCCCCAAAGGCAACAGAAGAGATAAACACAGAATTGGGGCTGGTGAAGATGGGGAAGTGCCCGGGGTAGACGGTTTTCTAGGGGAAGTTTATAAATTATTTAGACAAGAACTGAATCCATTACTATATAGGGTGTTTAATTTTGTGTCTTCCAAAGAAATTGTCATCCCCCCCTCCTGGAATTGTGCAATAATTTCAGTTGTACCAAAGCTGGACAAGGACCCCACGAACTGTGCCTCCTATTGGCCTATATCGATCTTGAACACAGACTATAAGTTATTTATGGCCATACAGGCAAGGCATCTACAACAGGTAATCCCTGATTTAACAAACCTTGATCAAACAGGGTTATTCCCAGGAGACAAGCCCAGGAAAACATCCGGCGGACTGCCTACCTAATTAATCATATTAATGAGTTAAAAATTCCTAGTTTGCTACTTAGTTTAGATGCAGAAAAAGCCTTTGATAAGGTTTCCTGGGTTTATCTGCGGCAGGTCCTTGTCGGCTTCAGTTTCCCCACCCCTTTCCTAAACATGTAATTTAAAATTTACAGCAAGCCCCAGAGATTTGTAAGGGCCAATGGGCATTTCTCAGCAAGCTTTGCGTTACAGAGAGGGACATGTCAAGGCTGCCTGCTTTCACCATTGCTCTGTGTCCTGTACATACAACCCCTTGCATAGAGTATTAGACAACACAGGGGAATTGCGGGAGTTAAGCTTGCGGTGATAGAACATAAACTGGACACCGATGATGTGTTGATTTATATGACTGACCTTTCCTTGACCTTAATGCTCTCCTTGATGCCCTATTTCAACAACTAGAACAATTTACTACTTTACCTGGGTATACCTTAAATAGATCCAAAACAGAAGTATTATTATTTCATTACGTTGTTCCCCCAGATATAAGGAATACATTTCCCATGAAATAGGCCATACAAGCAATTAAATACATAGGTATAAGGGTGGCCGCAGATCCCAAACAACTGTTTCAACTGAATTATCTTCCACTGATTCAAAAACTAAAGGTGGACCTAAGACACTGGCACCTGTTGCCACTGTCCTTCTATCACAGAGTATTGTCTACAAAAATGAATGCATTACCTAGACTTATATTAATTTCAGACAGTACCATGTTTGGTTACAACAAGGGAATTGATGAAGTGGCAATCTATGCTAGTAAAATATATATGGCAATATAAAAGACCTAGAGTGTGACAGGATCTTTTAATTTTACCAAAGAAAATTGGAGGCCTTGCCTTTCCATACCTCCTTTCTACTCGACAGCGACCGAGATGAAACTAGCAGCATTATGGGGAAATGTCAAATACGCTGCCCACTGGAAAACAATAGATTTGCATAGACCATCAACTAAACCTTTACATGCAGTGATATTTAATCCACAATATCTCCCAGAAATTAAAGCACAGGTCCCAATGTAGACTGGAGTGATAATAGAGGGTTGGAGTAGGGGCACCATGTATAGAAGTACTAAATTATAAACGTGGAAGTATAGATGGTGCATATACGAACTGAGTTTGCACCGGCGAAGATCGATAGGTGGTATCATAAACAAGCATTATAGGGATTTTATGCCTCATGGCAACTCCTCAATTGTGAGAATGTGATTACTTTTGAACAGGCCAGACAACGTTTTAAATGGGAACTGTTTGATCAACTGCGTTACTTTCAGATGAGAGATTATATTAAAGGGCAAATAAGATATGTCAACATTCAAACATACCTCATTATAGAAGATTTACCCTTGATGCCCATTTGGACATCCAGGGGAGATGAACATGCTCTAACCTTGTTATATCAATCCTTAATAGCACAGAAAACTCATAAAATTGAAATCTTATGCTCCCGATGGGAGAGGGAGAGACCTGGGTAAGGCATTTACTGAACAACAGTGGCAAAAAGCATGCAGAATGGTGTGGTTGACCACTTCCTCTCTTGTCTGGCGGAAGTATTCCTGGAAGATCAGGACCCATTTTTTTCTGGTTGCTGATTTTCTGTCCAGATGGTCTCTGGGGAGCTCCCGAGATGCTGGAGGGAGTGTGGAGAGGATAGGGCCTCACATGCGTATATATTTATATTTTGCTCAAAGTTAGGTAACTACTGGAAAGAAATTAATGAGCACATTAACATTGTACTAAACATTTCAGGTGGTATGGATCTTGAAGCACTGATGATAGGCCTCCCACCTCGTTCTGTCAAGGGAGGAGATTCATTATACCTCTGGGCCATATTACAGATAGCGGCCTTTAAAGCCATTACTAGACAATGGCTAAAGATAGATCCCCCTATAAAAGAGGACTGGCTACAAATAGTACAATATATAAAGGACTGTGAGAAAGTCTCCTTTGATTTACAGCAAAAATCGAAGAAGTACATCAGTCGTTGGACTAGATGGGAACTAGCAGGATTTTGTTCTTAGGGATCTCAGTCCATTTTGTCTGAATGTAAGAATTACACTTGACTTGATTAAACCTTAGGTTAGAAATAAATGCAGGTTTTTGTGGTTATTGATGTTTACAATTTTAGCATAGATTCCAGGAGTGTAATTTGGATAGATTGTCATTATGTTTCACCTCCTAGGTTTAGTATAGGGTATGGTCACTAATTGGGTTAAACAAGAAATCTGAAAGAAAGTTATTGGCAAACAAGCAAATGACTTAATAAGTAACATTATTAGAGTAGAAATGAGAAAATGAAGATAAAGGAATGGAAAATATATGTTTTTAATATGTCCTTTTGTTTTTGTAGGCCCAGCTGTTTATAGTTACTAATTGTATTAATTAATGGAGTACAAGGGGAATAGTTATTTTCCTCACTGTTTTTTCTTATCCAGTATGTGAACTTTATAAAATGTTATAATATATAGTACAAAAGTTACATAAAAATGTAATATATGATTGTTCAGCTAGGTATAATGGAACTGCAAAGATATGTAAAATGTATAAGTTTAATCAAGAAAATCAATAAAAGAAGTATAAAAAAAGCAAAAGAGTTCTGTCAGGCTGCCGGCCATGGAGCTGAGTAGAGGGCTGTGCCAGAGAGCATCGGGGTAGGATCAGAATGGGAGAGCGGTGTGGTGTGGTAGTAGTGGGGCATTCCCTGATGGGATGAGGTGTCCACTAGGCACCAGGGATTGAATTTACAAAAATATATTTTATATTTTTACATGGTTGCTGACTCAGTGTCCAGTGTTCGGCAGGTGTGTGTGTGGGAGCCTGGGGTCAGTTGTTAATTTCAACTGTGGCCCCTGATCAGTGGAGGAGGGGGGACCACCAGGGATTTATTTCATTAACTATATATATATATATATATATATATATTCATTGTGACGACTGCTCAATGATGTGGGGCCTCTAAACATCAGGGATTTGGGACATAACTTCTTCTTGCTTTGTGGATATTTTAAGTACAACTTGCACTTAAAAAACCCAAAAGGAAGGTGAAGTAACAAACTGTGAATTTCAGTGAAAGCCACAATTTTGCGAATTGATCTAAGGATGCAAATTTTGCAACTTCACTAAAACTTTGAAAGCGGAGTGAAACTTCGTTGCATCTCTACTTAGGACTACACTGTTTCTTACGATATTAAATCAGATTGTTGTTCAAATTCTCATGTCCTTCACCAGAAAGGATGTCATGCTTAATTTAATCAATACAAATATGAACTAGTATTTTGAACAACCTGATGTACTATCCAAAGATGGCAAATCAGACTGCAGATTCAGCTTTGGCTAACTTGTGCTAGAGGGTGAGACAGTTAGATCTGATGGTTTTAGTACAGAGCTTTGAACCTGGAGATGCAGGTTTGAATCCTGCAATTATCACTTACTCCTAAGAAAGTTACATCCAAGGGTTCACCCTCCCTGTTATTGCTATGAGCCCCATTTTCAGTACCAGCTGTTTATACAGTGCACCCATTGATGGCCAACTTCAGGGCAATAGTCAGACAGTTAGTGCGCTTTGACAGGAGCATGCTCCCTATCTGAATATGCGGTTGTGTCAGTCCTGCGCACAGTGGCTATGTATGGTGCTTACACAGCCCAGTACAGGAATATGTCCCAAAAGAGGGACTGGAGACTGCATCCCAAACAGTATATCATCATTGCTCCTGTGAGCCATATTCAGCCATCAGCATGCTAATATATCTATAGGGCATGAAGGCACTAAGAAGGCCATTTGCATGCCATTATGGGCTCATTAGCGTCACCATACAATGCTGCCATGCACAATTGCATGGAGGCATTGTGCTGAGCTGTACCAGCCCCCCATCACTGTATGTGTTCCTCCACATAATGAGTATAGCATATACCTAGTGTCTCATTGTCCCCCAACCCTAATTATGATACTGTTATCTCAAAATAATGCTTTTATAATATGCCTGCCATCCAATGGTTCCCCCCACACATCATCAGGGTACAGTTTCCTAAACATGTGTACTGCTGTTGAATATATCCCTGGCCTTTAGTGGTTACCCCACCCCAATCACTGTACATTTACTGCAAAATAATTACTCTATCATGTCCCTGGTGTCTAGTGGTCCTCCCACCCCCGTGATGAAACTGATGACCCCTCCCTGTGCCACCCAATCAGGACCCTCATCCCCCTGGCCCCCAGGTAACAAAGCCAGCATTGTTCTCTGTCTGGAGACATGACTGGCATAACCTCTTCAATTACCATCTCAGTAGGCTGCCATCTGAGTAACAGGGAGAGAGTGCACAACTACTGTAGAAATTACTGTTTCTACAGTAGGCACAGGCTCACTGAAGAAGAAGAATCAGCATTTATATAGCACTTTTCATACACAGTATTCCCAAAGCACTTGACAAGCAATGCTAGACTGGTAGTGAAGTGACTGAATGTATGGTGGCTGCCATGTCGCACATCATCACCCACACACAGCCTAGATAATTGCATGAACCGGTTTATGGGAATGGGGAATGTTGGCCAGGACACTGGGAATGTTCCCTACTCTTTGCGAAGAGTGCCCTGGGTTCTTTTACTTCCACCCGGACACCAACCAGAACAACACCAGGATGGGTAGAAGGGACCTCGGTTTAACGTCTTATCTGAAGGACGGCACACCCCAACAATACAGCACCCCCCAATACTGCACTCGGATGCCAATGATTTTTAGGTGCAAATCCAATCCCGGTGTGGGACAAGAGTTCACAACCATTTGGTCCAGAGGCGGGTGTGCTACCAACTGAGCCACACTGACACTGACTGTCACTTAGATCATGGCCAACTAAGGTGGTGAGCAGAGGGGCCTTGCTGCTCACTGTTCACAGGTGGGGCACAATGCCTATTTTTGTAAGGGGGGCCGGGGGATGGGGGTGGTGAGTCTTGAGTGGGCCAGATTGCAAGAATTTCAGTTGTGTGATCAGGGAGGGTGGGGGGACCAGTAGGCACCAATGATATGATAGATTGACAAGATGATTCACAGTCAACAGGGCAGATCTTATGAAGATCGCCCCAATGCACTGATCATGTACCCACTGGGGACCAGGTGAGAGGGGGGGATAAAAAAGAGACCTTCAAGTTCCTGAAGGTTACCCTCTACAAGCCAGACCTACTCTGCCTATCAGAGACTTGGTTGGAACCCACAGTTACTGACTCCTCCTGCCTGTTAGCCACTTACAAACTTATCCAGAGAGATAGAATCTCTTCCAAAAAGGGAGGTGGTGTTGCGATCTATTATAAAAAGAATTTAAATCTCTCTGTCCTCCCTACGGCTGACCTCCCCCACTGTGAGTCACTACATGCGATACTTACCTTGGGTACAAAAAGACTGCATATTGTATGTGCCTACAACCCCCTGAGCAGTGGCCTTACTGGTGCCATGGAACTACCTGAGTAGACATCACTGTCATATGGGTCAAACTAAATGATTTTTATGGGTGATATTAACTTAAACTGGCTGGGAAACTGCCAAACCAACTTTCTATTCCAAATCACACAATATAAGCTACATCAGCTAATTACTAAACCTACCAGGACAGCTATGTACACAAACTCTAGCACCCTAATTGATTGGGCCCTAACTAGTCAGCCTGAACACATACTGTACATACTGTTGGCATACTTGCTGATGCACTCACTGACCATTCCCCTATTTTCTGTCTATGGTCCCTGGCCTCCACTAACCCTACCCCGCCTCCAAAATATATCACCTTTAGGAACTTTTCAAGTTTAGATCCAGTACACTTTTAAATTGATGTCTCTCAAATTGACTGGAACAAACTATACAGAGCTAATGATGCCCAGTCAACCCTAGACTTCTTCCTTCATGAATTCTTGACACTCCAGGATATCCATACCACTTACTCCTCTAGCAGAGTGAAGGGACAACAAACAAGATGGTTAAAAAAGGACCTCATTTCCAAACTTAAAATGAGATATGAGCTGGAAACGTTTTAAATCCTCTGGACTTCCAGCTGACTATGACCTCTATAGGGCCCAATAAAAGAATGTAAAAAGCAAATACGACTTGCCAAAACAAATATTGCAAAAATCTTCTCACTGATGCTGGAGGGGAGCCTAGAAAATTCTGGACGCATGTTAGGTCCTTCCTGGTGTCTACCCAGTCCCCTACTCCAAATAACATGATCTTAAATGGGATCCACTGTAATGATCCATGGACAATTGCAAATTTCTTCAACCAACAATTTTCTGACCTGTCCAAATACACCTCAGCCTTCCACACTATGCAACCCCTAGGCATACACAATCCTTTCACTTCAAAGCCATCTCTAAGACAGAGGTACTAAAATTCGTAAACTCTATCTCAGACAATACTAGTACTGGCTCTGATGGTATTGAACCTAGACTTTTGAAGATAGCAGATACATTTATAGCCTCTCATCTTGCCAGAATCTTTACATTATCCCTCTGTCAGAGCCATGTGCCTGGTATCTGGAAAATTGCCAGAATCACTCAAGTATTCAAGAAAGGTGACTCTAAAGACCCTTCCAACTATAGACCCATTGCAAAATTATCTGTATTAAGCAAAATTCTTGAGAAGCTTGTAGCTAATCAAACCACTGCTTTCCTTCACAAAACAATCTTCTTTCCTCTGCCCAACATGATTTCCGAAAGGGCATAGCACCACCACCACAGCCCTGCTGAAATTCGCCACTGACTCCCTGTCTGCTGTGGATGCAGGCTTCCTCACAGGGGCAGTTTTTATAGATATGACCAAAGCATTTGATCTTGTTGACCACCCTATTCTTCTTTGCAACATTAAAGTCTATGGGTTTCTCGACGGGAGCTGTGGTCTGGTTCAGTAGTTATCTGTCAAACCTTGCCCAATTTGTGAAATACACTTCCACCCTCTCGAACCAGACTATTCTAAACATTGGGGTACCCCAGGGTTCAATTTTAGGGCCCCTTCTCTTCTCAATATTCATCAACAGCATTACCTTGGATCTCACCTCCTGTTCATTTCTCTTGTATGCGGATGATATTGTTCTATATGCTAGCTCCAAAAACTTGTCCAACATAAACTCGTCCCTCTCATCTGACTTCCATAAAACTCAAAACTGGCTATCCAACCACAAACTGGTCCTCAATGTAAAGAAACCCAAGTTATGTTGTTTGAGTCTGCTACCAAACTAAAATCCTGCAACAACAGAATCACGGTCTCCTGCCCTGGCTCCCCTCCAATAAATACAGTTACCTCATTCAAATATCTTGGGGTCAACCTTGATCAGTCTCTTGGCTTTGATCTCCATGTCAAATTCACTTGCAAATCAGCAAACTCTAAGCTAGGCATTGCCTATAGATCTAGCTATACACTTACTCCATCCGTGAGGCTGGCTGTTGCCCACGGCATCCTTCTACCAGCCCTGACTTATGGAGTCGTCACATATGCGGCCATACCTAAGTCCTCACTGTGTGCCTGGGACACCACCTATAATTACATTTGCCACTATGCCTCCTCATCCCCTAGGCTCTAACACCACTGCAAATTCTACTCAGACCTTAAAAGGCTGTCACCTACTGCACTGAGACTCTACTCAGTTGGCTCCCAAGTGGACAATGTTATTAGGGCACAATCTTCTGATAGTCTTGCGAGGCTACTGTCTCCTCAAACACCTTTCTATGGGCTATGCTCGGCTAACAAGTCCCTATTGCAAGTGCCGAAGTATAAAACCTCAAAAGGCTCCCAAGCTTTCTCCCACTATGCCCCACTGCAATGGAACACCCTACCATTAACACTTCACCAGGTGCCGTCCATGCACTCTTTAAAAAAGAGCTCCATGCCAGCCTATTTGCTTCAAACTGATGCACCTGTTTTCAACCCCCATGATCTCTCTCTCTGCCTACCTCCAAACTGCATACTGTGTTCTTACCGACTAACCTGTCTCTTTTGTTTTCCTCCTCCTCCTCCCCTCGATATGAATGGTTGCTTTTTATGTCCCTACCCACACCACTCCCTATTGCTCCATCCAGTGTAATGCCTTATCCTTTCTTCTCACAGGATGGCGGTGTTCCACCACAAACTGCCTCATAAGAAAGATTCGTTTTTCCTACCTCATTTCAATGGAAAAACTGTATTTGCTTAAACTTTGCACTTACTATGTACTCGCTAGGTTACTGTAACTTGTTGCTTAGCTCTTTCTATATGTTAAATAGCTGATTTTATGGTTTTGTATGCTTACTCTGCCCTACCTGTACTTTTGTCTTCACCATGTATACATTCTCAGCCAATTTGTAATTTGCTTTTCATGTATTTCATCAATCTTGTCTATGCAGTACTTGTAATGTTGTTGTGTTTTTTTCTCGTGTTGTAATCCTTCCAGGTCATGACTGAAAATAGTCATTCTATGGCTAGCTCACCTACCCTGTAAACAAAAACCAAATAAGCAAAATGAACCGAAGGGAACTATTTAGCAGTAGTACAGAGTCAAGAATCTGAGGTCACAAGTGGAAACTGACAGAGGGGTGGTTTAAGAGGGATGTGAGGAAGTTTTATTTTATTAGAAGGGGTGACAGAGTGATGGAACAGTTCCATCTGAGACAGTGGGCACCAAGACTGTACATGGCGTTAAGCATGGCTGGGACAGAGTGAAGTGTCTGTTGATTGTTCAGGTTGATAGCAGTAGGGAGGGAAGTGGGGGGGTGGATCAGGTGGGATAAAATCCCTGTATGCAAAATAGATCCCAGGGCAGACAGGGAACTCTGGTGCTATGGCCCTTTTGGAAACCATGTTGGGCAGAGGAGATAAGATTGTTTTTGTGAAGGAAAGCAGTGGTTTGAGTAGCTACAAGCTTCTCAAGAATTTTGCTTAATACAGATAATATTGCAATGGGTCTATAGTTGGAAGGGCCTTTAGAGTCACCTTCTTGAATACTGGAGAGACTACAGTAGATGGACCTTTGGACTTTTTCTGCCATAATTGTCTGTGTTTCTATAAATAATTTTTTGCAGCAAATTTATGGAGATGGTGGGGAACCACTAGACATGAAAGATATTTGTATGTGGAGGAAACTGTACTACAATGGGTGGGAGGTAGGGAACAACTAGATGCCAGAGTTATTTTTAAAGCATTATTTGGAAGGAACTGTACAGTGATCAGGGGGCAGGGGACCACTGAATGTCAGGGATATTATAAAAGCATTATTTACAGGGAAATGTACCCCAGTCAGGGCGGTGGAGGATCACTAGATGTCATGGATATGTTATACTCATTATGTGGAGGGACATGTACAGTAAATAGGGGGTACAGGGGGATGGTAGCAGGGACTGACTATTCCTGCTGTCAGTCTGCTATCTGGCACGTGGCAGGTGGGTGGGGTTATTTGTGCACCACTGTGGTAGTGAAAAGAGTAGCATTTTAAAAGCTCTAAACAGCACTGTGGTGGAGGCTGTTTAACACTTTCAAAAATGTTGAATATACCGCTTCATCCTGAATGCAAAGGGGATCCCTCATTTGCTTGAGTACAGCAGTATATTCTGTACATCTATGGTATCAGGTTAGTGCCACACACACTGGGGACCTCTGAATATGACCCTGTTCAATTGCATTATTCCCAGTAAGTGTGCCACTAGCGTGGCTAGTGTCAACCCTTACAGAAATATAGTTGTGCTGTGTACATGCAGAATGCATGCCACATGCTTAATTGTGCAATGTTTACATGCAGCTTGCATACACAAAGTGATCCTAAGCAAACCAGGTCTAAAAAGCAAATCAGATTTGCATGCTGCAAGCTTGACATGTGTGCAGCAGGTAAGCTGGTGTGAATATCTTCTAAAACTTACATCAAGTTCACGAGTTGCATGCTTGACATGAGTGCAGCTGTCCAGCTGGTGTGAACATCATTTAAACATCACATCAGGTTCACATGCTGCATGCTTTCCATATGTACAGCAGCTAAGCTGGTACTAATCTTCTTAAAAAATGCATCAGTTTCTATTTCTTATACAATTAGAGTCATTAAAATGCATTTTTATTTGGATTCCCATAAAAATTAGGTAAACTCATTAATTCTGATCCTTTTGCAGATTGTTTGAGCTTTTGATTGTTGTCATTAAATTGCCATTAATTTATAAAGTATTGTTTGTTTACTGCATTAAATGCCTAGGATATAGCCAGTCAACATCCCCCATTCCAGATGTATGAAGAAGGGCCTCTGTGTTGTGAAGCCTATCCTTTTTGTTTTGGACCATGCAAATCCCATATGCATATTTAGTGCTACAAATGTGTTTCTCCATGAATGTTTCAGCTCACTTACTTTCCCTTTGTCATTCTGTATTGAGCATATACATTATAGCCATGCTCAGCACTCTTTGTGCTGAGTAGGCTCTTGGAAGCATTCACCATACCTCACATTTTGCCACTGAAATGAGAGACATGGACTCTCAAAATGAAGGACAATGAGGAACATGAACCCATATGATGATCAGAGGTATATTGTTGCTACAGTTACACCGGTACAGTGAACCCCACAGCGAAACCCCCAGCATGCCTATATCGGCAGTGACAGGGGTTTTGCGTCAAGAGACTTTAGGGCAATGGGGGGTGTAAATATCTAACTCCACTGTCTGAGTGATACGAAGTTAGATATCTATAGTAGGGGGGCTGTGGGGGCACAGACCCCGCATAGGAGTGTGCAGGGGGTGCATCCTCCCTGCATTGTGCGTCATGGTGTTGCTGTCAGTTCAGGGTCACGTCACAGTTAGGGGTGTCAGAACACAGTGGAAACCATTGCATTAGTACCTGAGAATAAATTTCTACCATTAAGCAGTGGTGCCATTTAGGTAGGGCTGAGGCAGTTGCACCCCCCAGTATTTGTGCCTAGGTTGTTCTTATGATGTGGCAATAATGACATTAAATTTGGATTTAATCTTTTGTACAACAAGTGCCCACCTGGCCTGTGTGTGCTTATGCTGCAGGTACTCTCCAGACTCAACTGTGTCTGTATTGGGTTGTCCACTCTCTCCACCTATTAGTGCCGGCACAATCACATGTGATATGGATGAGCTCCAGCCAAGAAAGAGCACATGGGTTTTGCAAGTGTGATGCTGTCTTTCCTGCCACAGCATAGACAGACTGCACACTACAGCTTGTAGGAGTCAGTGAGGACTGAACTCACAATAGCAGTGTGCCAGCATATTTTTGTTGGTCAACTCTTAGTGAGTCTCCATCTCCCCTGGTATCTGAAGGGGCAGAGGGTGAGCTAGAAGCTAACTCAAGACTAGGCTACCTATTTACTCTACTAGGCTCGCCATGCAAAAAAACAGCACAGACCCCCACGGCAGCAAGCTAGGCTTAGCAGCAGTGGTGACAGCAGTGAGGTTGGCCTTCATAGGTCTTGATCAGTGCAGTGTGGCCATTGGTTCTAGCATCCAGCTTCTGGTGGAAGAAGAAAAGGGGAGCAGACTGAAAACTGGGCTGGTGGCACACTGTGCCAGGCTGTAGGTTCTGGCCAAATGGCCGGGTAAGTAAAAGTACATAATTTTTTTACAGAGGGATTGGGGAAGGAGGAAGGACTGAAATATTGATGTGTTTTTCATGTTTCATCACCTTTGGGTGGCTTCATGACCCATAAGGGATGGATATTGAATGGAATGGAGTTGGGGAGAAAAATTGTGACAAACTTCTTTTTTTGGGGGAAGGGCAGAACGTCAACCAGGAAAAAACTTGGTTACTAACTGGGTGGGTTTAAGCCCAAATGTTATGCACTGCTTTGGGGTATATACAGATGTATCTTATACTTTTGAAATTTTCCTGATTTGCATATCACTTTTCAGTCAAAATGAAGAAGTTGTACCTTTGAGAGATGTTACAGACATTCTAGAGCTGTCCTTTGCATTTACAGGCAGTTGAGCGGTATGCACATACTATTGAAGCCCAACTATATATATTTTTCCCAATTGTTTAACCAGGGGTGGCACACTAAGCTGAAAGCTTGTTTACAGGTGTGACCTGGGAGCACAGGGAAGTTAAGTGACTTGCTCAGTGTCACATAGTATGCAGGAGGGAACTGTGGGATTCAAACCCATGTCTCTAGATTTGCAGCTCAGAGCCTTAAACCAATGTGCTATACTGCCTCCTATTGTCAGGCTTATCCCCCACATGAAGCTGACCTCCACATCCCCATGCTCAGGCACACTATGACAAAGGAGACTGCAGGGGTGTGCACCATTAAAATGAATGTTTTTTTAATTACTATTTTATACATTATTCATGGAGAGTTGCAGATTAATGAAGGCCACCACTCAACTAACAAGGATCTTGTTAGTAGAACAGTGACCTTCATTATTCTTCAACTCACCATCATAATATATAAAATAGTAATAATAAATAAGTCCATTAATTTCAAGGGGATACGCCCCAGCACTCTGACCGATGGACATCATCTCTTAAAGACTCCTGCCTCTGGCTCCCTAGTACTCAAGTAAGAGGCTTTTTACTTATATCTATATTTGGTGGGTTGTCTGTAGCAGTATGGCTGTACCCGCTACAGTGTGTGTGCATGGGGGTGGAGGAATGGCCATGTGGGTATGCATCAATATATTGCTACTTTTGTGTTTGCACCTTAAAGTCTGTTTGCATTGAAGCATTCAAAACTATGAAGAGAAAATAGGAGTACAGGCCAGACAGAAGTAATTAAGTGGTTTTGTGGGTAAGTTTGTGTATTGGGGTGGGAAAAAACACGTTTCCATAGGTATGTGTACTACAGCTCAACTGTGAAACTGAGATTAGTTACAGAAGAAAAAGAAAACAGAAAAGCATAACAGTGCATGCAGATGTAGTCAGATACAATATGTATTGAAGTACAAGCAAGTTATATGCATGCAGATAGTATGGCTTAGTGATTAAAGGCAATGAACTGCAATCCAGGAGATTTAGAAGCACGAAGATCTGGGTTTGAATCTCATCAACCTCCACTAGTGTATGGTGTGATCCCGAGCAAATCACATAACTTTTACATGTGCAGTTATCAGTGACCAATTGTATTTTGTATGCATGCCACATGCATGCACTCTTTCCCAATTTAACATAAAAATCATGGTTTCCACACTTGCTGCTGCAAGCTTGCCATCGGTCCCTATTTAAAATTTAAATCATACTTGCAGCATGCATATCACTGGGGTAGTTTTATGTGTGCAGCATGAAAACATTTCATATAATTATTTCTGTAAGGGAAGCTAACCTTTTGAAAATGGGACCTATATGATCTCTCCCTGTGCTGTCTGAGTATCCATATGCATCTAATGGCAGTGATAATTTTTCTCTATCAGGATTGTATAGTGCTGTGGGATATTGTTTGTATTGAAAGTGCCATATACCGTAAAATCAGATTCCTATCTTTCTTTTTTCTTCCACACCACACAAAAGCAATATAACTAAAATTACAATATTTGAAAGGCTACTACATGTTGCATCAGAAGCCAACAACGTTAATGTCATTGAACAATTCCCCATATCTGTAGAGCTGGCAAAAATCTTAGATCACAAAAAAGAAACTTGAGTCTGATCTGGGAAGACATCTGAAATGGCATTGCAAGTTTGCGTAAATATAAATCTGCATGAAAATATCAAAGACCTGCAACATAGACAAGCCATGGGTAACTAATCACTACAGAGATTATCACAAAAGAAAACAGAGCTTGCAAGATAAGCAACATACATTAAAGAAGTAGCTGTGGAACATGATACTGTGCCTAAGGAGACTAGATTCCTAATAACCTCAGTGCCAGCTGAAATACTTTCAGCACTGTGACCCCTAGAATTGCTGGAGGAAAAAACTTTACAAAAGCCCCATTAGACAAGATACAAACCACTTCCATAAATCATTTAATTTACTTGTTATAATTTATCAAGCACTCTTTCTTAGGTCTCAGCTGGCTTACGGAAAAGCAAACACATTCAATGCCCAACACAAAAGCAGCTGTTTGCTGCCATATGTCTAGCACATTTTATGGCAATATATAAAGTTCTTTTGCACTTTTTCAATCTACAGAGTGCTGTGGTCTGTCACTAAAGAGAAACAAAGTAGTACATGTTGGGATGCCGGACTGTAGTTTGATGGGGTAAGTACTAGATTTTTCTGCAGATTAAGAGTTATGTACATAATTTTGAAAGGGTAGCAGTATATGTCTCCAAATATTATCAAATATGTGTCTACAATAAAACTTTTTTTTAAATGGCTTTAAAGTGTAAATACATGTTACAGTTTTGCATATGCTCCACAAGCAGAGAGCTTCTACAGTGAAAGCTGGATGACCGAGTGATCACAGTCTAGATGAAGCAATTGCTAAAAGGCTTTGGCCTCATGACTGAAGAGGGCAGAGCACAGCATAAAGGGGTCAGACATTCTGGGGAGACATTAGAATCAGTCCATTAGATATAGAGGCTTGGATATTCAGACTGTGCCACAAAGTAGCACAATAGCAAGAGCAGGCGCAAGTGCAGTGCGCCCATGTGCAACATGCACGATATTCAAACATAGTGCAGGCCAAGGTGTGCTTGTGCAACACAACTGAATATCATGCCAGCTGTGCCATGGCACAACTAGGGATGCACAGTGGTGCAGGGCTGATGCGCAGTAGAACAACTAGGAATGCGCAGGGACAGGGACAGGATGCAAGGGTGCACCACCCATGGAAGCCATGGGCGGAGGAGCATGCAGCAGACCAGACAGCTCCCCCCGCACCCCATGAACTGCACAACCTGTGGTGAGCTGGATGAACCACAAGCCCATGAACACCAGCACCGAATCCACAGCTGGGGCAAGGTGCTCCAGCACACCCCCTGGCAAGCAGTGACTGCAACTCAAGGAGGGCCGGCCACCCAGTGCCACCCCATCCGATCAATGCAGAGCACACCCTGCACAGCGATCTCCAGACACCCTGCCCAGGAGCAACACCCAACAGTGCATGGCACCGAATGCATGCCACCACCCCCACTGTGACAATGCAACCCTGTGCACCATGGAGCCATGCATGGCAGCCCCACCATGAGCACCCCACAGTGGGCGGCACCAGCCACCAACACAACAACTGCAGACACAGTGCCTCCCTGCATGGCCCCCCCATGGCACAGCAGAGAGTCGACCCCAAGGCGGTACCCAAGGGACCCCGCATGTGACAAGGCCTGCCCTGGACCCCACCACCAGCAGGACAGCACCCTGTACACCCACCCAAGCACACACCCTGTCCCAGCACTGGCCCCAACAGCCAGCACAGCCACCCACAGTAGTGCATGGAGGCATGCGCCACACAGGATGCGACACAGGGCACAGACAAACACCCACCCAGACCCAAGGGCACCCCAACACAGGGACACAATAGCAGGGCAACAAATGCCTCTGGCGTGCGACCACTGATGCTGTGTACCCACGGCCTGCACCTCACCATGGCACAGGTGTACCAGCCATCCTGCACATGCACCATGAAGCTGTCCACCACCAGCATGTGGCTGGAGCACAAGTGACAGATATCAGACCACAGACCCTGCAACAGACACCAGCAACAGCATTGAGGGGGGACAACAACAGCATAGGCCACAGTGCCACCCGAGGCAGATGTGCACCACACTGGTGACAGGAGGCAAGCAGCCATTGTGCCATGGCCAGCATGGACAGCCACCAATGACATGCCAGCAGACCGCGTATGCCACAGACATGCAAGGGGCCATCTGCACGGGCCATGGACATACTGACAGGGGCATCAGGGACACAGTGCATGCACCAGGGACCACTGTACACAGGCACCCAATGCACAGAGAACAACACACATACCACAGACAGGGACCAAGTCCCCCAACCAAGCCATAGTCGGGTCCCTGCTGGACACACAAATGTCAAGGCCTCACCACCCCGATGCCATGCACACCACTGCAGCCAAGCACCAAAACCGCTGCAAATCAGAGACCACCACAATTGTCATAACAAATAAGTCTATATTACAGTACTTTAACAATATACAAAACAGAACAAAAAACTATGTACAATGTGGGGGAAGGGCTACATACCAGGTGGGGGTGGGCATGGGGCAAGGGTGTATAACTGGGAGTAGGATGAAGGGGTGTGAGGGTTAGTCCAGGGGGGAATGAACAGCAGGGGCATAGTGGGCCTAATTTCGACCCCTCTCCCTACTATGATATCAGTGTCTCCTCCTGTGATGCCGTCCTCCACCCTGCTCCATCCTTTGGAGCAGCTCCAGGGTGGCCCTCACCAGCTGCAGCAGCTCCTGGACACTCCGCTCCAGTGCAGTCCAGCATTGTCCACCTATGACAAGGGAGCAGAGTCATTATGCGTGACTGGCCAGACCCCTGCAGCCCACCCAGTGAGCACGGCATACAGCCGTGGGCCATGCCCCTGTGATGGTATGCGACCACCCACATTGTCCGCGCCCACTTGACTCACCTACCCAGGCACCCACAGCCATGCAGAATGCTGCACAGACCCACCGCCCATGTCCCACACAGCACCACCATGGCCATACAGTGACATGGCTATGCGGTGCAAAGGCAGTGGCACAGCCATGTACCCTGTGCATGCATGGACCACCTGCGATGCCCACCCACACATGCAGTGCCACAGGACAGTGCTGAGTGCACTGTGTGGTGTGCATGGCAGTGGGGCCAAGTGCTGGTGGCCATGCCCGGTCCCCAACCCTGCAACCCAGCATGCACAGATGTAAGAGATCACGGCACTCCTGCATCCAGGCCAGCAGGGTGCTGCTGGCCCATGGCCCCTCCACCGTGTCCCTGCTGCATTGGCAGTGCACCCACTTGGTCCTGCTCTGCCTGTACTCGGGCCTGCCTTGCTCTACGGTGCTCCTCCGGGCCTAGGGTGCAAACATGGAGAGGAAAACATCAGTACAAGCCAGTAGCAAAGCCCCCTTGGTATGTGCATGCCCACAGCCCAACTATGATGCACCCCACCACCACCACCCCACTAGATGGCCCCCACCCCATGAGAGGTGGACCTATACCCAGGCGATACCGGACAGATGGGCACTACCAGTGTTTGGATGGAGCACCTGCCTGGTCGTGGAATGGCACCTCACGGAGCGCATGCCTGCAGCGCCCCAGTCAGTCAGGTCAGGTCTGCTGTAGGTCGCCATACCTGTGATGACACTGCTCTGCTGTCCGGGCAATCCCAGTCACCTCCTTCAGGCCATTGGCCACCTCCTGCCACACAGCACTACATGGCCTGTCCAGGGGATCTTGCCCAAATAGGGCTCCAGCATGTGGCTCAACTAAGGCCACCAAATTAGCTAGCTCAATAGCGCTCCACACCTGCGCTCTCCTACAAGGCATCCTTCAGTTGGTATAACAATCAAAATGGCACTCTGTAGCGCACATGCCCAACATGAGGAGGCAGCGTGGTACTGTGCTGCCAGTCCCTATCGCGCTGTCACCGAACTGCACAATGGGTTGCACCCATGCGGATGCATGGCACCTAGCAGGCAAAGGTCGAACTGCAGGGTCAAGGGTCTGTCCATGCATGGAGTGCCACAAGCGTATTGGGATGCCCTGCGTGTAGCATAGTAGGGTGCTTGTGTGTGATGCCCTGCAGTGGCATACCACGCTGTAGCTCCATGGCACCTGTGGCGCACCAAGGCACGAGTGCCACACAGGCAAACAGCGCACTAGCACCACAGGCACAGTAGTGGCCTTGCCCTGCACTGCCTCCCATGCACAGCACATCAGCAGCACCACACGCGTCAGCATCAGCACCCCGGGCATGTGCTGTGCGGTGCCGATTGCACACATCACAGTGCTGCGCCATAGCCTGGACACGCTCACCAACATTGCTCAAGGCACAACAGCGTGATATTCAGCCATCATATGCAAATCAGCTCATCAGCCATTCCACGGCGCAATCACTGCATTATCACCCACTTACAGTTGCGCCTCACCTCATTTGCATGTGTTGCGCTATATAAATGCGACATGGGGCTGCAGAGGACATAGTTAGGTATTGCAGTCTATTGTGGAGGGTTGCATGCTGTTGGGATGTGGGGACTGTGGTTTGTGAGGGCTGAATGGGACTGCACAGTCCAAGGTAACACCTGTCATTACCAAAGGCTCGATCATGACTGAACGTGAGGAAGAGGAGGAACAGGGAAGGGGAGAAGGAGGAGGCCCAACTTCACCCAGGCTGAATCAGATGCCCTGTTCGAGGCATATCTTGACAGGGAACCACTGCTCAGTGGACAGCGGGGAACGCCACAGGCCCATGCTGTGGTGTGGGGTGAGGTGGCGTGTGCCGTGAACCAGCATGGCAGCCACCAGCGGTCCGTGCAGGAGTGTAAGAAGGTCGGCACAGACAGGAGGCAGATCAAAGACAAGGTGGCTGCCATCAGGGCTGCACGTGCTGCCACTGGTGGGGGCCAGCCGGATGTACCACACCTGACACCACAGGAGGAGCAGGTGGCCAGCAGCATGCGGCATTGTGCCATAGAGGGCATTCCTGGTGGTGGCTTCCAGACAGGTGGTAGACCATCACTGCATGATAGGTCCTGTGCTGTCACTGTGTGGGTGGTGGAGGGAATGCCACAGGGCAGGGCCGAGCCACTAACGCTAATGTGTTCCCTTACAGCTCCTGAGCGTCTACATGGGTCAGCGGTGGTGGGTGTGTCCACCGAGGAGGATGCCCTGGACACGGAGGATTGCCAATCCACCTCCACAGGTGTCCAAGGGACCGGACTAGTGCATACCTGCACGTCTGTCCAGACTGATGAGGGTGGTGCGGGTGCGGACGAGGCCCTGCCTGTGTCCCAGTGTGACAGCGCCCACAGTCTCCAGCATGCTGGGACATGGATTGGTGCCAGATCCAGCACCGATGATGATGGACCACATGTCCCGGACAGTGTTATGTGTGGGACACAGGATGGTCCCACAGCAGGCAATGGCACGGGCGTTGCCGTGGGTGGTGCCGCCATGGAGGCCTGCATAACAACACAGTCCCAGCTTGTGCCTGTATGCCCCAGTGGGGCAGCACTGGTGTACGTCCAGGGCGGTGGGGCTGTTGTAGCTGCTGTGGTGGTGCCAGTGAGCCCTGGTAATTGGGAGCTGGAGGGCAGCGCCAGCAGTCGGCCAAAGGTGACGGGGGGGACAGTGTCAGGGGTGATGGCAGTGCACTGCGTGTGGACATGCCCGGCATGGCTCTGGAGTCTGGCGCCCATCATCAAGGGGTGCTGGCCAGCAGGGCCAGGAACACCACGAGGGACAGCATGCCGGACTGGTGGATGACCTCTTCGATGAGCACAGCCGTCTACTCCAGGCTTCAGTAGATCAGCAGATGCGGCTCGTGATGGCGGCGGATGAACTCAGTGCGGTTCTGCGCCAGGCAGAGGAGCGGTGCAGCAGGGACCACGGTCTGCTCCCGGAAGAGATGGCCCGGCAGTGGGCGGATGTGACCGCTGCCAATGACAGGCAGACCAATGCATTGACAATTGTCATGGCGACATTGGGCACCCAGTTTGGTGCCCATCCACCAAAGACCCCAGGCAGTGTCATGTCCACCCCCTGTTCCCAGTGCCGTGCGACACCTGCTATGTCAACACCGGGTTTGGCTGTGGGCATACCGAGCACGCCTGGCGCGGGCATGTTCAGTGGGCTGCAGACCCCTGCATGAACACAGTCCCGTTTCACACAGTGTCACCCCTGGGGGACTGTCGGTGCCACCCATGAGGCCAATGGTCAGCCTGGCACGGCTAGCAGGTCTCGGTTGGGCCACCCACGCATCTGTGGCAGCCGTGGTATTGTGCCACATGACTGACCTGTCTCCCACCATGGCCAATGTCTGCTGCTGCCCTATGTGCAGTGTGGTGTCCATTGTGCAGTGCATGGGTGGGGTACCCAGCCCTGCACACACATGGTTCCTGTGCACACCCTCCTGGCTGCTGGCCACTGTGGCATGTGCATGATGATGCCTGTGTTGCACTGTCTGCCAGTGTGCAATGGTGCCCAGCATCTGAGGCACGCACAGTGACAGCCACTGGGCATGGTCATGTGTGGACCTGTGTGGGGGTGGGGGTGGCTATTGGGCTTGGCGTGCCATCTACCCCTTGTGCATGTCTTGTGATGTGTGTGCACATGTTGTGTTGAGCCCTGCCCATCCCTGATGCCATGTGCGGTGCCACACTCAGACCCATTCCCTTACCGCTGTCTGCCCCTGCTGTCCTGCCCTGCCTGTCTGTGGGCAGTGCCCTTGCCCTTGGTGGTTGCGCATGGCCCCGTGACCTACTTGTGTTGACCAAAGTGCTCTTCTGTAATGGTGTCCCGGTGCAGCTGTGACATCCAGATCAGATGGGGTCTCTTCACCTAGGTGGTAGCTGCCCATTACCAGCTGGACCGGTGTCCTTATCGTCCCCACTGCTGTCCCCCTCTTCGACCTCTACAGCTATCCCACAGTCAGTGGTCATGTTGTGCAGGATACAGCAGGCCAGGAATAGTCCACAGGCCTTTGAGGGGCTGTACTGTAGGGCACCACCAGATGTGTCCAGGCACCAGAACCATGCCTTCAGCATCCTGAACACCCACTCGATGACATTCCATGTTGTGGCATATGCCTCATTGTACCATAGCTGCGATGGAGTTGTGGGGTGCCGGTATGGTGTGAGCAGCCAGGGATGTAGCGGGTAACCACTGTCACCTGTGTGTAGAGGGTGGACATTAGAATGGTGGTCTGCATCGCTATGCCATGGGCCAACAAGGCCGGTACCCATGGCACCTCTGACTATGCACCCCCCCACGTCTGCTCATGTCGTCCTGCGTGATATGCATACTCACCCACTAGATGGCCAGTGGGGATGTCCCCACTCTCAAACCTGTGGCACAGTGCAGACTGGTGCCAGATGAAGGCATCGTGTGCTTCCCCAAGGTGTGTGGCACAGACATTGGTAATGTAGCCCCTGGCATCGCACACCACCTAGCAGTTTATGCTTGCGTACCCCTTGCGATTGATGTATGCCACTCCCTCCAGGGCAGGTGGCATGCAGATGGCCACATGGGTGCAGTCAATGGCCCCGAGCACACCAGGCAATCGTGCTACCCTGTGGAACTCCTGTATGTGTGCTGTGCACTCCACCTGTGTGCTGGGGAAATGGATGTACTCCGCAGCATGTGGCAGCAGTGTGCTGAGGAATTGTGTGAGTACGTGACACGGCCAACTGGGTTATGCCTGTTGTGTCCCCTGTTGGTCTCTGGAAGGTGCCCGTGGTGAGCAGGCACATGACGGCTGTCACCTTCATCTCCACTGACAGAGCATGGCTTCATCGTGTGGGTGCCTGCATCTTATCACTGCACAGGTCATAGAGCTGCCTCAGGATCATCCAGTTTAGGTGGTACCAGCCCACAATCTCTGTGTCAGAGTAGTGTTTGAAGCTGGTGAAGGCTCAGTACTGTCTGTTCTGGGCGTACCGCCAGCGGGCCTTCACAGCCACGCCCCTGCTGCCTGCCTTCTCACACCCTCATTACCGCCTCCATCTGGAAGGGGCACTGGCCATGTCCCTGGCTGGTGTTTCCCCCCCGGTGGCTGTTGTCCCCTTCCCCCGCTGTCCATTCCTGATACTCCCCCTGCACCGGGTACACCTCTGGCCTTTGGCTGTGGCTGTCCTGCCTCCTGCCACTGCCCTCAGTCCACTGTGGCACTCCACAGCCTTTGCTGCACAGTGGCACAGGCTCACCCACTCCTACCCTGTCTATGGCTCAGTTCTGGTGGGCCCTGTCCTGCTCCTGCCCAGTCCTGCATACTGCTTCCTTCTGTACCACCCTGGCTCTCTGTCACCACGCTCCCACCTCTGGCTTCCCTTTTGTGTTTTTGTGCCCTCTCTTGTTCCCTTTTTATTTTGGATTATTTCTGCTGTCACATAACTTCCACTTGCTCCTATTGCAGCGCATGCTGTTAGATACTCCTTACTACACATATTATTCATGGTTGCCCTACGGTTGCGCATGCATGCATTCATTACTATTGCACTCTGGCACATTGCTTATTGCACTGCACAGACATCTCCTGCTGAATATCGTGCAATGGCGCATTTCTGTACTTGTGCTGGCGCATCCCTGTTGCGCATGGCGCAACCCTTCTGAATATCCGGGCCATTGTACATTATAGAGAATACTGGATGGGCAACTGTGCACAACCAGCCTGTGCAGCCTGTTCTGATTCCCTCTGATCTCAAGAGTGAAGTTCAAGAGGTCCGAGGAATCAGAACTCTTCTGTGGCAGCACAGGCTGATTGTGCAAAGAGTTGCACATCCAGCATTTTTTATATTGCATAATACCCCAAACAGTCATTTTGCTGCTCATCTAAGATTTTTGGAAAACCACCACCACCATCCTAATAGTTAACTTTCTCTTTCAACTGTTAGACGAGCACACAGTGGTTTTCTTGTTAGAAAACAGGTGACTCATGGATTTATCAAAACAGTTGGAATGATGTTGTGCCACAAAAGGGTACAACCATATTTCATGACCTTTGAGCTTCAGTACAAGTTTCAGCTGGAATGGAAATCCAATCTGAATACAGCCTCCACTGGACAGCCTTCCTGCACAGCTCATGGAGCACAAATGTGATATGTTCTGTCATCCCAGTGAATGACAGAATACTGGCTGTTGTATTCTGTGCTAGCTGCAGGTGATTGGGTCAATTTGCAGTAAGACCCTTGAAGTCTGTTAAGGACATTTCACTATGTTCAGTTGTAGTGCTCTGTTCCTTTTCAAATAATATTGTCATCTGTGTCCAACTTTATGGTTTTTGGCCACATGAAAATATGATACAGTTTCACCATTGCAAATAGTGTTTTCCTTTGAAACTGTAAACTGAAATCTCTCTCTCTCACAGTCTGTTTTCTTATGATTGCCACCATATCCCTGTCTTTCAAGTCTGACAAACAGATCTGGTGAGCCTTCTTATCTTTCTTCAGGTATGACTCATTTTTTTCCATGATAAGTATTTTCTTTTATCAGGTTTCCCAAGTAAATTGCTATTTTTGGAAATGCTACCATGACTGAAACAACCTGGACAAAAAAAAAAAACTATGTTTCAGGAGGGCAGTTGTAATGCCACCTGTTTACAGCCCTGAAAAGTGTATCAAAATCCTTTAAACCACAGCCTTGAGTAACTTATTCCACTTATAAAAACGCATTTTGATATTGTAGTTTAATGCAATATACAGAAATGGTTGTTTAAATGCCATCAAGAAAGTGATTTTATTTCTAAAGAACAGACTGCAATAAACAGCCACCTTTAATATAACTGTGACAGGTTATGGTTGTTGGGTGCTCCTGATTGCAGGCTAAAACCCAGCTGTGTGAGGTCGCATCTATGCAAAATGATTCAATAAAAGGGGGGAGTATAGGTTCAATCCTGAGGGCTAAGTTATCAATGGTGAAATGCTGGCTCTAGTTAAAAAGGCTTAAAAAGTACTTGACCTGTTTTTACAGCCTGAGTAAGTTGAACAATTCACAGTGAACTTTAAGAGACCTTTCATATGAACTTATGTTTCTTGAGAGTGCCAACAAGGCTTTAAAGGACATGAAACCACAAAGATGTTGTTCCCCTAGGTTTTATGTGATATGGGTGAGTTTAAGTCACCAACCAATAAGAGTGACTAAAAAACTGCCCAACGTCAACACAGTGAGCAACTCAAGATTGATCGCTGCAAACAGTGATGGTCACAAAAGCAACCCAAACCAAATGGAAAAACACACTTTTTTATGTAGTGAATAGTCCTTTACTCCCCCCTTTGGGGGCAAGACTATACACCCGACTTAAATTATTACTCTGTTGGTGGGGGGACTTAGAAGTAATTAGTAAGCCAAGGGCAAAAATATTCCTTCTGCACCAAGACCTGAACCCAGAACCTCAAACTCCACAGGGAGTGACTCAAGCCACTATGCCAAATGGCCAGCTCAGTATAGTTTGGCCAAACAAATCACATATCTCATGTGAGCGAGTGCGGGTCACTGCTACACTTGCTCTAAAAGTACTTCTTGGAGTTTCCTTCTACTCCCTCTTTTTACAAGTGGTTTTATTGAGTTGCTCAAATTGAGTCGCTCAATAAAACACACTCATATCACTGTACACCCTCCCCTAAGTCCAAAGACGTATGCTGGATAGAAAATCTAATATTATCGAAATAGCCAACTGATTTTTTTGAACAGACATTCTTGCAGTCAGAACCTGAGCAACCAAAACCAGGAACAAAAGACCCTCCAATAGAACAATGACAAGTCTTAATACAAGATGTATCCAACTGAAATTGTCAAACACAATTTTTGGACCAGTGGAAGATCACGTCATTTTCCATAGAATTTTGTTTTCGATAAGACTGTGAGCTAAGGACAAACCATTGCATACCATTCTTACTTCTGCTACAATCTAGAATAATATTGACCTTGAGCATACATCACTGAGGCAAAGCTGCTGATGCAGTTCAGCTTCTGAATTTTTGTTTATAAAACTATAGCTAAAACTGTTTGTTTTCTTAGCTGTTATCTCTAGTACCCTGAAAGAAAGGAGCTACCCAAACCTTTTGGCAACTTATGAACATTGTCTGAGCTGAACTTTTCTAGGAAAGAAAGAAAAAGAAAGGAATGAAGGAAGGAAGGAAGAGAGAAGACAAAATTACTCACCTTAGTAATTGTGTTTCTTCTAATGGGAGTCTTGCTGTATTCTGACTTATTGCAGTTAACCCCAGCACTTGAACTGCTCCGGAGAGGATAGAGCTAAATTCTATGCAGAGCATAGAACGTTGAGCTCGAGCTCGGCTCAAACCTCTGTCTGCTGCACTTCAAAGTGTAATCATCAGATTCTTGTGAGCTAATATTAACTAACTAAACCCACTATGTGGAAACTGTAAAATTGTTACTAGCCAAATGGCAACTAAATATTTTGGATCCCCCAAAAGACTTAAGTCGAGAAATCCAAAATGAAAAACCAGGTAGTGAACACTTATGACTATTAAAATAACAAAACATAACCCACTCCCCATCTGTGCTCAAATGCACCCCTGGGGTGCAACACTGCACCTGCCAGCCCACTTCCCAAAAACAGGTTCTGAGAGGGGAGGCAGGGAAGGAGATCAGAATGCAGCAAGACTCCATTAGAAGAAACACAGTTACTAAGGTGAGTAATTTTTTAATGAAGTCTTACTGTATTCTGACTTATTGCAGACTACCAAGCAGTACCTCCATGGAGGTGGGAATCAAACCTACTTTGGGAAGAGGTTCTGCAGTACTGCTGTACCAAACTGAGCATCACTCCTAGCCTGGATATCCAGAGAGTAATGCTTGGTGAATGTATGGACTGTTCTCCAGGTGGCTGCTTTACAAATCTCTAGCAAGGGAATATCCCTGGCAGCAGCCAGGGAAACAGCTGTACCCCAGTCGAATGAGCCCTCAGGCCTGAGGGTGGTATTCTGCCTATCTTCTCATAGCAGAACTGTATACAAGAGATAATCCACCTGGCAATAGTTCTCTTAGTAGCAGGTTTGCCCTTTTCCACTTCCCCATAAATGAGGAACAACTGGAGGAAGTCAAACCTGTGTGCCTTAGTACGCTCAATGTAGTAGCTAAGGGCCCTCTTAACATCTAAATTGTGTAATCTTCTCTCTCCTGAAGAAGAATGGTCAGTGAAGAACACAGGGAGAGACATGGATTGGTTCAAATGAAAATCTGAAACCACTTTAGGTAAGAACTTCCTATTGGTTCTAAGGACCACCTTATCTCTATGGAATGAAATTAAGTCAGGCTCCATTGAAAGAGCTTGTAATTCACTGATACATCTGGCAGATGTAATAGCTACCAGGAACAGTTTTCCAAGTCAAGTACTTAAGCTCTGCTGAAGGCAAAGGCTCAAAGAGGGTTGCATAAGCTGAGCAATGCAAACATTAAGGTCCCAAGCAGGAGTAGGATCCCTAAAGGAGGATTGGTATGAAGCAATCCCTTGAAAAATGTACAGAAAACAGGATGGGATGCCAGTGAGAAGGGCTTTCCCATTGACAGAAAAGCAGAAACAGCTGACAAGCGTACCTTGAGGGTAGCTGGTCTAAGGTCTAGGCCATTAAAATGAACCATGTAATCCAGAACTGTAGACAATTCAGCAGTGTCTGGGGATATGTGCTTCTTGGAACACTAAATCCTAAATCTTTTCCATTTGGAGTTATAAGTTTTTCTGGTGGCAGGTTTTCAAGAGGCTTTGAGAATGTCCAGAACCCCTTGAGACAGATGCAAATTTGCATACTCTAACTCTTCAAGAGCCATGCCTTGAGATTGAGAGACCGAAGGTTGGATACCAAATCCTCCCCTGAGAAGAGGTTAACAGATTGTGATTCCTGGGAAGAGACAGGGGAAGATGGACTTCTAGGGACAGCAACAGGAGATACCAAGGCTGTCTGGCCCAATCTGGAGCAATCAGGATCACTTTGCAGGATTGTGACCTTATCTTGACCAGGACCTTGAACAGTAGAGGAAAAGGAGGGAAGGCATATAGAAATTTCCCTTCCCAATCCAGAATTAGAGCTTCCAGAGGGACTGAGCCCAAGACTGGGGGTCTGCCACAAAAGAGAGGAAGTTGGTGATTGTCTGGGGCTGCAAAGAGATCTATCTCTGGAGTGCCCCACCTTGAAAAAATCACTTTTAACACTAGGGGATCCAGGGGCCATCCATGATGGCCCTGGGAAATCCTGCTTATTGCATCTGCTAGCACATTGTCCTTTCCTGGAAGATGGACTGCTAAAATAGAGGTCTGTAGAGAATAAGCCAGGGACCATAATTTCATGGCTTCTGTGCACAAGGCCATAGACCAAGTGCCCCCCTTTTGTTGATATATCACATGGTGGTGGTGTTGTCTATTCTGACCTGAACCACCTTGTTCTGTACTGATTGAGAGAAGGCTTGCAGGGCCAGAAAAACTGCCCTGAGTTCCAGAAGGTTTATGTGGAGAAGAGACTCCTGAGTGGACCACTCCCAGGGTTGTGAGAGTCCCCAGGTGGGCTCCCCACCCCAGGAGAGAAGCATCTGTGGTTAGAACCACAGAATGAGACTGAGTGATGAATGGGACTCCTTGCCTGAGATTGTCCTGATCCTGCCACCATTGAATGGCCTGGATCAGGATCTGAGTTACTGGAACGAGTTTGGTTAGAAGATCTTTTTTTCTGAGACCAAAAAGCCCTCATGAAACTGAATGTCCCTCATTTGAAATCTGGCCCCTTGGACCACTGCCGTGGAAGCTGCCTTGTGGTCCAGAAGCTGAAGGAAGTGCCTTGCTGGTTGAAAAACCAGAACGTGGAAGGAGAAAGACAGTTCTAAGATGGCCCTTACTCTTTCCAGGGGAAGAAAAGTGCTTGCTTTGATAGTATCCAGCACTACCCCTATGAAAGTCAGAAGCTGTACTGGCTTGAAGGACTGACTTGGGAAGACTGAAAAGAAATCCTAGAGAAGTGAGCACTTGCTGGGTCACTTGCAGATCTGACTTGACTTGGTCTGAAAACTCACCCACAATGTGCCAGTCATCCAGGTATGGAAGTATGGAGATATTTTTCTCCTTAGAAAGGCCACTACTACTGCTAGGCATTTTGTAAACACTCTTGGAGCTGATGTTAGGCCAAAGGGCATTGCTTTGAACTGGTAATGGCCTGAAGGCAATTCGAACCTGAGGTACTTTCTGTGGGAGCACCTGATGGAAATGTGAAAGTAGGCATCTTTTAGGTCCAGGGAGGCTAGCCAGTCCCCTGGCCTTAGAGAGGGAAGGATTATTCCCAGAGTCACCATTTTGAACTTTGGTTTTAAAAGATGTTTGTTCAGGTATCTTAAGTCTAGGATGGGCCACTACTCTCCTGTCTTTTTCGGGGTAAGGAAGTACCTGGAGTACAGACCTTTACCCCTGTGCATTGTAGGAACCCTCTCTATGGCCTTTAAGGCCAGTAGAGATTAAACCTCTGCCTCTAGGGCAATGGTTTTGGAGATGTTTGCAGGTAGAAAGGACCTGACCTCAGCTTTGGAAATTTTTTTGAAGCTGAGGGCCAGTCCCTGGCTTACTACCTCCAGGACCCACATGTCTGAGGAAACAGACTTCCAGTCCTGGAAGTAGTAAGCCAGCCTGCCTCCTATAGGAATTTGGGAGCCGACCCGGTCTGACACATCAGGGTGTCTGCTTGGCAGGAGCCTTAGTCTGAGGAGTGGATGCAGCCCTACTCATCCCCCTTCTGCCTCTCCTTCTGAAGAACCCCCTCTGAGAATAAGGAAAGGAGGCCTGTGCTTGGTAGAAAGGCCTATGAAAAGGCCTGCCCCTGCCCCTAGCCTGCTGCCTTTGAGGAGTTGCCTGCCTTTCCTTGGCTTGTGCACTCCTGTAGGTGGTCTGATATTCATCCATCTTTTTCATGTAATTCTCTGTCTGCTCCCCAAACAAAGAATTACCCACCACAAGGAAATCCATGACCTTAGCCTGGGCGTCCTGTGAAAGACTAGTGCATCTGAGCCAAGCCATTCTCCGAAGAGCCACAGATGTAGCCATGACTCATGATGATACATCATTGGAGTCCACAGCAGCATGAAATTGGATCATTAATGCCTCTATCCCATCAGCAGTCACCTCCTCCAGTTCCGAGGCTAGCTGGGGGGAGGCCTGCTTAGCCAGTGCCAGTACAGTGTCCCACCTGGACTTCTGGTACCTGGCTGTATAGGCCATGTAACAAGCCTGCCTGAGTCCCAAAGAGGATGCCATGTACTGCTTCTTTGCCATGGCTGCATTGCTGGTACAAGTCCTCCGTACCTGAGCCTGACAACATGTACCTCTTGTCCATCCTTCTGTCAACAGGAGGAAAAGAATTTGTAGTTTTTAACAATTTTTGTGTCTGTTTCCCAAAGAACTTATGAAGGGGAATAAACAACCTCTTGGACTCTGGGATGTCCATCATTTCAACGTAATCAGGCTTCTCTTGTTCCTCAACAGCTTCTTCCAAAGGGAGCTGGAGGGTTTCTGCCACTTTTCTGTAAAACATAAAATGGGAAGGGGACTCAGAAAGCCTGGAAGGGGAAACACCAGAAGGTCTGTCTGGGGAGACGTCCGGTTCAACGGGCTTATCCAGACCCTCTATTCCATCATCATCATCATCATCACCTTCTTATTCATCATCCCCCTCCAAATCCAGTTCCTAAAAATCTTCAGGGGCATAACCCTGAACTGGAGGAACTGACCGAACCAAATGCCTGCCAGAAGGCGTCGGGTCGGTCGGAACCGGACGAAGCAATTCAACAGTCCTAATCACTTGGGCAATCTCCTCGGCAGTTGGAACATGTGATTCTGGATCCAAACTGGACTATTTTTCTTTTCTTTTCCTTTTTAATGGAACTGATCCCTCAGAATCGGCTCTCCTTTTGCCCGAAGAAGTATTGCCCTGGTCAGAAGGCACTCCTTCTGGTTCGGCCAAAACCAAACTGGGCTGACCATCCAGGTCAGCGGACATATCAGCTCCTTATCCCTAAGCCTGACCAATCTCTTGTCTAGGGTGGATTTAGGGACATGTTTACATATTTGGCAATCTGAATCGAGGTGGTCAAACCCAGACAATAAACACTAGGTGGTGTGGGGATGAGCCTTAGCAAAGACTTCCCACACACACACTGCAGTGTTGAAACCCAGTAGGCCAAGTTTTTCTTTTGGGTTTCTCAGACATAGCCATCCTATCAAACAAACTTACCCTTTACTTGGCAAAAGCCAGGTAAGATCCCTTTATCGGTTTCTAACCGTGTTAGGGGTATTTGAAAAAAACCGCAAGAAACACTTTTTTTTTTAAACCAATAAGGACCGGTAACCATACACTAAACCTGAAAGAAAAGAACACAAAGAATAACACACAAGATAACCGGTTCAGCCGAACCGGTTAAAAAGTTCAAAATTACAATTTCCACAGGTATCCTATGGCTAGTCCACTACCTAAGTACTTACTGTACCACAGACAGAGATCTGAACCAAAATAGAAATGAAAGGATCAGTAAAACCAACCACTTTAACTGACTGATGAACCGTGAATAGAGGAGAAATCTCCGGAGCAACTGTTCAGTTAGGCGGAGTAAAGAATCTGATGGTTACACTTTGAAGTGCAGCAGACAGAGGTTTGAACCAAGCTCGAGCTCAACATTCTATGCTCTGCATAGAATTTAACTCTATCCTGTCCAGAGCAGTTCAAGTGCTGGGGTTAACTGCAATAAGTCAGAATACAGCAAGACTTCATGTTGTAAGAAAGAAAGAAAATCCGTCCAAAACTATGAAGGTACCAAAAAAGGAACATTTCTTATCAGGAGTAACAACAAGACTCCCACATCTCAGGACAGAAAGAGGCATGCTGAGGATTTGCCTAAATCTGTCAAACCCTATGGATGTTGGGCTGAGTATTTCCATAAGGACTTTATGTATGATTCCAATGTAAGAAACATTTGAGAGAATCATTGTTCTAATATAAGCACACAGAGAAATATTGTTAGTATTGCAATATAAAGATTCAGTTAGATACTGTGAGAACTAGGAAGTGGCTTCATGTCAAGTCATTGAGAGGAAATCCAGTGTGGCACAAACAGTGCAGACAAAGCCACGAAACTCAAAACTGTGCATCTAGAATACTGCCATGGATTTTGGAGAAAGTAAGATTTACTAGTACAACACCACACCACCATGGATCACCACTCCAGTGAAATTTTGTAACATGTTTTTTTTTCCTTCCCCGGCTGTATTCTGGATGTGCGGTTTTGACTTTCATGGCTTTCTCTGAACGCTCTGGTTTCCCTGTCAATGACTTGACATGCTACCTTTCACCTAGGCTATACAGCCTATAGAGATATACAGCGACACATTTGTAAAACTAGCTAAAAGGCATTTGTGACTACATAACTGATGTCCTGGGTGGGCTGAGGTTTGAGTGATCATGCAATGGTAGAACCAATCTGGTACAAGTTGTTTGGAAGTTAAATTGTATTGTTGTTTGTGTTGTAGTAAACTTTGTAGTTCATTTAACTTGACCATGGGTCTGAAAAGCCCATGCACTACAGCAGGCAGAGCACTTCCCCTTTCTTGCCCTGAAGTAAATAGAACAGGAACAGAGAGTGTGAAAATGTTTAACCCAGCTGCTGGTTTACCTATATTTAGCCCATGTGCTAAATTACTGGACATTCCTCCACTGGGCAACCCTGAATGTGGGGACTCCCCTAAACCAGGGAACTCACATGATTATCTGGTCATCTCACTCTCACTAATTTAAAGGGAAATCTATCAATTTTATAGAGGTCTGGTTCTTTTTTGTTGTGGTATTTATGTTCTTGACCCCTACAACACTCGCAATCTGGAGGGAGCCCCAGCCTCATCACCCTGGCTTCCACCAGCCGGCACAGGAGTGGCTCCAGGGCTTACCCTCCTGGTGGGATTGGGGAAGGGGTCCTCCTCCCCAAGACTGGATAGAGACTTCCCTGTGCTGTGGCTAGCTTGGTGTGAGACCTGTGAGCTCCCTCCTCCTTCTTCCTCTGGGGGTGAACTTTTTCCTGGTTTTTCTCTTCTCTGGGGGCAGCATGTGCAACAATGGCCATGACGTTGCTGCACTTGCTCCCGTGCTTGACCCCATCTAGCAACTGCATCGCTTCCAAATCCCCCATGTGTGGCATCAGTGCTCCTGCCCCATGCCTCCGCCAGGAGCCAGGTAAGCTCCGACTGCTGGAGTACCCCCTCTCTGGAGAAAGAGAGCTGTCCAGTGGATGCTCAATCCTTCTCCTCCCTGCCGACCCCTGATTGCCTGTGCTCATTCCCGAATGTGGGTGACCGGTCATAAAGCGAGGTGTGGCATCCAGCGCCCAACCCTCAGTGCCACTGGGCCTAGAGGCCTGGTTATTGAGCAGAAACTACCTTTAGACTGTTTACCAACATCAAAGTTGCAGTGTGCACAGAGCTAAATGACTTTCCAGTAGATTTATTTGCTGATGCAAGACTAGAATCATGAAAAAGGAGTGGAATCCCATTTTGGTAGGATACATCCAACATTTCCAACATAGGATCTGCCACAAGCAGACTCAGGGTAGATTGTATGCAGTGGATGATTTAAGTTGTCAACTTATGTAATGCAATAAAGACAGAGACATGAAAATAGAAGCCCTAAAAGGAGATACTAGATAAAAATCTAGATTTGATCCATGTTGGCAAAGATACACATTGAGATGGAGGATTTAACTCATTTGCTCCCAGTGGCCATTTGGGGTCGGATCTAGTAATGGATGGTTCCGACACCATATGGCGTCTATGGGAACAAATGTGTTAAAAGAAACAAATCAAAAATTACAAGTAGATATTGGATAATTAAGGAGACAGTTTGCTCCAGGGTTTAATGATGTAAGAGACCTGCAGGAAGAAATAAAATGCCTGAAGATAGAAATGACAGGGATCTGACGAGAAAGAGATGAGAGTAAGGAAAGGCTTAATGCCACTTTGAACCAGGTGGATGAAGCATGAAAGACTGCCAGGCAAGCTGGAGAACAGTTTGAAGAGGCTCAGACTGACTTAGCAGAGGCAACTAATGAGCTGGACAAAACCTAGCATTCGAAACCTCCCTTGGTTAAATTAGTCAACAGTTAAAGGCCCTTCAAAAGGCAGTCCCTCTCCTGCAACCAACCCCTTTCCCAGCTACACTCTCAAACTTGGTACTTGTGTCCCTCATGGCAGGAGCCAAAGATTTAGACAGAGGAATCCAAAACTTAAGGGGGAAGGGCCACCATCTACAAATGTACAGCACTCCAATAACAAGACTAGTATACCGGTACTCGAAAGCAAGCCCCAAGGTGCTAGTGCCCCGACCCAGCTGACCCTTATAAAGCAGACCCAAACAGTTAAAATAAATTCCTAAGGTGAGAGGTTGAAGTCTGACCCCCAAAAGGCACTTTAAATAGAAGATCATATCAAGGAAATTAGAGAACAATTAGTGTATTATGGTATTGAGAGACCAGAAGATAAATTGTGGGTAATGAGATTTTCTGTCTGTGCTGATGTGAGAGCGTGGTTGGATAGACAGAATCTAGAAATAAAGTCAGACTTTGACAAACTGTGTCCAGCCCACATTAAAGAGTATACAAACTATTCCAGTCCCAGAGCTGCTATTAAAAAGACTTGAGGGAAAGATCAAAGCCCTAAAAGACTTTTATAGAATTTTGAGCAGAATTTATTTCTCAGGTTGGGAAGAATAAAATCCTGATTTATTCCATCATTTGAAAGAGGCATTTGTGAATGGACTTCACTCCTCTGTCAAAACTCTGATTAAGCCTTGGGTAGAACCAACTACCCCCTGAATGACATAACTGAGCATGCCCAAGTGATATTCCTGAGTGTGAAACCAGATGTATTGAAGAAACCTGTTACTGACCCTCAAAGTAAATGTTATGCTCTCACAGCTAACCAAGACTCCTTTCAAATGGAAGGAGAAAAACTACCCAGGGAAAGGCAGAATGCAATTGCCCTCACCCACAGAGATAATAAGAGATTCTCAGGCCAGGAAAGAGGCAGTACTCTCCAAAGGAACCACTGACCTAATAGTTCAAATGACCAAGACCAAAGGGGGTGGGATAGATATAGGCAGCCAGTGGCAAGGTGGGCTGACTGACCATGACAAGGGAAACCTGGTGGTGCAGACAATTTTGCTATTGAATAGTTAAAGCAACAGATAAAATAGCTGAGAGAAGTGGTCCATAGGTCTGCTTTCATGGCTCATGCCAGAAACAAAGCTCCAAACCCCATCCCAGCTTCCTATAATGCTTGGGAAACAACAGGAACCACTTCTAGTGGTCAAACTTCAGCCTGACCAAACATTCCACACTGACTAAGTTCATCATCATCATCAATTCAGTTTTATTGGATAGCAAATTAAAAGGAGTACTCTCGTTTACAACTGCGTCCACATCACAGCACAACAGCACCACCTTGCCTCTCTCAACAGAATTCACAAATAGCATTACTGAGGGAGCTCAGACATGGTCATGAAAGGGGGGGGGAGGGGGCACTCAAGCTCAGTCCATACTATGCATGTCACTACTGCTCAGACAAAAGGCTGTAACTCAGCTGTAGATAGAGACAACAACTGGAAGGAAAGACTTTTCACAGAAAGGCAAATTATTTTTAGGTAAGTTGCTTTTAAAGAGATTGCAAGCCATCTGTACTTTAAAATTCTGGTCCATTATGTGCTAGAGTGAGAAGTTTTACTAGACTTAGCATCAGAAATTACTCTTGGGACACAAGAGAAATTTGAAGTAGTTCAGATTCTTGCCAACCGAAAAGGCAGACAGCTTAAATTACTCTCTAGTACCATGAAATGTTGTTACTCCAAAGGCATAAAAAGCTTTACAAACACATGTGGCCAAATAGATTACACCACTGGTATTACATGTCGTGATTTGTTGTTTGCAGTGTACATGCTGCCCCTCGGAGGTATCATTAGGCGATATGGAGCTGAGGTTTCACTGCTAGCTTGACAACCAGCTCTATCTGTCCTTTGCACCCGACCAGGATGGAGCTCTCTCGGTATTTAACTTTATCGGGGGATCCAAGACTGGATGGTTCAGATGGCTAAAGTTGAACTCGCGGAGAAAACAGAAGGTGCTGTTGAGGCTGGATCCTGGTGGTGCGAATTGGTGAGGCCGGATATCGGTGCTCCATCTGGAATTATTCTTGGTGGAGTACTTTGCGTCCTCAGAACAGGTGCATAGCCTTGGATTTATTCTTGACAATAAGCTGACTCAAAAGTTCAGGTGTCTGCTGTTGTCAAGACTTCCTTTTATCATCTTAGGAACATTGCCAGGGTGAAGCATCTTGTTCCGTCTGACTCCTGACCTACTTTGGTTCATGCCTTTGTATCCTCACGCTTAGACTATTGCAATGCCCTGTACTTTTGGGCTTTCCGGGTTGAAATCAAGTAGCCTGCAGCTGGTGCAGAGACGCTGCAGCCGGGTTTTGACTGGGACAAGTCATTTTGTCACATCACTCCCATGCTGCATGAACTGCACTGGCTGCCTGTGGGTGGCGGATCACCTTAAAGTCATTTTGTTGACTTTTAAAGCCCTTCATCACCAGGGTCCAGCCTACCCCGAAAGATCTCCTTGCACCTTACTGCCCTGACTGATCACTCCGCCCAGCCCGACATGGGGTTGTTAGAGATTCGAGGTGAGTTTGAAAGTCACTCTGACAGCAGAGCATTTCTCAGGTACTGCACCCGCTCTTTGGAACTCTCTACCATGTAAGCTACGGAGTGCACCTCGTGGAACTCTTCAAAAAGAGCTGAAAACTTATCTGTAGAGCATGGCTTTCTAGATAATTAATTATTTATTAACGCTTTGGATTTTATTATTACATATTTTATCTTGTGGTATGCTGATTTTATGTATATGTTTGTGTATGTAATGATTGAATTGTTAAATTGTTCAGCACCTTGATATGTTGAAAGGTGCTATATAAATAAATTATTATTATTATTATTATTATTTGTAGAATATCAAATTCCTTAGTATTGTTTATAGGGAAGAAAGTTTTGCCCACCTTTACCACATTACAATATACTGTATATCCAATTATTGCACTTGAAGCATCCCACTGGTCTCTTTAGCCAACAGCAGTTCTCTTTTTTAAGAGAAAAGTCCTGGCTTGAATTATGGTTTTGAAATTAAACCTTATTTGAAGGAAAGAAGACATTAATTTGCGTAGCATGAATTATTGGTTTTCCCTTTTCCTTTGTTTGAGTACAGGGTCCCCCCCACCCATATTTTAAAATGGACATATTCCCCCTTTTCTCTTCTTTTTTAATTTTATTCCAAATTAAAGTGTTTCTTATCATGTGCAATATTGTTTGTAGGTTTCTGAGTTGTTCAGCTTTTTTTACATACATGAGTTTTATAAATAATTGTTTTGTTTTAAACATATATTTATTGAGCTATGTGATTGGTGCATTTGCGTGAATGTCATAGTGATGTCATAGAATGATGTGTATAAAGTAAATGATTGACTAACTTTGTTTTAGCCTTTGAGAAAGCATCTGGTGGAGACTTGAAAAGCATTAGGCAAGCAATATGTTTTAATAAAGCATTTTTACATCTCCATGCAGGTGTCAGCAGTATATGTAGTGCTGAGTGACTGGCTTTCTTGGAGTAACATGTTTTGTTTTAACTAGTGCACCACAGCCTTGTGCGAACTCGCATGGTTTTCCTTGCCATGAAATGGTCAAGGCACACCAACAACAGTGGTACTGTATTGGGAGTTTGGTTAAAATTCAACAGTGGAACCTTAGTTATAGTTCACTCTGTGCACAACACTGACCTCCAATTGGAGGATATTTTTCTGGGAACTGACCTGCTCATGAGGTTTGTGCCACTCATGGAGTTTTATGGTCATGATTTATACACCCAAGTCACAAGCTCATTCATGAACATTGTGTAAAGGGAGAAAGGGATCTGCAAGTTAAAACATGTACTGTTGGTCCTTGTGATAAATCCCTTAGAGTTACTTTTCTCTTCACAATTCGACATTGTTTGCCTATAGCTGGAGATAAAGAAATCCTAGCTCAGTGTTACAACAGACAGAATTCACATTCTGCTATACTAGAAAAACAGGAGGTTGATACTACCAACCTCTCAATTGCACTGCACAATTCACTGCCCCATTACACCACACTTTCCAGCTAGGAAACAGCCATACAGGCTGTGACTGCTAACATCATATGCTAACATCACTAAGCTCAGGAAGTCACTATTCATCCCCAGACAAACCTCCAGACCCAGAAGTTGCAGATCAACTCAGTCTTTGAAACAATAGGATTACTTAGAAATCAGTCAAATGTCAGTACTAGATCACACTCATTGAGATTAAAAGGTACACATAACAATACTCAAAAGAGGAATCAGTGGTTTACACAGAGTGGTAAATCTCTGGAATAAACTGCTTGAGAATATAGTATCCAGCACTACTTTGGATTCCTTTAAAACAAATTTGGATATATATATATATATATATATATGGGAGACTCAAAGTTTGAATTCCACCAATAATTGGTGGCGAGTCCATAAAGGGTAATTTTACCCACTGAACTCGTATATATCCTATGATCCTGACAGTCTGACAAAGAATTCTACTTATTTAGGTGATGTTCACTTTGTTGCAACTGACACCTGTTCACCACTGTCACAGTGGGTAATCTCTGATACTGTACTATCCCTGAAGCAGGGACACATGCTAGACAGTGAGGATTTGTTTCACAAAATCAGTTGAGATGAACCACAAATGTTGGTAGACAAAATCTCCAGACATAGGGGGTTGTCTTTCCATAACGGTACAGTGAAAAGCACAGGGATAGCTCATGATTCCATGAGGTTAGGAAATAGGGAAGTGTTTCATTATGTGCACGTGATCCCAATTTGTAATCCCCCAATGTATTTGGGTACAGGTTTTCTTGCTGGTTTATATGCTGTTGTTGATTTAATACAACAGTTCTCAAACGTTGTCATAGTGAGCCTCCCCTAAGACATGGAAAAGATCTGGAGCCTCCCCCAAAATACTGAAATATTTTTGGGCCTCCCCATAGAAAAATAGCCTACTTTTCACAGTACATCAGGAATAAATTGAAACCTCTTTGCATAGCTGGCTCTCATGTTATTGCTTATTGTAACCCCTCCCAAAAACAGGACAACCCTACTTGCTCCAATATTTTTGACTCTCGAACCATTGTTACCCCTTACTGCCATACCTTCATGGGTTAGACTGTGTTTTCTGTTTCCCCCTCTAACTGGAATAACAATCCTGCCAACCTCTGCCTCTCCCTCTCTCCCCTGCTCTTAAGCAAATTCTCAGGGATCATTTTGCTCCCTCCTGCTCTTATTCCTAGTGCCTGTATAGTTGACTCTTGTATTCAGACAGTTCTGCTGCCAGTCTAATTGATCAATTGTTCCTCACATTGTTAGTTTATTGTTCTTAATTTGTTTGCACTTTTATTCATTTTGTATTGCTTGAGTGTTATACAGTTACATTTTGAATTGTATTCTCTCACTATCCTTCCCTGGGTACACCTGAAATAGCTCATGGCTCAGTGTACAGTACCTTCCCTAGTCACAGACTTGTGAATAAATACATAAATTCACCTGTTATCTTCTTTCAGTTTGCCTTATCCCTTCACACAAAATCTATAAAGTTCAAAATTGAAATATAATACTTTTCAAGACTTGCTTGAGCCTCCCTGGAACAGGTTGGGGCCTCCCAGGAGGCTGGCCTCTCATTTGAGAACCCCTGAATTTTAATAAATACAGTCTTGTGGTCCAGAGTTGGAAGAAAAAACTCCTCTCTCCAGCCAACCTGAAAACATGAGCTCTGGACAGACTGTGCCCCAAGTTTGCCAAACTGTTACAAAAACTTCTGTAACCATGCCAGGAAGTGCATATTCTTTCTCAGTCAGATTGAGTATCCAGCAGGGCCAAGTAATGGCCGATGACAGAGCATTTTTCAGGGTCTCAACTGTACTCCACATTTTAGGTCTACTGATTAATGGTGAGTCTTGCTTGTAAATTATTGAACAATCTACTTACTGTACATCCTGGTATCCAACACCACCCCTAGAAATATTGCCTCTCCTGCTCACATACTACTAGGATTCCTAGAAGGAAGCAAAGTGTTATGGCTGATCCTAGACTTTGGGTATATTAAACCAAATACTGAATGAGTGATCAGAGGGTGAGGGAACCACTAGACTACCAGGGTTTATTAAATTGAACACTGAATAAGCAATCAAGGGTCAAGGGGACCACTAAACTACCAGGGCTTAGGTAGGCAGGATGGGTGCTCTGGGGCCGAGCAGGCATACTAATAAGTCCATAAAGGGCATGCAAATGGCTCCTTAGTGCCTTGCATATGGCCCACAAAAGCCCTTACGCTATTCCATTTGAGCAATGCTATCTCCAGTGGTCTCCCCACATTCACAACCCCCTATTCAGACAGTTAGCTCTCTCCTGTCAGAGTGAACTGCCTAAATATGACCCCATGATGGCCTCGCACTAACAGCTGCTCAGCGCTCCTGCCTACATGGCACTTATGGTCGGCTCTGAATATGGGGCCCTTAATCATATGAACCAGAGCTGCCTTTTTTATTGATGATAGATAATCCAACTACAGCAATAGACATTTATTTTTAAAGGGAATCTGTACTGGCAACTGCCAGGTTTCAATTATTTTGAAAGACTTTTCAAAGTAAGATATACATGAGGTACACAGACATGTCTAAAATGCAGTGCACTACTAAAACCATTCAAATGTGAAAGAAAAGACACTGAGTCAGTATAATTGTGTTTGTTTCTTTATTCAGAACTATAATAGAAACAACTAAATATACATTTATCTGTTCCTACAGTAAGTAAGAAGGGGTATACAAAAAAATGAGTTGGTATACCAGGTTTTTTGAATGAATTCCAAAACCTGTAACTTGGTATTCTGAGAAATGCATCTTTATTTTCTAAAAATTCTTGCCCTGGTAACTAATACATAACTAATTCAGGCTTATTCCCCATTCTTTTTCCTGTTTTCCTGAGGTCCATTCTCTCTTTAGTTGTAAAACACAGCAATATTTTGATCATTCTCCCAAATGTTTAATAATGCCTCTAGAGAGGCCAAAAATGCACACTGTCATTCTTGGCAGACATTTTTGGTAAACAGACTCTGCACATGTTATTTTTGATTTTTTGTCAAATTTAAGAAAACGCTTGTCCTGTCCAGACTCTCGGAGTGCCTAGCATCAACTAACTTCCCCTCTCCCTTCCAGTCAGGCTTCAGAAAACACCACTCCACAATTACCTCTGTGCTGTGAGTAATGGAGCATATTCATTCTGCCTCTGACCAAGGTCACTTAACAGCAGCAGTTTTTGCTGACCTGGCGGAGGCTTTTGATTCAGTCTCCAACCCTCACCTTCTCACCAATCTTGAGGCAGCAGGTCTAGTCACAGTTCAGTGGTTTAACTCCTACCTAAGTAACATGCTCCAACCTGTTAAAATAAGAAACTCCTCCTCCACCCCTCTCCCCATCCTAACCGGTGTCCCCCAAGGATCTATCCTTGGCCCTATCCTTTTCTTGATCTTTATAAACAATCTCCCCTTAATATGCTCCAGCTCCTGGATACATATGTATGTGGTCGACACCATGCTTTTCTCCTCTGGGCCTGTCTTAGGTGTTTTCCGAGCCAACCTTCAAAGGGATTTCCTCAATATGCAGACCTGATTTCAGTCCAATCAAATGAGAATAAACAACTCCAAAACAGAGTCTTTGACTTTTGGGGTCTCACAAAAACTGGCCAGAGTCCCCCCCCCCCCGCCATCTCATCTTTGGATGGGACGCTCCTTGACTCAGTTACAACGTACAAATACCTAGGGTATGGCTGGACCCCACTTGATTTTTCATCCCAAATAGAAACCGTCACTGATAAACTTCTACCCCAAGCTTGGTATACTCTATTGCAACAAAGAGGCCCTCCTTTGCCAGTCAGATCTGAAATTCTAATTAAGATGATTGCACCCATCTTTGACTATGCTGATGTGGTTTACAGCACAGTCCCTGCCTCATCCTTATCCAGACTAGACACCCTTATAAGTGAATATAGTGGACCAGATATTTTAAGGGTGAAACTCCCTGGAATACTGTACCTATCTACCTCCCCTTCCAGTCACTCCCCACACAGAATATCATAAACAAACTTAATACTCTATGGTGCATGCAGTTAATAACTATCACTCCTTTACCGGAGCTGAATTCAGACTTGGAGATTCAAAGTTGGTTGCCCAACTAGTGGGCACTCCCAACCCCCAACTAGGACAGTGCATGTGTCCAGCTCTGACTTCGCCACTGCCCACCCAAGGCAAGCCAGCTCACCACTCCTTTACCGGAGCTGAATTCAGACTTGGAGATTCAAGGTACGGCTCCCTGACCAATTCCAATTTTCCGCACCCTCACACAGCTGTTACCTGATTGGCTGGCATAGCCCTTCTCATGCCATGGCTTCTCCAGCATGATTTTAAATAATTTTTCCTTTATTCTTTTACTACTGTCTAAACTTGTAAACTTAAAACCTGTAACTCTGTAAATTGTCTAATTCCTGCAGGTGCTTTGTGCCAGCCCACCCCCCCATCTGGACTGTTTTATTTATAGCCTGTAATGATCATGTGATGGGAATAAAAATTACTAACAACCCGTTTCACTATCTGCAGGTTATAGTCGCTGCTCGCTAGAGGGCCAGGACAAAATCTACCAGCTGAATCCTTTCTCGTGTAAGCCTCTTAAGGGTGAACACTAGCCCTTCTCCTCCCGCCAATGCTCATCATGGGTTCAGCTGCAGAATCTACCAGGATATGAATCACGTTTAAATTTTGGTTCCCGCTTTCCTGATGGATTGATCCTAAACTAATTCATCGCCTTTCAGCCTTGGGTGGCACTGGGCTCTCCTCCACTTATTTCAAAACAAACTTCCATGGCATCCTCCACTACTGCCACTCACCCCAGCATTGCCAAACCCTAATACTGGTGTAACCTCCCCGGCTCTTGGTCATTGCAAACTGGTATCCCACCACTGTTCTGCGTGTAAATACTGTGCACTTAGCTGCCCCCTCGCACAACTTTTTGTTTCTCTGTCCCACCCATTCCAGGCAGCCTAATCGTCTCTCCCTCATTTTTTGAACCAATTTCTCCTGGATAGCTAATTCACCTGGGGATTTAAATTATCAGGAGGTACTTGCCAGCTCTTCTGATACTATTCTGGCCCAAGTACAGTTGCCTACTGGAACTCCAGTTATTCCAAGTTCACTCAAGTATCTCAGTAGGACACTCCCCTATTACGATCCTCCTCCTTTTAGCAACAATGACAACCTATATCATCCTCTTACAGCTTAAGACCTTGTGACAGGCAGCTTCCCCATCAGAAACAGAGGACATGTGAACACCTCCTGCCTCCCCTATGCTTCATGAAAAACTCCAACTAAATTGCTATAGCACAGTCACCAGTGGGAATACACTACCATGGGCTAATCATCCAATCCAACAAGTTCCATCAACCAATGCTAGGGAAACTACCATCCTGCAAGGGACCTCACTAATACTCCCTAGAAGCCTCACTAAGCTACTTACTAGCAGGAAATACCCCTTAGGGAAAAAGGGGCAAATGTCTCAAGGTAAGCTCATCTCCCTGCTTCTGAAGTGAATAATACTACTCCTTCTACTTATTTCTGGGAATATACACCCTAACTCAGGTCCTTTACAGAAGAACCCAAATAACAACTCTAGACCTGGGACCATCACTTTTGTAAGCATTAACATGTGTAGCTTTCAGAAAAAATTTGTGGTTCTCACTGCATGGGTCACCCAACATAGCCCGGATATCCTGTCAGTAATTGAAACATGGTTGACCCCCCCCCAACTCCTGACAGTACCATTGCTATCCCAGGGTACAACATTTTCAGACAGGATAGGCCCACTAAAAAAGGAGGAGGCTGTGCTATATAGTGAAAGAATCCTTAAAGTTCTGATTTTCACAATTAAGCTCCTCCTCAGCATGCACAACAAGGCCTTCTGTTGTGTCTGGTTCACATCCCACCCAAGTCCAGATCTCTGGGCTTAGACTCACTATTAACTATCTACATGATCTTAAGCATAACTCAGAGGTCATCTCGCTTGGAGACTTCAATGCCAATTGGCCATCACCCAGTGCCTGTAAATACAGAGATGCCCTAGCTGCACTTAACTTCTCTCAGCTTGTAAAGTCATCTACCAGAATGAACTATAAAACAGGGACATGTACACTACTAGACTGGGTGGTTACAAACCATCTCAACCATATCACACATATGGAAGTTCTCCCAGACTCTCTAAATGGCCACTGCCCGGTCTGGTGTGAGTGGTCTAACCAATTCATTAAATCACCTTCCAGAGCCATTAATAGCAGAGTGCTTGGCTGAGATCAGCTAGATCTGCTAAAACTACTACTTCATCAATAGGACTGGTCCCCAATTGTCACTACCACCAATGTGGATACTGCTGTGAATTCATCTTAAGCTTCAGTGCCACCTGTGATGTGCATGGAGTTATATATGCTGGCATGACAAAAAGATCACGACCAGCATTTCAGCGACTGGCTCCATGTCAACCACAAGTTGCAGTCGACAAGGAGCCACACAGTTTGGATGTCTCTTTTACATTGGGGCTTCACCCCCCACACCCAGACTAAAGGATTCTAACTCCTGGTTGAGTTAGTTCGGGAGAGGGGTGGAGTCGGGGAAGTGGTTGCCCCTTCTAGTGGCATTTCTATGGCAACATGGTGTTGTAGTCTATATCGAAGTGCATGTCGCCGTAGAAATGCCGCTGTTATGGTAGAATACCATGTGCATGCACCCTTTAAAAAGAGGAAAGTTAGGGAAACTGTCAGCCCCTGGATGACCTACAACATCCTGCAACAAATGAAAAGACATGACCAGCTAAGGTATACGACCAGGGCTACTGGCCGGCTTGCTGATATACAGGCTTACAAAACTGCCAGAAATGCCTGCACCAGGATGATTCGGATGGAAAAAGCAAACTATTACTGAACCATACTTGCAAACACCTGGAAAGACGGTAGGAAATTATGAGACAATATTAAGGAAATCACTGGGAAAGAATCTAGGACATCACCCACCATGCTAAACATCAATGGGGACATATCCCTGGACCCCACTATTATAGCAAACTCTTTTAACTCAGCCTTTACAGATCTCAGCCAAGTACTACCACCTAACTTCTTTGACACCCTTACATGCTACTCCATAGCTCCTAAACTGTCCACTGGCTGCAAACACCCTGCCTTCTACTTCAAAGTCATTAATGAAAGTGAAACAAAAAAATACCTACTCAAATTCCTTGGTCGGACCAGAACAAGTGGTGACTCACTAGACCTAAAGCTCATCACCCTTACACTTGACGTAGTCCTATCCACCCTGACTAAGCTCGTCAACAAGTCGCTTATGCTCTCCCATTTCCCCCACGAATGGAAAGTAGCCCTAATGACCCCAATCCACAAAAGTGGGGACAAGGCCCTGCAGGGGAAGTATAGGCCTATTTCTATCCTCCCCCCCCACTCTCCAGGGCACTGAAAGGATTGTGGCTGGCCAGCTGGTGGAATACTTGGAGAAATACAGCCTTCAGTCTCCTGAGCAATATGGCTTTAGGAAAGGCCACAGCACCACTATCACACTTCTAGAATTCACTAGGTTCATTCACCATACACTCAATCAAGGTGAACTGGTTTGTGCTACCTTCATTGACCTATCAAAAACCTTCGATATGGTCAACCACACCCTACTGCTTAAACAGTTAGCAGTTATAGGCTTATCAACCAACACTTTACAATGGTTTGATACCTACCTCTCGGAGTGATCTCAGATAGTCAGGATAGGTGATGCTGTCTCAAACCAGCTGCACATCCAGTTGAGAGTTCTACAGGGGTCAATCCTGGGCCCATTACTTTCAGCATTTTCTTAAATAACGTCCCTGCCAGCTGCCCGGAACAAATACTCCTGTATGTGGGCAATGCAGTTATATTTACTAGGAATTCTGATCCTGACCAATTGGAGAACCGACTCCAAGAAAGCTTCACAGCTGTCGAAGACTAGTTTATTTCCCAGAAACTAGTACTCAACTACAAAAAAATTAAGTCAATGTTTTTTCAAGACACACACAATAGATATAAAGCTAAACAGCTGTTAATTAGAAATAACTCCAGCGTAGTACTGGAACAGACATGCACCCTTAAGTACCTTGGAGTGATGTTAGACAGCATTCTCTCCTACTCTGTGCACATTGACTTAGTAGCCAGAGCTGCCAACATCCACATTGGGCTCCTCTACAGGAGTAAGAGCTGCCTAACTGTGGAAGCCCTTAAGCTAGCAATTCAAACCATGGTTGCATCCATAATTGACTATGAGATTGTGCTGTATGGTGCTGCTACAAACACAGCCTTAAAGCATATTTCCATTGCCCTAAACAAGGCCTGTTGACTACTAACTGGAGCCACCCTGCAGACACACACCTGTGACCTCTAGGAGCAAGCCAACTGGCTGCAACTACAAGGTAGAATTCAATGCCACACATGTCTTGTATTAAAGAAAACTACTCTTGGTCTTCTGCCACCTGGGGTCAGGAATCTCCTCAGTACCTCCAGCAATACACATTGTACCAGGGGCTGTGATAGTTTCTCCTCCAAGTCCCTCACTGCTGGACCTTTTCGCCAAGGGTGGTGTCTTGCACTGGTGTAAGTCACCGACCACCCTGAGATCCTTTAAACACAAAGCTTTGTGAGTTCTAGTGACTCATGCCTCCTGTGACTGCTTTGGTTAGCACTTGTGGCCCACTGAACCAATTCAATCTCCCCTTCTGCTATCCTACCTCCCTCCTCCCTCCTCCCTCCCCTCACTGCCCTCCCAATCCCACTCCTGCTAGCCCCTTTCCAGCTCTCTATCCAGCTCAGTTACCTAATTCCCACTATCAATTAGTATTGATCCTCTTCCTGAATCTTATACCCTCTGTGTACTATTTCTCAGGGCACTTCTGCTTCTGCAAGTAATCTCTCACATCTGTTGACAGTGCCAGTTGGTGGCTCCCATCCCTGCACTGATGTTTGCCTTCTATGTCTTCCTAACTCCTACGTTCTCACTACCTGTCCCCTACCTCACACTAGGACTCCTAAGACTAGTTTAATTTTAATAGTACACAACCAATCTGTCGGTTAGATGTCTGCCTGCATTTACCCTAAGGCCTTTCTGTCTCCTCACTGTTGTACCATTTGTTTGTTATTTGTACCTTGACGTGGAACCTATGTAAAAGAGTCTCTGGCTCAAAGGTGTTTATCCGAGATTTTGAATAAACTTGAACTTGAATCACTAATAATATGCTCACAGACAGGTTTAACAGCAACAACAATAAGAGATTTATTATTTATTTGTTTTTGGTAACCGAGTGAGGGGCACTAGACATAGAGATGCCTATTTTCAGGCATGACCCAGGAGGTTACAACAAAGCGAAAACATGACAAAGAATTATAGGCAATACAACATTAGCTAAAATGGAATACAAAAACAGATAATTTACAGTCAGTAAATGTTACCAACAAGGGCAATAAATATCACCCAGAGTTACAGCAATACAGAATTAAGAACAAATAATAAGTGCCAGCTAGTATGAAGAACCTTTGTACAATGCAAGTAGAACAAATAGCAGATGGAGTACGAGAGCAAAGTTAGAAGTTAGGGTGACTAAGACCTAGGTGAGGAAGAGGATAATCTGTGAAGTGCAAGGACAGATATGGTGACAAGAGTTGGAGATAGGGTAGATGATAGAGGAGGAGGGGGAGTGTAGCAACAGTTGTAGGCATAAGTGGGGCGTAAGGTGGGTTAAAGAATGTACAAGGGGCTAGTTTGGTAAAGTAAACCAGCTGTTGCTTCTTAAAGAGGTCAGGACTTGTAGCTAGCCAGAAATTTAAAGGAATGGAGTTCCAATAACGAGGGGCAACATGGGAGAAAGCATGGACACCCTTGGCTGTTTTACATCTCGGTATATGCAGGAGGGTTTGGTCAGCCAACCTTATACTTTGAGAGGAGGCTTGCCAGGACAGCAAGGAGGCTAAAGACGCAGGGGGTTCCTGATCTGATGATACTATCTGTCAGTGATCCAAAAGAGAGGAGCTAATGAGTGGATGGGGAGGGCCATTTTAGGTCAGTGTAAAGCTGACAGTGGTGTTTGCGATGAGAGGAGGCAGAGGCATAGCAGCAGATGTTATTGTATGTTATGTCCCACCTGAGAATGGAGGTTTTAGAGGCACCTAAGTAAGTGACAACACCATAGATGAGGGCAGGGAGAAGGATGCTGTGGGCAACAGCCAATCTAGCTGAAGGAGCAAGAGCATAACTTGTTTTATAAGCAATGCCTGTTTTAACATTAATGGATTTGCAGATAGAGGAGATGTGTTGATTGAAGTTCAAGGATCCATCTAGCAACACACCCAGATATTTAAATGAGCTAACAGTGTCTAACAACTTACCATTAGCATAATGGATTTTTAATTTGTTAGAGTAGCTTCTAACCTTGGCATCTGTACCAAAAGGCAAAGCTTGAGTTTTGTTGGTGTTTAAGATGAGCTTGTTTTCAGAGAACCAGGACTGAATGGACAGGAAATTGGATGAAAGGGTTTGGCTAATGTCAGCTATGTTCCTAGAACTGCAATATACAACCAGGTCATCAGCGTATAGTAGGAATGAGCATGACTGGGAGTGAGAGATCTTGTTGATAAAGATGGTGAATAAGAGATGCAAATAATAGACTCTTGAGGAACTCCTCTGTTTATAACTGCGGATTAGACAAGGCAGAGTTAAATTGCACAACCTGTTTGTGGTTAAATAGGTACGTATCAAACCAGCCAACTACTTGTATGAGAAACCCAGGGATAACAAGTTACTAAGGAGAAGGGTGTGGTCAACAAGATTGAATGCTTTAGTTAAATCTATGAAAACTGCAACTGTGAGAAGGCCCTTGTCCATGGCAGTATTACATTGTTAGTAAATATGAGAAGGGCAGTAGTAGTATTATGACCTTTACAGAAATCTTGTTGGCTGTCAGAGAGGAGGTTGTTGTCTAGGAGGAAGGCTATAGTTTGAGTTTCTACCAGTTTCTAAAGAATTTTGCCCAGAAGAGAAATAATGGCTATACAGCGATAGTTAGAGATGTCCTTAGGGTCCCCTTTTTTGAAGACCGGGGTCATTCTCGTGATTTTCCAAATACCAGGGACTAAGCTATGATGGAGTGATAGATTAAAGATCTTAGACAGTGAGAATGCAATAAGGGGGGAAGCAAGTTTCAGTAGCCTTGGCTCAAGTCCATTGGAGCCCAAGCTAGTACTATCAGAGATGGCGTTTAAAAATTTAAGGACATCAGCACTGGTTATAGTTTTGAAGCAGAAAGGGGAATGAATTGGAATGATGTTGGGTTCAGTGAGGAGGGTAGTGGACTGAGTGGGAGTGAAAGAGAATGTATATTTACACAGATCTGAGAAGTGGCGTTAAAAGAGTTAGCGATAGTGATTGGATTGTTACAGTGGGTCCCATAAATAACCATATCATTGGTCGAAAAAGAGCAATTGGCCCCAAGAAAGGTTTTTATATGAGCCCAGAATTTACGTGAGTCCCCAGCAGCATCTATCAAGAGTCCTTTACAGTAGGAGCTTTTGGCAAGACAAATGTTTCTTTTACAAGCATTTCTTTGGGTTCTGTAGGTGTTATAATCAGAGGGAAGACAAGACATCTTGAATCACCTCTAGCTTTTATCCCTGGCTTTAAGCTGCACTAATACTTCTTTGTGTAGCCACCTTGTTTGAGCGCCCTGGACCCTACATGTACAGTAGGGGGTGTGCTTGTCCTGTAGTGCACTAAATTGTGCTATAAAATAGTTAAGTGCAGTCTCAGGATCACTGTCTTGGTGGATGGGGGACCATTCAAGTAGGGAGATGTTATTTAGGAATTGATCTTGATCTAGTTATTGCGGGAAGGGAACTGGAAAATGCAAAGATATAACAATGGTCTGCAATTTGTAATTTGGAAACAGTGGTAAAACCCAACAGTAGCAATGCCCACACCAACAGCAAAAAACATTCAAATAGCCTCCTCCACACTGGCACCAGTGTCCCTTATGAATCTATCTGGGTACCCAGACAAGGAAAGGTGCAAGCCTGATCATTGCCCCGGGTTGGCCGGCATTGGTACACTTAGATTCTTAAACAAACTTTTATTTAACTGGATAACCTTTCCCCAGCGCAGAGCAGGACCTGCGCTTACTCATAGTTTTTCAGTTCACTGCACAGGGTCTGAACAGAATCAGTAAATGGAGGTCATCTCGATGATGCTGGGCCATTGATGGAAATGCTGGCAGCTGGCAAGGTTGTTTGTAATGTCTGGCAGCTTGTCTTCTTCAGTGGTTGCATGCTGTTGCAGCTTGTCACCCTAGGATGTCCTTCAATGGATACTGGGTTCGGCAAGGCTCAGGGACCAGGGCCACACACTTGCCCCACACATCAAAGCTTCTAGTTCCCAGGGTCAATTGTTCAGCACTGGCTAGCACTGACAATACTGGGCTGACTTCCCTGACCAACTTGAGTACACAAAGTCCCTCCTCAAATTGAAGTTCAAGTAGTTCCTCACTCTCTGCAGGTAACTAGCACAGTTTGGTGACAGACAGGATACTGTTCTGGCAAACAGGTATACAGTCTCTTGGCAGGGCCCCACTCTTTGGAGATAATATGTAATACCATCTTTCTCTGCAGGCTGCAGAAGCCCAACGGGCTTCTCCTGATGTGAAACGCTGTCACTGGGCACTGAAAATGCACTCCATGCTCTGAAAACACAGTCCCAGCCCCCATAATGGCAAGGGGCTATGCAGCAGGATACCAACTTGCTCTCTTCACTAGAAGTAGGATTCTGGTTTTCCCAGTTTGTGTAAACTGCTCACTAGTCTCTCTCCAGCCAATCCATAAGCCATGGGACAGCTTCACCAAAGTCTTTGTTACTCAGCTCACAGCTTAGCTCTTTCTTCAGACAGCTACTGCCACTGATTGCCCATGAGCAGCTTTCTCGCCAGCCACTTCAAGGGAAAATGCCACTCACAGTTGAGCAATACAGCTGTCAATCACAGAAATTAATATGCATTAGGCTTTTCTTGTTACCTGATTGAATGGTGCTAATCATGACAAGTACAATGTTCACACCCTCTACCCAGGAGCCATAGCTACAGTTCTTCACACTCCTCAAACACTGATTGGGCAATAAAGGGTCAGGGGTCACAAAGATGGCATCCATGTAAACAGTTGATAGCAAATTCTAACTTTGTGATCTTGCTGCAGGCAAAGTAATACAAATACCCCTTGGTTCAATAGCTGCAGCTATGTACTATATTCCAGTGGTGGCATGAGTGCTGATAGAGTTTTGGTCTGCCTGTCACTAATGCTGTAGCACTAAGTCTCCATGCAGCAAGCAGAACAGTTATAGAGCAGTCCTTGGCATTTAAAGCGACAGTACACACATTTACAGTTTTCTCATTCATTTGATTAACACTCTACTGCTTGTTCCCCATTAGGTGTGTCTGAGCCCCTACATATGTGTTAAGGATCCAAGGAGTCAGAACACACTACAGACATGCTCCAAATAGTGGGAGTTAGGCAGCATCCCCAGCACAAATGGTGCTGAGCCACTAGAGGCAGAACATTAACTATTTACATACTGTAGCTCCTCCGTGCTCTGGAGCAGGATAAGCTCAACAGGCTGGCAGAAACACTTATGGACACTAGGGGTCAAGAGCTGGTGGGACCAGATACCAGGAGGCTAAACCAGTAAGCCCTACCCATGAGGGGTGGGGGTTACATACTGCAATTTCTATGCACCGGAGATTCCTTGATATATATGCTGTATATATGATTGCAATGTAAGAAACATTTAAGATAATCATTGTTCTATTATAAGCATATAGACAAATATTGTTAGAGTTGCAATACAAAGGTTTAGTTAGATACTGTGAGAACTAGGAAGCAAAATGCATGCATAGAAAGAGTTGTCTAACAAATTTATGGCTCACTTCTTAGAAGAGGAAGCCAGAGGTTATAAACAAAACATAATTTATGTTACATGAGACTGCAGTCAAAGAAAGTCAGAGAGGGAGAGAAACCTTAGCTAACTCTTGTCTCAGAAAAACTTAGAACCCCAAGAACAGTTACATATGTATAAAGTGTGTGTATGATGTCATAAATAAACTTCCAATCTAACTTGTACCATGAAGGTGAAGAGTCTCAGTTCTGTACCACTAATATACAAATTTCAAAATTAAGCATATAAGCGTTATTCATTATAAATTTGATCTATGCTAGTTGCCTTTGGATAGAACATTTTACCTATACAGCCTACAGAGATACACAGTCATATTTGTAAAATTAACTAACAGGCATTTGTGACTAGGAGACAGAGAGAGAGAGACAGAGACAGAGATAGAGACTGGGGCAGCTTTGGCTGAGGTGCATAATAAAGAGCTAAAAGTCAGCCATAGCTGCAGTTCTCTGCAAGGATTTCGATCAAGATATAAAGAGATGTACTGATCTCCAATTAGGCTTTGATACCAGGATGACTTGATTGAACTTTAAAAGGATATCCACCATCTTACTATGCATCAAAAGTGTTTTAAATTACAGTTTGATAATGGCTTTTAATCAATAAGATTTATAGATTCTCTCTTGCCATTTTATATCTGCACATAAAACAGTTTTCAAGCATATCTGATATGCCAACTCTTTTGGTCTGGATTAAAAGTTCTTTTCACAAAGCACCAACCCATTTTGCCAAAAATTCCACATGTTTGCCATTCTTTAGTATCACACAGTCAAGCACTTTTTTAAAGTGATTAATGTAGCTCCATTGTTAATATTTATAGTTTGTCTCAGAATTACACTGAAAGATTCATGTTCAGTAACAGTTACCAACAAGACTGTGATGTTGTCCTTGGCCAGTCTCTACATAGAATGACTGAACCACCACAGAATACAACAGCTCTGGTTTAGCATCCAATCTCTACCCAGAATTTGTCCATTTCTCCAGCAGAAAGACTCTTATCCCAAAAAGGGAGTCCATATCCTTCATATCTGGAGCCACAAGTATTCTAGTCTACTCCAGATTAAATAGTGCTGCTGAACTTTGACCTCATTGACTACACCCTGCTTACAGCCAATCTTGCTAAACTAGGTATATCACAAACTGCTCTCCCTGGTTCCAAAGCTACATGGTGGAAAGATCCCAGAAGGTCCTGATCCTTCTCACACTCAAACCCTTCCCTTCTCGAGCAGAATCCACAGGTGCTGTACTTGGTCCCCTGCTGTCTGCCTTGCATGTAAACAATATAGGAAATAGTCTAACCCTCTCTTCTACAATACTATATGTTGATGACCTGGTCCTCTATACTAGTTCTAAATAAATGGACCAGATAAATTAATATTTAACAGCTGACCTCCAATCAGCACATTCCTGACTAACACAGAACAAGCTCATCCTCAACACTGCCAAAACATACCCAATTCTATGTGGCACTACCCCTAAACTTAGAACATGCCCCTCCCCACTATCAGCTACTTGTCAAGATGGCATTGTGGTTCCAACAACCCTCCAGTTTACATACCTTGAACTGGTCCAAGACCCTCATTTGACTGCACTGCTCATGTGTCTTGTGTCAGTAAATCTGTTAGCGCCATGCTTGGAGCATCATATAAAGTTGCCCAAGACCTAACCCCTCTAGTATGTCTAGCCATTGCCAGAGGAATGCTTCTCCGAAATTGCTCTATGGAGTAGTAGTGTACTCATCAGCTGCCAAAACTATCCTCCAAAAATGGGATATCATCTACTACAACAACATTTGCTGATTTGCATCATCGTCTCCTTGTCTCACCCACCACTGTGCTCTCTATGACAGACTAAGTTGGCTTCCCCCATCATCTCAGCATGACTACATTTATGGTGGTGTTCTCTACAATATAGTGAAAAATAGTCTGCCTAGCTCCCTTGCAACTGCTTTTAGAACTATAGAAAATGGCTATACCCTCAGATCAATCAACAATGATCTGCTTGTGGTCCCAAGAGTCAGGTCTAAAACTGGTGAAACATCCTTTGCCCTCTGCCCCAAGCTGTGGAACTCCATCCCTACAAATATTTTGTGATATCCCTCCACTCACCTGTTTCATACCAAATATCCCAAACATCTTCTTAGACAGGTGCACTGCTCCTGCCCCAGCACTTGAATACCCTCACCTACAAGTAGTCCCCAGTGAACCCACTGCTGACCCATCTTCACCCCTATGATGTATTTACTTTAAGTCATCTCTCCCTCACGCTCCTCTGGTCCCTACTATCTCTCTGTGCCAGCTGAGGCATAGATATGATGCTCTTGGCCTGGAACAGACCCTTCCTTCTTCCCCTTGTCCCCAACCTAAACATGCTAAATATATGTCATTGTTAACTGATAACTGAAAACTAATGCACTATAAATCTAGGATAATCGAGTCATTGTATGTACACTAAACTTGTATTCAAATGACTTGTATCCTTATGATGTGTAACCCCTTGCTGTAGAATGCCTTGTTAAACTGTATCTTCTTATTATGTATGTCCAAATCATATTGTATTCCTCAATTGTCTCTATCTCTGTACCTGACTGTACTGTCTGTATTTTGTAGTTGTACTCTCCAGGGTCACACCTGAGAATAAGTATTTGATTGCCTAGTGTGCCACCTGGTAAATAAAAGTTAAATAGATAAACCCTTCTTTTTCTTCCCTCCTTCTGAACTATGTGAGTGTTAATACTTGGCAACCCTTAATATTAAATAATTTGAAAAATATCACTCTATATTATAATGTAGGTTATTTTCCTATGTGGAAAAGGAACTAATATAATTCACAGCAGGATCAAATTAATTAATCAGTTATGACATAATAACTCTGGAGAACTAATCCAACACATGCATTATGATATCATCCCTTCAATACTGCTAAAAAAATTTTTGTTGTTAAAGACTTTATTATTTCAAACAGGACACGGAAAACAAATACATGATACTGAGATATAAGAAACCATACCACAACACTTGGTATGGACATAACAATACTACATAAGAGATACTAAGGGTAAAGACAAAAACAGAAAATACTGTCATATGAAATAAATATAATCCTAGACAGTACAGTATAATACACATATGCAGAAAAACTCAGGATACAAGAATTTCAGAGACCTACCTAGGCCTTCCCACCCAGAAGGTGAAAGCCATGGGTTATGATTGGAGAAACCAAAAATATCAGTGGCATATGTGACCTAGGGATAGGGTACGTAAACAGAAATGTGTCCTGGTCAGGCCTAAACTAATTTAAACTATATACATCAAAAACGAAGGAGGCAAACTGATTCTGAGTTTAAAAAAAATGACCCAATCAAGTAGGGAGAACAAGACAGCCTATACTCCAGAAAAAAAAGAAGGCGGGAGAGACAATACACCAGGGACCTCCAGGGAATTATGAGCCACCTATGACTGGACATTGTGACAGTACTGGAACAGAGATATGGCTGCCAGCACGTGGCAGATTGAACCAATGAACCCCCAGCAAAACTAGAGAGCCTCTATATACCTCCTTGGGCTAGTGCCTGAAGAAACTCTTTGAAAGGATGAGACCCTCTGGGACTGCCATCTCATTAGGATAAGTCTTTGGCTATAGCTCCCCACAGCTGTGACCCATTGGGCCCGGGACAATGCTTTGGTGTGTGAGGGAGGGCATGGCCTAGAGGGGATCTGGTGTTACTTGAGGAAAAAGCAGAGCACACATATCTTGAATTGCTATCCAGAAGTGCTGAAGATTGGGACATTCCAGAGAATATGAAAAGATGTGCCCTTGACTCCACATCTCCAGCAGGTATCATGCTGGAGGATCCCCATCTTTTAAGTTTAACCAGCTCCTGTACCACCTGTGAAGGGTCTTATTCATAATGAGATGGAGTCGCCCATCCCTACACGACATGTGCAATCTCACCCAGGCATGATCCCATTGGAGCTCAGATATGGGGAACAAGGTCCTTCTCCCATTGGGCTCTAGATGACAGGGTGGAATTTGCAGAGGCATCCCTGAGGGCATTATAAATCATACTGGCTCTGTTCCTAGGGTGATGTAACCAAGATAAAATAGGTGCGGCCTTGGTTGCGACCCCTTATTTTTTGGGAAGTTAGGAAGGTGAGTGATGGCATCCCTAATCTGGAGATATCTCCAAAAATGTGAAGCCAGGAGATGGTATCTGGATTTGAGTGCCTCAAAAGTATCCATTGTACTGGAATCTGGGAGCAACACATCCTGTAGTAAGGAAATACCCTGAGATTCCCATGCTTTCCAGTGGATCATACTGCCAGCCACTACCAAGGCACGATTATTCCAGAGAGGCATGAACTTCCAGGGTGTTAGATCCTGGTCTAAGAGAGTAATAACTCTTTGCCAGCATTGAATGGACAACAGAATGGGGGGAGAGAGATTCGAGGGAAGATTTTTCTTACTGTACCGCACCACTGCAGGAGAGGAGACCTGTAGGAGTGATGCCTCCAGTGGGAGCCAGGTAGGTGAAGTGAAACCAATAATGGAAAATCATAGGATAGTCTGGCTGGGACGAAGGCTACTATGATAGCCCTGAAGCCAAGAGAGTCCCCAACCCCACTGCTCCAGTGCTGACAGAGTTTAAGCTTACTATAACGCTGGTCGGGATCCCTCCCAGAGGAAGTTGCCAATGAGAGCTTCCAATTTCTGGAACCATTTCGATGGGATAGGTACAGAGAGATGAGACAGCAGATGTAACATCTTGGGGACTGCCATCATCTTGATGGAGTCAATTTTCCCAGCTAGTGAAAGCCTCAAGGCCTTTCAGCAGGCCATGTCCTGTTTGAGAGACTCCACCAGTGGAGAGAAGTTAGCTGTGAGCATTTTTGGCAAATTAGGATGTAAGATGATACCTAGATATTTCATACCATTGGGGGACCATTTGAGACCCGAGGCAGCAAAGTCTATACCAGAGGGTACCGAATTCAGGGGGGGCACCTCAGTTTTAGTGTGATTAATCCTAAGGCCTGATATTCCAGAAAATACCTTCAGAATATGGAGAATGGATTGAATCACCTGTGGAGCGCATTCAGTGGTGATCAAAGATCATCCGAAGAGTAATGTCTTAAAAGTGGTGCCACTCATCAGTATTCCAGTGATGGAGGGCAATTCCCGGAGCGCAATGGCCAGTGGCTCAATGGCTAAAATGAACAGAAGGGGAGAGACAGGACATCCTTGTCTCATACCTTTCTGCAATTGGAAAGGCAGAGACAAATTGCCATTTGTCAGTACCCTAGCTAAGGGAGAAGCATACAACAGTGTAATCCAGGAGAGAAAGCCTGGTCCCACCCCCATTGAAGAGAGGGTATGGAACAGGTATGACCACTCTACCGAGTCGAAAGCCTTTTCAAAGTCAACAGCTAAGGTAACAAAGGTTTTTTTAACGTTTTGAAGTAATGCATTAGTGAGAGAAGTGTTCTGTGATGATCAGACCCCAGACACCCCTTAACAAAGCCAGCTTGGGAGGGATGGACCAGCCCTGAAAGAAGGGGTTCCAGCCTACCAGCAAGAACTTTTACCATGATTTTGGCGTCGGCATTAATGAGGGCGATGGGGTGGTAACTGCCGAGAGAGATTAAGTCCTTCCCCTTCTTGGGGAGTACAGTGATGGTAGCTTCCCTCAAGGAAGGGGGTAAAAGACCTGTGAGTAGGGAATGCCTGAACATCCGGACTAGATAGGGGGCAAGGTTTATACCCTGTAACCAGTAGAAGTCAATGGGGAGTCCATCAGTCCCAGGGGCTTTACGAAGATTCATGGATTGAATATCCTTATCCACTTCTTTCACAGTGATCAGGGCTTCTAACAATTTGACGTCGGATGGAGGGATTTTAGGGATGGGTAATGAATCCAGGAATTTTTGGCTAGAAAGCAGACTGGGGGGCATAGAGAAGCATATAACTGCTTGTAAAACTACGATATAATGTCATTGACCCTGCGGTGGAATAACAAGGACCCCGATATGGTCCTTTAAGGCAAGTATCCTCTTGGACATTTGCTGATGTTTAAGGTGATATGCCAGGACTTTGCTCTGCCACCCTCCCAATAGGCATGACGTAGTCTCGCCTATGTTCACTCCAGCCTGGTGGGTTAAGTGCATTCAGGGAAATTCTGGTACTCACCAATTGTGCAGTAGGGACTGAGGTGGGGCTTATCTTGGAGTGATTTATATTGAGTTTCCAATGATAAAGTTGTTTTCTAATGCCCTCTGATCTGCCTCCTGGTGGCGTCTCCTGGCCGAAGCAAAGGCCATTATACCACCCCTTATTGTTGCCTTGAAGGCTTCCCATAGGGAAATATCCGAGACCTCCCCGTTATCATTATTAGTCCAGTATTCAGTGATTGCAGTGTCCAACCATTTCTGAAAGTCCCCATCCTCAAGAAGAAGGGGATCCAAATGCCAGGAGGGAGAATAGGAGTAGTCCTGCCCCAGTTTAACTTGAATTTCCAGAGGGCATGATCTGAAACACAGATTGAATGCATACAGGAGGTAGCTACCTTATCGTAAAGTCCAGAGGAGATCAACCATAGGTCTATTCTACTGGATGACCCATGCTTTGAAAAGCATATATAACCCCCACCCCAGGGTGTAAGGCTCTCTATGCATACAACAGTCCATGTTCATCCATTAGCCTCAGTAGAGCTTTTTGCCTGCCTATGCGGTTCGGGGGCCTTATTATTTCTGTCAATAGACTGGTCGAGTGCCAGATTAAAATCACCACCAAGTAGGATTGGGACTTTATGAATGTTAAAATCTGTGAGGGCCTGGTTAACCATATGGAAAAACTGGGGGCAGTCCTGGTTGGAAGCGTATAAATTAACTAGGATCAAAGGGCCTTCTGGTGTCACCATTTCAGCCATGATCCATCTCCCATCTGAATTATGAATATGCCTATTAAATTTCCACCCCCAGGATTTTGTGTAAAAGTATAGAGACCCTCTGTTTGTGAGAGTCGGCCACACTATGTAGCTCTTCCACTACCCAACCCCGTCGAAGCTTCTTTGTTTCAGCAGAGGAGAGTTTTATCTCCTGAAGGAGGACTACCGAGGGTCTGAACTTTTTCAAATGCAGCAAGACTTTCTTCCGTTTAATGGGAGAGTTGAGTCCCTGCACATTCCAGGAGATAAAGTTAGTCTCCATTTGACCTGGATGAGATCATGGCTGAAGTGAAATATAACAGGAAGCACCAGAGCCGAAGGCTAAATTCCCCTGGAAGGGTACACTCTCCCCTTAAAAAGTCTTGGAAGGAGTGGGTTGGAATCTCAGAATTCAGAATGCCAAAGCTACTAACAATATACAAAAGTACACATTCATGAACAGGGCTCAGTACAGCTTGAAAGTTAACTACAAACAGCAACAATAACATTAACCAGCAACAGCTGTAAATGTCCCTCTCCCCCACCATTTCCAAAAACCTTTCCCCTTAACAGACCAGCTCCTGCTGTATGCATCGACCGGCTTGCGGCTCAGATGCTAGCAGAGATCGTTGGGAGGTAGGTAGTTATCTAACTATGGCAAGAAAGAGATAGGACAACCCCCTGTCCAAGAGACTCTCTGCTCAGTATCCCACCTATAGAGTCAGCATCCTGCATAATCAATTTAGCTAAAGCGGCAAACATCCGCATAATGTTCCCCACAGTCTGAAAGGCCAGCCCCTACCCCAGCTGATCACTCCATTCAATGGTTGAAAGCTGTGAGGCAGTAAGGAGCTAGGGGGTAACAGGGAGGGGCTCCACCATGCTGCCTCTGACTAGTGGTCTCCTAGTCAGGCCCATCCAAAGGGGGCCTGAAAAACAGGGAGTAAGGAACAGGTGCAGGCAGGCATGAACCACTTCTCTGGAATATTGCCCCCCGGCCTACAATACCTGGGTCGCCCAGATATAGATGGCATATACCCAAGAGCTGGAAGCACAGCAAAACGGCCGAAAACATCAGATATAAACAAAACCGAACAGCAAAAGACAAACCAGATCACATTCAGCCCACTGATTTAGAAGCAGGAGAGGGAGCTGCTGAAGAGCAGGTAGATGTTAGATGGCTAGATGCAATGTCCGTAGAGGTGGAAGTCTCAGGGGAAATTGGGTTGGTGGCATCTGCCCAGGAGAGAGATCGTGCAGCGTGGGATTTGTTGCCCTTAGAATACAGTCTAGGAGGCAAGGGTGGGTCCAGTAGGGTTTCATCTGTCGGAAGATCCATTAAGGCCAAACTGATTGTTGCTCATGTCCGCTGCAAGAAGGAATGTGAGGCTATGGAGTCAGGACTGGCACTGTGACTCCAAAAGCGGAGCCGGGGTCTTATCGATGTGAGCCCCATCAAGACGAACCCTCCTTCTATTTTTCTTTGCTCCCTGAGATTTCTTAGGACAAAGCGTTCGGGTCCTGGGCTGGGCTATATGCTGAGTAGATGCAGAAGAGAGGACTGTAGATGCTTGCATGGAAGTCTCCATAGCTGTGGCCTCAGGATTATGTGTTTCCTGGATATTCCCAGTTAAGCTTTAGGGGCCTGGGATGCCAAGAATTTTCCACAGCTGACGGACTGTCAAATAGTCGTGGAGATCCATTCAGGATATTGTGGAGACATGTTGGGTACTGCAAGGAATATTCTAACCCAAATCAGCGCTGGCTCAGCATGCTGCAGTGAACGCCTACATTGTGCTGTGTTAGCTCCTGGGAGTAGCCCATGAAGATCTGGATCCTGTGGCCCTTCCATAGGGTTCTTTCTTTTGGCGAGCCAGTCTAGTAATGGATTCCGGTCTTGAAACCAGAAAAATGGGCCAAAATGGCACGAGGACGATCACCAGGGCAGGCGAGGTACCAGGGTTCTGTGAGCCCGATCAATCTCTGGCAGTGTTTCAGAGTGCCAGCCCAACATAGGGGAGCCCTTTGTAAGAAACATATGGTATCAGTCCCTTCACAACCCTCAGGGAAGCCCACAAATCTTATATTGTTCCGCCTGCTACAATTTTCTAAGTCCTCCACCCTGGCCCACAGCTGGTGAATAAGCCGGTCTTGGTCCTGCTATCATGCCCAAGTTTGCTGACAGCCAACTTCTGCCTCTGCAAGTCTGTGCTCAGCAATACATGCCCATTGAGATAGATCCACTATATCTGCAGTATTTTTCCGTGTAGCTATGTCTAAATTATCCATGCGGTGCAAAATTTCTGCAAACATTTCCAATATTTCTGCCAGGCCACCCTCTGGGTGTGAGAGAGGAGGAGCAGGCTCCATTTCAGCGGTAGGCCAGGCCGCCAGACCGGGAAACAGGCAACGGAGAAATCAGTGCTATCCGCGCTAGGAGGAGGTCAGAAATGGAGCCACCGAGGAGTAACAACTCATGTTAGCTTGGAGCAAAAGACCGGCAAAACGCAGGTAAGAGACGGTTTGACAAGGATATGGTGGGGTTTCGCGAAAGTGCTCAGGGCTCAGGAGTCCATATTGTTACGTTGACACGCCCCAATACTGCTAAAAATTTTAATCAGTTATGACTTTGTTAATATAAAACACCTGAACTAATGAAACCAGTGTGACAACATAAATAAAATAATTTAAAATGTACTACTTTATCTTTAAAACCATACTTTAAAAAAATGTCTGAAAACTTTGTTCCACATTCTGCCAAAGCTACAAAACACACACAATGATGTTAAACCATGTTCAATACACACATGTGGCTGTGGCACTATTTAATCTGGAGGCGACTGGAATACTTGTAGCTAAAAATAGAAGAATGTGGACTCCCTTTTTTGAGATAAATGGGGTTGCCTGTTTAAGGGGAACTTGGCTTGTCAGGGTTTCCCTGACAAAATCAGGGTGCAGCAGAGCAGGAGGAGGTATAGGGAAGGGAGGTCGGGGCAGGAGAGAATGAGTCATAGGATGAGTCACAGCAGTGGGAGGAGGGAACAAGAGGATTGGACAGAGGGCAGTCTCAAGGGAGGACTTCAGAGATCATATAAGGGGATGCCAAAGTGAAAAGGCCCTTCTTATTGCTAGATTTTGAATTGACTAACACATCAGTTGGTGGTTTTGAACAAAAGAGGTCACATTCAGTAAGGCAAGGCAGAGTTTGTTGGTTGGGACTGGATCCCCAGCTTTGGAGATGATCTGGCTTGTTTAAAAAAGTAGTATCGCTAATCAGTTCAGAACTTGTTGGAAGAAGACATCTATTGTTTATTTATTTATATAGTTAGTTATTTATCTGAGGCTTCGGATTACAATACCTTTGAGCTAGTAGCTCTTTTACAAAGGTTCCACGTCAGGTACAGGAGGTATACAAAAACATAACATATCATATACTGTGATTACTAATACAGGAGAGAACTGCAAATTAAACAATATTATTGGTAACAGCTAACAGCCTTGTCTAGAGAATCAGCTACTGATACAGCAATGTCATATTGGGCGTTTAGCTCAGGGGTAGGTGGGGTATTGAGCAGAAAAGATAGAGTAGAGGAGTGAGTCATGGAAATGGGTAGAAGAAGGAATAGAGAGGCAGCAAGGTGTTGCTCTGAGCATGCTTACTCAGAGCAGTCACATTTCACTGCTTGTGATAGGTAGTTTCTGAGTTCTGCTTTGAAATGGCCAACCTTAATATCATTCATTTATGCAGCAGGGGGGCTATTTAGCCATTTAGGGGCACCTATAGGTGAATGATCACTGTGCAAGGCTTGTCCTTCTACGCGGTACATGGAGGGTGTTGTTGGTAGCATTTCTGGTGTGATGTGGGGTGGGCACTGGTTGTCGTAGTGTCTGGAGCCCTGAAGGGATTAAGCCAAGAAGTGTTTTTTTACTCAGGAGGCAGACTTAGTATTTTATTCTCTCATGAAGGGGGAGACACCCAGTTTGGGCATAGAGATTGCAGGTGTGGGTAAGCTTATCTCTGCTGAGGACCAATCTGCAGGCTTTATTCAGGACCATCTTGACTCTGTTTAGAGAGATGTCAGAGGCAGCACTATAGACAGTTATCCCATAGTCGATGACTTATAAGACTGAACTGTTGACAACAATGCCCATGGCTTCAGGTGTGATGGCATTCCTATGCCTATATAGTATACCTAATTTTGCATTTACAGTATGCACTCATCTACTCCTGCAGCCATGACCCCAAGCAACTGGAACTTCACCTTCAGAGTGGATTTGTGGAAGTGGAGGACTGGTTCTCTAAACATAAAGTGATCCTCAACTACAAGAAAAACAAGTAATGATGTTCAGCAGCACCAAACAAGCACAAATCCCATACACTTAGCATCAGAAACTGTCTTGGAGTTCCTGTTGAACAAATACCACATTTCAAATACCTGGGGTCACCTTAGACAGTTGCCTATCCTATGCTAAACATATAGATAATGTAGCCAGGGCTGTCAATGTTGATCAAGATTGGTCTCCTACATAGACATAAACACTGTCTTATTTCAGAAGCCCTCTGACTTGCAATATATTGTTCTGTCATAGCTATTGTAGACACTATGGTCTTGTAATCTATGGAGCAGCCCCAAGTCTTCGTTGAGCAAGATATCCATTGCTCTGAACAAAGCATACGAGGCTACTCATGGGGTCCAGAAGTTTCACCCACACCTGTGATCTTTTCGCTGAGACTGGTTGGCTACAGCTCTCCAGGAGGATCCAATACCAAACCTGTCTTTTGGCCAAAAAAGCACTTCTCGGCCTCCTGCCACCAGACACCACAAACCTACTAAGCCTCCATTGTAGTTCACAGCATACGTGATGCTCAAACAGCCATCATCTCCATGTTCCTAGATGTCGGACAGCCCAGGGGCAATGCTCATTTGCCTACAGAGCACCTCACTGGTTTAATACTCTTCATAGTGATATAACTACCCTACCTGCATTGGGACTATTAAAACTGAAGTTATGCCAACATCTCACGACCAACAGTTCTTGTGACTGCTTCATCTGAGACTCCCATCTACTAGCATTCACCCTTCTCCTCATAACTGGATAACCCTGTGTCTCTGCCGCTACCTCAATAATTCCAAGGCTACCCCCTCTTTTCTCACTTTGACAAGGCCCCTGGATACCCCCCATCCACCTCACCCCCACGTCCCTACCCCTCCCACACCAACTTGACAAGGCCTATGGCTGCTACTCCTACCTTTCTTACCTCCTGCACACCTCACCCTCCTGCCCTACCCCACACCAGCTTGACAAGTCCTATAGCTTACTTCCACATTTCTTTCTCCCATTTTTATCCTTCCCCGTCATCTACACTTTCTTCCTATTAGAATGATAATGCTACATGCAGATATATATATATATATATATATATATATATATATATATATATTTGCTCTTTATTTTACTTTTGAAACATTGTACTTTGCCTCTTGCATGTTTTGTCTCCCCTCCCCACTGATGTGGAACTTTTATAAATGAGCTGTCTCTGCTCAGAGGTATTGTAATCCAAGACTAAATAAATAAATAGCCTGTTTGTTTGAGAATAACATCGTTTTTTTTTTTGTAATTGAGGAGTAATTTATTGTGGTGAAACCACTCTTCCAGCTCACCAAAACTGTTTTACAGCTCATTGGTAAACATATCCAGATGATCATTGCTTGCAAAGACTATAGTGTCATCCACATATAGCAGTATATTTGATGAGCAGGAGTCAGGGATGATGTTGAAGAACAGGCTAAAGAGGAGGGGTCCTAGTATGGATCCCTTGGGGACCCCAAAGGACACTTCCCTGACTCCAGACAGGCTACCATTGATTTTAGCTTGCTGGGTTTTGTCAGTGAGGTAGCTTCAGAACCAATTGATGGTTTCTGGGGATAGGCCTAGGGCAAGAAGTTTTGCTAGGAGAAGATGGTGGTTGACCACATCAAAAGCTTTTGCGAGGTTGATGTAGATGGACCCCACCTGTTTGCTGCTGCCCAGAGCTGAGTGAAGAAAGTTTGTGAACTCAGTGAGTGCGGTAGAGGTGCTATGTGCTTTGAGGAACCCATGCTGCTATGGACATTGTATGTTATATTTGCTTAGCTATTCTGTTAATTGAATGGACACAACACTGTCTCTCCAGGGATTTGGATAAGGGGGATAGAATCGAGATGGGTCTGTAGTTTGAGTGCAGGACTTGGACACTTTTTTTTGTGCACGAGGGAAACTTGGGCCATTTTCCAGAGTTTGGGAAACTGTTCAGGCATGAGGGACTTGTTAAACAGTTTTGCAATGGGGTTATTATTTCATCCAGGGTGAGGGCTATTATCTTCATGTCAATAGAATCACTTCCTACTCTTCTTTTCCCGGGTACAGTACAAGTCACACCAAACTGTTCCACTACTGAGTTGGTTTAGCATTGTTTTTTACAGTTGGCAATGCATTGGCAGCTCATGTTGCACTGTTTTTCAATTAATAACCAGCTCAAGAGTAATGTTTGTAAATGTTTTTGTAATTTATTTGGATTGCATCAGTAATCCAATCAAGATGCAATGCATAACTGAGTTCTAACTCTTAAGAAACAGTTTGTGCAAGGCTTTGTACTGAAGCCAACAACACTTCACAACTCAGTCAGAAATGTTAAAACAACTCATTGTAGGAACAGAGTAATGTGACTTGTACTGTACTCATGTTAAGTATTTTTGGTATCTGAATGGATATCCACCTAAAGTAAAAAGAGGGTAGTCCGCAGTATGGGGTGTTTGATTGAGTAGTTTAGCTTATCAGTGGATGCCTTAGCTGGAAGGAAGTCTGGAGGGAAAGTGCCACTGAGATCAGTGAAGGATATGTTGAACATATCTGCTATTTCTACTGGACATTGTGTGATTGTCCCATTATGGCTCAGCATAGTGGGTTGCCTTTATTGTCTTTCTCAGTTATTACCTTGATAGTAGCCCAGAACATTTTCCCATTACCCCTTAGATTTCCAGTTTGTTCCCTACAGTAGTTTGCTTTAGCTGCCCTTATCTCTCTGGTACATCTATTTCTGTCTGCCTTAAAGCTTTGGAGATCAGCTGGCTTTCCCGTTGCTTTGGCTCTATACCATAGGTGATCCCAGGTGCGCATAAGTTCGAGAAGGTGCTGTGTTGTCCAACCATTATTCTGCCTTTTCGTTCTTCTTTTCCACATTGGAGCAGAGATATCACAGGCTCTGGTGATGGTGACTATCAAATGGTCTAGTGCCTGGTCCAGATTTTGGAGGTGTCAAGGGAGACCAGTTAAGTTGTGAGAGGTAAAATAAGTTGGGGTAGCTGACCTTTGCAGAGCACTCTGCTTCTGAGGGTAGCAGGGCGAGGCTTTATGGTTTTGTTGGACCATTTACATAGTACAGGGAATGGTCACTGATTGTGTCTAGTAGTACCATGACTTCAATGATTCTTTCCGGGTTGCTTGTGAGTACCCAGTCAATTAGTGTACTGGTCCCCGTACGGTAGTTTATTCTGGTGGCTTCCTTGATGATCTGTGTTAGACAGAGGTTGTTTATTAGATTCTTTTGTCTGGTAGTGTCTTGTGCTAACCAGTTGATATTGAAGTCTCCTAGCACAATGTGTTCCCGTTGCTTATTTATACTACTGATGTGATCAGAAAATGTTATTAGCCCTTGGTTCTGTCTACCAGAAGGTACATAGACTGTAGTTACTACTAGTGATTTGTTTTGATCCCCCAGCAAGAGTTTTACAGAGAGTAGTTGTACGTCATTGGTAGTGTCTTCTGTGTTTAGCATGTGTCCCTGTATGTGGTCCTTTAGATATGCTAGGCAGCCACCTCCCCTTTTAGATAGTCTATCTTGGTGGAAGATGGAATACACATCCATCGTAAAGGTTGAATCCAGTATTTTGGGGGTGAGTCAAGTTTCAGTTAAGGCTAGGAAGTCAGGGTTGTGTTGTGTGATCTGGGCCTGGAGCTGGGTTTGTTGTGACAACAGGCTTCTGATATTGATGGAGGTTATTTTATGGTGTCCGTAGTAGTTAGTGTGGGATTGTGCCTGGCCAATAGGGCCGGGGTTGGGGTGTATGTTCCCAGATAGTAGTAGTAGCATTAGGGCTGTTCTTATTCCAGGGAAAGAGCAGTGTAGGAGTGTTTTTTCCTAATCCACTGGATCACTGATTTAAGTTGTGCTAGTCAAAGTCAATTTTATTTAAAAAGACGCCCAATCCCAAAGGCTCTGGGCCCCGCACAAAAACTGTACAGTATGTCATACCGTATACATTACATTAAAATATCATACACATAAAACTTAATCTCCAAAAGTCTGCATAAATAAAAAGGTCTTCAGACGACTCTTAAAGGCCTCTATAGTGGGGGCCTCCCTCACTTCAAGCGGCAACGAGTTCCAGAAAGCTAGAGCAGCAACTCCAAATGATTGATCCCCTGCTGATTTCAACCTTGCTCTCGGAACTTTGAGGAGGCCACCACTAGAGGAGCGGAGATCCCAGACAGAGGTGGATGGTACCAGGAGATCAGAAAGGTAACCAGGGCCCTGTCCATGTAGGGTCTTATAGGTGAGAAAACCCACCTTGAACAATACTCTCCACCTGACAGGCAGCCAGTGCAATTCGCGCAATGCCGGAGTAATATGACAAAACTTACTTTGTCCAGTCAAAAGCCAGGCAGCAGCGTTTTGCACTAGCTGCAGTCTGCGAAGCGAAGTTCCAGAGACCCCGAGATAGAGGGCATTACAGTAGTCAAGCCTAGAAGTGACTAAGGCATGTACCAAAGTAGGGAGGTCCAGAGCCGGAACAAGGGGCTTAATCCTGGCGATATTTCTAAGATGGAAAAAACAGGAGCGAACCACAGAGGATATCTGAGCCTCCATGGACAGGTTCCTGTCAAAAACTCACCAGATTTCGCACCATGGGGAGGCCATCAATGACACAGCTCCTAGCACAATGCCAGTCGCAGAATCAGAGGCCATCCCATCACGAGCTCTGTTTGACTCCACTACCAGTACCTCAGTCTTGTTAGGGTTCAGTCGCAGCCAGATGGAAGACATCCAGTCATTTATCTCAGCCAGACAGATATTCATCACATCCACTGCATTTGATGTTCCTGGGGCAAAGGATAGGTATAGTTGAGTATCATCAGCATAGCAATGAAAACTCAAACCATACCTCCTAATGATCCCCCCCAAGGGCAGCATGTATACCGCGAACAACATTGGGGCCAATACCGAATCCTGAGGGACTCCACACGAAAGGAGGCAGGGTATGGATGAGAAGTTACCCATCACAACCCACTGCCTCCTGTTAGTAAGAAATGACTCAAACCATTTGATGACAATACCAGTGAGTCCGCATAACTCCCTCAGGTGGAAAAGCAACACACAATGGTCCACAGTATCAAATGCTGAGGAGAGATCGAGGAGAACAAGAATTGTCTTGTCCCCCAGATCTCTAGCCCTGAGGAGGCCATTTTGCACCCGAACTAATGCAGTTTCAGTGCTATGTCTGGCCCGAAAAGCTGACTGGAAGGGATCATACAACTCGTGGGTCATGAGATGTTCCCCCAACTGAAGTGATACCACCTTCTCAACAACCTTTCCCAGAAATGGAAGATTGGAGATAGGATGGTAATTTTCCCTAATCTCCAGGTCCAGAGAAGCTTTCTTTAAGAGGGGTCTCACCAGAGCTTCCTTCAAGGCATCCGGAAAGACACCCTGACTCAGGGAGCACCGGACAATCAGGGCAAACACCGGGCCAACAGTGTCAGTGCACCTCATCAAGAAGCGCATTGGCACGGGATCCAGTTCACAAAGGTATACTTCAAGTTGGCCATCATCTCAATGACCCCACGAACTCACTGGCCTAAACTCCCCACCTAGAGAGGTGCTCTTAGAACACAACTGACGACTACTGACAGCAATGATATTACTGGCTGAGGAAACCTCCAGCCGGATCACAGACACCCTGTCCGAGAAAAACCGAGCAAATTCCTCACAGTCCCTATTCGAGAAACTCTTCCGGGCTGAAGACAGAAAATGGATGAAGAAGTCTATCAACAGTCCGGAAGAGTGTGGCTGGTCGGCTTCTCCCAGCAGCAATCTCCCGGGACAAAAATATTGCCTTCTTTTGGTTGATTGCCTCCTGATATGCGCAATAATGAGCACACAGGACCAGTTTGTCAGCCCCCAGACGGGATTTCCTCCAGCGACGCTCTAATCTCCGACCCAGCTTCTTCATTTCCCTGAGATCACTGTCATACCAAGGTGACCTCAGGTATGAAGTTCTGGGTCGTACACGGACAGGTGCGAGGGAGTCAATGGCACCAGATAGCACCTCATTATAGGCGTCTACCCCGGCTTCAACTGCTCCGATGCATGCATCACCCACCCTTGATAAATCAACTGCCACCAAAAAACCCTAAGGGGTAACATCTTTTAACGGGCCGCAGCGAAATGTCTCACAAGGGGAAGAATTTATGATGGGAGCACTAAACGTGAACTTCACCGTGCAATGGTCAGACCAAGCTACTCGATCAATATCAAGATCAGCGATCTCAAGTCCCAGTGAGAACACCAGGTCCAATGTGTGGCCATCCTGGTGAGTGGGCACGCAGACAGACTGCACCAGCCCCAAAAGGGACATACTCTGCAGTAACTCATTGGCGCACTTTTGACTTCTATCCTCGGCCCAAACATTGAAGTCCCCAAGAAAAATACATCTTGGGAATCCAATGTTTCGTCAAGGCAAACTTCATGATTCCTGCAGGAACCCCCCATCGGACCAGGAGGGCGATAGATGAGGAGGATCCTGCAGCCAACGCCAAGTCCTCCACTAATGGCCACACACTCAAATGAACCTGGGGTTCCCACTGGGTGCACGGTGAAGTCCAGGTTTGATTTAAAACAAATAGCTACACCACCTCCCCTACGATTTTCTCTGGGGCAGTGCACCACAGTGTATCCTGGGGGGACTGCAGCCTCAAAAACAGGGTCAGCATCATCTCCCACCCAGGTTCTTTAAATGCATGCCAGGTCGACCAATGAGAACAGAGCGGCAATAATAACCGTCTTGTTTCTGATCGACCTGGTGTTGCATAGCACTGCCGTCAGAGGTATTGAGGGTGATGCAGCCCTAGAGGTCACCTGGCCACTTGACCTGGTGGCCCCTGAAATAGGCACCAACCACGTCTGGCTTCTCCTAGATGCTCTATTTATTCCAGGGTCTCCTGGACTTAACCACCTCAATCTTTTGATCAACCCGCTCCTGGTCATCCCACAGCGCATGCACAAAACAATCCCCCACAATCCCCACTTCCCTACAACGTTTGATAGTAATATCAGATACAGGGAAGGGGATAAAAGGACGCAGCGCATGCAGCTGCGAATTCCCATAGACAATCCTAGGCCCTAAGACTCGTCTAACAGAACCCCTACACATGTCTAATTAAATAAGCCAAGTGGCACATATAAATCATGCAAGCAATACACATAAAACTCTACTTTGCGATAAAACTGGTTGACATACATAAACTGTTATAACATAGTATAGTTCCTACCTCTCATCCAGAACAAGCAAATTTCAGTTCTGAGTGGTGCCACACACTAAAAGCTGCTGCCATGTCACACAGAATGTGCCTGCATTTAAACAGTGCCTCCCCACTCCACACACCAATCAGCCGGCAGCCCCCCTCTCACAGCTCCAGCTCCAGCTGGCAACGAGTTAGTGCAGATAGCACACAGCCTCTCACGCTGTGTCAGGCACATAGGGTTTAGTGGGCAGACAGATAGGAATGCAGTCCAGAATAAATAAATCCAACAATCCAAATGGGTAATTCACAGCTAGTTCACAGCTGCAATGAGCAGCACTCTCACCAGGTACACGGAGGGAAAAACACAGAAATGCCGCTTGCGAGTGGCGCCTGCGTTTAAACAGTGCCTCCCCACTCCCACACACCAATCAGCCGCAGCCCCTCTCACAGCTCCAGCTCCAGCTCAACAAGTTAGTGCAGATAGCACACAGCTCTCACGCTGTGTCAGGCACATAGGGTTTAGTGGGCAGACAGATAGGAATGCAGTCCAGAATAAATAAATCCAACAATCCAAATGGGTAATTCACAGCTAGTTCACAGCTGCAATGAGCAGCGCTCTCACCAGGTACACAGAGGGAAAAACACAGAAAATGCTAGTGCTAGTGTTTGTTAAGTTGTAGCTGGGTCCAGCTGCAGTGCTGGGGGCACCCACCATTTTCACTGGGGGTACCTTATAACTGCTGGAGGCTGCAGTACTGGAAGTAATTTCCTGAATGAGTGAGGAATTATAAGGGGAGGGCTGAGGAGAGTGTACTTCCTGTGTGGAGGGTTATCTGGCTTGAGGGAGTATTGGAATCTGGATAACCATGTCTGGTCAGTTGACAGGATGTGTGACATAGATCTGAGCCATGCAACAATCCCACGGAGCAGAGCAGCTATTAGGGCTGTTACAATCAGCTTTATTATGGAGAAAGGCTGTGGGCAGAGGGTACTGTAGTTCCTGCCAGGAATTTTTTTATTTTTTGGGGGTATGCTTCTGGCATTATAAACTACAGCAAATGCCAGGGGAGGTGTGGAATCTCTACACTATCTAATTTAATTAACTACAACTTCTTTGGTGTTATTAACTGCAGCATTGCCGGGGAGGTGTGAGTCGCTAAAGACTCTGCTGTAGTATTCGATCTGGTGTGGGAGATACCAAGTGGTACTTAGTCTGGGAGGAGGCTGGATGGAACCAAGGTGTCAATAGCAGGGGTGCAGAAGTGGGCTGAGTGGTTATCTCTGGCATCACTTCCTTTATAACTAAGACCACCTTTGGGTGGGAGGGTGGTACTAAGTGGTTCCACGTGAGCATCGGCTCCTCAGAGGAACAGGTAGAACACTCTGTACCTCGGAGTTTAGGAGGAGGCTGCAGGGCTGTCTGGCTGGCAGGCAGGTGGGGGAAGGGCTCCTGGATATGTTTATTAATACAGAATGATTAGTGCCCTGAAGGAAGTTTTATATTGGTTTTCCAAGTTGTTCAACTGAGGAGAAGGGGTGGTACTGGTGGTTTAGTGGTTGGTTAAAAACAGGAGCAGGTTGTGGCATTTATAGGGAGAACAAGGCAAAGGAAAAGAGCAAAGCATTAGAGCAGTAGGGCTTACTTAGCAGTGTTGTGCTGGTTGTGGCAGGAGGAGATAAAAGAGATCAATGACGGTTTTCTAACTAGATGTGTGGCTGTGGGGACAGTGAGACTATGGGGGCCTAGGCCCGGAGTGAAGCAGAAGGTACTGTGTGTGGCCGGAGCCAATGGGGCTAAAGGCTCGCAGGTTGGGCGGTCTTCAAGATGGCAATTTGTCAGACTCAAGAATGACCAACCAGGTGAGTTTGTGGGTTTTGCAGGGAAAATGTTGCTAGAGATGTTCACAGAAGCGTCAGGTGGGAAAGGACTAAAGGAGTTCTCGTGGATGGCGGGGAGAGTGGTGAACGATAGAGTCCAGACAAAGGACAGGAATTTTTTTTGTGGGGTTCAATTCCACTTGCTGCAGGTAATATTACAAATTGGTGGTATTGCCATGTCTTTATGGAGTTTGGAGGAGGCAGCTGTGGAAATATCAAGGGTGCAGACGCTGACCGCGAGTTTGAAGATCGCAGGTCGGCATCTGACATCACAGAGAAATGCCGTTTTGGGGAAGGAAGTAGTGAGGAGAAGTCCCCCTAGGAGTGAGGGTAATGTATGTGGGAAGGTGTGAACAATGTCGATTTGGTGAATTTATGCTGGGAAAATTTCACATACCCCTGATATTCAGTCGTTTGCAGTTCGTATTTTAGGAGGGATGGTTTTGATCTCAGCAGTGAATTTAGGTTGCCATTTGGTATGCACTGTATTCCAGCATGAATTCCTGCCATGAAATTTTGACACTGATGTAACAATGGTTTGATCAACATCTGGAATTAATTTTTAATGTAGTGCACCCCACAGAGTTATATATCATAATGCTTAACATGCGTATACTTAAATTACAGTTTTCAAAGTCTGCACACAGTATTAATTTTAGTTTCTTTGCCATGGGTTGTAACGTGTAAATTGCTCAAACAAAATTAAATTTTTACCTGAATGAAAAGATCTATTGATATGTTAAGCAATGCTGATGTGCAGCAGCTTGGGGGATGCCACGTGGCTTGAGGACCCCAAAATGGCAGCCGCATCCCCAAGCAACACAAAATGGTGGCAGATGGGGAACCCAAAATGGCAGCTGCAGTTCAAAGGACAAAAGGGCCATGGCACCAGGACAGAGTGGAGCTTCTGGGTACCAGGGAGGTCACTATTGACTAAGGGTATGATAAAAAAGGTGGGTCTCCACACATCAGTTGCATGGAAAGTCAGAATTTAAATGGACAGATTATGACTGGGGACAACAAAACTGATGGCAGGGCAGAGTTTTATGGCTGAACACTGGGGGGACAAATAAACAAGGATATACTGAGGGATTATACAGTTGGCAGTTCTGTGTAGTTGCCATCATTTTTGGTAATGATTGGCTTCACAGCAGGATTGATAAACATAGCTAATGGATATGCATCATAGTCAGTTGGACATCACAAATATAAGAAGTAGCTTGGAGACAGGGCCCAGGCAATTTATCATTAAGTTGAATCCTGTATTTTGGGATGCCTCCATGTAGCAGGGGATTGGGTTGCAGTTATGCCTTGGGTTAAGCTAGAGGGCAGGTGGGGAATCATGCAAAAGGAATTGGAGGTGGGCTGTTCAGGCGCAGGAAACAGGGTGGCAGAGGACCCATGGTGCAAGGGACAAAATGCAGACAGGATGATACTAACATATACTTTTGTTGTTTGGGGATTGTTGATGCAGAAATGGCACCCAAGAGGAGGACAATGAAGAGTGACAGCGAGGAACTGATGGAGCAGGCAGCAGATCTAATGGGGAAGGTGCAGGAGCTGCTGGCGTTCACAAAGAAGAAGGAGGAGGAGGAGGAGGAAACCAGGAGAAGGAAGAGGAAGGCACCAGCCAGGGATGATGCCAAAGAAACTGGAGGGAAGAGCCCAGATAAGAAGCGGTGCAAAGGACTGGCTCAATCTTAGGATAAGGAGCCATTCGTGGACATGACTGTGGATGGCAGCTTGAAAGACTACTTGATGGGTATCGAGGAGAGATGGGAGAAAGAATGTGAGGAGATGGAAAGGGCCCAAAAGAATTAAGAGGGACACAAGGGACTGAACAGGGGCAAGTACAGGGGCTGACAGTGGGAAAAGGGTACTGAGGTGGGAGTTCCAGGTTTGGCGCTAGGCGATCATGTGCCCCAGTCCATAAAGGGAAGATCTGGAAAGGTGAGTATGTGGACACCTTTGTGTTGGTGGACAAAGAGACTGCCAAGAAATATGAACAGAGGACACAGTGGAAAAGTTACAAGGGTAAGAATATAGACACCTGGCAGGCAGTTTTCAAGACTTTTAGTGCCGCCTTTGCTGCTGAAGCAGCTGGAGCTGGCCATACTCTATTGACCTTTTCAGCGATAATCCAAGATGCATACAAAGTGAAGGCAGGGTACAGGAGACTGAGGTATGATGAGGCTTTCCAGCAGCATATGGATAAACATGGGGATTTCAGATGGGATACCACACACACGCAGACTTGTGGTTGCGAACTTTGTCGGGGCACACTGGGAGCAGGTTCAAAGAGGCTCAAGGGGGCATAGAGTCACATACCAAAAACATGCTGGAGATATAATAAGGTTAGATGCAGCTGGGTGAACTGTAAATTCAACCACGTGTATTCTAAGTGTGTGGGCAGCACCCATGTAGCATTGCAGGGTATTGGGTGACAGGGTGGGATCCAGAGCTGGCTGGCAGCCCTTTCAGGGGAGCATTGAAGGGGTGAGGGGGGTGGTAAGGGGCCAGAGGGAGAGGTTTCAGTGGAAGAGAGGCATTTGGGGCAGTTGCAAGATGATAGGAAAGGGGAAAGGGGTGATGGGGGTAGGAAGAGGGGTTTTATCTTGGCATGCACCCCCATCAACCTAGAGATACTAATGGACTGGATGGCAGGATACCCAGATGAGGGGTGGTGGCAGGTTTTGAGGAACGGCTTTACAGAGGGTTTCAACCTCCACTATGAAGAGCAAAGAGGGCAATGAAAGCCAATGATTTGGGGTCAGTAAAAGGCAGGGAAGAGGTGGTTGAGAAGAAGATACAGAAGGAGATAGCCACAGGCAGGATGGAGGCCCCGTTTGGTGATCCCCCTTTTGACAATCTTAGGGTGTCACTTCTGGGTTTAGTGCCTAAAAAGCATCCTATGGAATTCCAACTTATTCATCATTTGTCATACCTGGAGGGGGGGATCGAACAATGATATCATAGTGGAGGAGCAAAGATCAGTTTCTTATTTAACATTGGATCATGCAGTAGAGATAATATGGGCAGGCGACAGGGTGTGATTGGCTAAGACAGACACAGAGACAGCTTTTCAGCTACTCCCAGTGAGGACGGAAGATTAGGGCCTATTGGGCTTCAAATTCAAGGGCAAGTATTACTTTGACAAGGTCATGCCCATGGGGTGTTCAGTGGCATGTGCAACTTTTGAAGCTTTCAACACCTGGCTGCAATGGGTGTTTGGGGAGTGGTATGGGTTTAAGGCCATGGTATCTTATTTGGATGATATCCTGTTGATAGGACAGGGGGGCGCAGGGGACATCAGAGATGCTCAAAAGATTTCAGGACATGTGTGTAGAGCTGGGGGTGCTGCTAGCAGAGGATAAAATGGAAGGGCTGGTTCAGAAGTTAGAGTTTCTGGGCATCGAGGTGGATGTGAATGAGGTGTTTTTTCACTTACCAGCAGACAAAATGGCCAAGGTGAGGATGTTGCTCGGCCAGGTGAAAAGTAGGAGGTGGGTCCCTTTGTCATTAGTGCAGCAGTTATTTCACTAGTTAAACTTTGCTTGCAGGGCAATCACACTAGGGAGAGCATCTACCCGGTGGCTGGCTAGAGCCATGGGGAAAACATGACTACCACAACATTGGGTAGACATTTCGAAGGGGGTACAGCAGGATTTGGTGATATGGGACAAATTTTTAGTGCAGTACAATGGGGTCACATTCTGGCAAGAGGACTGTTTTTTTAATACAGACCGAGGTTTTACACTGATCAGCAGGGGCGTATGGTAGGGGGCATATTTTCAAGGAGAATGGGTATCAGAGGCATGGTCGAGGAATGGAGACAGACGTTGTTTGCTATGGGACATCACGTTTTGGAAATCTTTCCTACATGGGTGGCAGTGACCTTTTGGGGAAGAAGCTGCAGAACCAAAAGGTAATTTTCTGGTGTGATAACTGAGCAGTGGTGGAGGTGATTATAGGCAAAGGGTTCCACAGAGATGGTGACCAGGGTGGTCAGACAACTGATGCTGGAAGGGATATGGTTTAATTTGTCTTTCAAAGCAAGATATATTGAGGAGATAAAAAATTAGGTGGCTGACAGCCTTTCCCATCTTCAGTTGGACTGCATCAAGTCAAATCTGTGCATGCATTTCAGCGTGGGAAATTCTGCGAAAAACCAATAGCACTAATAACAAAACTCAGCATACTACCATTTTCAGTGCATCACCAATCGCATCACGTCACTCACTCAAAGCTCACAGTGGATTGTGTGACTAATTATCCAGTGTTGCAGGTTGCAGTTATTCACAGGCACAGTTACTAAAGTTCTGTACTACTGGCCATAAACAATTATTTCACAGGCAAGGTTACTTAAATTCAGTGGTACTAGCCATTAATAATTATTTTTACAGTCAAGGTTGCTAAAGTTCAGTAGTACTGGCAAGCAGCAATCAGTGTGTAGCAATCATTAATTAGTGACAGTTTAAATAATGGTGGAAGATTGGGCTGTAAAGTACACAATGTCGATAACGATGCTCCTAACATCAGCAAGGTAATAAATATTTTCTTACTCATTTAAAATGTCAATAATTATGTGGCTATGGATAGGTGGACAGTGTGGTGTATCTGCCATAGTAATAGCTGATGTTAGTAATGTTGCTTTCTTGCAGAGAGAAATGTGTGTTACGATGTGTTCCTTTGCTATGTTGCGATACACTGACTTTCGCTGGAGTCTTGATGCGCTATTTGCAATGTGACAAAATGACTGCACTCATATTTACCATGCAGAAATTGAATGCACGGTACTGACATGGAACCCAGTTGGACAGGTTCAGGTCATTGGCACCAAAGGCCGCCGACCAGAGAATGTTGATCCCGTCCCATCTGTGGGAGATTGGCTGGAGAGAGACCAATTGCTGTTTCGAAGCTCTTAGTCTGTGAGTACGCTGAGGGTATATGAGGGAGCTTGGAAAGTGTTCCAAGAGTTTCAGCAGCAGTCGAGAAAGGAGATAAGTGGGGCAACAACTGAGGGGCAGGTCATGAGACTTATGGTGCAGAAGTGGGAGGAGGGAAAGGAGCATTCCACTATGGTGGTACACTTAGCAGGGATTGGGTTGGTATCTAACTTACATGGGTGGAGGGAACACAACAGAGTGCAGGTAGTAAGGTGCATATTCCAGGGTTGGCAGAGGTTGCAGGGGAGGAGGCCAGATAGCAGGTGCCAGAGATGGGACAGTTGCTGGACAGGCTGTTGGAGACTTTAAAAAGTATATGCATATCCAGTTATGAGATATGTTTGTTTAGGGCAGTTTTTCTAGTTATGGGGAGGAGGCGGATTTAGAGTCAGTGAAGTGGTCACCAAGAAAAAGAAAGATGGGGTCTGAGAGCTGCAGTGGGGAGAGATCCAGTGGGGGCAGGATAAGGTATTTATCTGGTTTCGCAATCCAAGACAAGCCAGGTGGGTCAGGGTGCTAAGGTAATTTTGAAGAGACACCAAGAAGGAAGATGGTGCATGGTGAAGGCACGTGAGGAGTACAGAGGGATCAGGCCATCCATGGCAAGCAGGTTGTTTGTTCACAGGGATGGTACCCCGGTCATCTGCTATCAGGTGACAGGGGTATTGAAAAGAGGAATGGAGTTCCTAGGGGAGGATGCAGGAACAGTTTCATCACATTCATTCCGGATAGGCACGGCATCACAGGCAGCCACTGGAGGGGTGTCAGAGGATGAGAATTAAGGATGGGCAGATGAGGGTCTGGCTGCTACCAAGAGATACATTAGGAAACTGTGATATTAATGTTGGTTTATTTTCTCTGCAGATGCGAGGCAAGAAACAGGTGTGGATTGTGGGGCTACTATTAGTGTACTGGGAGGAGAGGCATGCTGCAACAAGGCCCAGAGGGAGGCAACTGCTGAGGGCAGGTGAGGAAACCCGAGTGCAGTGGAAAGGGTGCAGGGGATCCATTGGGCCCAGCTGTTGCCACTATTGGAAGAATTAAGGCAAAGTGGCTTCAGGCCTGACCTGACAGTCTTGCATCTGGGGAGGGGAGAACGATCTAGAAGGAAGACCATGGGGGGAGCTATTCCAGGAGATAAGGAGAGATGTGGAGACCATCAGGGGGTAGTGGCCCAGGGTTACAGTGGGGTGGTCAGAAATTAAACCAAGACACACTTGGATACAGGGAAGAGACATCAAGGCAATGGAGAAGGCAAGAAAGAGGTTAAATAGGAGGGTAATGGGGTTTATGGCTGAGGTGGGGGTAGGTATGTTTCACACAGACATCTCCTATGACTGTACTGGGTATTATAGGCAGGATGAGGTGCACCTGTCGGAAGTGGGCATGGCATTTTTATACTGCATCCAACAGGGACACTGGAAGAGTGGGAAAGGAGGAGGCTGTGTTAGAAGCCCATCGCCATCGTTAGGACTGGAGATGGGCTAGTGGAAGGAACAGAGAGAAGGTGGGGAGAGAGAAGAAGCACAAGGAAAGGATGTAGGGGCCTGTGGGGGAAGGGCAGAGTGGTAATAATCAGGCATGGCTTGGTTGACATCCAGCCATATTCAGCACCTCATGGGGTTTAGGGCATCCCAGAGGATGGGAGCTGGGGGTCTGTTTTTGGCGTCTGAGCCCAGGAAACCAAGGAAAGGAAGAAATGGTGGTTTACACTGAAGGAGGTATTGGGTTTCGCATCCAAACCCTGAGAAGAAAAATATGGGAAAATTGACGGGTTTTGAGAAGAAGAAGAATAATCAGCATTTACATAGCGCTTTTCATACACAGTGCATCTCAAAGCACTTTACAAGCAATACTAGACTGGTAGTAGTGCAGTGACTGAATGTGTAGTGGTGGCCATATGCTAGCAACACCACACACAGCCTGGACAATTGCACAAACCAGTTTATGGAAGGAGAATGTTGGCCAGGACACCGAATGTCCTTCTCTTTGCGAAGAGTGCCCTGACTTCTTTTACTTCCACCTGGACACCCACCAGGGCCACACCAGGATGGGTAGAAGGGACCTCAGTTTAACATCTCATCCAAAGGATGGCACACCCCAGCAGTACAGCAGCCCCCTAATACTGCACTCAGATGCCAGCATTTTACTTGCAAGTCCAATCCCAGTGTGGGACAAGAACCCATGACCCCTCTGGTCCAGAGGCAGATGTGCTGCCAACTGAGCCAGGCTGACAGAAGAAAAGGGAAAAGTGTGAATATGAATGTACTTTGCAAATGATATAATAAAGGTGATTAATGTAGAATGATAATAAAGCGTGATAAAGTTTTGGAGGATGAAAATGTGATGTATATGGAAATCGTAAAAAGTTGACTGCCAATTGAGCACCCAAAGACGTTTGCACAGTGTCTCATTTCAGGAGGAAATCCCACTGACAAGAGTCTTCCTTCTGGAGCAATAGGCAAATACACGCACAATGATGTTAAACCATGTGCAATAAACAAAATCCCTGCATGACCTTTTTCATTTAACTTGACCTCCCAATCACGGTAATCCACACAAATGACAAACTGGGTAGTAATACCATGAAAGAAACAACTACATTGGATCTAAGCTACATTAGATAAAGAAAACAACATTTAAGAAAGCTAACCATCACATTATACTGACATTTGTAATTCTACACACCAAAAAGCCAGAGCAAAAGTAAAACAGAAAATAAAGCTGGACTGTACCAAAATGCAAACTCAGACAGAACAGTATCCTTACTACCAAGTACATAGTAGCAAGTAGAGGAATCTGCTGAAAAAACATTCTGAAATGAAGGAAGAAAATAATTTAAATTATCTGTACATTTAGCATGTTTGAAAAGAAAGCATAATGAAATTGTGCTCACACACATTAAAAAAATTCCATTAAAAGAGTGAAATTGCAGAGCTGTGAAGAATCTTACAAACAGTTCAGCTACTCAACTGTCTTCCACTTCCTCTCAATGACACTCAATTATTTAGTTAACAAACTAAAGTTAGCAATCAATCCATTATTTAGTTCTTCACTGCTAAAAATGTTTAAAATCTCTACAAAACTTGAAATACAGCCATATGACTACCTACAATATGGGTGCGGCACTTCTCATAGTTAGGTTCAATGGCCACTTCTATATTAAACTCAAAATTTTGCACTTCAATAATTTGGTAAGTAGTTAATACTACGTGCAACAAGGTTAAGCCTGGTACCCCATCTACAGGAAAAGAAATACCCCAATAGTTTAGTTTCTAATATAGGTGGTGTAGGGTATATGTAACTAAGGTGAAGGAACATAGGGATTAGGAAGGTTCTAACCAAATAAACTCTTTCTTTTTCCTCATATACTAGGAATTCCACATGTTCACTCTGTTTAGTGCTTTTGTAGGATTATGTCCCAATTGAGAAGTGTAAGGTCTCCTGAACCAAAGAAATGCCTAAAATTTTAATAGGTCCTATTGATAAGTGAATTCCCATGATTTCTTCTTTCAGCTGGTTGTTACCTACAGTATTTGAAGTCCTGTGCTTTTCTGATAGTTTATAGAGGAGTCTGACATAGATTCATAAACTTGTAACACTTCTCTGGCAATGTTAGCAGAGGGTTTGTCTGCTAAAATAAGTATTAAATCAACAGCATATGCTAATGCTTTTATTTCTGGGTCTGAACAGGAGATAAACAGTTAATTCTTTGGTCGTTATGTATATATCAGATTAGTGGGTCCAAAGAAAGAATATATATTAAGGGACTCATGGGACATCCTTGTCTGACTCCTTGGTTTATGTAGCAGGTGTTCCCTATCCATCACTAGCGGCTCTAGCCACAAATGGTTACCAGGGCACAGCTGTGGCACAACAGATGGCAGCCAGGGCACTGATATATTGTTACTATGGGGGAAGCTCTGCATCATATGGGGCACCAACTGGGGCACAGCATTATTCTACCGGGGCACGTGCCCTGGCAGGCCCTGGTGTAGAGTCGCCACTTCTATCCATCCATTTATGTAAGGAAAAACAGAAGTGTGCGAGTAAGTTTTGGCTGCTAAGATGTTGCTGGCCTATTGTCTGGTTTAAATATTGTTCTGCTATTTTTAGGATACCCGAATTCGTAGTTTCAGACAGTCCTTGATCAGAAAGTAAACAGTCCATTCGTTTAGCTCTCCTTCTGTTGCAACAAGTTTCAAATGGATTAAAGGATGGAGTTTTACCCTGGGTTCCAATTTTTGTGTTTGTTTGCACACATGTGCAAGAAACATACTGAAACTATATGAATTTTCATTGATGTGCCACTCAACTTCCAATGCCTTGCTGCTTCTTGGGGCGCCTCACCGCACCAATACATGTCCGAGCTGTCTATGATAGCAGTTTAGATGCAGTGGCGTACAGTTCAAAGCAAAAGACTGCTACAATCAGCGGTGATAATGTGTAGGCAATTCGCATAAATTTACATACTGCCATCAGCAGTATGCAACGTGCCTACACTCAGCACTGCATCTGAACACAGCTGTTATAGACAGCTCCCTTGTTTTCTAGTTCCCCCCTTCCCAAACACTCAAGTAGCATGCTGGGAGCCCACTCCAGCGTGCTCATGTGCTCCCCTTGCCCCCACACACTGTATGGCTTCAACGGGGTGCCCATTCTCCCATCCAGTGCCGCTGCCCCCAAACAGACTTCCAGGTGCCATGTTGGGAGCCCAGCCCAGCATAGCAAAAGTCTGTATGGTGACAGGTGCCCAATCCCGTCGGCTCCACTGTACTTCCCCCAAAAATAGACTTCCAGTTGCCTGCTGGAGCCCACCCAGCATGGAAATGTCCAGTGGTCGATGGGGTGCCCAACTCTCCATTGGCTCCACTGCCTCCCCAAAAATTAATCTGCTGTGCTTGGGAGCTCACACCAGCATGGCAAAAGTCCCATGTCGTCATCTAAAAAAAAAAACATCTGAAAACAAAAATGGTCCTCATTGACTGTCTTGCCCTCCTCCCCAACCCATGCCCACCTTCTGCGCACTCACCTCCTACACCCCAAATCCCATACTTCTACTCTATGGAGCCCAGCGTGACAATCTTTCAGTGACTGGGAACACGCCTGTACTCTTCAACCGACCGCAAACTGAAGAAATGTCGGTAAACTGTATAATGGCATAAATGCTTTTTTTTAAACTTTAGTGCATATCTCGCCATTTTGGAATTTATCTACAAATTTTCAACATGGTTCTTGGGCCTCACCCCATGAACTAAGTCACTGTCATTTTGTTATTCGGTCCTGAAAGGTGATGTCACAGTTACTGCATGGAACCACCTTTTGGGACTAAGTAATGAAACAACAGTATCACAGTTCATGAGGTAGGCCCCCCAAAACCCTATGTTGAAAATTTGGTGAATAAATTCTCAAAAATGACTGTTTTACGGGCGTGCATTGCACAGTTCCTACACACACTCGTAACTTCGAGAATTTTTAATATTTTCACTCCAGAGTTTCAACATTGCCATTTTACCATTCTTCCTTATGAACAGTACAGCTGTCATTTTTATATCTCACTCAAAATGTGTTTTCGCACATGTAGCGCACATTGGCGCGGTCGATGTGTGAAATCAATGTTTGGGACACATTAAGAAAATCATAGTGACACTGTTCATGAGCAGAGGTATTAAAATGGCTATGTTGAACATTTGGTGACAGAGGTCCATAAAATGACTCTGTTACGAGCGTGCATTGCGCAATTTCCACGCACCCTCGCAAGTTCACTAATTTGTAATATTTGCAGTCCAGATTTTCAACATTGACATTTTTCCACATCTTCTTATGAACAGTACTGCTGTCGTTTCTCACACCCTGGCCGAAATGTGTTTTCGCACTTCTGACACAGACTGGTGGTCACTGTGGGAAATAAGTGTTCGAGACAGATTACGAAAATCACAGTGACACTGTTCATGAGCGGAGGTCCCAAAATGCCTATGTTGAAAATCTGCTGTAAAAATTCACCAAACTAATTACATTACATGTGTACGTTGCGAAGTTTCTACGCATGCTCATGACTTCACCAGTTTTTGTATATTTTTCACTCCAGATTTTCAACAATGCCATTTTTTACACCTCCTCATGAACAGTACATCTGTCACTTTTCACATCCTGTTCAAAATGTGTTTTGCACCTGTGGTGCCAAATGGCGCAGTCACTGTGCAAAATCACCTTTCACCTAACTAACTGATAGTGTCACTGTTCATGCGGTTGGGTCACAAACAGCCGATGTGGAAAACTTGGAGTAAAAATATCAAGAAATGCCCAGGGCATTAGGGTTTTCGGTGATAATGCCCTACCCTGTAGGAACTGAGAGGAGTCAGAGGTGTGACTTGGGATTGTCGACAGTAATGCTCATGCAGTTCCACCCCCACCCTGCAGCCAGTGACAGGCATCAAGGTGTGCCTTGGACACTTTGCCCCCAGAGTTCACCCCATTCTCCTATACTGCGCCCATTTCAGCATATTTCCTAATGGAATTAGGTGAATGTAAAGCCCAAACCCCCAAGGCACACCTCAACACTTTTTCAGTATCTGAAGGGTAGGGTGAGGTGAAATGTTATGACCGTCATGGGCGACGACCCAAAGGCACACCCCAATGGCTGTCCAGCTGTGCAGAGCGAGAGTGGAGTTGACGTCAGTTTAATACTTCAATGCCATTCCTATACTGCATCTGTCTAACTCCTGCACTTCAACTGCTAATGCCAGCAAGCAAACATTCGGCATTGACAAATGCTTGTTTTTCTTGTGTAAGGGACTGTAGTCTATTGTATTGAAAATCAGTCAGTTTGCTTTTAATTTCTGAAATATGGCTGGAATAATCAAGTTGTGTAGTATTATTTAGGGTAATGAGTTTATATAATGTGTTTCTATGTTCATGTATTGTAATTTATTATATTTTCCCTGTAACTGACCAGTTAGTTTCAATAATTCTGAAAAGTATAATTTGCTATCTATCCATCATGATATGGGCGACTCATATAAGAATTCTACCAATTTCCCAGCTGTAATAATGTTCTGTAAACCTTCCTGTACTAAGGAGTGTGTGAGAAGTGTATTATTTAATTTCCATTATAAAATGGATAGAGAAAATCCTACATCTTGATTGGCTATTACCTGTGCATTAGATCTGTCCAATGCACAGGTAAAAACAAGTGCTTTGGAAGTGGACACAGCACATAAAAATCAATGTGCCATTAGAACGTTGATTTTGAAACTTAAGCCATTTTTTTTCTCATTACTTGGCAAGAAAATCGTGAGGGCAGGACGGAGCTGGAAATAGATGCTGCAGATTTTCTGCATAATTTCTTTTTGTCTGCTGATTGCTTTTTACTGCACACAATCTGTCCTTAACACATCTGCTCCTGCATTCCACTTGCTTCTTTGTTTACTCGATCCCCCCACCAGCAGTCATTGCAAACTGCCCTCTGAAGCAACTAGCAATTCAACACAGAAACAGAGGTTGCAGAGCAAATAAGCAACTCCTCCTATTTTTTTTCTAAATGTACATTATAGTACTAAAAACAGGCAGCATCTTCCCTGCAGTATGGCGGCTTTCCATCTTCCTGCTCAGATTTCTAAAGAACTTTATGAAATTTGAAAAGATCTCACATTGGCATCCAATTAAACCTCTTCCAAGCCACTCAGATTATCAATATGTATCATCCCTCCTCACTTTTAGTCCCGCTTCTAACTAAACAGCTAGCCAGGACACAGTTCATCTGCTTACTGGACACCGCTTTTCTGACTTGCTCGCTTCTGACTTCAGCCCACTCGTCCCCAACCCCATGCTGCTCTAACTGGCACTTCAGGTTTTCACTGGCACACTCTCTCTGAGATGCCCACTATGCTAAAAATAAAAACAAGCAGAAATTGTATTTGACATGAAAAGCGCTGCTGTTGGTGTTCAGTAGATTGCGTCATGTACTAGCATACTTTGTACTCTCAGCTGCCCCTCACTCAAAGTTCTGCATGCCTCATAGAAACAGAATATAATTACAATAAAACAGAAGCAAAAATAAACTGATTTAAAAAATTTGATGGTGTCATAAGATTGTGTGTGTGAAGATGACTATCACCATGGTAACCAGGACAGTCATATTTGAGTATGGTGACACCAGCAGTACAAAATTTCCAAAGGCAAAAAATAAATACAGCAATGTATTCTGGCAGAGGAACTATTTTACAACTAAATGTATTAAAGAGTTTATTTTTGTATCCAATTAAATATAAAAGTTTGTATTTTACATGGATGCTACATACTAAGTCCCATTTTATACGCGAAATAAGACACTCTGGGGGTGTGCAATAGACAGTTCTAATGCATGGCTAGGCCTGCGGCCTCATGCCTTTCTATGCCTCCTGGCCATGCATTAGAACTGTCTAATGCACACCACGTCATGTCTTATTACTTACATAATACTGCCATTCATACAGCTAGAAACCTGGAAATTGTCATGCTTACTTGCTGTACAGAGTCCAAATGGAATGCCAGGTTTCAGGACATTTGGGTGAGTGGTGTTCAGCTAATGTTCAGGGAGATCTCCTCCTCAAAGACCCTGGGGAACTGATGTGGAGGAATGGCAGATAGCAAGGGGAACTGGTGGAAGGGTAAGAGGAATAGCAGAAGAGGGACAGAAGGAGACTGGGAAAGGAGGTATGGGGTGGGAACTGATGTTGGGGTGCTCTTATCGAACAGGTATACAACTCTGACCAGTTTAGGGGAGGGGGATTCAGGTGGCAGGGTGGAAGTCCAAGGTGACCCAGAGTCAAAGGCTGGAAGTAAGCAGGGGACAGAGGTGAGTAGTCTTGAGAGGCAGGGAGAAGGGGGTGGTCATGGCTGGGAAAAGGATGCGGGGGGGGAATCATGGTAAAGGCAAGAGATGGAAAGGCAGCAATCATGGGTTGCAAGAGAAGAAAAGGATTAAGGGGGGGTCAGTGAATCAGATGAGGGGAATAGTAGTGGAGGCAGCAGGAAGTTAGTCAGAGCTGATAGGGCGCAGACAAGTGGGAGGAGGCTGATGTTCTAGGAGAAGATATGAGGTGGGAAATACACTTGCAGGGGACAGCAGGGTGGTAATCATTGGTGAGTCCATAATTAAGGGTATCCACTGGGGTAGGAGGGGTGACGCAAAGGCAAGAAGGATGGTGGTCTGTATGCCAGGGATGAGAGCGGGTAAAGCAGAACCCAAAATCAGGGAAGTTGTAAGGGAGGCTGGTGAAAAACCCTTGCTTAGTCATCCACCTGGCAACCAGTGACGTGACAGGGGAAGAGGTGGAGGTGGTGCAGGGTAGGTTCAGGGAGCTAGCAGGGACCTGCAAGGAGGTAGGGAGCTCTTTGGCCTTTTCAGAAGTGTTACTAGTCCCCAGAGCCAGCAGAATCAGGAAAAGGAGGACAGAGGAATTTAATGAATGGCTGAGATGCTGGTGCAAGGTAGAAAGGTTCAAATATATCGGCGGATGGGGGGTACGTGATCGGATAAGATGCTGTACTCAGCAGATAGACTATACCTTAGTAGAGAAGTCTCTAAAGTACTGAGAGACAAACTGGGGGAATACGTTGCCAATGAGCTAGACCAGCAGGTCCAGAGAATCTAGAACAAGGAAGTCAATAGACCTCCCCGCCACACCAGCAGTAGTAATCAGGAGAGTGGGTGTAGAAGAAATGGGGAGCAAGTATGTTCAAGAGTTGAGGAGGAAGTATAGGAGGAGTGCAGGTAATGCAAAGCACAAAAGGAAAGCAAGGGAGCACTGAGTCAAGATGGAGGGTGGTGTCACTCAATGTGGACTTCAGGAAAATGCGAGAAGTGCTAAGGAAACACCTGGAGGGCGTCTCCACGACAGCTCAGTTGGAGGCTGGCCATGGTGGTGAGAGGAGGGCTATGCCAGTCACCAGCTAGAGGATGGGATGGGGCAAGGTGTTGGGACACTGCCTGCAGCGGGGTGTGGGGGTCCACTAGACCACAAGGGTATGTTTTTTAATTATTTCTGGGGAGATTGGAGATAGTGAGGGAGGTCCACAAGACCACCAGGGAAAATTATTTAATTATTTATAGGGATGTTGGGAATACGGAAGGGGGGTCACTGGACCACCAGGGAAGAATACATTAAAAGTACATGGGCAGATCAGGGATAGGGAAGGGGGTCCACTAGACCACGAGGGACATGATTTGTTTACTACTAGAGGATCGGGGTTGGGGACACCACTAACCACCAGAGACATGAAATAACATTATTTGTAAGGCGATCAGGGCTGGGGGGGACTGCTAGCTACCAGGGACATACATTACTTTTATTTAAAAGGTGAACGGGGCTGGGGGGTGCTAGCTACCAGGGACTGCTGTCCATGGTGCTATTGCCACAGGGCCACCCCATGGCTTGCAGCAAACTTTCTGGATGTGCCATTTGTTTGGTGCAGGATCATGGTTGCTTGCTGCAAGTCGTGGAACTTTGCCACCGGGACCCTTCCCAATAGTGAATCGGGTGTAGGGCCCTGGTGCCCTGTGATCAGTGCAACTGCCTTCAGTGCAGCTTGTGCAGACCTTTGTGAATCGGGCCCCCAATGTCAATGGGTCCTGGATCTGAACAAAGCTGAGAAATTTGGATTAGTAGTTCATAATTACTGCAGACATTTTGTAAATTACTTATTGGCAAACTTTGTTAAAAATTCATGGAAGTGCAATAGGCAGTGCTACTAGAATTTCACTTGTGGAATTTAACTTTCACAAAGAATTTATCACTGCTGAATCCAAAATGTTGTGCTGCCCAGTTTGCAGTCCTGTAGTACCTGTAGTACCTTTCTGCATGACTATTTTCCCCCTTGCTTTTTATGTACACCATGCACGCTAGCACACAGCAAACATATTGCAATAGTATTGCTTTTTGATGAGTATGACACTGTTCATCCAATGCAGAGCAGTGTTTTAGGGGAAAGTCCCTGCCACACCAGTTATCAGGCAGGATGATCATGATGGAGTTTTGGCTTGCTGGGAGGAGATGGCACAAACTTAAAAAGAAACAGCCAATCCAATCATGGGTAAGATCTTCCCTTTGATCCACGCCACCCAGCAAGCCAAGCTGATCCATCACAGTCAGCCTGGAATGTCTGCCAGCCAAGAGAAACCCATCCATTGATGTCTGTTACTGGCCTCCAGTGACTGTACCCCACACCTGACCCTCCATCTCAGCACCCCCTCCCACAAACATAACAGTGACATTGGGGGTGCCCAGTCCCCTAGGGTCACTATCTTGTACCGAAACCCCCATTATTGCACTGCTCGCAATGCATGGTTACATCTCTTCCATGGGATTTTTGTTTTGTTTTCATTTTTTTATACTCCCACCTACCTGACCCTCCTCACCCCCCACACACACACTTGGCACGTCATGAATCGACAGCTGTTATTTTCAAATATGTGTTTTGCGGTCCCTGCACAAAGTCACCTTTCAGGCAGGAGTTCCAAATTGTCTGTGCCCTTCTTCATGGGGCAGGCTCATAAAAAGGTTATGTTGAAAATATGGTGTACAAATATTGAAAAAACAACAGAGTTATAAAGTTACATTGAATTTTGCAAACACAGTCTCATAAGTTTGGTAATTTTCAATATTTCTACCCAAAATTTTCAAAATAGCCATTTCTTTACTGCTCCTCAAGAATGTGACTGATGTCATTTTTCAAATCCTGCCCAAAATTAAGCTATCAAACAAGGAAAAAATAGAGGTTGTGCTCTATCCTCCTTTTATAAGGACAAAAGGGTGCTGGTGCCAAGTAGGAGGGACATTCACAATCAGGGAAAACTCTACTACTGTGAAGAGTTTATCTGCACACAGACAAATGGCTACAAACCATTTTTCCACTAAGTGAAAAAGCTTTTTATTTTTACAGGCAGTTCAAACATGTGTTTCCCTACACCCTAGGTGAGGGCAGAGAAATACTAACATTGAGATCAGTCTTAGTGTTTAAATATATGCAAAGTCACTTTACCGACTTTTCTGGGGTTTTTCAAATCTTCGTGGCTCTATTGCCTAATCCATTGTGACATCTGATCCAACTAAAGTACATCCATCCCGGATCAAAACAGGAGCAATATGCCAACACTGAAACTCACCAAAGCAGAATAATCACTTTAAAGGCAGCTTTCCATGCAAGATCCCCAGGCCAGCATGTTAGTGTGCTAGCTGGACGTGTACCTGTGGACAGGTGAAGAAGCAGAGGCTAAGCAAATACAGTAGATGCCCCTGGCCTGGGGATCTTCTATGGACAGTTGCCTTTAAAGTGGATTATACTGCCCGAGCCTGCAGGTTCCGGTGTTCGTGTATTGTTCCTGGTTTAGATCTGGCATATGATTTCTGACTAAACACATAATGAGCCATGAAGATTATAATAAACAGCATTATCTTTAGTGCCTCAAGCCAGACTAGCAACTGTCAACAACCTTGTCACAAAGCTGGCTGTGGTGGCTTTGGCCAATCATATCATATCATTTGTTGTGCACTGGGCAGGTAGAGTGAAGGTGGTGTCACACACATGCAGCAGTGATGCATTTTAAAGAAAATGTAGCTGATGATGGAGGAAGGAGATGGGTGATGATGATTATGATGAAGAGGATGTGTTGTTTTCTAAGCCAGAGTCCTTCTATGTTTTTGTTTTAATGTAATATTATTATTAAATGTGGCTTTATTTATAGGCTGGGAAGCCATGATTTCAGAGGAGTCTTGGTGTCATATGTAAAATGATGCATTTGTGACTTCCAGTGATGTCATGAACTGAATGGTGGCATGAGGCGAGACCTCCTTCCCTGCTGAGCAAAAATCTCCTTTACTACAGTCAGTTTATTTATAGCCAATCAAAATGTCCACTAGAAAAGGGAAGAACACAATTACCCGATCGAGGGTCCAAAAAAGCTAAGGCAGAGGAGGATGGCATCAGATACAGGGACCCTAGTTTGGAAGAGGAGCATCAGTGCCTACGCAGTCAGTGCTAAGGCCCCACATGTGACACAGATTGAAAACAGGAGGACTAACCAGGACTTGATTTGAGAGGCCCTTAGTGAAATATGAACCACCCACTAGGAAGAATAAGTCAGAATTTTGAAAACTGAATGACAGGCTATCTGGGGTAGAATATCATCTGGATGAAGGACAAGTAGCCACAGTGGAAGAGGAAGCCCCCAGCCCGGAACAGCAGTGAGCCCATCTAAAACAGACAGAGGTGTTCTATGACAAATGCCTGGATTTGAAGTTGGATCTTACTGCGATAATCTGCGCTCTCTCTGGTTTGCCCAAGGGGAATGAAATGGGTAACACATGTGATGTCATCTTCGATCTCCTTAGAGACATTCTATATCTATTTCCTCCCCTTCAATTTAAAGTAGAGAGAGCCCACTGGGCATTACAACCAAAGCCCACTCACCCCGTGGCTAGACCCCAGACAATTGTCACAAAATTTGATAGTTACAGGGCCAAGGAAGAAATACTAGTGGGCTTGGCAAAAGAGGAAAATCAGCTACAAAGGGATCAGGCTGTTTCTTGATCAAGATTGACCACTAGATATCCAGCAGAAACATCTGTAGTACTAGGATATCATTAAGGCTTTAGGGGCAAAACAAATAAGATTTTAGACCCTATACTCCTCCCTGCATTCAGATTTTTTGAAGGATAGTGTTTGTCTGTATAATACACCAGAGAAGGCAATGGCTGCACTTAAGGAGTGTGGAATTCCACTAGAACGGAGCAAGCAGCCACAAACATGCCAAAAGATCTCAGCATGTCCAGAGACTGGCAGCAAGTTAGACAACAGCAAAGTAAAAGATTGGACTCATCGCGCTCCCAAGACAGATCAAGAAATTTGCACCTCACTCCAGAAGATGATACAAAAATCATCTGCCGCCTTATCAATAGAACAATCAGCTTGACACACCGACATAGGGACATGCATAGAACTGACTACGAGAGGTAACCATGTTGTAGTGCTACTTGGGACTGATTCACACTCTTGGGGCAGTGTTTTCACTACCAAATTTCCTGATTACCATGGGCCCCTGGTCAGTTGAATGTTGCAATTTAATATTTGCTATATGTACCTTTGCCCAAGTTAGATTAAGACCATATTCCCACTCTTTATTTGAATATAAGCCTGCACTAAGGAATGGACTTCTTTCTAATATAAACTATTTTGGAGGGTCAGATATGATGCCTTGGAGAATATATATGTATCTGAAACATAGAGTACTTGCAGAGGTTAAAATAGCAGATTATGGCTCGGGAGGAGGGTACCTGGTTAAATTATAAGGTAGCCTTTTATGCCATATTAGACACTGTGAACATTTTCTATTTTAAACAAGAAGGGTGGTACTGTGGGCATTAAAGCACAATCCCTCTATTCAGGAGGTTTTCCACATTTCCTTTTAAAAATGTCTTCTGTGTATTTTGTTATGTTTAACAGAGATCTGGCATACGCCAGTAGGTGTAAAATGTACAAAATGGGGCACTAACTGAACTGGGGGGACTTTTTCGTACATACAAAAGAAAGAAAAGCAAGGCAGGAATAGTAAGACTAAAAGAGAAGGGAGGGAGGAGTGTGGAAGAGGACCAGAAGAAAGCTAACAAACAGAATAAGTACTTTTGTTGACTATTCACAAAGGAAGGGTAGCACAGGCCACAGATAGTGGAGAAGGGCATTAGGGAAGGAAGTGGACACTATCCCTTTATGGAGGAGAGAGAGGTCCTCAGGAACTAGCAAACTAATGGTAGACAAGGCTATGCAGCCCGATGGGGTTCACCCTAGGATACTGAAGGATCTAAAGGAGGAACTGTCTGCATCTCTGACGGCCCTGTTCAATCTATCATTGGATACGGGGAAGTTCCGGGGGACTAGAGGAGGCAGATGTGGTCCCACTACACAAAAGTGGTAATAGGGAGGAGGCAGGAAACTACCAACCTGTAAGCCTGACTTCGGTGGTGGGCAAGGTTATGGAAACTCTACTTAAAGGAAGAATTGGGGAATACCCTAACACAAGTGGACTGCAGGATCCAAGGCAGAACAGGGGGTAGATCTTGACAAACAAACCTGACAGAGTTTTTTGACTGGGTTACCAGGGAGGTGGATCAGGGACGATCGATAGATGTGGCCTACTTGGATTTCAGAAAGGCCTTTAACACCGTTCCACACAGAAGATTGGTAAACAAGCTAGGCAGCATGGGAGTGGGACCAAAGATAGGAAAATGGGTATAAAGTTGACTAAGTAACAGAGCTCAGAGGGTGGTGGTAAATGGAGTTCATTCGGAGGAAGTAAGGTAACCAGTGGGGTGTCACGGGGGTCAGTACTGGGACCAGTCCTCTTCAATGTCTTTATTAACGACATCACAGAGGGGCTGGAAGGAAAGGTATGCCTATTTGTGGATGACACAAAAATCTGCAACACAGTGGACACACCGGGGGGGGGGGGAGATGAAGGAAGATCTAAAAACTGGAAGACTGGTCAAGGATTTGGCAACTGGGCTTCAACAACAAAATATGTAAAATTATGCACATGGGGACATGAAACCAAAGGCAATGAATCATTTAAGGGGAGGTGTTAACAGCAGCAAAACAGGAAAGGGGTCTGTGTGTCATCAATCTGATGATCTGAATGCAGCAAAGCAGTGTGCTGAGACAGTAGGAAAGGCTAGTAGAATGCTGTGGTCCATAGAGAGGGGTATCACCAGTAGAAAAATTGAGGTAGTGTTACTCCTATATAGATCAATGGTGAGGCCACACCTGGAGTACTGTGTCCAGTTCTGGAGGTCCTGTCTCAGAAAGGACATAGATCAGGTGGAGGCAGTACAGAGAAGGGAAACCAAAACGGTCCATGGCCTGAATCAGAAGCCCTATGAGGAAGACTCAGGGAATTAAATATGTACTCACTTGAGGAAAGGAGAGAAAGGGGAGACATACTAGAAACATTCAAATACCTCAAGGATATCAATAAGGCACAGGAGGGTGGCACAGAAAGAGATGCTCAAGAATGAGGGGACATGATATGAAGCTGGAAGGGAGACACTTAGAGGGGATGTGAGGAAATATTTCTTCACGGGAAGGGTGATGGATGCTTGGAACAGTCTCCCAGCAGAGGTGGTGGGTACTGAAACAGTAACAGGTTTCAAACATGAATGGATAGACACAGGGGACCTTAGTAACAGGGCTGGGGGGTAAGGCCAGAGATCAATTGGTGTAAATGGTAGCACAGTAGGTAGGGACTTTAGGGCAGACTAGTGGGCCAAGAAGTCCTTTTCTGACAACAGCTTCTATGTTTCTATGGGGCCATGACTGATTATTTACAACAGTATTGAGCCCAACTCTGGGGGGCTAATTGGTACTCTCGCCAGGGCATTGCTGTTAGACCACCATACTTTTGGGAGGGAGCTGTTGAGGCCACCGTTGGTGCATGTAAGACCCCATAAGTGCCAAGATACAGTCATCTAAGTTTTTTATGAGATCCTGTATGGGCCAACTTTCTGTATATGGTACAAAGAGTAGAACAAGGTCCTGAGTATTAAAGATGGGCACACCTCAGGGCCTTCAAGGGATTTCTGAGGTTTGCCAATTAAATTAATAGGTTGATCAAATGAGTATCTAATACCTGTCCACAGAGTACATTGTATTGCTGATCTGGGAGAGGGCAGGAAGACAGCAATGTCTGGGTCCTGGCTTCAGACACATTTTTATGTGTTTGTATTTTCTTGTTAGTACAGAGCCTCCCAAACTAGGAGCAGCTCATAGTGGCATCAATGGAGAGGGAGCACCCACCACTACAACAGGGGTTGCTGGCTAATGGATACCAGGTCTGCACCTGGGAAAGTGGAGGTAGATATATTGCTCCCTTCCTTGGAAGTGTTTCTATTGTTTGTCAGTTCATAGTTACATTAAAGAAATACAAAATCACACATACCTACATAATGCAAAGTATCATGGGATGTACATGCAAATCACCATGACATTTTAGGCTGGTTCAGCTTTAAACAAGAATGTATGGTGCCAAAGGGCCTCTCACACAATCTGCAAAAGGTGCAAACAGAAGACACAGGCACGTGTTTTGTCTTACCCAGGACTCAGCAGTGTGCCTCATCTGTATGACACCACAGGGGAAATGAACCAGCCCTAAATTGGTCTTATGGGTTTGGGTCATAGTGAGCCCAAAAAAGGCAAAAAATAAGCTAAAAAACAAAGAACCTCAGTGCAAAAGCATTAAGGCAAGGGTTACCCGGAAGGGCACTGGCCATAAAGCCAAGTTTCAAAGAAATACCAAAATCACGCATAGTTACATTAGACCAGCTGGCTTCTATTTTTGTATTACAACATTATTATTTGTGAGGCTTGCATTACTGGCAGTTTTGTGGCCTCTTGTAGCATGTGGGGGCAAGCAGTAATTTTCTCGGGTTTCTGGAACAGAATGACTGTTGGGATATATTGCCATCATGACACCCTACCCCTCAGGCTAAAATTCTCACATATAATGTCAATGGCCTGTCCAACCTGGCAAAAAGGAAAAACATAATGACATATATCTGGCAGTCCAAATCAGACTTAATTTTCCTTCCAGAGATACATATTATATATTGAACATCAGACACTAACTCAGTTTGGGTATCAGGAGGTCCACTCCTCCTTGTATAAATCTGGGTGGGGAAGGTTGTGACTATCTAGATTCCAAATGGGGTCCCATTTGAGTCTGTGGAAATCCTGACAGATACAGAAGAATTATATGTCTTGATTAAGGGCAGCTGTAATGATCAGAAGATTACTTTGGTCTTCATGTATGCTCCTCCTGGTGCCAACTATACATTTTTCAGAACACTATTTACATTGACTATAGAAAGGGTAGAAGTAGTAGTGGTCTGGGGAGGAGATCTTAATCTTACTTTTGTACCACACTTAGATAGTACAGTACCTCACAGATACCCTGGATAATACACACAGTGGCTAAAAAAGTGAGTGCTTTTTGATAAAGTTGGGCATGTATGATGCTTAGCGACAACTCGAGGAATCTACAATGGGATATACAGTACCTACTATTCACAGGTACACCAAATGTATTCTGCTTAGACATTTTCTTAATTCCCAAAGACACATTACCAAGGCTAAGTAGGTATTCAATAGGAAAACTAGGCCTTTGCGATCATGCACCCCTTTTCTTGGAACTAGATTTGCAGGTTTAAAAGTGCTCCTCGTTTTGGAGCCTTAACATTTCTGTCCTGCAGGATCCCAAGGTTAAAGAGCAAATACCACAAGTTATAACTCGGACAGTTCAGGAGAATTCTAGCCCAGATACAGATAAAGACATTCTTTGGGACACGATCAAAGCTATTATCAGGTGTGAATTCTATGCCATCAAGCAGCACAAAAAAAGCAACCTAAAGAAAAACAATGGGAAGGCTTTAAGCCTGAGGTTCGATGGGCGGAGCAACAACGTCACTCCTCCATCGTGCTTAAAAGGTCACAACATACTGGGCCCATCCAGAATCCATTTTTTCATTGTGGCCAGAGGCGCTGCCCTCCTTCGCTCATTTCAATTCCTGCCAGTTTATTCAGTGGTTGCCTCCGGCCGCCTGCCTGTTCACCACTTCTTTATTTGCTCCTCCTGTGTGTGGCCCTTCTCACTGTCAGCCCCTTCATGTTTCCGCAGGCTCAGGATGTTAATGGGTGCTCTTGTGTTAGTGCTGGGCATTGCTCTGTATTGGCTGCTTAATTCTCCTGGCTTTGTGGCTGCATTGTTTGCAGTTGGTGTCCGCTCCCACTGCCTGCTCGCTCTGCTCCAGCAGGCCCCTCTGGCTCCTCTGATTGCATCTCTCCTCGCTCTGCCATCTGCTCTGCAGGGACTTTGTTTCATGGCTCATCCACTGGGCTTGATGCCGTCAGGTTCTACAGCCGCTTCTGGAGATCCACTGTCCCGGCTCATGCCGACACCCCCCTAACTCCTCTGTCAGCTTGTATACCTGCTGGATGTTTATTTTCCAGCATCTGCGTGCCTTTGGATTTTCGCTGAGGATCCCGTCCATGCGGGACTCTGGGAGAAAAGTGACTAGACTCAGATTAACCTGCTCACGCAGGCCATGTTAAGAGTAGGCTGCTAGCATGTTCTGGTGTGAGATGAGGGTGTCTGAATGTCCCTGCCGTTATTTGCACACTCTGCAACCCTGAACCACCAGGAAGGGGGTACCTTATGCAGAAAGCCAAGGCATGTTTTAATAATATCTATTTTAGGATTACAAGGGGGACTGCAGGTGGGGTTGCTATGTTTTGGTCCTGGTAATGCTAGTCCACAGAACTTAATGGCTTCAATGTCCAAAAAAAAAAAGCTGTTTTCAGGGACCTACATGACTGACACCTTGCTCAGTGACCTCACACACATAGCTAGTACAAGCTGTATATGGTCTTGTAGGACATGAAACAAAGGCTTTTAAAGACTGGTAAATAATTTTTGTGTTGGTTCCTCACCGATTCACCCGCTTCCTCTGACCTACACAGCTCCTACTTTGTTTCCACATAGGAAATGATGGGGTTTGCTTTCTATCTGGGATTGCCCTTACCTCAGTTTCTGAAGTACTATTGAATGTGTTGGCATCGAGGTGTAACACTACTGACTTGGCTCTCCTGGATGCCTCATTGTGGATTATTCAGTCTTTCAGTATTGAGTGTTCGTAGTTCTTTCTGTATTTATTACTATTGACATCTTATATATTTGGTGCTATTCTGGGCAGCTGGTGATTACTATTATTTCTTTTGTACAACAAGTGCAACCGCTATCTGTACATGTTTTCGCTCACCTACAGTAGTGCCTCTCTTCATGGCCTTCGTGACTTCTTTCCATGCTGTGGCATGCCTTCTTGATTGGTTCTCCTGGCTCATGCTGTCCTGATCAGCTTGCTCTAGCATTCCGGCTCATTCTTATGCTGCCTGCATCCATCGCCCTCAACAATGACCCATGCCTTCCTTTTGGGCATGCCTATCATCGACTCCTCTGCCTCTCACTCCACTATTGTATCTCTTTCCAGTCCATGCCCCACTCAGATGCATGCCTTGCCTCAACCTGCTCATCTGTTTTACATCGCTGTACGTCATCATCCTTCACCTCCCAGTATATCTCGCTCATCTCCAGACCTGCAGTCAATATTTATTTTGGGCATCCCTATATATCTGAACTCCAGATCTGCTCATTCCATTGATTAGTCAAGCATCCTTCTCAAGGGGTCCTATAATACCTCATCACCTAGGTCATGCCAGAGTCCAGTTCTCCTTTGTTCAGTCTGCCCTCAGGTTCTACTCATCTACTTCACTTAATCGAGCATACCTACATTTTAGGTTGTATGTTTCACCAGGGGGAGGTCATGTCAGACCAACCTCGTTGAATTTTTTGACTGGGTGACTAGGGAGGTGGATCAGAGGAGGGCAGTGGACATGGCCTATCTGGAATTCAGCAAAGCCTTTGACACTGTGCCACATAGAAGACTATTACACAAACTGGAGAATATGGGTGTGGGCAGGACAGTAGTGTGGTGGGTAGGTAACTGGCTGGGTGGCAGGACACAGAGGGTGGTGGTAAATGGCTGTCACTCTACAGAGGGAAGAGTGACCAGTGGGGTACCACAGGGATCAGTGCTGGGACTGGTCCTATTCAACATCTTCATCAGTGCCATTGCACAGGACCTAGAAGGCAGAATTTCACTGTTCGCTGATGACACAAAGCTGTGTAACAGAGTAGACACACCAGAGGGTGTAGACAGAATGAGAAGCGACCTGCAAAAACTTGAAGAATGGTCAGGGGTTTGGCAGTTGAAATTCAATGCAAAGAAGTGCAAGATAATGCATATGGGGCACAAAAACCCTGGCACAATATGTCAGTTGGGGGGTGAGGATATAGCATGCACCAAGCAGGAAAGGGATCTTGGGGTTATCATCTCTGATGACCTCAAGGTAGGGAAACAGTGTGACAAGGCAGCAGGTAAAGCAAATAGGATGCTGGGATGTATAGGCAGGGGCATCACCAGCCGGAAAAGGGAGGTCATAATTCCGCTATACAAGACACTAGTGAGGCCCCACCTGGAGTACAGTGTACAGTTCTGGAGACCATACCTACGTAAGGACATAGACAGGGTAGAGAAGGTTCAGAGGAGGGCAACAAAGATGGTGCATGGATTGCATCACAAGTCCTATGAAGACAGGTTGAAGGAACTAAACATGTACTCCGTGGAGGAGAGGAGGGAGAGAGGCGATATGATAGAGACATCCAAGTATCTTACAGGGAGGAACAGGGTGCAGGAAAACACTATTTTTAAGCGAAAAAGATGTTCCAGGACTAGAGGGCATGGGATGAAGTTGGAGGGAGGATGATTCAGAGGAAACATGAGAAAGAATTTCTTCACAGAACGGGTGGTGGACAAGTGGAACACCCTGCCAGAGGAAGTGGTGGGGGCTGAAACAATCACGGATTTAAGAATGCATGGGATAGACATAAAGGAATTCTGGAGGTCACGGGTAAGGGGCAACACACATCTAGGAAAACAAACTGAACTTACAAGCTCAAATGGGCAGACTGGGTGGGCCATAGGCCCTTATCTACCAACACTGTCTATGTATCTATGTATCTATGTATCTATGCTACCTCATCAAACTGCCCTTACTTCATCAGTCTTCTCCTCTTGGACTGCTGCACTCCTGCGGTGCTCAGCAGCACCTGTCCTTCATCATATGTGCTGGCTAGCACCGCCCTGGTCCTCTATTTCCATCACTCAATCCGTACTCCTTGGCTGCCCAATCAGCTTGCCTCGGCTGACTCCGTCTAGCTCCCGTACTCTCATGCCTCCTTTTCCAACTCATCTTCTGCAGTTCTCATCCCATATTGGCTGGGTTCTATGCTACCTCATTGACCTCCCTACTGTCCTTTGTCCTTTCATACCTCACTTTCCTGTACCAGCCTCCATGGCTTCAATCCATCTTCGTACTTCCTCCATTTTCAAAATTTTACCTTCCTTGTCCTAGCACTTTTCTATTACCAGCCAACATGGTTTACTCCACTCTCCATTTCCTCCTCATCATACATCTTCCAGTGTTGCTCTCGATCACTCAACCTGAGTTGCCTCTGGTTCCAGACATGGCTTCTTGGCTTTTGAGTCTACCTCCTTTCAGGAGCCTCACTTATACTTCTTCGTCCCAGTTCCTTTTCAAGTTCCTTCCTGTCTTCTCATGTTCAGGTTCCATACTGCCATCAAGGATTCCATCCATTCGTGCCCTGCAATCGATGTTTCTTTTTGGGCTTGCCTATCATGCTTCCTATGCCACTTCATTGACCTGCGGCCATCCTTCCGCATGTATCGAGTTCATAATTCCAGTCATCATTCACTCATCCTTACCTCACGTTTATCTATTTACATCGCTTACTCGAGCATTCCTATCATTGAATCCTATTCTACATCATCGACTATAACCTTAGGGTCTAATCTTTCAAGGTCTCATCATTCACATCGCATAATCAAGTATGCCTCAGCAGCCTCAGTGTCTATCGGCCTCAGTGTCTCCTCCCTCGCATGGCTCAATCCAGTCCGCATCATCCTCGGTCTCCTCGTAAAGCATCTGGATACACCTTGCTTCTCTGACTTCTACATGGATCTAGACTTCTACATGGATCTACTCACTCCCATCGACTACTCAAGCATACCCTTCCTGGGTCCCTGTTGCCTCATGTTCCTCCATCATCATCCTTCCTACTTATATCCCTCGTCAATGAACCATTCTCTTGACTGACATACATCCTCAAATAAAACGTCATCAGCCTGGAGGGAAGGCGACCTAGGCCTTGGATCCCCAGAGATTTCCTCCTTAAAGGGGATTTTCCCTCTCCTCGGTGCCAATGGTCATAATATTAGTTAGTTAGTGCTTTCTTCAGGTTAGTTAGTTAGGTTCCGCTGTTGGATGGAGGCGGATGGTGGCCTGGCTTTCCCCTCTCTCCTTAGGAAGTTAGCCCTTATCATCTTCATTCATCATTCTCACCTTTTTGAAGCTCAGCATCTTTGGATATTCTTTTTGGGCTTCTTCCTAACCTATCTTTAGCCGATGCAATCATTCCTGTGGCACCTGTAGGGGGGAACCCTCCTCTAGGGTTCCTAGTATAGTACCCCTACAGGGTGGTATATCCCATGGATAGAGAGGCAGAAAGCCACAAAGTAAATCATGTTACACAAGCATCTCATATCTCATCCAGTTGCATGAGCACGTCAAATGGGAGGGCTTTAAGCCTGAGTTTTAATGGGTGGAGCAACAACGTCACTCCACCATCGAGCTTAAGAGGTTACAACATACTGGGCCCATCCAGGATCCATTTTTCTGTTGCCCACCATCCACCCCTCCTCCTTCAGCAGCTCATCTCTCTTCCCCGTGGGCTTCTTTCTAAGCTACCTTTAGCTGATGCAATCATTCCCACAACACCTGTAGGGGGGAACCCTCCTCTAGGGTTCCTAGCATCGTACCCTTACAGGGTAGTATATCCCACGGATAGAGAGGCAGAAAGCCACAAAGTAAATCAAGTTACACAAGCATCTCATATCTCATCCGGTTGCATAAGCACATCGAACTACAGTTAGATCAGCAGATAAATAGATTAGAGGGACTCCAACAGCAGCAGTTAGATAGACAAAGAGGCAAGGAGCTTCTAAAACTTAAAAAAGAGCTTAATGCTTTATTAGACTACAGACTTGAACACAAAATTTAAAATTCTTTCAACAGCGATACTATGAAGAGGTCCTAGAGCCTTCAATTATTAGACTGTAGGTTGAGGGCTCGAAGGTCAAATAATATATTGTTAAAGTTATTCACCCGCCATGGGGCAGCAGGTTTTGAAAGTAACTGACATTACAAAGCTTTTGCACATTATTATGAAAATCTTCATAAGGGTAGAGAGGATGCTACACTGGATACATTCGAACTTTTCTTAGGAAGCTAACTCTTCACCAAGTATTTCAAGTGCAGAATGAAATATTATGTCAGCCTATCAGTGAAGAAGATACGTATCTATGTAATCACTAATAGCAAGGCAGGCAAGTGTGCTGGCTCAGGCAGATTCCATGCAGAATGCTATAAAATTTAAAGCACAGATCCTCCCTGTGCTAAAGGTGGATATCAATCTGCCCTTGCAGAGGCAGTTGTTTTCCTCCTTCCTGAAATCAAGCTGTTATTCTGATTCTTCCCAAAAGTGGAAGGACCCAACCTATGGCCCTTATATCATTCAACATCTGTACTAAATATAGATTAATTTTTTCATTTCCATCCTAGCTAAAAGGTTGCAGAGTATCCTCCCACAGATCATTAACCATGATCAAACTGGGTTCATTATGGGTCTTCAATCAACAGATAATGTTCATTGTATGGTAAATATCATTGATCATCTGAATCACAAGAGGACCCCAGCTCTGATCCTTGATATGGTTCCTGAAATGGCATTTGACCAGGTAAATTGGTCCTACCTACAGTATATGAGATCCTTGATGGGTTTGGCTTCTCTACACAGTTTGTCCATCACATACAGACATTGTATCAGGAACTTTTAACTTATGTGACAGTGAATGGGCATTTGTCAAGGTAATTCGCCCTAGGACAGGGGACTAGACAAGGACGTCCTTTCTCTCCTCTTTTATTTGCCTTATACATTGAACCACTAGACCAGTAGATTAGGATGGATCTAGTGGTTTGGGGTGGAAGTGGTCGGAATAGAAGATAGAGTTGCTTTATATGCAAACGATATTCTGCTATATCTGGTGGCTCCTGGGAACTTCTTACTACACATTATGGAGATGGTTAACAAATTTACTACGCTCACAGGATATACTTTTAATTCAACAACAACAGAAGTGTTAATTATAAATTATCATCCCCCTAGATCTTTACAAACCCATTTTCCTATGAAGTGGACACTTCCCAAGCTTAAATATTTGGGCATAACAATACAAAACACTAATACACATCTATTTCAGGACAGTTACACTCCTTTACTTAGACAGCTTGGGGAAGATATAAAATGCTGGTTGTTTCTTCATACTGCTGTACACTCACGTTTAAGCCACCAAGATGAATATTTTACTCAGATATTTATGCCAATTTCAGTTTACTCCAGTGGAATTAAGTAAAATTTCTTATGTGACTTGTTGAGATAGATTTTCAAATTTATCTTGGGAGAACGCTAAACCCCAAATAAAAAGTGACCTCCCCTGTGCAAAAAAGGCCTGTGGTGGATGGGCGGTCCTGGCATTGGGGGAATATTGGATAGCAGGACAGATTAGGAGTACCTTTCTGTGTAGGAGTCACAATATGAGGTACATTGGAAGAAAATAGAGGAAAATATGATGGAGATGTGGCTGCTCACCTTTATTTTGTTCGACCCAGAGAATTATAAGCACAGGGAAAAATCTAAATATAGTGCACTGGAGACAACTTTCAAGGCTTGGGAAAGGTTTGTTAGATAACCTTGGGTAGTACAACAACATCAGAATTACACATGGTGAGGCCTCCAACTTCCAGCCCAGATGCTGCAGGGATATCTAATAAAGACATTTGAGGAGTGTCAAAGGGAGTTTGGGTGATTAGTAATGGACTGATTTCTGTACTTTTAAATATGAGCATATACTGCATACAGGCCTCACTCCAACAGCAGCATACTATACTAGATGTGGACTCTGAAGAACACACACTAGGGATCTTATTAACTAACAGTTGTCAAAAAGGAGCGATATCCCACATATACTGTATTAATATTTGGTATTGCACAGAAGCACAATAGCAACATAGTTAATTAATAAATGGGAAACAGGCTGGTTTTAGACTATTACAGCAAAATGGACGAAGGTATGGGAGGGCTTATCTAAAATGTCTTTGTCCCCCAGGTGGCAAGAGTACACCTGGAAATTGAAGGCCAGATATTTCATTATCCCCCAGATTAAAGCAAAATGGGATCTCATGCCTACTGCGGAATGTTGGAGCCACTGCAGGGAATTCCAGGCATCCCATATCCATATTTTTTATTGTTGTCCTGTTTTGGAGACTTATAAGGCAGCTGTCTTTCAGCAACTGTGGAAGTTGCTCAACTCGACAACCCTCCACCATTGCCAGAATCTGGTATTGGGGATCCCAACTAAAACTTTTCTGGGAGCTAGTATGTTTTATCTATGGTACATACTGTATGTATTGCAGCATTGTAAAGCCATAACTAGGAAATGGTTACAACAGGACCCCCAGAAATATCTGACTTGGTAGGGATTGTGGAGAATATAGCTGAAATGGAAAGGGTCTAATATCTAATACTGGATAAAATGGAGAAATGTTAAACGTTGAACTAGATGGAGAATACTCATGGAAATGAATGATTAATCTGTAGTAACAGCAGCTTCATAATGCCCAATCCCGAATCTAAGCCTTCTGTGCTATTCAGGTGGATGGCATTATTTTGTTTAAGACTCTATCTCCCCTGCTTCTGGATTATTAGAGACTGTCAAACACGATGCATAAGACCAGTAATTCTAGAAAGATGGCTTCACAGATTAAGTTGTTTTATATTAGTTTTATTTTCCTGGGTTAACAAATAACAGGATTCAGTCTTGTGAAATTATGCTTGCAGTGCAATATATACTTAAAGGTGATAGTACCATACTTAGCTTATTCCCAGTGTAGTTATGGTGATACTGTTATAATGTTGTTTTCTTCCTGAATAAAGTAAGTATAAAAACAATTATGCATTTTTTAAGTACATTTGACTGGTGGAGGTGGTGCTGGTGATGGGGGAAGGGGGTACTTTGGGAGAGGAATTCAGCACTAGGGCAGTGACTGTGAGATGTTGTCCTCTGTATGACCACTGTGGAATGGCGTGTTCAGATGAAATTAGGCAGGACAGCAGATATGAATTATGAGCATATATTATCTAACATTATATAATACACAATATATGATAATATAATAGCATTTTATATACTGTGATATCAAATATTATTTAATATATGATCACTTTTATATTTATTTATTTTATTTATTTATTATTGTTGTTTATGTGCCAAGAAAACAGAAATAATGAAAATGAACTTCGATTCAGCTTGCTAATTGACTCATTCTCTCATTTTGTGTTCAGAAGTGGCTAATGACAATTGGGAAGGGGGCTTTGAGGAGTTGAGCACTAACTTCTAGATGACATTTCTTCAGGGACTAGAATTTATAATTCTTTACGGATCAATAATATCCCAAGTAGAGGAAATGGAAGCATCTGAAGAAGGAAGAGACAGAAACTGGTGTGCTTATGGAATGCTCAGGATGGTTTCCTCACCAGATGCTCTGGATGACTGGCAGGGAAGACTGCTTGTACTGCAGTGGCAAAGGAACCAGTGGATGTCCAGGGACTAATGAACCATGGTTTCTTTGGCTGTACTATCATGTGCCCAACAGCCCTTTTCCTCACTGCCCCACACTATAACTCTTGTTCCCTGTTTCACCATGACCAGGTTCAGTCTCCATCACCACTGCTTGCAGAACTAGTACTTGGTAGAACTGGCAGGCGGATCATTTATTTGCTCTTTCCTCCCCCTTTGTGCATCCTGTGCTCCTCCTGTTCTCTTCATGTTTTCTGTACACATTGACACACATGACAGATGATGACACATTGCAGCTGCTAATGGATGCTACAATGTAACTCACACTAGTTGTTGCTACTTCTTAGATGCCTAGATGAGATGCACACTGCTTACCCAGTGCAGGAATAAGCCACAGTGCAATATGACTCACAAGGTGACAGGGGATCATAGAATCTTGACAGCAGAAAAGAACCCCATCAGCCCATCTAGTCTGCACCTTGCCCCCTTACTCATCCCTTCTCCCACTGCCCCCACTCCACATGCCACTCAGCCCCATATGCATGTCCCATGCCTTCTTGAATTCCTCCACCATTTCAGCCCCCACCCATTATCTAGTTGTCTATTCCATGCCTCCACCACCCTCTCCGTGAAGAATCATCCCCCCTCACATTGCCTCTGTATCTTCCTCCCTGAAGTCTTAAGCTATGCCCTCTAGTAATAGCCCCCTCCTTTCTTTTAAGTAAACAACTCTCCTTCACTTTGTTGATTCCCTTCACATACTTAAAAGTTTCAACCATGTCCCCTCTCTCCCTTCTAGTCTCCATGTACAGATCCAATTCCTTACACCTCTGCTCGTATTTCTTCCTTGCATACTCTGCATCATCCTGGTTGCCATTCTCTGAACTCCTCTATCCCATCTATGTCCTTTCACAGGTGTGTTCTCCAGAACTGGACTCTACTCCAGGTGCTGCCTCACCATGGCTTTGTAGAGGGGCATCAGTACCTCTCTTCTTCTGCTAGTAATGCCTCTGCAGATACATGCCAACATTCAATTGGTCTTCCCCACTGCCCTGCTACATTGGTTACCTACCTTTAGGTTACTTGATACTATAATTCTCGGATCTGTCTCCTGCTCTGTTATTTTAATGGCCTCCCCATCTAGAGGTGAATCCTGTTGTGGGTTTCTACACCCCAAGTGCATCACAGCACACTTTTTGGCATTGAATTTCAGTTGCCAAGTCTCTGACCATCCCTCAAGAATCTTCAGGTTCTGCCTCATGTCCTCCACACACCCCCTCAGGGTATCCATCCTATTGCAGATTTTTGTATCATCGGCAAATAGGCATACCCTCCCCCTTAGCCCCTCCACTATAACACTGATGTAAATATTAAAAAAGAGGGGTCCCAGTATTGATCCCTGGGGCACCCCACTAGTACCCCATACCCTGGAGTACACCCCATTTACTACCACTCTCTGGTTTCTGCACACCAACCAGAACTCCACCCACCTGGTTATTTTCCACCCACCCCTGTATTTCCAGCTTACTTGCCAACCTTCTGTGAGGGATGGTGTCAAAGGCCTTGCTGAAGTTCAAATAGGCTAGGTCCCTGCCTGGCCAACCACCTGCATCATCCAATTGAAGAACTCAGTCAAGTTCTTCTGGCATGTTTTCCCTTTCATGAAGCTATGCTGTCTGTCATCCTGTAATCCACTATCCTCCAGGTAGTTTACCACTCTCTCCTTTATTAGTGCCTTCATGACCTTTCCCACCACTGAGGTTAGGCTGACCAGGAAATAGTTCTCCATCACCTCTCTGCTACCCCCCTTGTGCAACAGCACCACTTCTGCCCTCTTTCAGTCCCCTGGTACCCTCCCCGAGTCCAGAGACAAGTTGAATAACCTCATTAGTGGGGCAGCCAGCTCCTTTCTCAGTTCTCTGATCACCCTCGGGTGCAAACCGTCTGGCCTCATTGCTTTGTCCACCTTCAGCCTGCCTAGTTCCTCCCTAACTCTTTCCATACTGAATGGGCTCAAGTCCACCCTTTAGTCCTCACTGCCCCATCCCCTGAGCCTAGGTCCTGCCCTCTTCCTCCCTATAAATACTGAGCAAAGTACTTATTAAGTTCCTCTGTTTTCCCAAGTCCCCTTCCACTGGTATCCCTCCCCCCCAGCCTTGCAATCCCCCTGCCTTGCCTTTCTTCTTTCCCTCACATATCTGAGAAAGTTTTCTCCCTTTGGCCAGCTTAGCTATTCTCTCCTCGGTATCTGCTTTGGCCCTCCTTATCTTCTGCCCTGCTAGTCTCATCTACATATAAGCCTCCCTGGCTCCTTCCTTTGTGTCCTCGTATATTTTCTGAAATCCTTTCTCCTGCCCTAGACCGCTCCTGCCACCTTCCTTGTAAACCAAAGCGGTCTCCTCTTTTTCTTTTCTTCTACCTTCTTTGTGCACTTTTCTGTGGCTTTCAGTGCCCCTTGTTTAATAGTTTCCCATAACTCCTCCACTTCTCCTATATTCTCTGTTCCTCCATTCCCTTCCTCTCTGTTCTTTCTCATCCTGTTAAAGTCTGTGCTCCTGAAGTCCATAACTGTTGTGCTGGTCTGGTTGACCTCCTCCTGACCTTACCCTGAACCTTATTATCCTGTAATGACTGGTGCCAGTCCATCTCCCAACTCTACCTCCTCCACACTCTCCCCATTTGTCAGGGCTATATCCAGCATATTGTTTCAGAGTTGTATTTGGGAGCAGGTCACAGTCGGCGATCGGAGGAAGAGCGGAGGCCGAGGCTGAGCTATGGCTGCAGTCAGCAGTTAGGTCATGATTGGTAACCAGGGACTGTGCAGCTGAGCTGTTTTCTTGCTGGGGCAGACTTTGGGGTGCAGCTTGCAGTTCGGCCGGCCAACCGCAGACCACAGTGTTGGAGTGGGCCAATCCAGCAGACAGGTGCCAAGGTGGTCAGGGTTTAAAAAAGCCCCAGAACACAGAGAGCTGTATTTGGTCCCACGCCACCCTCCCCGACCCCGGCCTCTATTAAATACAGAGGGGAGGAGGAGCCATATATGAAGTGGAGGAGCTGACAGGCTGGTCCAAAGGGGAGTGGCCAGTATTATGGAAGGACTGAAAGTGGGAGCAAGGAGTGACTCAAGCTAAACACTGCAAGGAGCTGGTTTTGCAACAAAGGGAGCTGGGCCCTGTATTTCTCCACAGGGGATTTGGGCTTCAACCTTGGTGGAAAACAGAAATTGACACAGACATTAAGAAATCCTTCACAAAAGAGCAGGCATTGCGGGGATATGAACTGTCAAGACTACTGATTCTGGAGGTGCTGGGAACTTGCTTGGTCTTCTGATGCTGGAGGTGCTGGGGACTTGGACTTGAACGCTGTGACTTGGACTTGAACTTGGTGACTATGGTTATAATTCATGAGTCTATGGATATTAATTCTTGAAGTCTATGGTTTGCAAATGCTTTATTATTTATACATAAGATGTGTTTTTAGGACTGTATCTGAGAGGATCAGGGGTCCAAAAATACATAAGGTGTGATCTTTAGGGCTGTATCTGAGTATCACGGAAGTAATGATAGGGCAGCACAGAAAGAAGGGCAACCAAGGGAAAGGGATCTTTGGCAGGGTGGTGGGTTGCAGTGGCTGTGGAATGGCTATGATCCTAAATTGGGCTTGGAGGATGGGGAAATGTATGATGCGTAAGCAGCTCACTCAGCTGAGGGAGGAAGTGGAGAGGCTAAGGTGGGTGGTAAATGGGGGGAACTGGGAAATGGGGGTAGGGAGACGGGGATGGTCTCTCTAGCCCCTGTTTAGCCCACTGTAAGCCAAGGAAGGAGAGGGAAGGCTGAGTGGATTCACTGAAGGATTAGATACACTGTCCCAGAAGTCAAGTACTTGGGAGGGAGAGGATGAAAGGGGATCCAGTGGGGATAGACCAGAGATAGTAACAGACAGCAGCAAGTCCAGAGTTAGGACAGAGATGCCCTAGACAGGAGGAAAGGGGTCAGCGGGAACAGACAGCAGGAAGCCTAGAGGCACAATAAGGACACCTGTAGCTAGAGAAATGGGGTCAGCCAGGGATCAGGAGGAGTGGAAGACAGTAGGCTCAGAAAATGTCAGGCGGATGCCCAGAATGAAGAATGACACAGGTGTAGGTGAAACAGGCCAGTGGGCAAAAGTAACAAATAGTTTTGCCCCTCTAGGTAGCCTGGAAGGGCTTTGGGAAGGGAGATGCAGGGGAAGGGTCTCAGGTGAAATGGAAGGGGACAGAGAGGGTGGGCACATCACATGCAGGGGACAAGGTGGAGGAGTGGAATGGCACATTAGGGACACACCAGAGGGTGGAGCTAGTGGAACTGGGGCATAGGAAAAGGTCAGAAAGGAAGCACTGGAAGGGCTGGAGTTGAGCTCCTGGGAGGCTGGAAATGAACGTGAGGAAACCCTGCTGGGCAGAAGCTGCAGTAGGAGGCTGGGGTATGCGCCGGGCAGGGTGCAGGAGAGGGGAAATGTGCAGTCATGGCTGGTGGTGAGGAGGAGGTCTTCCCCAAGTGAGGTAAGGTGCTCAAAATCTTCTGCAAAGATGGGCAGGACAGGAACAATGGGAGGGAGATCAAGCACAGTTGGCACAAACTCATGCAGTGATGAAGACAGGGGGCCTGGAGCAGATAGAGTGGGGTCAGGTGGAGTTGGATCATGCACATTGTGTGGACCACTAGGTGTACAGCACATACTGTATGCTGTCAGTGTTGGGCAGCCAGGTGGTATTTTGGCTGGTGCTGCCACCCGCCGATAATGGGGAGCTGGTGGCGAGTCTTCTGTGGTGGGTTGGGAGGGGATCCACTGGGGCCACCAGATGGGATATGTATGTCAAATGTCCATAATTGGGTGACATGGGAGGGAGGGGGGATACCACTGGACCACCCGATATTGACATAGTAGTGATTGCCCATGATCGGGACCGACGGTGGGGAGGAGGAGAACACTAGACCACCAGGTGGAGTATCCATTTCGTATGCCCATGGTCAGATGGGCTGGAAGGGTGGGGGGATGCCACCAATCTGCCTGGTGTTGTAATGGGTACAATTGCCCACCATAGGGCATAACGGGGGTATCCACTGGACCACCGGGTGGTGGTTATGGGGTACTGCTGCCTGCGATCGGGCATATGGGAGGGTGGGGAGTGCAGTGGACCACTGGGGAGCATGTGGATGCTTGCGGCTGTGTCCCTGCTGGGTGGGTGGCTACCCACGGCTGGCAGGTGCTGTGTTGTGCCCTGCAATACAGCATCCCACTCGTAGGTTGCCTGGCTTTGAGTCTATGTTTCTTGGCTCAACATTGAGCCCCCCGTATGCAGTGCAACACAGAGTTGTGCCAGCATATGCGCCACACATCCTGGGCTGAATATTGGGATGTGCTGCATATGCATGGGCACACCCCCTGCATCTGCGCTGCATACATTACCATTGCTCACCGGCACATTGGGACTTGTGCTGTGCCTGGCTGCCTTGTGAATATTGTGCCAAGGTGCATAGAGAGGTTGCACTGGCACAACTCAGTTGTGCCAGGCACAATCCCTTTGATTATCTGGGCCAAACTGTACCTTTCCCAGTCTGCTACAATCAATCTGCCCTATCCCTACTGTGGGCCTACAGTTGCCAGTGCATGCTTGCACTGTGCCTTACTACTCTTCCTCTGTGGCAAAATTTCACAACCCTGCCTGCCTGAAACTATAGTTAGAGTTAATGAAGTTAACTAGATTGATAATGATTCTGTGATAATTTTGAAAGTTTTCTGATCACAAGTCACACTTTTTACAAAACAGTAGCTCTCTTGCTGCTGTTGATCTTTCTCCTGTGAGACAGTGCTGTGAATGGTACTGAGGTGTTTGCAGTACAAGGAGTTGTTGAGCTCCAGCATCACTGATTGGCATTAGAGATGTTGAGAAGTTAAATTTCACTGGTGAAATTCTGACAAAGTCACCAATTTCGCCCCACAAAAAATTTCGCAAAATTGGTTGATAATGACAAAACTTTACCGGCTAACTTCGACGTTAACTTCAACTTGCATTACTAACTTCAAAGTTATTGAAAATAAGGCTTTGTCGCATGATTCACTTTCTGCAGGTCACATGGGAGACTCCAGTCAGGCAGTAAGTGAATGATTCTGTTTCGTTTCGGCAGTTTCGTTTCTTTCTTTTTCTGTAGTGAGATCTGTTGTTTGTTTATAATCTTTTTTTTTTTGTAAGTTGAGATAGTTTGTGTGTGTGTGTGTGTGTGTGTGTGTCTGTCTCTGTCTCTGTCTCTCTCTTTTTCTCTGTCTTCGTCTGTTTTTATTTTGTTTTCTGTAAAGAAAACATATTTTTTTTTAATATGAAGAAAATGGAGGGACAAAGGGAGGAATGTCACCAAAAGGGTGGGGCAGTTATTCACCTCAACCGGCGCACATTTCAAAGAGGGACTGAGGCACCCCCCAACCAGTCCCAGCTGAAGATGGGAGTGGCGCTGCTCCATTATAGCAGAAGCAGCAGCAGGATCCTGTAGTCCATGCCCTCCAGCAGCAGCAAGAACCTGTGGTCTCTGCCCCCCCAACTGATGTTACTGCCACCAGCAGCTCCACCACCAGCACTGGCGATGACGAGCACCCCACCGCCACATCTTCTGGAGCCCCCCCCTTCCTAGCCACAAAGATCTGCTGTATGGGAGTTTTTCTCCATAAATCCTGCAGATGACAGTGTTGTCATCTGCATGGTCTCTAGCAGCAGTGTCTGGTGTAGTAAATAAAGTAGCCAGCTGGGGACTGGTGGACAAAGGACCCACCTGAAGATCCACCACAGGGCAGAGTGGCAGGCCATGGAGCAAGAAGTGGTGGCAGCAGCAGCAGCACACAAAAGTGTGGGGGGGGATAATATGGATTGGGAAGGTGGGCAGTGGGAGGTAGGCCATCGCGCTGCTATGAGTTAGCATGGTAGGACTCGCAGCAGTACTTGGTGTACCACCAGGACAGCAGGCGGCAGCACCTGCACCCTCCCTATGCACTCAGTGACCCGAAAGCACCTGTCACCCAGGCAGGCCCAGCTGTCCTGTGGGACAAGGTGCAACATGTGCACTAGAATTTTGAAGAATTCTGTCAGGAATTTAGTAATGATATACAGAAAGTGATGGCCAACCAGGAGAAGGTGTTGACCCTCCTGTCAGAGCTGTGTGGTGGTGGTGGGTCTGGCAGTGCTACTGGTAGTGGTGGTGGTGGTGTTAAAAAGTAGCTTTTCATGTTATTTTTTGTTTATTATTTCCATGCTGTGTTGTTAATAGTTTACCCCCCCAAAAAAACACACAAAAAAAAATAGTTAAAAAAAAGTAAAAATAAAATCTTTTCTATCCTCTTCCTCTCTATGCTCTTTTTTAGTTCTGTACAATTTTTCTTTCTCAATGATCTGTGTTATATGTTAGGGTCCCTATTTTATTCCATCCTTTCTCTTGTTCACTCTCTGAATTTTTCCTTCATGTAGACTACAGTATTCCCCTTGCCTTGATGACCTTGCCCTATCCTGTGTTATAGTCTGTACACATGAATAACTTTCCTGACTATTTTTTGTGTTACTGCTTCATGTGTCCTCCTGCTATCCACAAATATCAAGTATTGACCCCAGTAAAAAATTGTCTCCCAATGCTATGTGATGTTGTGGCAGTGGTGGTGGTGTGCAACTACCCAAAGAAGAGCACAATAATCACACAAACATAAGCAACTTTCCTGAGAAGTTAAACATAAATCTGGTCTTAGTGCTTAACATGTTTCCAGCGCCGCCACAAATGTTAAATTGTGTCCCCAGTTCAAAACTGCCTTTCTCTGCTGTTGCCTCTTACTGCCAGCGTTGTGCAACAGGCCAGAGAAGTCAGGAAACCATGACATGAGAACATTTCCAGATAAGTGAAACATAGTTGTTGTGGAAGGTATGACTTTTTTCCTGCCACCCCACCCCACCACCACCAACTAGCCAAAATGTTAAGTTGGGTCCCCAGTTAAAAACTGCTTTCTTGCTGCTAAATACGATTGCTGCACAGGCCAGAGAAGTTGAGAGAAAACACATGAGAACATTTTATGAGAAGTTAAACATAATTGTGGAACTTAGGAATTTTTTTTCCTGCCACCCACCAGTAACCAAAAATGTCAACTGGTGGCCACAGTGAAAAACTGCTTTCCTGCTGCTTAATACTGTTGTTGCACAGGCTGGAGAAAAAAAAAAAACACACGAGAAAATTTCAAGAGAAGTTAAATATAATTGTGGAACTTATGAATTTTTTTCCTGCCACCCCACCACTAGCCAAAATTTTAAGTTGGGTCCCCAGTTCAAAACTGCTTTCTTGCTGCTAAATACTGTTGTTGCACAGGCCACAGAAGTTGGGAAAAACCACATGAGAAAATTTCAAGTGAAATTAAACATATGTGGCACTGTTTAATTGTTTTCCTGCCACCCCACCACTAGCCAAACATGGCAACTGGTGGCCTCAGTGCAAAAACTGCTTTCCTGCTGCTGAATACTGTTGTTGAACCGGCCAGAGAAGTCAGGAAAAATCACATTAGAAAATTTCAAGTGAAGTTAAACATAATTCTTGTGGAAGTGATGAACTTTGCTCCTCCCACTACTTGACACAAATGTCAAGTGACTGTGTCTACAGTGAAAAACTGCTTCCATGACAAGAAAAGGACTCAGATGAGGAGAGGAGAAGTAAAGTTTCAATATTTTATGTGAAGAAATTGTGGTGATGATGTCCACGTATATGAGAAAACTTGACACGTAGGTGTTCCCCCTGACATGATGTTGCAGTGGAGAGGGGTGCTGGTTGCTGCACTGCTGCTGGATCTGCTCCTGTTGGTGTTGATTGAACACATTGTGGTGACAAGCACTTGAGGATCGAGAGACAGAGAAGTTAGCTATCCTGTGACGATGTCCTGCCTTGTTGTACAGGGTGGAGGGAATAGCTGAAGGAGATATTGCTGTGCTGCTGCCACTGCATGCTGTTGTTGTTGTTGTTGCTGAGAGAAGTACTTTTGCCTGGTGTCTGTGAATGTATCACACATATTGCACAAGTAAGTATTTTTGTTTTTTTCTTTCTTTGCATTGTAAGGGGGGGTTGTTATTGTTACCACCTAAGGTCTAATAGGTGTGTACTGCTTGTTCCATTAATTTTCAGGTATGGGTGATGATGATGATATCATAATGCTCGAAAGCTACAACGTGGATGTTGGAATGCAACACATTTTCTAACCACAAAGGTAAGGTTTTTTTTTTTTCAGGGTGGGGTTAAGTCAGTAAAGATGTGCAGCTCTGACAGTAATTGTTTTCTGTTTCTGTTGGTCCACTTTCAGGTACTTTTCTCAGCATATGTCTGTCTGTTGCTGCTGCTGTGAACACAATCATGTGTGACCTTTATTTTAGGGTAGAACTGTTCATGTTTCAGAGTGAGTCCATGAGGTAAGTATTTTTCCTTTTTAATTGGGGGGGGGCACTTGCAACAATTCTCACCATTCCTTCTTTATTTTTCTGTGATTTTCAGGTACGCAACTCTTTCTGCAAATTATGTTGCCTGCTGCTGCACTTCATGGGTCCAGCCTGTACCTTTTTTGGCCACTTTTAGAAGTTTAAAGTAACCATGGAAGGTAAGTATTATTTTTCTTTTCTTGATTTTTTTTTTTTGTACCATAAATCACTGCTACAAGTTTTGCAGATGGCTGATTATTGTACATGTTCTCTGACATTGTTCCTGTAATTATAAGTAATTTTTCTTATGTGGTTTTGACTTTACTGTCTGTGCCGTGAATACCTCCAGATCAGGAAAGAGCAAGTGTGTGGACTATGGATCATCATGGTGATGGATGGTTGCTTGAGCTGCGCTGAAGGCCACCAGTTTCAGGAATGATACAGCAACACAGCCAGAAGGAGACCTGTGAAGAAAAGAATAAAGAGAAACTGTCCTTTTCTCAGCTGAGTCGCTTCTGATGAAAAGAATATGGATAACCCATCTTTTATCAGCTGCATCACCTTGATGAAAAAGAATACAGAGAAACTGCCCGTTTATCAGCTGCGTCACCTTTGATGAAAAAGAATACAGAGAAACTGTCCTTTTATCAGCTCCTTGCATCATCAGGCATGAGCTAAAAACAAGAATTAATTGGCCCACATTTTGCCACTGTCATCTGTGCAGTGAAGAAATCTCCATACTATCACGTATGCAGCCACTGTACATCACTACACATGGAATTAAAAACCATTTAACTATGCTGTCTCCAAATTTGTCCACTAGAGCTGCTGGACAGATGTGTACCGGCAAAAACAGAGAAGAAAAAAAAATTATAACAATTTAAAAAAGTAAAAAAATTGTGATGACACTTACCTGAACAGTACTGATGATTGCCATGTTGGCACCAGCTGTGCCATGTATCAGGAGAATTCCTGACCTCACATGGTGTGCTGATGGCGAAACCTGCAGGGAGACAAACGGAAAGACGTAAACTCATTTTAAAGTCATTTCTGCATAAAGTGGCAGCCTTTCATTCTCTGCCTGCTCAGATCAAGGACTGGAATGGAGGGATAAGTACTGTGAACACAACCAAAAGTGACTTACCATGTATCACTAAAGGCAAAGACAGGCCATGGAGGTGGATCAGAGATCTTACATAGAAACATAGAAACATAGAATTTGACGGCAGATAAGGACCGCTTGGCCCACCAGTCTGCCCATTTCATACCTACTGGATAAGCTGCAGATCCTAGTTAACCAGCAGCCTACTTCTTTCTACCCCACCCCCTAGAATCCTTTTATGACTATCCCATGCATGCTTGAATTCCACCACTGATTTTGACTCCACAACTTCCTCCGAAGGCCATTCCATGCATCCACAACCCTCTCTGTGAAAAAATACTTCCTTAAATTACCTCTGAGCCGCCCTCTATCTTCAAATTGTGCCCTCTTGTTCTTGCACACCTCTTTTTGAAAGATGCTACCTCTTGGACTTTGTTGATTCCTTGAGGTACTTGAAAGTTTCTATCATGTCCCCCTCTCCCTCCTTTCCTCGAGGCTATACATATTAAGCTCCTTAAGTCTCTCTTCATATGTCCTCCGGTGCAGACCCTGCATCATTTTAGTTGCCCTCCTCTGGACAGCTTCCATCCTGTCTATGTCTTTGCGAGATTGGGTCTCAGAACTGCACACAGTACTCCAGATGGGGTCTCACCAGCTGTCTGTACAGAGGATAATAACTTCCTGTTTTCTACTGGTGATGCCTCTCCCTATGCATCCCAGTATCCCCAACCCTCCTTGCTGCCTTCTCACATTGCTTGCCCACCTTTAGGTCATCTGATATGACTACCCCAGGTCCCTTTCCATTTTTGTTGTTGTTAGTATCTCACCCCATTGTGTACTCTTCCCTGGGTTTTGTTTCCCAGGTGCATTACCTTGCACTTCTTAGCATTGAATCTAAGCTGCCATACATTTGACCATTCTCTAACCTTGCCAAGTCCCTTCTCATCCTTTCCACCCCACCCTGTGCATCAACTCTGTTGCAGATCTTAGTGTCATCTGCAAAGAGACATACTTTCCTTCCAGTCCTTCTGCAATGTAGCTTATAAAGACATTGAAGAGGACTGGTCCTAATATTGAACCTCACACCCCGCTAGTAACCCTCCTTTCTTCTGAGTGGACTCCATTTACTATTACTCTGTGTCCTATTCTCCAGCCAATTCTTTACCCAGGCTGTCATCTTGGGACCCACTCCCAGGCTGGCTAACTTATATATTAATCTTATGCCTTGATGAGCTGTCTGGCTGTATGGTCATCTTGAGGGCCAATAAAACAAGTGGACTGGCTGGTAGCAAATGGCTGCATCACTCTTCTGGAGATACTTGCCCAAGATGTGCTGTCATTTTAAATGAGTGGTTATAGGTCTACTGGAGGAGGAGGGGGAGGAGGAGGAGGTGGAGGCAGCATTGATGTAATGTAACTGTTGTTTATTGAGGAGCAAGCATCATATCATCTGCCTATGCCCAGTTAGTTTTCAGCGCCATTTTCAGAAGTATGACAGTGAAGACCCATGCTGTTACACTTCTGGCATAGACAGGATGAAGGACAAGGAGGAGAAAAGGTGGTAGTGAAATATATTCCTGGAGTGGGGCATTGTGTCTTGACATCTGAGGTAGCAGAACAGTAGTGAGAAAAATTTAAATGACCAAAGGCCTGGCAGTGAACACTTCCGATAGGGTTCAGCAGCTCTCTGTACAACTACTGTAGTAGTAGTTAATAAAGTGTCCCTTTATATCTGGAACAGGGATTAAACAACTGGGTAAGATGGTAGGTTAAGCAAAATTACACTGAACAACAATGGCAGCAAACACCTCCACCAGTAGGGATCAGCAGTGTCTCTGTACAACTACTGTAGTGGTAATTAATAAATTGTCCTTTTATGTGGAATGGGATGAGACAACTGGTAAAACAGTAGGGTTAAGCAAAATTAAACTGAACAACAACAGCAGAGAACACCTCCCCCTATGGATCAGCAGTGTGTTTTTAGACAACTTATGTAGTAGCGGTTAATAAAATGTACTTTGTTAATATAGAACGAAGATTAAACAATGGGGTAACAGCCAGGGCAAGAGTAGAAACATAGAAACATAGAGTTTGATGGCAGATAAGGACCACTTGGTCTGCCCATTTCCCTACCTATTCGATAAGCTGAAGATTGTAGTTAACCAACAGCCTACTTCCTGCAACCTCCCACTATAATTGCCTTATGTCTGTCCCATGCATGTTATGTAACTGAATAACAGCAGATAATACCACCCCCACACACAAACACCCAATAAAACAAAATCAGGGATCAACAATCTTTGTATAACTATAACTTAAAAAACTATACTAAGTGGAAAGGGGGGGAGGAGCTATTCTACTTCAGCCTTCTTCCACTGCCACATCATCCAGGAAGCAGCCCTCAGAATCTTCCAGATTTGAGTTGTCACTGGGAGGGAATTCTCTCTGCATTGCTGCTTCTTCCACCTCAATGCTGATAGAAGCTTTGGGAGTGCCAAGTCTGCTGACATCTTCATCGTCATAATCATCACGGAGACAAAGTTCGTGTGGCAACACCATCGACATCACTGTGTTATGTGGAATGTGCCCTCATTCATTTTTATGAATGTTAGCATGGTACATTCTTGGTGACAAACTGGTCCTCCTGTCATGCTCAGTAGCCCCAGTCTAACTAAATGCTTGTTCCACACTGGCACTGGATAGAGGGCAGCTCAAATATTTAACAGCATCTGATGCCAGTGCTGGCCAATCAGTCACTTTGCTGCTCCAGTGCAGCAATGGCTCTTCAATAATGCCAAGGCGCCTTGTATCCCCTATATAGGCCTCTACCATTTGTTGTGCTGCCCTGAGTCTGGCTGCCTCCTCAGTCTCCTCCTCCTCCTTCCTTCCATGGCTTCCACTCCTACCTAATACAGAACATCCCAAATGGAATTACTTGTCATTTTCTGCTGTAACTTGGAGGATTTCTCAGATGGTTTTCCTTGTGAGCTGTTGGTGGTCGCAACAGCTTGTCCCTGTGCAGTTTTAACCTTCTGTGCCTTTTGCCTCTGTGCACCATATACCCATCTAATAAGGTACTTGGTCAACTTTTGCAGCCACTTACAACCTCCTTCAATTATTGCTGGCAAGCCACATTTGTAGCGTGGGTTCAGCATGGTAGCAATTGCAAATTCATCGTGCTCTAGGATGCCAGAAATATGGGTATTGTTGTCCAGCACATGGAGCATGTGTTCCATTAGTTAACAACTTCTACCATCCCCACTTGCCTCCATCTCTTATCAGACATTAACCAGTGTCTGCCTCAGCACACATACAGGGTGTATTGAATGACTTGTATCGGCAGTGTCCCCGCTCACTGCCTGTTTTGCATGCTCAAATGGATGGAGAATGCGTATTAGGCCATCCATTTGGCACCACAGCTCTGTTGTTAGAGCCATGGACATTCTAGCACTGTGCCGGGTGGTATGTAGCAGCAGGTAGTCAAAAACTACTTTATACTGTTCATATAGCCTGTCTATCATGCACAGCATGGAGTTCCACCTTGTCACAACATCCAGCTTCATACAGTGCTGATGCAGATGGTTTTTGAGATGGAGCTCCCATTGCTGGCCACGGGTCTTTGCAGAACTGGAAAAGTCGACACAGAGGCGATAGCCAACAGTCAACATTTCCTTAATTTCTGCATGGTTGAGAAAGTGCTGCGCAACCAGATTAAGGCAGTGTGCCAGGGAGGGCACCCTGAAAAAAACACCATCACTAATGCACTTAACATTATTGGAGCCATTATTGCTCGCAATAAACACTGCTGAAAGTGAGTGTGTGTGTGTAGCCACTTATAAGTCTCACTGAGCAGCACATGAAGCATTTTCTCACCCATGTGAGAACCGGTTACACTTTTCATACTGAGGGTGGCATGCTGCTGAACTCGTGTGTTGCTACCACCACAGTTTTGCTTCGTGCAGGTTTTGCCCGGCCCCAAATCAACTGCTACCCCAGGTACCTGTGCCCAGTGTGCTGTGATGCATAAATATGAGCTTGAAGCTTTTTGTCCACTGGTCCACATACTCATGCTAAGATGGATATATTCTGATGCAGAATGCTTCAGGGCATGTATTATGGACTGTGGCAGTTTCCATACATTTCTGAAATGGCATTTAGAAAATTAGGTTCACAATGGAGCTGCCATTTGGGAAAGGCACGGGCCATCAACATGTGGAATTCAACATTCTCAAAAATGAAAATGGCAATAGATTGATGGCCAGCATTTCAGCAGTGGCTGCATTTAACTCACGTACAGCAGCATGAATGGGGGTCACAAACTCGCTCAGCCGGTCAGCCCTCTACTCCCAAAGTGCCAACCTCTGAGCGTATGATTTGTGTACAGTGAACAGAACAAGGTAACCCTCTTGTCTGTTTTGTGGGTTCAAGTCACCTTAGTCACAAGCTCTGGGAGGATTCAAACTGATAACCTCTTGTTAGCATACCCAATTATCAGGCTCAGATAATTCTGTCTTTGGAGGGCCAGATATCTTTGCCTTCAGGCACCCAACCAGGTCTTTCAAATGAACCCTTAGAACTCTATGCAAGACTTTAGATAACTTTATCAATTTCCCAGTTTGGTATATCAATAAGCTTAAAATACAGTGCCACTTATACCTACTCTAAGCTCTACTTAAATAAAAGAAATGTCAAGTCACTCCAAGCAGTTTCATTATAAAAATATCTCTTTACTTTAAAATATCAAAACAGAACAATAAATACAGAACAAATATATATACCAACACATACAGCCTTAAAACAAACAGGTAAAAGTACAGTTCCTACAATTAATAACTTCAGACTAATCTTGTCTAAGGTCCTTACTTCAGTGCTTTGATGGTCTCTCTTCTCTCAGTCAGAAAATTTTCTTGTGTCTCTGTCAAGGTTCTTTTAGCAATTAAACACAGTTCTGAGCCGGCCTTCTCATGAGGTCACTAACTCCTTGGTGTATCAAAATCTGTATTTTACAATACAGGATGTCCAAACAGAATATTTCAAAAAAACATAATAGGTGACCTCACTGACTTTCCTCTCCACAGGTTAACCAGACAAAACCGGTTTGTGCTCTGCTATACATACATCTCAAACGTTTATTTGATCTAAGTCACTGTATTCAAAGCAAAAGTGTGTTTGCCTCTTTAATCCCGTTTGGACCTTGGAATCTACACCTCAAATGTCTCTCTGATGTAATTCAAGGGTTCCCCGGGAAAGTATATTGGACCTTTCAAATTCGTCTGGATTCTCCCTGGCCCAACTATCAACTCTCTTCAATGTCCATTCTGGCTTCTCTGACACCCTCTCCTCTCAAGTTCTTCCTGACAACTATTGTAAGTCAAAGGATTTTTCCTGAGGGAATTATGAATGGCTAATCTTATTTCCTGGGATGGAAGCAAATTGACAAGGTAATTGTACCCCAGATATCTGCAGTTTAGCTATGTTCTATGATTTGAACTTATCCCTAGGGGGTCTTGATGTGTCAGTTCCAGTAAGACAGTAGTTTCCTCAAACTGACCTTCCGATCACATATTTAATATGTAATAAAAAATTTGATACAGCACTCAGATCTGTCTGTCTACGTCACACTCCTCCCCACCTAGACTGAATTTGGGGGCTCTATCCCCTACATGGGATGAGCTTCCAAAATCAGTTCACTCCTCATAGACCCTAGACAGTCCATCTGAGTTCTGATTCTTGGCCCCAGCGCTATGTATGATTTTCAAATCATACCCTTGTAAAGCAAGACTCCATCTGAGCAGTCTGCCATTGTTTTCCCCATCTGTGTTAGCCAAACCTGGGGGTTGTGGTCAGTCTGCACCACAAAAGGCTGCCCATACAAGTATGGCTCCAAATTCTTTAGGGCCCACACTAGGGCAAGACACTCCTTTTCCACCGTGGAGTATGCTTGTTCCCTGAGGAATAGCTTTTGGCTCAGGTAGGCTATGGGGTGGTTCCTCCCTTCACTGGATGTCTGGCTTAGTACGGCCCCAATATCCACATCTGAGGTGTCTGTCTGAACTATAAAGGTTTTACTGTAGTTTGGACTTGTCAAAACAGGAGCACTGCACAGTGCCTCCTTTAGTTTGGTAAAGGCTTCCTCACAGGCTGGACCCCAGATAATTTTCTTGGGCATCTTTGTCAGGTCAGATAGGGGAGCAGCCAGGGCCCTGTAATTTGGTACAAATTTTCGATAGTACCCTGCTGTCCCGAGAAAACTCCTGACCTGCTTCTGAGTTTTTGGTCTGGGCCATGCCTGTATTACCTCTATTTTTATCTGGTTAAGACAGAACTGTCCCCAGCCTACCACATGCCCGAGGTATGCCACTTTTCCTGTGGCCACCTGGCACTTCTCGGCTTTGACAGTGAGCCGGCCCTCTGTATTCTTCCCAGCACTTCCCTAAGGTGTAACAGGTGTTCCTCCCAGCTGGTACTGAAGATGGCAATGTCATCCAGGTATGCCATGGTGTACCCTCAGCACCATTTAACACCTGGTTCACCAACCTTGAAAGTGTCCGGGCATTCTTCATTCTGAAAGTCATTACTTTGAACTCAAATAAACCTATCGGAATGATGAAGGTCGACCTCTCCCTAGCTCTGTCCATCAACTCTACCTGCCAATACCCCTTTATCAGGTCAATTTATCATAAGGTAGGTCACCCCCCCAACTTGTCCAGGAGTTCGTCCATCCGGGGCATCGGGTGGGCGTCTGACTTCGTGACTGCATTCAGTCCACGATAGTCTACACAGAAACGAGTCGAGCCATCTGGCTTGGGTACAAGGACTACGGGTGAGGCCCAGGGACTGTGGGAATCTCCGGATTACCCCTAAATGCAGCATCTCCTCCACTTCCTCCTAATGTCCTTTTGGACAGCCTTTGACACCCGATATGCTGTCTGCCGTATGGGCGTCAGTGTCCCTGTCTCCACATCGTGTGTTGCTAAGGGGGTTAGTTCAGGCTTGGCACTAAACAAGGTGGCAAAGTCTGCTAAAACCTCCCTTACTTTCTGGATCTGGTCCGGGGTCAGCTGGGGAGACGATTTTACTGTCTCCACAGAGGACTCCCGCTTACTTTCCTCCAGCAAGTCCAGAAGAGGGTCTCCTTCATCCTTCCCCTCCCCCTGACTACACACTGTGAACACCATGTCAGCCCTATTTGCATATGGCTTCATCATGTTGATGTGGTACATCCTTTCTGTCTGTCTACAGTCAGGTAACTCCACAATGTAGTTTACATCATTTACCTTCCTAATCACTCTGCACGGTCCTGCCCACTCAGCTTGCAGCTTGTCTTTCCGGACTGGAATAAGGACTATGACTTCCTAACCCACCATGTATGACCGAGCTCTGGCTCTGTGGTCATACCATACCTTTTGTTTCTGTTGGGCAGCTGCCAGGTTGCTGTGGGATGTCCCCATAAGCTCCTTCAGCCTTTCCCTAAACCTTAGGACATAATCCACAATCAGAGTTCCCTGGGTGGCGTGCTTGCCTTCCCAGTCCTCCCGGATCAAGTCTAGGGGTCCACGTTCTCGATGTCCATACAAGAGCTCAAAGGAGGAAAATCCTGTCGACTCTTGGGGCACCTCCCTGTATGCAAACAACAGGTGGGGAAGGTATTTCTTCCAGTCCCTTCCATGCTGTTCAGCAAACGCCTGGAGCATTGACTTTAGAGTACCATTGAAGTGTTCCACAAGTCCATTGGCTTGTGGGTGATATGGTGTTGTGCATCTCTGCACCACCCCACACTTCTTCCATGGACATTTCATTAGGTCCGACATGAAGGAACCCCCTTGATCAGTGATTACCTCCCGTGGAAACTCAACACAGGAGAAAATCCCAAGTAAGGCATCTGCCACTTTGTCTGTCCTTAGAGAGGATAGGGCGACTGTCTCTGGGTACCGGGTGGCATAATCCACCACAGTCAGGATGAATCTCTTCCCTGAGGAGCTGGGGGTATTTAAAGGCCCCACAATATCCATTCCCACCCTCTGGAATGGCTCCTCCACTATAGGCAAGGAGATCAGGGCAGCTTGAGTTTTCTTGCTCGCCTTCATTATTTCTTGGCACCGGTGACAAGACCTGCAATACTCCTTCACTGGCTGGGCGAAGTTAGGCCAGTAGAAATTCTGGGCTAACCGCTGCATTGTGCATGTGATTCTCAGATGACCAGATAAGGGAATATCATCTGCAACCTTGAGCAACTGTTCACGATATCCCTGGGGACCGACAAGCTGCCTGCCTAGCATCCCTCCCTCTGTCTGTGTATACATAAGTCCATTTTCCCAATAAACCATATGTCTGTCATCACCTTCCTGTGCACTGTCCGAGTCTGCCCAAGCCCTCAGCTTCTCTAAACTAGGGTCACTTCTCTGAACAGCTGCAAACCCCTCACACCTGCCCAAGGCATGGGACAGGTCCCCTTCAGTTGCTAAACTAGGGTCCCTAGCACTAGCGTCAGGACCCTCAGGATCACTGTCAATCCCTACGCTCTGACAAGGGGTCACCCCTCCCTCTTCGGAGTAACCCTCTGTAGCTTGGCGGTTACTTGCTCCTGGGGAAATTTCTACTCCCTTTTTACCAGTCTCCCCCTCTGGAGACACAGGCTGGGGAACCAGCCTCTCAGTATCTTCTCCAATGGCTTCTGGGAGCTCAGGGAACTACAATTTTCCCTGGCCGCTTGGCCACGGGTAACTGCACATACCACCCCCTGCTAGAGATTGTTACCCAGGATCACATCCAATGCTAATGTGTTAGCTACAGCCACCTGTTGCACAGTTCCCCCTGTTTCATCCCAGTCCAGGAGAACACTGGCCAGTGGCAATGTTTTCTCTTCACCAGCAAAGTCCTGTACAGTCACGTATTTATTGGGTATAAGCTGACCAGGCTGTACCAGATCCCCTTTTACCAATGTCAGGGTTGCCCCTGTGTCCCTTAACCCCTGCGTCTGTACGCCATTTACCATGACTGGGTGCATGTGTTCCCTCATGTTCACTGGCATGCTTACAGGGACACACAAACAACCCACTTCCTTCTGGTACTACTTTGCATATTATTGCTTGCCCTTCTTGGACACTGTCTGGCAATGTGCCCAGTTTCTTTACATAATCAATAAACATTTCTTACTTCAGAGAAATCTTTTCTTTGAAACCTGGGGCTAACTTGTTTCGGTGGAGGCAGTGAGGATTTTAGCTGCCTTGAAGGTGCGCTTTTCCCTTTCTGCACTGCCACACTCGCCCCATTCACTCTCAGAGTAGGTCTGCTCTTGGCATAGCGGTCCGAGAGTTCAGCAGCCTCTTGCACTGTTTTTGGATCTCAGTCCTCTAGCCAGGTTTATAACTCTGCTGGACATGCCCAATAAAACTGTTCTAATAAAATCACATTTTAAATTTTATCAACAGTGTTAGCCTCAATTCCTTCCCACCAACATTTTAAAAACTGACGTTGTTTTGTGGCTAGCTCCTCATAGCTCATATCAGGTCCTCTCCTGAGCTTATGGAATTTAGCTCTGTATGTTTCAGCAGTTAATTCAAACTTTTTTAACAGTGCAGCTTTTAGCTTTCTGTAATCATTGCTGTCTTCATTGTCCATTTGACCCAATGCATCCTGAGCTTTTCCGCTAAGTAGCGGGGATAGCTGGAAGTTCCAGGACTCTCTAGGAATTTTAGCCTGAATACAAACTTTTTCAAAAGAATTTAAATAAATGTCCATATCTTCCCCTTCCTTAAACTCAGCTATTAATCTGGAGTTCAATTTGTAACCTAGTCCTGCAGTCCCAGTTAAACCCAAGCCACTTATCTGCCCTGGTGCCGCTGGTTGGAGTCGTAGCTTCTCCAGTTCATGTTGCCACTGGCACTCCTCTCCTCTCCTCTGCAGCTCTGCATTCTCGCTCTCTCTTCTCCTCTGCCTCTCGCTGGTGCTCATACTCCTCACGGTCTGCCTCCCTCTGTTGTTGCTCTGCCTCCAGTTCTATCCTCTGCAACTCAATTTGCAGCTTGAGTACCTCTGGATTCAGGATACTGGTGACCTTACCATACTGCTGTGGCCCTTCACTGACAGGGCCCCTGCTGTCTGCCTCATCGGCTCGGGACCCCTCACTGGCCACTAGTTCTGCCACACTCGAGGTCTGGTCCCTTTCAGTCATGGTCTGTGACTCCCTGCTCTGGGTATCTGCTACCATCAGGGCCTCTATGAGGTTCTGCTTACTGGCTATCACCCCAAATGGGACTCCTCTGTCCCCGCACAACTACTTTAAGAAATCTACAGTGTGCCTGCTGTAGTCAGAAGCCATTTTCTTCTTTGACTATGCTAATCGGACTGGCACTGTAGAAAAAAAATAAAATGGGTAGGAACTTAACTGTAAGTAAAGGGATATAGTTCTGTTTCCTTTTGAAATAAAACACTGCCTTCCTTTTTTTTTTCAAGTGAGCTAAACGGTCTCAAGCTAACACACCGAACAATGAAGCTTATACCACCAAACTTTTTATGCCACCGCTGCCAACCAATCTGTCACAAACTCACTCAGCCGGTCATCCCTCTACTCCCAAAGTGCCAACCTCTGAGCATATGATTTGTATGCAGTGAACAGAACAAGGTAACCCTCTTGTCTGTTTTGTGGGTTCAAGTCACCTTAGTCTCAAGCTCTGGAGAGATTCAAACTGATAACTTCTTGTTAGCATACCCAATTATCAGGCTCAGATAATTCTGTCTTCAGGGGCCAGATACCTTTGCCTACGGGCGCCTAACCAGGTCTTTCAAATGAGCCCTTAGAACTCTATGCAAGACTTTAGAGAACTCTATCCATTTCCCAGTTTGGTATATCAATAAGCTTAAAATACAGTGTCACTTATAATCACTCTGAGCTCTACTTAAATAAAAAGAAATGTCAAGGCACTCCAAGCAGTTTCATTGTAAAAATATCTCTTTACTTTAAAGTATCAAAACAGAACAATAAATACAGAACAAATATTTATCCCAACACATACAGCCTTAAAACAAACAGGTAAAAGTACAGTTCCTACAATTAATAACTTCAGACTAATCTTGTCTAAGGTCCTTACTTCAGTGCTTTGATGGTCTCTCTTCTCTCAGTCAGAAAATTGTCTTGCATCTCTGTCAAGGTTCTTTCAGCAATTAAACACAGTTCTGAGCCGGCCTTCTCATGAGGTCACTAACTCCGCCTTGGTGTATCAGAATCTATATTTTACAATACAGGATGTCCAAATAGAATATTTCAAAAAAACATAATAGGTGACCTCACTGACTTTCCTCTCCACGGGTTAACCAGACAAAACTGGTTTGAGCTCTCCTACAGGTACATCTCAAAAGTTTCTTTGATCTAAGTCACTGTATTCAAAGCAAAAGTGTATTTGCCTCTTTAATCCCATCTGGACCTTGGAATCTACACCTCAAAGGTATTTCTGATGTATTTCAAGGGTTCCCCGGCAAAGTATATTGGACCTTTCAAATTCGTCTGGGTCCTCCCTGGCCCAGCCATCAACCTCTCTTCAATGTCCATTCTGGCTTCTCTCTGACACCCCTCCCTCTCAAGTTCTTCCTGACAACTATTGTAAGTCAAAGGATTTTTCCTGAGGGAATTATGAATGGCTAATCTTATTTCCTGGGATGAAATCAAATTGACAAGGTAATTCCACCCCAGATATCTGCCGTTTAGCTATGGTCTGTCCTTTGAACTTATCCTTGGGGGGTCTTGATGTGTCAGTTCCAGTAAGACAGTAGTTTCATCAAACTGACCTTCCTACCACATATTTTATATGTAAAAAAAATTGATACAGTACTCAGATCTGGCTGTCTACATCACAGGGGTATTTTGAGTGATGCTCAAAGATGCTGTTTTGTGTGGACTGCATCTTTGGGGCTGGTTGGCCAAAATGTGGCAGCATTGCTGTTCTTGTAGGGGTACTAGTTGACCCTTGGGGATATGCAGCTCACATAAAACCAGTTATTTTAGGGGGTTTTGGCTGTGGTGTTGTACTTTTCTGACTCAGGGGAGTGGTGCCACCACTGCTACTATGCCCATTGCTACACAGAGCAAAGGATTGCTCATCATTCTCCTGCACCCACCCATTCAGCCCTCCCACATCCTGCTTTATTGCCCTACTCTCAGTAATGTTTAACTTGATGAGGGAACAGGCACCCCCAGATCTGGCTTCCTTCTGGTGTTGCTGCCAGTGCAACAGGTGCCTGCTTTTCAAGTGTGAGTGTTGGCCAATGGTGCCTAGGAGGGTGCCCTTTTTACCCTAACACATGCTTGACACAGCTGACATATTACAATGGTCTCATCAACTGAATCAAGCATGTAAAAAGTCCCAAACTAGGAACTTCACACCTCTGGACTTCACATAGTAATGGAACTGGAACAGCTGAGCAAAAGTCATGAAAGTTTGTGCTTTTTGTGCTGCTTTCATCACTTCCATAATATTACTTTTAGGAGGGGGAGTGACTTGAGTAGTGCTTGGAGACTTGATGATACCATGACCATCTGCTTCTGAATGGGCTGCGTCATCCTTGCACTTTTTCACCTCTGGCTCCCATAGGGGATCCAGCACATCATCATCATCAGCACTGATGATGAAGATGTCATTTTCTTCCTCCTTAGCACTCTCTTCTTCAACAGCAACTTTTTCTTGCTCTATAACTATAACCCTTTCCTCAGGGCCTGACTTTCCATATCTCCCTGATGCACCGACTCCAGTGAAACACTATCACCACCACCACCAGAAACAGGGAGTCACACCAACAGCCTTCTCCTCCTCCTGGACCACTGTTCCTGTAATTGTGTCTCTCTTATTCTCACTTTCATCATCCCACATCAGTATGGATGCAACATATTTGGCTGAAAACAATTTCCCCACACTTATGTCACTGCTGCTAACTACTTCTTTGTTGCTGATACCTGCCATGGGACCAGAGCCCACAGAAGACATTGATGCAGACATACTTTGGCTTTGGGGAAGTAGAACTGCACTACTTTCCTCCACAGTCTTCTTTGCTGCCTCCTCGTCCTCCCTGGCAGTGGCACCTCTCACTTTACTCTATTGTCTCTTCACAGGCATTTTTATATGCTTACTATGTTTGCCTTGCTCTCAGATGATCTATTACTACCTGTAAATAAAGCCTGCAGTACTGCCAACTACAAATCAGGACAGGTATCAGCACTCTGTAAAACTACTGCAGTAGCCTAGTCTATTAAAACAACACAATTTTTTTTTCTTTTCCCAAACAGGAATTAAATAACAATGAGTAACTGGGCAGGGGTAAGCAAATTTAAAGAAAACAATGACAGACAAAACCTTCCCCAATAGGGATCAGCAGTGTCTGGACAAGTCAACTACTGTAATGTGGAAGTAGTAGTTGGTTTATGCAATTTTTTTTTTTAATATATAATATGACAGGGCAGGAGTAAAAAAAATTAAAGCAAACAACCCCAGATGCCTCCAACAATCAGGACAGGAATCAGCACTCTGTAAAACATAGAAACATAGAAACATAGAAACATAGAAGTTGACAGCAGATAAGGACCGCAAGGCCCCTCCAGTCTGCCCATTTCTTTTTCTACCTTATAAATGTGCCATCGGCCTTTGCTCTGTCAGTGACCTATCTATTCATAGTCATTTGTATTGCTCCCTTATGCCTATCCCATGCCTGTTTGAAGCCCTGCACTGTATTCATAGCCACCACTTCTTGTGGTAAGCCATTCCATGCATCCACCACCCTTTCCATGAAAAAGAATTTCCTCACATTCCCCCTTAATCGGCCTCCCTCTAATCTCATGCTGTGTCCTCTTGTCCTGCTACTTTTCTTATATTTAAACATGTTAGACTCTTTCACCTTGTTTATGCCCTTAAGGTGTTTGAATGCCTCGATCATATCACCTCTCCCTCCTTTGCTCAAGGGTATACATATTGAGCTCCGTTAATCTGTCCTCATATGTCTTCTGATGCAGTCCCTACACCATTTTGGTTGCCCTTCTCTGGACTGCCTCAATTTGGTTAATGTCCTTGTGAAGGTGTGGCTCTCCAATACTGCACGCAGTACTCAGATGGGACCTAACCAATGTCTGTACAGAGGGATTATTATTACCTCCTTACGACTTGTGATACCCCTACTAATACACCCTAACACCCCTAGCCTTACCTACTGCTTTAGAGGTCTGCTTGATGATTTTAGGTCATCAGTGATGATGATGCCCAAGTCTCTTTCTTCCTTTGTGACTGCTAGCAACTCCCCTCCCAGCCTATAAGTGGCTTCAGGGTTTCTCTTCCCTATGTGCATGATTTTGCACTTCTTTGCATTAAATCCCAGTTGCCACTCTTCTGACCATTCTGCTAGTTTATCCAGATCTCTTCTCATTTTGCCCACCCCATCTGGCTCATCTACTCTGTTGCAGATCTTGGTGTCATCTGCAAACAGACAAGCCTTACCCTCTAGTCCATCTGCAAGGTCACTAATGAAGATGTTGAATAGGACTGGCCCCAGGACTGATCCTGAGGTACCCACTTGTGACTTGCATCTCTTCTGACTGTATACCATTTACCACCACTCTCTGTTTTCTGCCAGTCAACCAGTTTGCCACCCAGTTGACCAACGTCCTGACCCACCCCGAGCCTACCCAGCTTATTTATCAATCTTCTATGTGGAACAGTGTCAAAAGCTTTGCTGAAGTCAAGGTAGGCGACATCAACTGCTCCCCTGGTCCACCACCCTGGTTACCCAGTCAAAGAACTCTATGAGATTAGTTTGACAGGACCTTCCTTTGTAAACCCATGCTGTCTTGGATCCTGTGCCCCTATGGATTCCAGGCATTGCACTATCCTTTCCTTAAGGGTGCCTCCATAATCTTGCCCACTACTGAGGTAAGACTGCCGGTCTGTAGTTCCCCACCTCCTCCTGCTACCACTCTTGTGGAGCAGGATCACATGAGCCCTTCTCCAGTCTTCTGGGACCTCTCCTGTGCTCAGAGACTCACTAAACAATTCTGCTAAAGGCTCTGCTAGTTCCTCCTTTAGCTCCTTGGTACCCTGGGATGTATGCCATCAGGTCCCATTGCCTTATCCACCCTGAGCTTAGCAAGCTCTTGTAGGACCCTTTCTTTTGTGAAGGGAGTAGTGCTCACCTCCCTCCCCTGTGTCCATGATGCTGAGCTGTGGGCCCTGCCCTACCTTCTCTTCAGTAAATACTGAGCAAAGTATCTATTTAGGATAGATGCCTTTACAGGGTCCTCCTCCTCACATGCTCCCTTTTCTCCATTAAGCTTAGCAATACCCTCTGGACTTTCTCCTTTCACTAATGTATCTATAGAAAGTCTTGTCACCTTCTTTTACTGTTTGTGCTAGTGTTTCCTCAGTTTGGGACTTTGCCTGCCTTACTGCCTTACCTGCTTCCTTAGGGCAGTTTGGTATGCCTCCTATCTTCATCCGCTGTGTTCCCTTATATTTCCTGAAGGCCAGCCTTTGGCTCTGACCTTTTCTGCTACTGTATTTGAGAACCAAAGTGGTTTCCTTCTTCTTTTGCACTTCCTTTTCTGTCTAACACAATGGGATGTTGCTTCAAGTATTGCATCCTTAATGCTTGCCCACTTTGCCTGTACCCCTCACCTGTGTTTCTTTTGCCAGGGCTAGCTTAACTCTGTTGGCCATCTTATCAAAGTCAGCTCCTCTGAAGTCCCATATTTTTGCCTTGGAATGGGATGATTTAGATGTAGTAGCCAAATTGAACCATACCATGGATGGTCACTGGCCCCAGGTGACCTTCTACCTGGAGATCTGTGATCCCTTCTTTGTTAGTCAGTACTAGATCTAGGATAGCCCTGTCTCTTGTGGGTTACTGTACCAGTTGTTTGAGGCCCTCCCTGCAGGAATCCACTATGAGTCTAGTTCTGGCAGATGTTCCTGCTGGTATTGACCAATCTGTATCCGCATGTTGAAGTCTCCCATTATCAGGACCTCCCTTTAGCTGTCATGTTTTGTATATCTTCTAACAGTAATGTGTCTATGTCCTCCCTCTGGTCTGGGGCCTGTAGACAACCCCAGTTCTTATGGCTGTCCCATTTCCTGTTTCCAGGGTGACCCACAGTTCTTCTGGCTCCTTATGTGTATTCTGAATTTCTGTAGCTTTGATATTTTCATTAACATACAGGCCACTCTCCCCCTTTTTGCATCTCGGTCTCTTCTGAACAATACATAGCCAGGTACTGAAGTCTCCCAAGGTGGTTACTGTAAACCACGTCTCACTAATTGCTACTATGTCCAGTTTAGCCTCTGACATTATTGCCTGCAGGTCTGGGATCTTATTTCCCAGGCTGTGAGCATTTGTGTACATGATTTTCCATTGGCCAGATTTTGGTGTGTTAGTTGTTGGGTGAAGTTTGGCATTACCCCTGTGCATCGTATGGGGAGACAAACCTTTTTTCTTACCTGGTGATGCAAATGAACGGCAAACACGCTGAATTCCTGTTTGACCACTAGCTGAGGGGGGAAGGGTGTTCTTCCCATCCGACGTATGGGGTGCTGCACCCCTCTACTACTACAGTAGTCTATTCTATTAAAACAACACAATTGTTTCTCTTTTTTTTCTTTCCCCAAACAGGAATCAAATAACATGGGGTAACAGAGCAGGGGTAAGCAAATTTAAAGAAAACAACGACAGACAAAACCTCCCTCAATAGGGATCAGCAGTGTCTGGACAAGTTAACTGCTATAATGTAGTAGCAGTTAGTTAATACAATTTTTTTATATGTAATATGACAGAGCAGTGGTAACAAAATTGAAAACGAACAAACCCAGACACCGCCCACAATCAGGACAAGGCAAGCAGACTGTCTGTATTAAATTATACTTTTTATATATAGGATGGGTAGTCAGCAACGGTGTAACAGGGAATGGGTAAGCAAATTAAACTGAATAACAGGCACGCCACAATGCAGAGAAAAGATCCCCCCAAAAAGAGATTCAGGGATCAGCACAGCAGTGTGTTTGGACAACTACTCAACTAGAAGTTACAAAACAAAAAAAATATATAATTTTTTTCCGCAGAAAAATGAATAAACAACTGGGATAACACAGCATGGGTAAGAAGTTTTAACTGACACAACTCACACCAAAACCACTGAAATAAAAATGAAAAATCACTGACAAAGACTTAAAAGAAGTAACAACAACTCACTGAGAATTTGTGAGAAATCTATTTTAAAAGATAAAGAAATCACCTGCCCTGCTTTTACGCACCTACCCTCCCCCCACTCAACTACTTCACAGGCACAGGCAAAACTGAAAACACCACTTAAACTAAATATTATGCAAAGATCTAAGCAAAAACAAATGTTCCCTTGTAGCACTAGGAGAAACTGATTATTTTGGGAGGAATTAGCTCTCAAATAGATAGTTTAAAGAGGTTTTCAATGTTTTTTGGCTGTGATGCATAACACAAGGCAAGGTTCAAGGTTCAATTTTATTTGAAAAATGCATTAAAATTCCACATAATTCGTTACATTTCAACACAAGACTGGTCTCTGACTCTCTAGATGACAGACTGTGCTAGAAACTGCACCATGTGATATTTGACCTATTTACCCATAATACGTTGCAAAATTTGCTCTCTGAAACAAACTTCGACATTGAAGTTTAGCAATATATATTCTGAGAAGTTTTCACATATCCGCTAAATTTGTATCAATGGCAAAGCTGTGTCTTATAATTGCATTCCGCGAAGTTTTCGTAAAATTCACAAAATTGCCATTAGTGGCGAACTTGAACTTCGCATTGGCGGAAAATTTTATGGAATGTGGAAACTCCATGAAACATTTAGCAGAATGAAGTTTTCAAACTTTGCACACTACTAATTGGCATCTGCAGACCATATGGCTTGCCAGTAACTTGGACATGCTCAGTGTATGTTCCCTGTAAAAAGTGCTGTGCCGTGACATTGAGGTGCTGAACTGCCCAAGGGAAAAAGTGTTCCTTTGGACTTGCCTCACAGGTAGTCAAAACACTGGATTTTGGAATGTTCACTGAATGCAGATTTGGCACCGGATTGTCATCTAATAGACCACATTTAGTGGAGTTTTCTCTTTATGGTAAGCTTTAGCATTCCAAATATTTGTTTTGCTAGCTATAACAGTTGCAAAATAATAAGGAACTGACATAGGTTGACCCCTTTGAGGTGAATAATAATACTTGTTTTAAATTCTGAACCTGTCTGATATGTTCTCAAAACTTTTTTGAGTCTATGCTGTGTGTCATAATATGTTTCAAAATCCACTGGCTTGCTTGTTGTCTTTTGAAGGAACCTACTGCATGTTATAAATCTACTTGTGTTAGTGTACTGAATATATGGAACAAGAGCATGGTTCCAGCATAATAGTAATATGAAAAAATGTGTCTGTATGTATGTCCATAGTACGGGGTCATAATGTCGCAAGACATTATGCCTCATGCAAAAAGTGGTGCCAATACAGAGCAATTTTTTGCATGTTGCATAAATCTTTTATTTACAGGGGCTCTGCCCTGCACCCTCTGCACCCCCAATAAGGATTCTCAACTCTGGGGGGGGGGGGTTGGTTAACAGTGAAATCGCACAAAGTGCGAAAAAGAAAAAAATGTACTTATGTCTGGGACCAGGAATCAAATCCAGTCCCAAACATTCTGCCTGCGTCCCCTACTGTCAGTGGCTCATCTTGTAGACCCACAGCAGCTGCTCGGCAGAGACTCATCCCAGCAGAGTTCTTATCCTCTGCCTGGGACAGCAAGATGGTGAAATACCGGGCACAGACGCATTTGCCATATTGCACCCTCTCACTAACATTTACAGTGCTATTTTGGTTTAGGACTCATGTTGTACGCTATTAAGCATATGACATATTGACCTGATAGGTATGTCCATGTATACTGATTATGTTACCTGTTGACATTGTACTGTATGTACTCAGTATTGTTATAACAACCATCTCCCTTGAATATGTAAGGGGCAAAGAGATAACAATGTTCCTCCTTTTATCAAATAATTCAGTTTTTACAATGAATGTGAGAACAGCACTTTGAATTTTACAAATAAATGCATTTATTTTCATGTCTAGCAGGATTAAAGTGAAAATAAATAAATAAATAAATAATTTCAGGGTTAGGTGGGTCATCAGTATTTATTTTCACTTTATGCCATACCTCTCAACCTCTTACCTCATAAATCAGGGACAAGGCTTAAAAAAATCAGGGACAGAGAGTCAAAATCAGGGACATGCCTTAAAAATTGGTAATACTCACTCAGAAAGCTGTTAGGAATAAGGGAATTAGTGCAAGAAGCATTTTCTGATGAAGAACTAGTCTGTAACTTTAATGTTTAACATTATTTTATGCTTACAATCTCCAGTGTTCAGTCACAAAAACAGAAATTTTAGGAGGGACAGAGGAAAATTTTGAGGCAAAATCAGGGATGTCCCTGAAAATCAGGGACAGTTGAGAGGTATGCTTTATGCTGATCACAATGGAGCTCTTAACCGGTGTGAGAACGGCTTACATAATGCCTGATGCCATCACAATGGCCTCTGCCGCAATTATTAACAGAGCAGGGAAGTCAAACAGAAACTGTTCTATCTTTATTAGAGAACTAATTTTGCCAGGGAGGCACTGTCATTGTATAACTGACATATGCCATGGCCTGACTGAAAATATCACATGTGTCTGTCTCTCATGAGGTTACAGAGGTCAAAGCCTGCAGTTAAAGAAAAAAAATGCTATATTTTCAGTCAGCCCATGGCTTATCCCATATAAATACTGCTTAGTACACAGTATATTTCATATTGGTGCTTCAAACATGAACCCATGTTTTTTGTTTCTTTTTGTCAAAACTGGACTTAAAAAAGTGTTAGCTACAGATATAAGTTAATTGGGCCTCTGAGGGATGTATCCTATGGTATAAGAGATTCCAAGCTTGAGGTTTGGGTGAGAGGACTGCAAAGTGAAGATGAGCAGTTCTGTGTGCCTAAACCTCAGGAAAGGAGTATCTTATACTATAAGCGACATCCCTCAGAGGCCCTCTTAACCTATTGTAAATCACTCAAGTTTAGGTTGAGTGATTTATAATAAGTTTAGTGGGGTTATTTTTTCAGTTTTATTGTGCCATCCGGGAACACGACAACTCACTCCCGACAATTCAAATAGCGTAAATTCATCCCCGACATCCTGCTCCTGCGGCTACTCGATTCTACAACACAGATGCTCCTATGACAATTCCGTTCCCATTTGTTTTAACAGTATATTTATACATAACATACATAACATAAATGTAGAAATAGTATTCTCTTACTAGAAGGAAGTTCATGCCTGTGTCCATGGTCTGTTTGGTATCCATGTCAGATGTCTGGTAGGCAAGCACATCATCTCTATAACCATGACAACCTTTGGTTTCAGGAAGTATGCAATATGCAGGATCAATCAGTGTTAGTGTGCACATCAATTGGGTGAGTTAAAAATAAATACTTGGAAAAAGTTACCAGTCAAAGGGTAAAATCCATGCAACTAGTACTCAACTAGTATTCAAAGCTGTGCACTACTCCACGGAGAAAATCCTTAGTAGTGCGGTAAGCGCACTTCTCTAATATGCAAGCCAGCCTTGCAACAGGGAGTCTATATACTTTTCTTGATGCTGTTGCTGGATTTCCAACAGTGATTTGCTCTACTTCAGAGACCCTCTTTCTCTATACCCCCTGAAGGCTGTCTATAAATTTCCACACCATGGGATGTGACATACATAAAACAGTCTGCATCCCACGGTGAAATGCCTCAACCCCATTATTGATTTTAGCACAGCTGTCAGAGACACTTCTGAGTGATTCCACAACGTGATATCAAAATGTGGCTATCTCCATCCCATTCCTCTTCTTTTTGTCCTTCCCACCCAAATATCCTCAAAATAATTGATTATTGGCAGTAGTTCATCAGGAAAAATTTTTAATTATTCATCGGAGATTTCTTCGAATCATGCAATGACTTGGTCAGGGGGGTAGAAAGCAAGTGCTGGCAGATATTTGCACTTCAGTGCGACTTCTGGGTCCTGTGCGTATTTAACCGCAAGCCCTTCCATTTGGATTTTACAGTACAAACATTGAGCAAAATGGAAAAAGCATCCAGCTTGCTTTGCTTGAGGAAACACAGACTTGAATGCTGCTATGGTTGCCCTCTCAAAGTCTGTCATGACCACCTCGGGGCACAAGTTGGGTCTCAGTTCTTTAAGTGCAGTTGACATACGTTCATAACAGTCCCTTGATTTATCTGGTAATAGTGCATAAATTGCAGGCTATACATTTCTGAAGCATTCACCCATTATCACATACAACTGTCTAAACAGTGGTGGGGTAATGCTAAAAGTACCATTGGCATACCACTGTTTACACTGCTCCAGGAATTTCAGGTTATTATGTGTTCCAAAAATTAAAATATGATTTTGTCCTGGACCACTATAATGCAATAAGAACAGCACTGTTTTACCACTTTCATCAGTTTTGTAAATGCTGTAAGTTTCAGCGATTTGCAATTCAGTTAGGTCCTTTGGATTTGGTGGGGCTCCATGCACTCTCACTCTTTGAATTGTCCACTTTAGATTTTTGTCACTAATTTTGCCCTTTGATGCCAATGAAACACTGGCTTTGGCGTGAAGCAACACCCGCCCAGTTGTGTCCTGTGTAGTGGCGGCTCTCTCTTTTGCAGTATTGACTGCATCAAGCATTTCCACAGAACATGGATCCAGTGCATGTGAGTGCTTTGAGAAGTGATGTATTATTGTGGGGTCATCAGTGCTTTTAGTATACATGTGAGCATTGCAAAGCTTTACCTTTATTACTGTAAACTTGCACTGCCATATAACTTTGTCCATGTGCCCACGTTTGTGAAAGGTGTAGATGTAGTTTAGGTCATCTACCAGTTTTTTGTGGGAACGCTCTGATAGAATGAAACGACCGGTCATCCTGCTATCAGCTATCTTTCCAATTCACTGTACTGGCTGGTTAGAGTAAAGAGTGCTATGCAGGGACAACATGTAGAGCTAATTTATAGACCCATAATTACCCGTAATTGGGCATTAATAGGCATGTAACAAGTTGTTGTAATTTGGTGTACAGTAACTCAGTTGAACAGGTAACAGGCTATGCCCGACCTGGAGTGAGTTGGCTATGACAGAGTTGTCATAGGAGTATGCTATCAGTGGAGTGAATTGCCAGGAGTGAGTAGTCATGGTTAGAATTATCGGGAATGAATTATCATGTACCCATGCCATCCTCCCCTGGCACTGAAGTAGAGCACTCAGTCCTAACACTCCTGCACAGGGGGACACTGTATATTGTTAAAAGGTACAGTAGTTCTGCATGCTGATTGGCTGAAATCATTATTTGTGATTTATAATACTGTAAATAACTTTTCTATAAAATATGAGATCTACATGGAACATTTAATCCCCCTCCAAGAACTATAAGTAGTAGTAGTAGTAAAATGTTTTTATTCATTGAGATTCGTATGAAAAAGGGATAAGCTCGATTGAGCAAAGCTCATTTTCAACTAGATCCCATACAGTATTCAAAAACATACAATATAAGAAATTTACAATCACATACAACGTAACTAGCAATAGAGTATAACCAAATAAATGACAAGAAAAACAGTAAAATAGAAAAACATATTATAGTTCAAATTCTCACACAACATCAATACCATCATACACAAACTTTAGTTAATACCAATCTATTACAAATAAATAATAAATAAATAGTAAATAAATAAATCAAATAAATAAGTCAACTATGCACTTGGATAATGGGTACTTAATCTTGCAGAACTGGCAATATGGCTTTTAGACAAATGAACTTGCTGTTGTTACACATTATCAGTGAAAGATTAGTAGCGTCTTATAAAGATTTTCTGTGTTTTCTATGGCTATTAGCTTAGGAGAACAGGACTCCAGAAGTCCCCCTCCATCTGACCCTCCCCATCGCCACTCCTGGCACTGCTAGCCCCCCCTCAAAATAACACGGAGGCACTCCTGATTGCCCATGAATTTTGCAGGAGAGGCATTTGGTACTCAACACTACTTTCCACCAAATGGAAACTCTGTACCAAGTCCATACCCCTCCGAAGCCTCCCATCTCTCTGCCTCCTTGCTACCCTCCTGCTTATGGCTGGGGACATCCAACCTAATTCTAGACCCCCACCTAACAATCTTCTGGTCTCCACCCCTCAGGACCCTCACTGGGCGTCCACTAAGGGCCTGTGGATTGCACATATGAATATATGTAGCCTAAGACCAAAGATGCAGGGACTTCAAACCTAGCTGGACCAGTACAACCCGGACATCCTGGCCATATCTGAAACCTGGGTCAAGCCTCATTTCTCTTCCATGAGGTTGCAGCCCTTGGTTACCTCTCCCACAGAAAAGACAGACTGAGCAAAAGGGGGGAAGGTGTCCTAATCTACACAAAAGATACCCTTAACTCAGCGCAGGTCAACCTGCAACAGCCCACTTGCACGGAAGGCGAATCGATCTTCGTACGCATCACTCTTGGCCCATGTAAACATCTCAACATTGGATGTGTATATAACACCCCCAATGAATGCGCGCTCATCTCTCGAGGTGGTCCTAAAGGATATCTCCGAAGAGGTAACCTCTGAGCTACTCATTCTGGGGGACTTTAACCTAAATTGGGCCCCACAAGACAACCACTCCATAATAGGGCTGGTTCAGGAAGCTAACCTTGAGCAGGTCATCGCTTGGCCCACCCAAATGAACTACAAAATCGGAAATCACTCCATGCTTGATTAGGTGCTTACGAGCAAACCCTCCAATATACAGGCGGCAGGCACCTTAGCGGATGCCCTGAGCTACCACTCCCCAATTTTCTGCACCTGGAAAAACAGGGCCCCCAGATTCCACCCGCGAATCCTGGTGGCAAGGGATTTCACAAACTTACTACCCAAACACCTAATAGGCTGCCTAAACAGCATTGATTGGAGTCAACTCAAACTCCTCCCCTCAATGGATGAGGCTGCTGCCTTCTTTCAGTGAGCTATCACTATGGTGGCCGATCACCTGGTCCTGTGAAGAAACTTCGCACCAAGGGGAACTGCTACAAGTGGATCACCCCCCCATGTGAAATCACTTATGAAAAACCGGGACGCAGCTTGGAAGAAATACAAGCTCTCCTCCCTACCAGCTGACCTAATTTGCTATAAGACGCTTAGAAACAGGTGCAAACTGGCCATTAAAGTGGCCAAACGAGAGTATGTCACCCATCTACAGAAAAAGAATCTAGACAACCCTAGACTCTTTTGGGCACATATAAATGGGCTAATAAAGGGGAGCGGCAAGACCGTACACTGCCCCATTGAGGTAAACGGTCAACTAACAAACGATGACACTAGCATCACTATGGCTCTCAACCACCAGTTCTCAAACCTGGACCAGTTCAAAGCGGGACTGCCACTCCTCCTCCTCCCAGTCTCGAATGACCCCCTTACCCACAGATTGGACCACCCAACCTTCCACATCAGGCTAGTAAAACCCAATGAAGTTCTTCCATTATTAAAGTCCCTCAAAACATCTGGATCTGTGGGACCAGATGGAATTCACCCCCGAATACTAAAGGAAGGGGCCCTAGCACTTGCCAGGCCCCTAACCTGGCTCCTCAATCAATCCCTTATCGAAGGTGCCATCCCTGAACAATGGAAACTGGCTCATGTAGTCCCTGTCCACGAGGGAGGCTTAAGGGAGTCAACCAACAACTACAAGCCAATCTCCCTACTCTGTAGCCTTGCTAAGATACAAGAGAGATTGATATACGGACAACTCCGTGACTACCTAGAGCTCCATCAATTACTAGCTCCCTCCCAGCATGGATTCAGAACCAATCATGGGACTGACACTGCGCTTATCAAGTTCTCCACAGATGTTCTCAGAGAACTGGACAAGGGGACCCACACCGGGGCAGTCTTCATAGATCTATCCAAGGCATTTGACCTTATCAACTATAACCTGCTGCTTTCCAAACTGAGCCATGTTGGGCTAGACAGCCACTCCCTGCCATGGTTCAACAGCTACCTCACCGGGAGGTCACAGAGGGTAAAATGGAAAGACTCCTTGTCGGAACCTCTCTCATTAACAGAGGGGGTGTCCCAAAGGTCTATCCTTGGCCCCCTTTTCTTCTTTCTCTTCACCAATGATCTCAGTAAACACTGTGGGGGGAGCTCAGTGGTACAGTATGTGGATGACGCAGTTATCTACCGCCCCTCCTCTCATCTGGGAGATCTCAGTTCCGGACTTCAGGATGACCTGAGATCCCTAGAGCAATGGCTTGTCACCAATAGAATGATCATAAATTCTAACAAGACCAAGGCCATGCTGTTTGGCCCAAGAACCCTCGGTCATGACAGAAGCCAACACCTCCGACTGACGACCGTGTCAGGCAAAGGGCTAGAAGTGGTCAAATCTATACAATACCTTGGCCTTACCCTGGACCAGGGCTTCACCCTCAAGGAACATGTAGACCAGGTAACCAAAAATATTCACGCCAAACTTGGGACCCTGTACAGGTTGAAAGACCAGCTGATACCAGTGGCCAGGGCCTCCATCGCCACTAGCGTCCTACTCCCGACCATTACCTATGCAGCCCCGGTGGTTCAGGGAGCAGCCAGACAAGAGATGAACAGACTACAAGTTCTCTATCATAAGGTGGCTAGCTTCGCCACACTATCCAGCCCCAGGACCCACCACTGCGACACATTGTCCCAACTAAACTGGCCCTCCTGGGATGTCCAGCTCCAGTACCCCCTACTCTGCCATACCTATAAATTACTCAGCCCCTCCCCTCCTCCCAGCCTCACTGGGCTCATTGCCCCAAAGAGTAACCCTAGGCTCCTCTGCACGATGGACCGGACTCTCCTCGCAGTGCCCAGAGTTAAAACCAAGGCAGGTGGCAAGTAGTTCGCCCTCACTGCCCCCACACTATAGAACTCCCTACCCCCAGGTGTCCAGGAAGCTACCTCTACCAACACCTTCTGCACAAGGCTGAAGGCTCATATGATGGCCACCTCCAAATGCAATTGTTAAAGGAAAGGGGCTCCTAAGCGTAATGCCTAATTCATCACAGCACAATACGCACAGGGGCCTTCCCCCCGTCCCCCCCCAGGGAAATACCTACAATGACTACACCAACCTATATGGCCTACCCAGCATATGTAACCAGCTGAAATGTAACTATGTATTACCCCATGTTATGTTTCGATGTGTCTTATGTAATGTACTCTTGCTGTATACTATACTATACCATGTAAAATACCATGTAATCCCTGGGTCACCCCGGAAAAAGGGACCTTCAGGGCCCAGTGGGCTTACCCGGTTATCAAAATTTATAAATAAAATCTTGTTAAACATATATTAGAATGTCAGCCTAATTATGGCAAGCTTGGAAATGCGAATAAAAAGAAACTGTAAAGACACAGCAGTAGTATTATATACGTGGCAATAGTACTAGTGTATTCTATACACTTCATTTATTAAGCAGCTCTATTTTTGTTTTTTTTTCTGAGGTTCTAGTCCCACAGCAGGACTTGAGCTGGTACTCCACCTGCAGGCAGTGCAGTGCAGTGCTAAGGAAGGCCATCCTTCAGGTAAAACAACAAACCGATGCCCCTTCTACCCGTCTCTGGTTCTAGCTTGGTAGATGTCTGGTGGAAGTCAGAGAACCCATGGAATTTTTTTTTTGTTTGTTTGCAAGAGAAAGGGATCTGTTCCAGTGTCCTGATCAGCATTTCATTTATCACAAAGCCTGTTCAGGCACTTTTCCATGACTGTTTTTGAGGGATGGAAAGGATGCTACTGCACATTTATAGTCACTACACTACCTGCCCCTCTCATTATTTGCAAAGCATTTAGAATACAGTATGAATTGTAGTTATTTAGACAAGTTATCATAAATATTTAACATGAGCAACATACAGTATGTAAAGATCAGGCCTATTAGAATCCAATTTTGTTTACAGGATGCCCCTGTACAACACACACAAGGAGAAAATACAATATGAAATACTATACCAAATTTCAACTCGCAAACAATGCAAGAACAAAATATATGCCTTTTTAAAGATGCAGAAGAGGCACTGCTCAAACGTATGTTTCTTAAGTTTGCATCCAATAAATTCCAACAAAGTGAAGCAGCAAAGGAAACAGAGACTCTGCCAGAATTACTTAAAACCCTTATAAATAGTAATAGCACGATTTGGAACATACTACAGATTATATTTATAAACTCAAGATTGTGATTTAGCCAATAAATAAGGAACAGTCTGATCATGCAATGATTTATGTATGAGTTTGTACCAGTTTAAGCTACATCTTTAGTCAAAAGAAGTACAGTCTACTTGGAATAGTAAATCACAGTGATGGGTATACTATTTCAAACCCAGGAAAGAATCAAAAAGAGAATATTTTTGCTAGGTAAAGACAATGCCTTTGTTAGGCTAATGAAAAGACTTTGTTAGCCTAATAAAGGCATTTATCTAGCAAAAAAATGCTCTTTCTCTCCTGCTTTTGTGTGAATTAGCA